>CM035838.1:491211696-492411696 GCA_020510985.1 Pholidichthys leucotaenia
GTCACCAAGTGCTGCTCACAGGAGTTCACCTGATTGCTGGGGTCTTTCTGCAATTGTAGGGCTTTCCCCTACAATTGAAAGTGCTATGAGATGACTGCTGTTGTGAAATGGCGCTATATAAATAAAGTTGAACTCCTGACCTTGTTAACCCAGGCAACGTCCGAGCCAGTATGAGTTGCTTTCTTGCTGACCATTTCAAGAAACTGCTTGCAAAGTATTTGAGTACTGCTAGCTTTTGCTGGACTAGTGGCACATTCTTGGCAGATAGAGGCATTATCAGTGGGAAGGACAGGCCAAGACAAACTTGACTCCAGTATCTGTTGCAGTGACTGACCAGATGATAGGTTTGTTTATCCCTGATCTTTGTGCAGTGCATGTCACGATGCACCGACTGGCAAAAGTCCACCACAGACCATGCAACAGATGTGTTTATCTGCCAGGATGTCCAGTCTCACCCCGTGTAACTGGGAGTGGTCCACCACAGACCTGTGACAGATATTGTTTTTAGTTCTGCCAGGATGCCCTGTTTCACCCTCCATGCCCTCAGAAGGCCGGGGTTGCCGATTGAGTCGCCGACGGCCCGACCCATGAGACAAGTAGTACCAGTTTTCATGGTTATCCGGTAGCAAGCAAACCAATGCCTGACCTGACATCAACAATCCCTTAAATAGGATACAAAACCAATAGACACAAACGGTTACAGATGTGGATCACATGAACAGGCAGGAGATAACAATGAAGACCAACTGGGGTCAGCTGGGAATTATGATAGGGAGAAGACGGGACTGACAGCTGACAGGAGCACCACCCACGGAAGAGCAACACGCCTGGAAGTGCCACTGACAGCTGCAGCTCTGGAGAGGGAGTAAAAGAACACAACAGAATACGAATATAGTGTGATGACAAAATAAAGACAAGTAAACCCAAATATGTAAATAAAACTACACTGAACAAAAACAGGAAAATCAATTGTACTAAGAAAAAATACAGAATATGTAAAACCAACCAAAGATGAAATAACAGAGATTAGAACTCAGAACTACAACATAATACAAATATAGAAAAAAAACCCCAAAGAGACCAAGCATGGTGGAATCCCCCGTGCTCAGATCGTGACAGAATGTTCATATTTCATGCAATCAAGTAGCCCCAATTATTTCCATGTTTTATTCTGCTGATCTTAAATGCCTTATGTTTGTGCCACTCCAGTGAGTTTAATAAAGAGGGGTTACTAAAGCTAGAAGATGTGATTTCTCCTTGTCCATTATTGTAACAGCGAAGTGTCAAGAATTCTGCCTCCAGACTATGAGACTGATCAAACATTGCTAATTAAATTATTAATACTGACCTTATTAATTGCCAAATTCCTAAGTGAAGTGGATTCTTATCAAAGTTCTCATGACTCTTACAAAATTGTGAGTGGTGCCCCACCTAGTGTTACAAATGAGGTATTAAGATAAGATAAGATAAGATAAGCTAAGATAAGATAAGCCTTTATTAGTCCCACAATGGGGAAATTCCAGGATTGCAACAGCACAGGGATAGCAACACTCAGAGCAACAATCAGAAGACAAGAAAAAACAAGAGCAGCTAGTATATATATGTACATATTACTATAAATATATATATATATATATATAGACACACAGTGCGGAGCATTGTGGTTGGTGGATGTGCAGCAGAAAGTCTAAGCTCTCTCTCCGCGGATGCGGCGGGCCTGCTGGATGTCTTTGGGCATGATGGCGACCCTCTTGGCGTGGATGGCGCACTGGATGGTGTCCTCGAAGAGACTCACCAGGTAGGCCTCGCTGGCCTCCTGCAGAGCCATGACGGTGGAGCTCTGGAAGCGCAGGTCGGTCTTGAAGTCCTGAGTGATCTCCCTCACCAGGCGCTGGAAGGGCAGCCTACGGATGAGCAGCTCCATGGATTTCTGGTAGCGACGGATCTCTCTCAGAGCCATGGTACCGGGCCATTAACGGTGAGGCTTCTTCACTCCGCCGGTGGCCGGAGCGCTTTTCCGAGCAGCCTTGGTGGCCAACTGCTTCTGGGGGCTTTTCCTCCAGTAGATTTACGAGCGGTCTGCTTGGTTCTTGCCATCGCTCTTTATTATTCTGTCTTATATTTCTTGCACGCCGCCTAAACTCCAGCCCGGCACCCGCGTCGTTATCGCTACAGTTCCCCGGTATGTTGAGTTTCTCCGTTAGCACCGGGTGGCGGTTGAGCGCTACCTAGCTCTTCCCTGCTGTATCATCTCCTGCTGTAAACAGAGGCTCTGTCCGCCGACTCGGGAGACCTTTGGGGCGATCTGTGTGTCCGTGATATACATAGAGTGAAAGGTGTGCCGGATCAGAAAGTTACCACCGGATCAGAAAGAAGAAGGAAGATAAAAAGACTCAGAATTGAGTTGCTGTTGCAAAAGGCAGCCAACTCGTGTAGCGCCGGAACCAGAAGATTACTACAATTATTATGATTATTACAAGTATTATTAATAAGCTTTGAACTTGGTTTCACAATTATTAATAATTATATTTCCAAACTGTAGGACTCATCGCTACATTTATTCTTATTATTGCTGAAGGAGAAGGAAAAGATCTTCAGGTTGGGAAACAAGGAGGATTCAATTCAATTCAATTCAATTCAATTCAATTCAACTTTATTCATATAGCACCATTTCACAACAACAGTCATCTCATAGCACTATCAACTGTAGGGGGGACCCCCACAGTTGCAGAAAGACCCCAGCAATCAGACGATCCCCTGTGAGCAGCACTTGGCCACGGTGGAGAGGAAAAACTCCCTTTTAACAGGAAGAAACCTCCAGCAGAACCAGGCTCAGGGAGGGGCAGTTATCTGCTGCGACTGGCTGGGGGGTGAGGGGATAGAGAAGAAGAAAAGAACAGACATGTAGAGAGCAAACAGCACGATGGGGACTCAATCTATGGGAGAGAACAAACAAATGTTAATGACCAGCAAAAAAAATATTTCATTGAGAGTGAGGAAAGGAGTGAGGCCCAGTGCATTACTGGAGGTCCCCCGGCTGACTAAACCTATTAGCAGCATAACTAAGGGAGGGTTCAGAAACACATGATCCCTCCCTAATTGTAGGCTATATCAAAAAGGTAGGTTTTAGCCCTATTCTTAAAAACAGAGATCAAGTCTGACTCCCGAATCCAGATTGGCAGCTGATTCCACAGGAGAGGAGCTTGATAACTGAAGGCTCTGCCTCCCATTGTACTTTTGGAGATTCTAGGTATTACAAGTAATCCTGCATTTTGGGAGCGTAGTGCTCTGTTAGGATAATACGGTAGTATCAGATCTTTTAAATAAAAAGGAGCCTGATTGTTTAGAGCTTTGTAAGTAAGAAGAAGGATTTTAAACTTAATTCTAAACTCTATGGGAAGCCAATGAAGGGAGGCCAGAACCGGAGAGATATGATCTCTCTTTCTAGTACCTGTTAAAACTCTTGCTGCAGCATTTTGGATCATCCATCCATCCATCCACCCATCCATCTTCTGCCGCTTAATCCTTTCGGGTCGCGGGGGGGCTGGAGCCTATCCCAGCATCTTTGGGCGAGAGGCAGGGTGCACCCTGGACAGATCGCCAGTCCATCGCAGGGCAAACACAGAGAGACAGACAACCATTCACTCTCACATCCACACCTAAGGACAATTTAGAATCCCCAGTTGATGCCAATTAACCTAACCTGCATGTCTTTGGCATGTGGGAGGAAACTGGAGTACCCGGAGTAAACCCACGCAGACACGGGGAGAACATGCAAACTCCACACAGAAGGGTCACCGATGGTCTGGGGGTGGGATCGAACCCACGATGGTCAAGGGTGGAATCGATCCCATGACCTTCTTGCTGTGCTGCCACTGTGCTAACCACTGCGCCACCGTGCTGCCATTTTGGATCAGCTGAAGACTTTTTAAAGATGTTTTAGGACAGCCTGATAATAAAGAATTACAATAATCTAATCTCGAGCTAACAATAGCGTGGATCAGTTTCTCAGCATCACTCTGAGATAAGATGCTCCTAATCTTGGCAATATTACGCAAATGATAGAAGGCAGTCTTAGAAACAAATTTAATATGTGAATTGAAGGACAAATCCTGATCAAGCTATTAACTCCTGCGGCAGCTGAGGAAGCTCAAGCTACCCACCAAGATGTTAGTGCAGTTCTACACAGCCATCATCGAGTCCATCCTCACCACCTCCATAACCGTGTGGTACGCAGGAGCCACTGCCAGGGACAGACTAAGGCTGCAGCGCGTCGTGCGCACTGCTGAGAAGGTGATCGGCTGCAAGCTCCCATCTCTCCAGGATCTGTACATCTCCAGGACCCGGAGGCGTGCTGGCCGGATCATAGCCGATCCCTCACACCCTGGTCACGTACTGTTTGCCCCCTCCCCTCTGGTAGAAGACTTCGGTCCATCCAGACTAAAACCTCCCGTCACATGAACAGCTTCTTCCCCTCTGCCATCAGACTGCTGAACACTAAGTGACTTACTGACTCTCGTGCACCATGTACAGCAGCTCAACCAGACTCATGTCAATCATCACTGTTTTCTTCCTGCATTACCGACTGTACTATATAGTTCTCCACAGTATCTGCTGCTCGCTAATATATTTTAACTGCTGACCAGTATCACTTACTCTTATTCTACACTTTATTGCATGTATAGTTTATTTCTTTTATTTTATCATGTTTAATGTTGCAGCATTGCACCGAGACAAATTCCTAGTTTGTGTACTACATGAACAATGGCAATAAACCTGATTCTGATTCTGATTCTAAGAGAAAGAGTAACCGCATCCAAACTGAAAGTCTGATTTGGAAAGGAATTTCTAAGGTTTTTTGGACCAACAAGAATGACTTCAGTCTTATCTGAATTTAATAGCAGGAAATTACAAGTCATCCAAGCTTTGATTTCCTTAAGACAGGCTTCTAACTTGGCTAAATGATTACTATCATCTGGCTTCAATGACAGGTATAATTGTGTGTCATCTGCATAACAATGAAAATGTATACAGTGCTTTCTAATAATGTTGCCTAACGGAAGCATATATAAACTAAAAAGAGTAGGGCCTAGCACAGATCCCTGTGGAACTCCATGACTGAGCTTTGAGTTGAAAGAAAACTCATCATTTACATGAACAAACTGGAACCTATCAGATAAATAAGATCTAAACCACTGCAACGAAGTTCCATTAAGTCCAACATAGTGTTCTAATCTATCAAGTAGAATATTATGATCGATAGTATCAAAAGCTGCACTAAGGTCTAAAAGGACAAGTACAGAAACTAGTCCATTATCAGATGCAATGAGGAGGTCGTTAGTGACCTTCGCTAAGGCTGTTTCAGTACTATGATGGATTCTAAACCCAGACTGAAACTCTTCAAGTAAACCATTTCCCTGCAGGTGGTCAATGATGACTCCCACCCTTTGCACTGCAACTTTCAGCTTCTTTCCTCAAGACGGAGGTTTGCTGTCCCAAAAAGTAGAACCCAGCGCTACAAAAACAGCTTTGTTCCTGCTGCTGTCAAAGAGTTGAACAAGCTGTAACAATATATTGCACATAATTTAGGTACCTATTTATTAACTCCATTTTATATTTACTTATTTTTGTAGGATTTTTATTTGGGTTCTAAATATTTTGTTGGGTTTTAGACCTTTGAGGTTTTTTTTACCTCTTTGACTAGTCTTTAACTTTTAACATGACCCTTCTCTCTTATCTCTGGTTTTTCTCTCATCTCTTTGTCTTTTTATACCCTGATTGATGGAGCCTTGAGTATTTTTATCATGTCTATAGTCAGCTTCATGTGTGCCTGTGTTTGTGTCTATGTTGAATGTAATTGTGGTTTGTAAATATGGATGCCACCAGACTGCAAAACAAATCTACCTATGGGTACAAATAAAGGAACCTGAACCTGAACCTGAACTGTAGGATGTTAAAGCTTACTAGGTTGCCAATGATACGGCACACATATTTGCCTCTTGTCAACAGCACAATATGGTTGATTAGCTTCTAAACTCAAACCATAAATTACTTAAGGCTTCATACACCACAACCATTACTTATAAACCATTATATGAACCTGGGCAACTGGGTAGACTGCCAGTAGAACCCCACATGGTTGACTGGATTATTCTGCCACGTGTATCATGCTCTTTTTAAACTTAAAAAAAAAGAATAATTTTCTTCCAGTCCAACCTCAGGGGCCTCAGGCGAGCCCACGGTGGGGGCGGACCTGGAGGTACTGGCCACAGCAGACCTGGGTGCCATCTCACTGGAACCATGGCTCGCTCGTCAGCGAAGTCCCAGTCTGGGTCCCACATTGGTTGGGTCGGTTTCAGCATTGCGTCTTGATCGGGGGCAGCTGCTGCTCTTACCTTCTACAGATGGCTGGCATGCCATCTCTAACCATCAGCCATGTAGAAGATGGCTGGCTTCAGTTGTCTGGTTATCTGCATCAGCGGTGAAAGGAACATCTGCAGGTTGTCGGGGCATTTGGATCAGAAGACCCGAACCCAATCGAGCACCGTGAGCACTGACCTGGTAGGCTTCATGCGGTGCTGCTGCTGCTGCTGCTCTCTCGTCCCTGATGCTGGTTGCTGTTGTGGCAGTGTAATGTTCTTGCCAGCGGCAGGACGTGCTCCAGGTTGGCGTTGTTCTGCAGGGTCCTGCTCGGTCACAGACTGTCTCTCCTGCAGCTGTACAGCGGCTCCATGAGGCTTATGCCGGGCGAGGATCAGAGAGAAGTCCAGATTTCACCCTCTCTCTGTGTTCTTCTCTCTGTGCAGTGTCGCTTGGAGCATCTGCACCCACGTCTGGGTGAAACAAGCTCCTGTCATCAGCGGTCAAATAAAGTACCTCATAGTCATGTATGGTGAAACCCAATTCATGAAAAAGGTCGCGCCCCAAGATGTTATCGCCATGTGTTACTCCCTGGAAGGTGAACGCTGGGAGGACTTTGGACCCATAGTGAACTGCCAGGGTGTTGGTTCCTACAAGGCTGATTCTGACGTGCCTGCATCTATAAAGCTCTGCTGTGTTCTTCCAGATTGGATGCCAAGGGAAGAATTTCAATTCAGTCCAAATTCAAATACAAAGATATTATTTGTCAATACTACTATACGTACAGGACATACAGGGGAATTGAAATGGTGTTTTTCTCTCTTTTCAGTGGTGTGCACAATATCAAAAAACAAAAGGGATAAGGCTGGAAAAACAACAACAGCAGTCTAAGTACAGTAATGCTACCTGTAGTGCAAATGACGATAAAAGATAGACCCAGACCTCCCATAGTGCAAATAGAGATAAATGATGAAACCCAGCAATCCTATATACAGAAAAGTAGAGCAGTTATACTCGCAGTACCAAGTTTGATACGGTAGTGTAGGTGCATACAGTGACAGACAGGACTGCACATGATCAGTATTGCAATAACAGACAGCAGCAGGTATGGCATTTGTGCAAATGGCTGGAGTAAAGTGCAGAGACATTCAGCAATAGTTGTATTACTGTTGGTGTGCCAGTCTTTCTGTGCCAACAGCTGAGGTAGTTATTGTGCGGATGAGTGTGTTATGGTCTGGGGAAGGGGAGGGGGCAGAGTTCAGGGTCCTGATGGCCTAATGAATAAAGCTGTTTAGCATTCTTGTGGAGCGGGCCTGGAGGATCCAGTACCGTTTCCCTGAGAGCAGGGGGCTGAAGAGGGAGTGTGAGGGGTGGGAGGTGTTGCTTGCAATTTCTTCACTGTAACCCAGTTCATCAGCAATCTAGTTGCGGCAGTGTCCAGTAGTAACGGCAGACTGACGTCATCGAGCCTCATTGTGCACCATTTGTACTCCACATTGCTAGAGTCCACTGCATGGATGGTAGTTGTTAAAGGCAGTCCAATTGAACTCGATGGTGAGCTCGTTTTTGACCATGTTGAACGGCACACTTTGGCAAAATGGTTAAGCTTGCCACAGTGGTGACATCACTGCCCCCTGGCCGGGCAGGAGCGCACATGGGTTCGGTGCACAGGGGAACAACAGTTACCACACGTTTGGCCTCCTATGATGTCCTGTTGTCCAGTGGTGTTCACCTCGGCGTCCTCCGAAAATTGGAATTTAATTTTCCTCACGAGCACATTCTTGGGTATTGCAAAATGTCTGGCCGGTAAGGCGATGCACTCGTTATATGAAACGAGCTAACAATACAGGGGTACAAGCAAGTAGCAGGCTAGAGGCGGCATGTCAAAGACCACGTCTCCCAACGTTAGCTCCTTAATATACCCACAGCATGGTGATGTCATTACGTGAATGCGTCCCCACGTCTGTGGCACTTAAGGTGGCCACACTGTTCACATTCAAAGCATGTTGTGATGGTGCTGTATTCTCCGTAGCCCTGGACTTTTATGTGTTGGGGTATCTATGTTTACTGTATTGCTGTAACTTGAATACTATTTGAGGATACGTCACCAAATTTGACAGCAGATTACCCAAACATCATAGGCTTCAAAGCAAACTTGGTTTGGTTTTTATCTTTGATTTGTTTTTTACCCTTTTGGAATGCAAACTGACACACTGAAAGAAAAACTGTCATCTAGATTATGTTTTTTTGGGGTGGGGGTGAGGAAGAGTTTGGACCGTTAAAATGAAAAAAAAAAAAACATTCATTAGCTTGTTGTCAAATTCATCATTTTATGTGGTTACAATGTACAGTGACCATAAACTACATGTCCCACAATTCATTGCAGCTTTGTCATTGGTTCTCTGATGGAATCCAACCATGGAGTGGCAGGGTCCCTTTTGAAACCAAACACTGACCAGGTATGCTTACAGTGGCTGCTTTTTTCTTATTTAGTTGTTTCAGCCTTAAATTCATTTTTCTCATTAATCTACACTCAGCTCCCCATGATGAGGAAGTGAAAACAGAATTTTAGGATTTGTTGTAAACAAATTAATAAAAAAAAAACAACCCTGAAATATCACATGAGTATAAGAATTGAGACACTGCAGAAACAGCTGGGTTTACACAGAACCATGGCGACGTACCTGTGAAGTTAGCGGGACAGACGCAGCGGAGGAAATCGACGCAGGTTCCTCCGTTCTGACACATCAGCTGATTGCCGTCACAGACGTTCACTGAAGGTGCATCGGGACAGATCATTGAATATCAGTAACTTTACTGTTTTACAGTCGGGAGGTTGTGACATGTTACCTGTGCAGCCGGCCCCGCCCCCTCTCCAGGTGTATCCAGGCAAGCATGAGTCACAGCGCCTCCCGCTGGTTCCTTCTTTACAGCGACACAAGCCAGAGTTGGAGCAGTGAGGAGACAGACTGCCTTCGGAGTGACAGCCGCATTCTGAAACCAAGAGTCACCATCGTTAGCTTTGTTATCATCACAATTATGTCACATTTTTAGTCTGTCACTGACCTACACAGACATTCTTGTCGTCCAGTGACAGAGAGGCATTTCTATAGTAACCAAGTCGGCAGTACTGACACTTCTGTCCTCTGGTGTTGTGTTTGCAGCTCACACATGTCACCATGTTGATGAAGTCGATGTAACTGCAGCGGTTGGAGTGGCCGTTACACTCACAGTCTGCAAAAGAACACGCCTGAGCAAACAAGCCATGCCCATGGAGAAAACAAACCCCACCCACAGACCCTAAAAAACCTGCCACTGACAAAACAAATCCCACCCACTGAGCCCCACCCAAAAAGGAAACAAGCCCCGCCCACAAGCCCATGCCCAGTATACAGACACATGAACAACTAGACATGGAAGGAGAAATAGACAAAGATACGGAGTTAGAGGCAGAGGATTCTGGACAGGTAAGGAAGGTGGAGCCAGTTTTTTTTTGGGGGGGGGGGGTCCTGTTTGGGGACTGGCTCACGTATCTGGACTTGGTGTTGATTACTAATGAGGTCAAGTTTGTGGAGGTGGGGTTATTTACTGACGGGGTTAGGTATCAGGAAATGGTGTTATTTACTAATGAGGTTAGGTATCAGGAGGAGGTGCTATTTACTGATGAGGCAGGGTTATTTACTGACCAGTCAGTATGTGGAAGCTATCTCACCCTGAAAGTTGACGTAGGCGATTTTGGACAGTTGACTGAACTTTGGCCCTCCTGGAATCAGAATCTTCTGGGTGGCTTCAGACACAGGGGTAATATTTGTTCTGTTAGTACTACAGTTCTAGTACCACACCTACTGCCAAGTACTAAAGAAATACTGCATTTATCAGCCTGCGGATCAATGACTACTTGTGTACCTTTCTTCTCAAAATCTTTCTCTGCTTTCTTCTTCTCTCCTTCCTCTTTAGTTTTTTCAGATTTTTCCATTTTACTGTCAGCAGCTGTGTGGTCCAACACAAAAAATAAAATTTTAAAATCAGAGTTTTTACTCCTCAGCAGACCTTCAGAGGTGTCTAAATGTTTTCTGGTCTGTGCTACTGTTGAAACAGCTTAAACCTAACAGGACAAGGTAATAAGACTATTGTTCACCACATTATTTACTCCTAACTTGACCAACCACAGACTCTATTTCTGTACCTTTCTCTTCTTTCTCCTCTCCTGACTCCTCTGGTTTAGACTCTTTCCTTTCATCAGCTTCTGATCCTGGTGGTGGTCCAATGCTTTCTCCGGGTCCAGATGACTTTCCCTCCCTCTGGGATGATGACAAATCAACTTCAAGATCTGGACTCTCACCAGGCAGTGCTGAAGAACCTGTTTTAGTGGAGTTTGCTTCACTATTTCCTATGTCCACCTTTTCTCGGCCTGCTGAAGGGGACTCTGCTCTGGGATTAACCAATCCTGACCCAGAATTATCAATTGACCCACTTGCTGTATTCCCAAGTTCACCTATAGACACTGGTTGAGAATTAGATTCTGAATCTTGACCAGGTTTAGCTGAATTTGGATCTGATGGAACGGGAAAGCTAGTGCCAACAGGGGTTAAATCACCAGAAGGGTCAGGAGAACCTGAGATAACAGACCCGGGATCTGATGCAGGACCATCTTCTTTTTTAGTAGGACTCAATGTGGATTCCATAAGAGTATTTTGACCTACAGCAGTGCCAAGAGGCAGTGTTCCAGGAGGAGAAGTTGGATCAGGAAGACTTGTCCCAGGGGGTTGGGCATCTGAAGTAAGTACATCAGGAGAAGGCACGTCAGGAATGGATACATCAAAAGGTGGTATTTTCAGTGGTACATCAGGAGGAGACATTTCTGGAGTTTGTACATCAGTGGAAGACACATCAGGAGCAGCTTTATCAGGGGATGATGTATCCAGAAGCAGTACACCAGAGGATGGTGGTAGAGAAGGTAATGCCTCATCAGGAGATTTCTTAAGAGGTGGTACCTCCAATGTTACACCAGGAGGAGGGACATTGGTGGATTGTTCCTCCAGTGGTACAACAGGTGGTGGGACATCAGGGGATTGCTTCTTCAGTGGAACTTCAGGAGGAACATCAGGGGATTGTTCCTCCAGTGGTATATCAGGAGGAGGGACATTTGGGGATTGTTCCTCCAATGGTACATTAGGAGGAGGGACATCTGGGGACTGTTCCACCAATGGTACATCAGGAGGTGGGACAACTGAGGATTGTTCCTCCCATGGTACATCAGATGGTGGGACATCCGGGGATTGTTCCTCCAATGGCAGATCAGTAGTAACATTGGGGGATTGTTCCTCCAATGGCACATCAGGAGGTGGTACATCTGGGGATTGTTCCGCCGATGGTAGCTCAGGAGGTGGGACATCGGGGAATTGTTTCTCCAATGGTACATCAGGAGGAACATCTGGGGATTGTTCCTCCAATGGCACCTTAGAGGGAGGGACATCAGGGGATTGTTCCTCCAATGGTATATCAGGAGGAGGGACATCAGTAGGAAGTTCAGCAGGAGGTGATACAAATGGTCGAGTTGGATCAAGAGGTGTGTTCAGAGATGGTACCTCCAATGGTGCATTAGTAGGGGGCATTTCTGAAGATGGTGGTACATTTGGTGAAGGTATGTCTGGAGATGGTAGTTTTGGTTGTAGATTAGAAGGAGGTATGTCAGGAGGAGGTATCTCCTGAGGTACAGTAATAGGGGACATGTCAGGAGCAGTTGTGTCCACAGATGGTGTTTCTGAGGGTAGATCTAGAAGAGGTGCATCTATTGCAGAAGTTGTGGCAACTTGTGGAGTAGGTGGAGCATCTGTATCTGGACTGCTTGAGGCAGACCTATTGAGTGGAGCCTCTTCAGATGGTTGTCTGTCATTGGGCGTGGCTATCGTTACGACCACAGCTGTGGTTGATGGTGCTGCACCAATATAAGTTGGAAAGGTACTGGTCACCAGGTTTGTGCTGTCAGTCCCAGGCAAGGTGATGTTTGAGGTGAAGTCAGAGGGTGGAGTCACTGAGTCAGAAATAGACACCTCACGGTCAGTATTGCGGCCTGGATTAGTAGGGCTGTTACTGTTTGGACTTAAAGTACTAATAGTAGTACTGGGAGTGGTGGTGTCTGGTATCGGGGGAGGTGGTTTGCACATGTCTCTACTGTCAAGAACTGAGTCTGCTGTAGGTCCTGCTGTACTTTGAGAGTCTCTCCATACATCTGTAGTACTACTAGCACTACTGACAGCAGTAAAACCTACAGGGGTAAGTAATGTTGTAGGGTCAACAAGTACAGGGGTAGTATCAGTAGAAGTACTTGTTTCTGTAGTAGTAATACTCCATGTACCAGCAGCAGGGGAAAGTGTTATAGTATTTCTTGTGTTAGTATCAGTAGACACTGTTGACATGAGAAAAGTCATAGTTTTTGCTGTAGTGGTGGGGTAATTACTCATACTGTCCATTGATGTACTTATGTCAGTACTGGTACCCGTCAAGGTATTACTATTTATTAGAGTAGTAACAGCAGTATTGTCTCTGGTGTTTGTATATGAATCTCCTGTATTACTGTCTAATAAGATAGTAGTAGTTTTAGTTGTAGTAGTAGTATCAGTAGTAGTGGCAGTTGTAGTGGCAGTAGTACTACTATCAGTAGTAGTAGTAGTAGTAGTAGTAGTATATGTAGGTACAGAAGAAGTAGTAGTAATTGTGAAGGCAAAAGAATCTGTTATACTACTGGAAGTTGTGATAGTAGTATCAGGTGCAGTAGTGATAACAGCAGTAAAAGCAGTAGAATTATTGCTATCAGCAGTGGAATCATTAGTCCTTATACCAGTAATATCAATAGTAGTGGCAGTAGCAGAAGAACAAGTGGTAGAAGCATTAGGGTCAATATTGGTAGTAGTAACATCAGTTGTACCACTCCCACTTCCAATAGAAGTAACAGTATTGATATCAGTAGTAGTAGTAGTAGTAGTAGTAGTAGTAGTAGTAGTAGTGTCAGTCACTCCATCTGATGAGGCAGCAGGTCTATCAGTCGCTGTCAGAGAAGAAAAGTTCAATCCCTTTAGTAAATCTCTACACAAACCGACTGAATCTGAACTCTGCAGGAAACATCTTTATTTAGGCCAGCGCCGGTGCATCATCATCATTATCATTATCATTATAATCATCATCATCATAATAATATAATAATAATAATGAATCAGCATTCACACAATTGAGCCAAACTAGGTTTCTGAAGACTAACATCTTGGAAAAGGGAACAACTTTTTGAATAAAGTGAGCGTGAATGAAAGCAGCAAGATGGATGAGAAACAAGCTACAGCAGCTCAGTGGGTGTGGCCAGAGCAGGTTGGGTGGAGCCAATCTACCTGAAGTTTAAAAAGGGGTGGAGACCAGCAGAGAGCAGGAAACAGAAGAACTCTCACAAAGTGTTTCGAGACACTTAAGTCTCTTAGCGGCAGCAGGACTGTAATGTGCTTGACTAACAACATCTACAACAACCAGAGAGGCAGCCAGTAAGACATTGAAGCTTAAATTTATGTTCAAGCTGCTTTTTATTGGTGACATTGAGTCAGCACAAATTTTGGTTACCATCCTGAGTGATGCAGTTGATTATGGCTGTAAAATTCACTGAGCTGGCTTTCATGTGTGGTTTTTACACTGTTTGTTTAGTTACTGGTGGGGATAATTTAATTAAAAGTCAATTTTAAAAGAAAAAACCTCACTGGTGGTAGTATTTTAAAACAGCTAATGTATCGATAAATATATTTTTGGAAATATGACATTAGAAAAAATGGAAAAAGAGAAAAAAACAGATTTAGTCAAATAAAAATAAAAAATTGGCTGTGGTTGTGGGGTGTTTAGAAGAAATTGTTTAGAGGTAATTTATACAAGTTAATAAATAAATTATTGAAATTTTATCTTAATGTATTTAAGGGAGTGGTGTTTAATTATTGTTAATTATTTATTGGTATTTAAAGGGTGTATTTGTATTTAAATATTGTAGAGTTTTAGAGTGTTTTTTGTGTGTTAAGAAGAAGAAGCAGCCATCTCTGTTGTCATTCAATCCATACAGCCAATCATGTACAGTAGAACGAAATTACGCTTCTCCTATCTACAATGTTAATCACATGTAGAGTCAGAGGGGTTGCTGCCATGCAAGGCGCCGCCACAAACAACTTCTCCTTCCCCCATTCTATTAACTGCTTACAAAGTATTTGAGTACCGCTAGCTTTTGCTGGACTATCAGCACATTCTTGGCAGATACAGGTATTATCAGTGGCAAGGACAGGCCAAGACAAACTGACTCCAGTATCTGTTGCAGTGACTGACCAGATGATAGGTTTGTTTATCTCCGCTCTTTGTGTAGTGCATGTCATGATGCACCCACTGGCAAAAGTCCACCACAGACCATGCGACAGATGTGCTTATCTGCCAGGATATCCAGTCTCACACCATGTAACTGGGAGTGGTTCACCACAGACATGTGTCAGATATTGTTTTTAGTTCTGCCAGGATGCCCAGTTTCACCATCCGGGGTTGCTGGTTGAGTCACCAACGGCCCAACCCATGAGACAGGTCGTACTGGTTTTCATGGTTATCCGGTAGCAAGCAAACCAGTGAATGACCTGACATACAAGTGGGGATGTACGAAAAGAAAAAACTTGACATACATTATTCCTTCACTCCACAGACAATGGTAGTGGTAATGTACTACTGTATCCACAGCTGCCCTGGGGCAGACTGATGGAAACATGGCTGCCAATCCGTGCCAATGGCCTCTCAGTGTTATGACCCGAGCGCTAATGTTATTTGCGCTCGGACTATTCCTGTCAGGTCTTGACAGCGGCGTTGTTATTCTGGCTCTCTGAGCTCTTATTGTGACAGCGCTCAGGGAGGCTTCGGCTCAGCTGTCAAGACCTGAAAAGCTGTTCTGCATTTGCAGTCGTTAGCGGCCGGCTTCTTAAGCCGACACTAGTGGCTGCATCCTTGCAGCAGTGTCCGTCGCTGATCGTCGGAGCGATCGTACTATATGGATTATTCTACATTGCCCGTCTGTGGTGCGTGGGTCTGTGGACCTGTGAGTGAGCTTGTTAGCTTTACGCCTCCCTGTGTGGAGACTTGCTTGTGTCATAGCCTCAGAGGCTTGTATTATTGTGATTTCACCTTGAATAAAGACACTAACACAACTCTCTGGTGACGGTGTGGCGTCTTATGGTGGCTCGCAAGGGCCACCGCTTGACAGTACACTGCTGCCAAAAACGGTGTTTTTATGGTGACGCCAACCCGAGACGCCTTTCAGGTTCAGGTTCAGGTTCAGGTTACTTTATTTGTACCCGTAGGTAGATTTGTTTTGCAGTCTGGTGACATCCATATTTAAAAGCCACTAATTACATTCAACATAGACACAAACACAGGCACACAGTGAGGCTGTGTTAATTGGCCATTGCCTTTTTTTCTTGTCTGGGTACGGTGTGCTGGAGGAATGCCGTCGCGGAGGGGCTGCACTCGGAGTCCGAGCCACGAGCTGGCGGACGTCCTGGAGTATGTGGATGAGACGCTCATCTTTGCTTCCCTCCTCGATTACGACCGCAGCGTACTCTGGTACCTGGACTGTGCTGAGGACTCGCTCAATCATCTTTCTCCCCGCTACGCCGACCACCCAGAAGTCGCCGCGAGGAGGGATGACATCACCGCGCAACGCGAGATACTCCATATGGTGGAGGAGGAATACGGCAAGAAGCAGAGGAGGAGGTGTTCACGCTCCTCGCTTTGGGATCCCGTTCCTGTCCTCGATCCACTCCAGGAGTTCGCACCACCCAGGGGTCGTCGTAGACGTCGGCGCCGCGGCCAAGGGCAGCCCCAGCAAGCTCCTGTTCCGGATCCAGTTCTTGGCCGCCGGAGTGACCCAATCAACCAGCCAGCTGCTGTGTGTGACAAGAGTCCTGCTTCGGCAAGCCCCATCCATGGGTCCTTGAGAGCGGCTCCCCTTTGTCCTCCCGGAGGGCCCTCTGTTACCATCCAGCGGGCGAAGGAAGGAGCAATGCCCCCTACAGCTGGCACCCTCCTCCCTCCGGGAGACAGGCAAGTTCATGTTCACTCCCCTACTTATAATAGTGATCTGTCTTGTCTGACTCCTGGGGATGGAGTTTGGGGTTTGCAGCTCCCCGAGCTCCCACCACCAGCTGTAGTCATCTGTTCTCAACCTGCTGCCTCTGTGTTTTCCTCTGCTGAGCGGTCCTCGGTGTTAGGTCTACGTCGTCGAGCAAGGAGGAGGCCTGCGGCTCTGGCCCCACAGCCACGTTTTGGACAGAGGAGAAGAGTGGACTGCGGTGTGGAGCCTGAGCCGACGAGGAAGCGTCCCTGGGTCTCCACGGAGGAGCAGCCTGAGCCAGCGGGTCGAGGGTCATCTGCTGCCACGCCGTGCGGGTTATCGGTGTGGACATCAGCGCGAGAGGATCCAGCTGCAGAGACCATCATGCCGGCTGCGGAGCCCGACGCAGCTGAGTGGGAGCCCAACGACGAGCTTCTACCCGAACCTGGATTGACAGAGTCCTGGACGGCTCCAGAGTCCGAGTGCAGAGTAGTGCTCTTCTTTGTTTTCCTTTGTGGTGTGTTAGAGGATTTTTGCCTGCCTCGCGGGGAGGCGAGCGAGGGGCAGCCGTCTGCTGCGCCCGAACTTGTCTCGCTGGGCTCTGGTGCTGCCGGGGATACTGATCCCGGTCCTCTCTGTTCCTCTGAGCCTCTTCACAGTGTCGCCGGCTTGGAATCTGTCGAGGTCGCGGTGCAGGAGGTCCCAAGTTCGGGGGTAGAGGTTGTCGCCGATGCGGTGCCGACCCAGTCGGGGTCCAACGCGGGGGCAGCTGTGACCCAGCGGGGGTCTGACGCAGGTGCTGCTGTGACCCAATCGGGGTCCGACGCAGGTGCAGCTGTGACCCAATCGTGGTCTGACGAGGTCCAGTGGGGGTCCGACGTAGGTGCTGCTGTGACCCAATCGGGGTCCGACGCGAGTGCAACTGTGACCCAATCGGGATCCGATGCAGGTGGAGCTTCAATGGTCGCATCGGTGTGGATTGAGGTCAGTGGAGGAGCCGCAGATCCTTCGCCGCCTGATGTGATGTGGGCTCATCATCACGATTATTCCCCTCTCAGGAGCCACCAGCTGGGGTCGTCAGTGCTGGGAGCTGTTGGAGGTTTTCTTCCTGCAGGCTGGCGCTCCCATGTAGTTTCTTCATTGGGGAGGCCGCCGCATGCTGTTTCTCCATGGTTCTGGTGGCTGAGGGATGCGGGTCGGCCACCTGAGGAGCTGTTTTGCCTGTTTGGCGCCTTGGGCTGGCCACCCGATGAACTGTGTTTGTTACTGGGTGGCCTGGTATGGCCGCCGGAGGACTTGACTCTCGGGGCCTGAGACTGGGTCAGGCCGCCCGACCATGTACTGTTTCCTGTGACCGCCCATCGGCCATCGGACGCAGGGAGACTGCCGGAACTTTGCCTGGGGTGTTTGGTCTCTGCCTGCCATCGTCTGTTTGGACTGTATGGTGTGAGGGTCATTTGGAACAATAAGATTGCCGCATGTGTATGCTGATGTAGTATGTTTTTTTTTTCCCCTATCGGAGGGGTTATTGCATGTTACTTTGTGGTTTTTCATAGGCACTCTGGTGTTCGAGGATGATGTGCTTTTTTTGGGGTTAAACAGTACTTTTGTGAAGAATGTGGCAGAGGTTTCATGCACTTGGGTAACTTAGAAGCATAAACTGATCCATTGTGGCATTTAAGGGTTTGTGTGTGAACTGCGTGGAAGGACCTTCACTCAGATGAGTTCCTTAAGACCACATGAAGTCATGTATACTGAGTATACAGGCAGTTTGTCTGTGGTCACTGTGGGAAAACCTTCTGTGTCTGGTAAATTATGCTCTGTATGGTTTGTTCCCCGTGTATTGTAACTCTTGCCCTATTTGTTTCGTTGTTTCTGTGGGAATGTAATGGGTATGTCAGGGGATGTGTTTTTTTTCTGGGGCCTTGTTGGTATTTGTTTCGCTCCCTCCTTGCCTGTTCGTCCATTCACACGCCCTGTGGGTGGGGGTGAGGGGGCTAGGTGTTACAGGGCGTTTGGAGCCCGCCTTTGAGGGAGGGGTACTGTTATGACCCGAGCGCTAATGTTATTTGCGCTCGGGCTATTCCTGTCAGGTCTTGACAGCGGCGTTATTATTCCGGCTCTCCGAGCTCTTATTGTGACAACGCTCAGGGAGGCTTCCGCTCAGCTGTCAAGACCTGAACAGCTGTTCCGCATTTGCGGTCGTTAGCGGCCGGCTTCTTAAGCTGACGCTAGTGGCTGCATCCTTGCAGCAGTGTCCGTCGCTGATCTTCTTTCTGCAACTGTGGGGGTTCCCCCTACAGTTGATAGTGCTATGAGATGACTGTTGTTGTGAAATGGTGCTATATAAATAAAGTTGAATTGAATTGAATTGAATTGATCGTCGGAGCGATCGTACTATATGGATTATTCCACATTGCCCGTCTGTGTTGTGACCATCTTATCCTGTGGACCCTTGAGTGAGCTTGTTAGCCTTACGCCTCCCTGTGTGTAGACTTATAGCCTCAGCGGCTTGTATTATTGTGATTTCACCGTGAATAAAGACACTAACACAACTCTCTGGTGACGGTGCGGCATCTTATGGTGGCTCGTGAGTGCCACCGCTTGACACTCCGACCACTACCGAACATTTCTACACATTCATACTCAGTGTCATGAACACTGGAGGCACAGTGGGTAAAGTGTCTTGCCCAGGGCCATAACGGCAGGATGTCTGGGGAGAGCGGGATTCGAAACATCAACCCTCACAATTATTAGATGACCCGCTCTACCTCCTGAGCCATTGCCACCCACATCTCCCTTCTCCATTCCATTTTTGCTGAGCACCAAGCTGGACAGCAGGAAGTTATATTTTTATATGGTCTTTGGCATGACCCGGCCGGGACTTGAACCTCAACCTTCTGGTTGTGGGGCAGATGCTCTACCTCTAGGCCACCACTCCGGCTGCATGGCAGCTCCACCACCATCAGTGTGTGAATGTGTGTGAATGAATGGATAGCAGGATCTGTAAAGCACTTTGGTCATCCAGTGATGAGTAAAAAGTGCTATACCGGGGGGGGCTGAAAAGGCTGACCATAATGCAGTGGTCAACTTTGATCAAATGGGGTTTATTGTACCCATACTCTTGACATTCTCTCACTCTCAGCTCTGCTCTCCCTCTTGTTCCTCTGCCACTGAGACCGAGGCTCAGCACCTACAGAAATAACTCCTTCTTAGTCAGCCTATGAACTTTTCAGGCCCCCTCATATAACTGAATGCCATTTACCATTTTTTGACCTGATCCTCTTTTTTCCTAATGATTGGTTCCCCAGCATCCAATCAAAACTCAAGTTACCAAACAACTGTTTGGTTGGTTCCAAGACTCAGGTCAGAGGTGGAGGGGGTCCTCTGACCTGTGACTCTGAAGTCCCTAACAACAGGAAATCTGCTACCAGCCAATTAGAGGATGGAAAACGCCTGTCTGTTTCCTGCAGAGGATTCTACTGGACTCTTCTGGCTCTCTACTGGAGTCTAACATTTCTAATAGATTCTCTACTGTTCCACAATCCCCTCTTCACATCCAGAATCAGACTCACTGATGTTCAGACCAAACATTAAGCAGATTTTCATCTGAAATGCACAAATTTGAAAGAGAAATCTTGTCTACATTATAGGGTGGTGAAAGTGAAAACGGCTCAGTGAGTTTTACTGTCTGGATTTTCTCAAAACTAAATGATGGAAAATAGAGAATTAAGGAGAAAATATTTATAACTGTCATAGATTTGTTTGAGTACTCACATGACTGGGTATGATTTCACTCTGGTTAAAGTCGTTGTATAAACTTATCATTGAAGATGTTTCATGGTTAGTCTGAACATGCCGTTAACAATATGCCGCTAGCATGCCATTAGCAGCACAATGTTAGCAGCTCAATGTTAGCACCAGGATGTTAGCATCAAGCTATTAGCAGCTCATTGTTACATTAGCAGCAGCTTGATAGCAGCACACTGTTCTTCTTCTTCTTTTAGATTTGATTGGCGGTTGGCAATCAGCTTACAGGTGCACCGCAACTGACTTGATTAACTCATATTAGGTCTCTAACTCCCAAGTCTCTGTTAGTCCATGATCTGTTAATTGATCATCCATGCATCCATCCATCTTCTTCCGCTCAGATTGATTTAATATCCCTTACAGGCACTTGGACTTGTTGTCATAGCCAGGAGCGGCACTGGGGTTAAGCTCCCAGTGCTCATAAAATGCTCCTTATGGCGTGCGTCTCGAAAAGCCTCTGACAACCAAGTCCAACTCCTAGCGTGCCCGTGTGGTTTAGTCTCTAAGCTCGGCGGAACTGCTTTTACTAATAGGAGAAGGGGCGAGGGCGGATCTCTGGCGCCTTAAAACCAGATGCTTCGGGTAGATGGTGGCTCATCAACCTGGGAATGTAGCCCATCTAGGGGAAGGTAAACCCTGATTTCAAACCTCCACTGCCTTGCGGCACACCCGGTCACGGGAAAGGCTTCGGGAGTCAACCCTGAGGAAAAATCCGGAGTCAAAGCCCCTAAGGCAGTTCTCTGTTGTGCTCAGCATCGTTCTGGCAGCTCCTGCGACGATGCTGGTGCCAAACTGTAGCAGCCCTGCTGTTCCTTTGGATTCATCAGTGACGTGGAGAGGGGGACATGCTGTATGGGCAACATCTTGTCCTCCATATCTTCCTGCCCAGGCTTGAATCCTACCAACGCTCAACGCTGGAAGGTAGAACACCGGATCACTGGAGAGGACACTCCAGCTTCGCCTTTGGCATAGACAAAACACGGGGAATGACAGTTACCGGTTATAAGCCACCGCTCAATTGGCGTAGAGCGCGGCGCCAGGGGTTGTTCCCGACGGTGGGAGGGATCATCGGATCTCACTGGACAGCTACCGCCCGCCTCAAGCTGGGCAGCCCCCAGCCAATAAGGTGTTGTCCCGCCACATCCTGCTTTCCTCATGGGGTGCATGGGGATAAGGAGAAGTCCGAACAGCAGGCTGAGAACCTTCGCACCAGGCAAGACAAAAAACAAAAGAGACCAACTCTAAAACTGGGAACTTGGAATGTCCGCACTATGATGACAGGACTCGCTGCTAACCTCAAGGACATCAACGACACCAGGAAGACTGCCATCATCAATAATGAGCTGAAGAGACTGGGAGTGGATATCGCCACTCTCCAGGAAACACGGTTGGCTGATGCAGGCACACTGAGAGAGAAGGACTACACGTTCTTCTTGCAGGGAAAGGGCAGTGACAAACACAGGGAACACGGAGTGGGCTTCGCAGTGAAGAACACCTTGCTGAAGATGGTGGAACCGGGCAGCACTGGCTCTGCACAACTCCTCACCCTCCGCCTCAACACCACTCAAGGCCCAATCACCCTCATCAGTGTGTAAGCCCCAACACTGACAGCCACACCAGAGGCAAAAGAAGAGTTCTACGAGAATCTCGTAACAACTGTCAGGATCATCCCCAACTCTGAACAACTCATTCTCCTTGGAGACTTCAATGCCAAAGTGGGTGCTGATCACGACTCCTGGCCCTCCTGTCTTGGACCATTTGGCGTGGGCAGAATGAACGACAACGGACAGCGGCTGCTCGAGTTCTGCACATATCACGATCTGTGCATCACAAACTCGTTCTTCAAGACCAAGCCCCAACACAAGGTTTCCTGGCAACATCCACGCTCAAAGCACTGGCACCAGCTGGACTTGATCCTGACCAGGCGCACCTCACTGAAGAACGTGCTAATCACCCGTTTGTTCCAGAGTGCAGATTGCGACACAGACCATGCATTGGTGTGTTGCAAGGTCAAGCTGCAGCTGAAGAAATTCCATTGTGCTAGACAGCCTGGAAAGGCACGGATTGACACCAGCAAGATGGCCCAACCAGAACTTGTTGAGCAGTTTGCCTCCACCTTTGAGAAGGAACTTGGTGTACCACAAGAAGGAGAATCTTCAAAGCAGAAGTGGGAAGAGCTGCGAAACACCATCCACCGCACAGCCTTGGCTACCTTTGGGAGGAAGACCTCGAAGTCACAGGACTGGTTTGATGCCAAGTTGACCGAGATGACCCCCGTCATTGAAGCCAAGCGCTCAGCACTTGCTGAGTACAAGAAGTACCCAAACGAGAAGAATCTTCAGATTCTCAGGGCTGCGAGAAGCAAAGTTCAGCAGACTGCTCGGTGCTGTGCCAACGAGTACTGGACTCAGCTCAGCCAAGACATTCAAACCGCTGCCATAACAGGGAAAATCCGTGGTATGTACGATGGCATCAAGAAAGCACTTGGTCCGGCTCAGAGCAAGACGGCCCCCCTCAAATCCTCCACTGGGGAGATGATCACAGAAAAGAACAAGCAGATGGAGAGATGGGTGGAACACTACTCCGACCTCTACACCAGACAGAACACCGTGACACCGTCAGCCCTTGATGCCATCAACTGCCTGCCATCCATGGACGAACTTGACGCCGAGCCAACAATGGACAAACTCAGCAAGGCCATTGATAGCTTGGCCGCTGGCAAGGCACCCGGCAACGACGGCATACCCCCTGACCTGATCAAGCACTGCAAGACCGCCCTACTGCTGCCATTGCATGACGTCCTCTGCCAGTGTTGGAAGGAAGGTGCCGTACCACAGGACATGAGGGACGCCAAGAATATGGCATTGATTCAATATTAGACTCAATGGGGTTTTCTCATAAAGTAGGAAATTCTACTCATTTCCTCCACCATACGTTGGACCTTGTTCTGACATATGGCATAGAAATAGGAAATCTGGTAGTGTCTCCTCATAACCCTGTACTGTCAGACCATTGTCTGTTAACCTTTGATTTTACTATTTTTGACTATTTGGCTCCTAAGGAAAAATATTATTACAGCAGATGCCTCTCAGATGATGTTGTTACAAAATTAATGCAGATTGTTTCCTCTATGCCAGGGATGCCCAATCATGTGCCATGGAGGGCCAAGACCCTGCAGGCTTTACCTCCAACCAGCGTCTTCAACAGCAGATTTCACTGAATTTCTTCCCACTGATTGCTGATAAGTGAAAACACCTGCTGAAGAGACTGGATAGAAGAGAAAACCTGCAGGGTCTTGGCCCTCCATGGCACATGATTGGACACCCCTGCTCTATGCCATGTGTCAACACAATGGAAATAAGCTATAGACAGCTTACTTCTTCTGTAATTGATAGCATGGTAGATAGTGTTACAGCTTCTCTGCATCAGACAAAGAAAAAGTCGAATCAGAGATTCCTAACTCCTTGGTTCAACACAGAAACTCGTAGCTTAAAACAGAAGACTCGTCAATTAGAAAGAAAATGGTGCTCCACTAATTTAGATGAAATCTATTTAGCTTGGAGAAATCATCTTTTAATTTATAAAAAATCTCTGAGAAAAGCTAGAATTAATTATTATTCTGCATTAATAGAAGACAACAAGAATAATCCAAGGTTTCTTTTCGGCACAGTAGCCAGGCTGACAAAGAGTCAGGACTCTGTCAATCCTAGCATTCCCTTAGAGCTTACTAGTCAGGACTTTATGAACTTTTTCAATAGTAAAATTTCATCTATCGGAGATAAAATCAATCAGATTCTTCCCACCGTTAACTTAAATACAGTAACTACTACAACTCCTTCAATTGATATCTGTTTTGATGAGTTTACTCCAATTGACATCTTAGAGTGAGACAAAATAATTTCCTCGTCCAAGCCTTCAACTTGTCTTTTAGACCCTATTCCTACCAGGTTATTTAAAGAAGTCTTCCCATTTATTGGTAGCTTTATTCTTCAAATAATCAATTCTTCTTTAACTTTAGGCCATGTACTGCAGGTTTTTAAAACGGCTGTAATTAAACCCTTACTCAAAAAGCCAACACTAGATCCAGGAGCTTTAGCTAACTATAGACCAATCTCTAATCTCCCTTTCATTTCAAAAATCTTAGAAAGAGTTGTTGCTACGCAATTATTTGACCACCTGCAGGGAAATGGTTTACTTGAAGAGTTTCAATCTGGGTTTAGAATCCATCATAGTACTGAAACAGCCTTAGCAAAGGTCACTAACGACCTCCTCATTGCATCTGATAATGGACTAGTTTCTGTACTTGTCCTTTTTGACCTTAGTGCAGCTTTTGATACTATCGATCATAATATTCTACTTGATAGATTAGAACACTATGTTGGACTTAATGGAACTTCGTTGCAGTGGTTTAGATCTTATTTATCTGATAGGTTCTAGTTTGTTCATGTAAATAATGAGTTTTCTTTCAACTCAAAGCTCAGTCATGGAGTTCCACAGGGATCTGTGCTAGGCCCTACTCTTTTTAGTTTATATATGCTTCCGTTAGGCAACATTATTAGAAAGCACTGTATACATTTTCATTGTTATGCTGATGACACACAATTATACCTGTCAATGAAGCCAGATGATAGTAATCAATTAGCCAAGTTAGAAGCCTGTCTTAAGGAAATCAAAGTTTGGATGACTTGTAATTTCCTGCTTTTAAATTCAGATAAGACTGAAGTCATTCTTGTTGGTCCAAAAAACCTTAGAAATTCCTTTCCAAATCAAACTTTCAGTTTGGATGCGG
This sequence comes from Pholidichthys leucotaenia, assembly GCA_020510985.1. NCBI lineage: Eukaryota > Metazoa > Chordata > Actinopteri > Cichliformes > Pholidichthyidae > Pholidichthys > Pholidichthys leucotaenia. The sequence goes on from CM035838.1 coordinate 491,236,764, forward strand.
TTACTCTTTCTCTTAATAGCTCTGTGAGGAACCTTGGAGTTATTTTTGATCAGGATTTGTCCTTCAATTCACATATTAAATTTGTTTCTAAGACTGCCTTCTATCATTTGCGTAATATTGCCAAGATTAGGAGCATCTTGTCTCAGAGTGATGCTGAGAAACTGATCCATGCTTTTGTTAGCTCGAGATTAGATTATTGTAATTCTTTATTATCAGGCTGTCCTGAAACATCTTTAAAAAGTCTTCAGCTGATCCAAAATGCTGCAGCAAGAGTTTTAACAGGTACTAGAAAGAGAGATCATATCTCTCCGGTTCTGGCCTCCCTTCACTGGCTTCCCATAGAGTTTAGAATTAAGTTTAAAATCCTTCTTCTTACTTACAAAGCTCTAAACAATCAGGCTCCTTTTTATTTAAAAGATCTGATACTACCATATTATCCTAACAGAGCACTACGCTCCCAAAATGCAGGATTACTTGTAATACCTAGAATCTCCAAAAGTACAATGGGAGGCAGAGCCTTCAGTTATCAAGCTCCTCTCCTGTGGAATCAGCTGCCAATCTGGATTTGGGAGTCAGACTCGATCTCTGTTTTTAAGAATAGGGCTAAAACCTACCTTTTTGATATAGCCTACAATTAGGGAGGGATCATGTGTTTCTGAACCCTCCCTTAGTTATGCTGCTAATAGGTTTAGTCAGCCGGGGGACCTCCAGTAATGCACTGGGCTTCACTCCTTTCCTCACTCTCAATGAAATATTTTTTTTTTTGCTGGTCATTAACATCTGTTTGTTCTCTCCCATAGATTGAGTCCCCATCGTGCTGTTTGCTCTCTACATGTCTGTTCTTTTCTTCTTCTCTATCCCCTCACCCCCCAGCCAGTCGCAGCAGATGACTGCCCCTCCCTGAGCCTGGTTCTGCTGGAGGTTTCTTCCTGTTAAAAGGGAGTTTTTCCTCTCCACCGTCGCCAAGCGCTGCTCACAGGGGATCGCCTGATTGCTGGGGTCTTTCTGCAACTGTGGGGGTTCCCCCTACAGTTGATAGTGCTATGAGATGACTGTTGTTGTGAAATGGCGCTATATAAATAAAGTTGAATTGAATTGAATTGATTACCATCACTCTATATCTTTGTATAAGGAGTTCCTATAGGTAGTTCTGAGCAACTCCTTATGTGTGGAAAAAAAATTATATTCAGCAAGTCTGCTTAAAAGTGTCCCACTATCAGATCACTCTGAGCAGCACAAATTTAGTGGTATATCATTAGTAGCAAACAATTAGCAGCACATTGTTAGCAGGGTGTTAGAAGCAGGATTGAGGATTCAGCCGTGTCTCTAATCAGCTGATCTGTGACTAATGTTTCCTGTCAGTGCTGCATCTGTGTATGTGTGTGTGTCTGGGGGGGCATGCTAAGACATATGGATTAAAACAAACACACACACACACACTCCATCTGTCTCTGAATTAACTCTAAAACTGATTAACACGCTAGCTTCTGTTGCATTTTCCAGTCAGTATCTGACAGCTGTGTGTTATTTGCAAGCATTTGTATCTAAAAAAACACCCAGGCAAACTTTATTTTCTTCAAGTTCAGTATGTTTAGATGACTGTTACTCAGTGGCAGGAGCATTTAGAGAGATTATGACTGTTTTGCCAAAAAATTCAAAGTGTTTTCTTTTAAATGAGACCAACCCCATGAAGATGCTGCAAAGTGTTGAAGAACAGCTTTTGATTTACTTTGAGTATGTTATTTTTAGGTGTTTTTAGAGAAATTGACCAGAGTGCAAGGGGTTAAATTCCTCGACTGGTTGCAGCTCCTCCCCTTTTAAGAAAATATTTGCGTTTGTAATATTTGATTGTTGTTTGGTTAAAATCAAGCAGTTTTTTTTTTTAATGTTTAGTAGGAGACATGAATTATTGAGCCAGTCATGGATTTGAGTCATCGCTGTTGTAAGATTACAGGCGGCTTCTTGTGGGGCTGCACGGTGGCGCAGTGGTTAGCACTGCGGCAGCACAGTTTACCCTTGGCCGGGGGATTGTGGGGATTGTGGGATCGTGGGTTCGATCCCAGCCCCCGACCAACAGTGATCTGTGTGGAGTTTGCATGTTCTCCCCGTGTTGCGTGGGTTTACTCCGGGATTTCTCCGGTTTCCTCCCACATGCCAAAAACATGCATGTTAGGTTAATTGGCTGTTCTAAATTGTCCCTAGATATCTGTTTCCTATAGGCCCTTAGAATAGAGGGTTAGTATTAATGAAAGCGCTTTGAGTGGTCTTTGTGACTAGAAAAGCGCTATATAAGTGCAGGTTAGTTAGTTAGTTAGTTAGCTGACAACATGTGATTTGCAGTTGGTGGCAGTTGCCACAGCTAAGATGTGTAGAGTGATGATATAAAGTGAAGTGATTAATTAAATCACCCTTTATTGTCATTCAACCGTACAACCAATCATGTACAGCAGAATGAGATTGTGTTTTACCTATCTACTGTGTTAATCACACACACCCCAAGTGTAGAATCAGAGGGCTGCTGCCATGCAAGGCGCCGCCACAAATTTCCCTCCTCCATTCCATTATTGCTGAGCACCAAGCTGGACGGCAGGAAGTTCCACTTTTATATGGTCTTTGGCATGACCCGGCCGGGATTTGAACCCCTGCCTCCTGGGTGTGGGGCGGATGCTCTACCAAGTGAGCCACCACTCCGGTCAATGGTGAGATGGAGTGAAGTACAAGGAGACCACAAAGAGTGATGTCTGAAGATAGAGTTGAGGTTCGATTGGACACAGCAATGATGATAGTAGGACTACAGCTCCTGAACAGATGGAGTGATGATATAGATCAGGGGTCCCCAAACTTTTTCCTGTGAGGGCCACATAACTTTTGCCTTCTCTGATGGGGGCTGGGGTCAGTTTGTAACAGAAAAAGTGTGACGATCGCATGGGTGCCTAAACATAAACATTTATTTTTTTCCAGAAAGCCACACATAACCAAATATTAATAACCCTTTCCGGGATCTTCACAGGAAAAAAAAGTCAGAAAATAAATAATAACACTATTAATGAAATAATAACCAAATAACCCTCTCTGGGTTCTTCACAGAAAAAAAGTCCATGGAACATTAACTTTCTGTTGTGCCGTACACAATCTGAACAGGTAAAAGTTCAGCTTAGTTGTCAGAGCAGAATCTCTTACTTAAATGACTCATATGAGCAGTCTCTCAAAGTTCTTGTGTTTCTTCCTTATAATCCTTTTGTAGGTTCCAGTAGGCTTGTAGACACCACTGTTTGAAGCTCTCTCAGAATCAGAATCAAAATCAGGTTTATTGCCATTGTTCATGTAATACACAAACTAGGAATTTGTCTCGGTGCAATGCTGCAACATTAAACATGATGAGATAAAAGAAATAAAAAACTATACATGCAATAAGTGTAGGATAAGAATGAGTAATACTAGTCAAAGCAGTTTTTAAATATATTAGCGAGCAGCAGATATTGTGGAGAACCATATAGTGCAGTCGGTAATGCAGGAAGAAAACAGTGATGATTGACATGAGTCTGGTTGAGCTGCTGTACATAGTGCACGAGAGTCAATAAGTCACTTAGTGTTCAGCAGTCTGATGGCAGAGGGGAAGAAGCTGTTCATGTGACGGGAGGTTTTAGTCTGAATGGACCGAAGTCTTCTACCTGAGGGGAGGGGGGCAAACAGTATGTGACCAGGGTGTGAAGGATCGGCTATGATCCGGCCAGCACGCCTCCGGGTCCTGGAGATGTACAGGTCCTGGAGGGATGGGAGCTTGCAGCCGATCACCTTCTCAGCAGTGCGCACGACGCGCTGCAGCCTTAGTCTGTCCCTGGCAGTGGCTCCTGCGTACCACACGGTTATGGAGGTGGTGAGTATGGACTCGATGATGGCTGTGTAGAACTGCACTAACATCTTGGTGGGTAGCTTGAGCTTCCTCAGCTGCCGCAGGAAGAACATCCTCTGCTGGGCCTTTTTGATGAGGAAGCTGATGGTCGGCTCCCATTTGAGGTCCTGGGTGATGGTGGTGCCCAAGAAGCGGAAGGAATCTGCAGTGGTGATGGAAGAGCCTGTGAGGGTGAGGGGGGGCAGAGGGGTTGTGACTTTCCTGAAGTCCACAATCATCTCCACTGCCTTCAGAGCGTTCAGCTGCAGGTTGTTGTGGCTGCACCAGGACACCAGCTGGGCCACCTCTTTCCTGTAGACGGACTCGTCGCGTTGGAGATGAGCCCGATGACGGTGGTGTCATCCGCAAACTTGATCAGCTTAACAGACTGGTGGCTGGAGGTGCAGGAGTTGGTATAAAGGGAGAAGAGTAGGGAGGAAAGTACACAGCCCTGGGGTGATCCGGTGCTGATGCTGACAGAGCCAGAGACAGTCTTCCCCAGCCGCACATGCTGCCTCCGGTCTGTCAGGAAGTCGGTGATCCACCTGCAGAGGGAGTCAGGCATGCCGAGCAGGGACAGCTTGTCCTGGAGCAGAGCGGGGCGGATGGTGTTGAATGCAGAGCTGAAGTCCACAAACAGGATCCTGGCGTAGGTTCCCGGGGAGTCCAGGTGCTGCAGGATGGAGTGGAGGGCCAGGTTGACTGCGTCGTCCACAGACCTGTTGGCTCGGTAGGCAAACTGCAGCAGGTCCAGGAGGGGAGTGGTGATGGACTTGAGGTGGGGCAGGACCAGGCGCTCAAAGGACTTCATGACTACAGAGGTGAGCGCTACAGGTCTGTAGTCGTTAAGTCCGGTGATCCGTGGCTTCTTGGGGACAGGGATGATGGTGGAGGATTTGAGGCAGGTTGGCATGTGGCATAGCTTAAGGGAGGTGTTAAAAATGCCTGTGAAGACAGGAGTCAGCTCTTTTGCACAGTGTCTCAGGGTGGAGGGAGACACGCCGTCCAGACCGGGTCCTTGCGCGGGTTCAGTCTGGAGAACTGTCTGTGCACGTCCTGCTCGCTGATGACAAGGGCAGGGGGGGAGGAGGGGGGGACCACTTTTGATGAAGTAGGGACCGAGGAGGCAGTGGAGCTGGGGGGAGGGGGGGAGTTGGACACAGCTGACGAGGTGTCAAAACGGGCATAGTGTTGGGACAGTCTTTGACAAAGGGCTTTGTCATCCTGACCTTTAGAAGCCTGAGGCCGATAGTTGGTGATTTGCCTCAGTCCTCTCCACACAGAAGCAGAGTCGTTAGCAGTGAACTGCTGCTGGAGTTTCTCAGAATACACAGATTTAGCTCTCCTCAGCTCTCTGTTAAACCGGTATTTGACCTCCCTGTAGCAGTCCCTGTCTCCACTTTTCAGCGCTGCTTCCTTCTCCTTCCTGATCTGTCTGAGCTTAGCAGTGAACCAGGGCTTATCATTAGAGTAACTCACCCTGGTGCGCGATGGAAGAATGCTCTCCTCACAAAAGTGGATATATGAGTTCACAGTGTCCGTGTACTCGTCCAGATCATGCGTGGCTCCTTTAAACATGCCCCAGGCAGTTATTTCCATGCACGTTTCCAGCTTCTCCCCAGCTTCACTGGTCCATTTCTTCGTAGTGCTCACAACAGGTTTAGTGAGCTTTAGTCTCTGTTTGTATGTGGAAATGAGGTGGACCATCATGTAATCAGATAGTCCGAGCGCAGCACGGGGAACAGCGCGATACGCGTCTTTCACTGTAGTGTAACAGTGATCCAGCGAGTTCTCTCCTCTGGTGGGGCATTTAATAAACTGTTTGTATCGGGGGAGATCGTGGCTCAGATTGCTCTGGTTAAAGTCGCCAACCACAATAACCAGAGAGTCCGGGAAAGTCCGCTCCGTGTGTTGAATGTGATCCGCGAGCGCGCGCTGAGCCTCACGCGCGTCCGCGTCGGGCGGGACGTACACAGCGGCGAGGATGAATGAGGCGAACTCCCGTGGGGAATAAAATGGCTCTCATCAACTTCACTGTGAAAACCACAAAGCAAGCAGGCTGAGAAACCGAACTAAGTGATACAGCACCTACACAGCACTATACATTTCACTACCAGTATGGTTGTGGAGATGGATTTTATCCCAGTAGATTTTATTATGATTATATTTGTTTGTACTCAGAATGACTCATTCAAGTCAGAAAAGTGAGCTTACCTATGTATGTTCATCAGTGAGAACTGTGGGCCTGCATCTGGCTGGTGAGCAGTTGAATGTCAGGTTCCATTTTGGTCACAGCCAGTCTCAAACAATGATGCAGATGTTCATCTGTCAATCTTGATCTCATCGGAGTTTTCAGGTGTTTCATGTGTGAAAAGGTTTCCTCGCAGATATACGTGCTGCCAAAAAGTGTGGAGATCTTCATTGCATGTTTTTTTAATGTTAGAGTACGTGTCGTTTGGGAGGGCGGCATAGAAGTCACTGAGACTGCTGGGCTTGAATGCGTCTTTCAGAACATCACAGTTCTGTAACTCGGCCAACTCAAACTGATAAGAAGGCTGGGCTTCATCGATGTCGGCAACAAAGGGGTTCTGGAAAAGACGGATTTCTTTTGCATTAACATGTAGTTCATGGAATCGCACACCGAACTCCGCCTTCAGCATTTCCAGTGCTTCCACACACTTTTCAGCTGGGAACAGGACCGCTGGGTTCTCTGCAGAGAGGTTTTGGGTAGTAGGGAGATGGATGAGGTTGTGCTTTTTCACTTGTTCCAAAAGCAGCGCTAGTTTCACCTCAAATGCTTTTATGTGGGAAATACATGTCGCAAATGAGTTTCCCCTGGCCTTGTAGCTGCAAGTTAAGGCTGTTCACCATTTCTTTCATGTCTGTTAAAAATGCGAGGTGCCATTTCCATTCTGGGTCGATCAGCTCTGGGACCGTTTTGTCTTTTGAATGAAGAAATGCGTTAATTTCGGGTAGCAGCTCGTAAAAACGCCTCAAAAGTCTGCCCCGGCTCAACCATCGGACCTCTGTGTAGTACAGCACATCGCCGTGCGCAGACTCCAGTTCAGACAGGAATTGTTGGAACTGCCTGTGTTTAAGTCCCTTTGCTCTAATGAAGTTTATGCATGACACCACGACCTTCATGACAGAATCCCACTTCAACATTTTGCAGCACAGTGCTTGCTGGTGAATTAGGCAGTGGACTTGTAGCGGGGCGGTGAGACCCCGTTCTTCCATCTCCCGGTTCATGAGCCCTATTAGACCCCAAGACGTGCCCACCATACAAGGAGCTCTGTCAGTCGTGATGCTGGCAAGTTTTTACCAGTCCAGGTCCAACTCTTCCATGGTTTGGCATACTTGGCTGAAAATATCCTCCCCCATCGTAGTCCCTTTGAGACTTTGGGAGGGCTGCCAGCTCCTCACACATTTCAAAGTTTGCACTAACTCCACGAATAAAAATGAGCAGCTGCGCTGTGTCCTGCACATCCGTGCTCTCATCCAGTGCTAATGAAAAAAGTCAAATTCTTTCGTCTTCTGCTGCAGCTGGGCATATACATTACCCCCGATTTCTTCAATGCGTCTGGTGATTGTACTCGCTGACAGACTGACGGCATTAAAGACATCTTTCTTCTCGGGACACACCTCCTCCGCGACAGCATTCAAACATTTCTTGACAAATTCTCCATCAGTGAAAGGTTTACCGCTGCTTGCTGTCAGTTGAGCAACCCGAAAGCTGGCCCCAACGGATGACTGGTTCAGCTGAGCTTGGCGTACAAATGTATTCTGCTGAGCTAACAGTCCCCTTTTTAGCTTTGAGAGTTTGTCTGATCGCATTTGGCCTTGCAAGCTATCATACTTGTCTTTGTGACGGGATTCATAGCGGTGTCACAGATTGTATTCTTTGAATACCGTCACAGCCTCTTGACAGATGAGACAAACAGCCTTTTCTTTGCATTGAACAAAAAAATAATCGTTTGTCCACTGCAGGTTAAATACCCTGCATTCTGAATCAATTTTTCTCTCACCTAACCTTTTCGCCATTATTCCGTTTTATTTGACAGGGGTGAGTCTAGGATATTTTTTTTTTCTGGGGGGGGGGGGGGTTCCAGATAGGGGCACAGACTGCAGAAGGGTGGAATAGAATGTCACGTTCTATGCGTGTGTTAGTCTCGATCGTGTGGCCAGACTGAAAAAAAAAATCATATTCAGGGGGCCTGGCCAAATGTGGAGGCGGGCCGTATCTGGCCCGCGGGCCGTAGTTCGGGGACCACTGATATAGAGGGAAGTGCGTGGTGGTAATGCACCTGTAAGCTGGTTGCTAGCTGCCAATCAAATCAAAAAGAAGAAGAAGAAGAAAAAGAAGAAGAAGAAGAACATGTGATTTGTGAAAAGATAAATGTAGTCCTTCCATGAATGAATAGAATTTGGTTTGGTTGGATCAGGAAAACTTAAATCTGTTCTCTTGACTGACAACACAGATTTTGTAATCTCAACATGACTATTACTCTGTAAAATAAAGAAAGCAATTATAAAAACTGACCATGTGGCCACCAAACCTGATGAGGTCATCACAACTAATCAGCATCAAGCTCACCGGGGAAAGACTTTAGCCTCTATTATAATTATTTTTATATTAGGATTTTAACTATTGTGTAATTTTTGTTGTCAGCTTTACAAGAAACAGAAGCTGAAACAAAGTCCCATTATGCAACAGAGAAAGGTGAACACAGGTCAATGCAGGTAAACATACTAATGAACACAGGTGAACACATTCAACTCCATCCATCCATCCATCCATCTTCTACCGCTTTTCCGGAGGCCCAGGTCGTGGAGGCAGCAGTTCAAGCAGAGAAGCCCAGACTTCCCTCTCCCCAGCCACCTGCTCCAGCTCTTCAGAGAGGATACCAAGGCGTTCCCAGACCAGCTGGGAGACGTAGTCTCTCCACCGAGTCCTGGGTCTGCCCCAGGGTCTCCTCCCAGTGGGACGTGCCTGAAACACCTCAAGTGGGAGGCGTCCAGGAGGCATCCTGATCAGATACCCATACCACCTCAACTGGCTCCTTTCAATGTGGAGGAGCAGCGGTTCTACTCTGAGCTTCTCCCGGATGACTGAGCTCCTCACCCTATCTCTGAGGGTGAGTCCAGCAATCCTACGGAGAAAGCTCATTTCAGCCACTTGTATCCGCGTTCTCGTTCTTTCGGTCATTACCCAAAGCTCGTGACCATAGGTGAGAGTAGGAATGTAGATTGACTGGTAAATCGACAGCCTTGCTTTAGAACTCAGCTCCCTCTTCACCACAACAGACCGGTACAACGTCCGCATCACTGCAGATGCTGCTCCAATCCGTCTGTCGATCTCTCGTTCCATTCTCCCCTCACTCGTGAACAAGACCCCAAGATACTTAAACTCCTCTACTTGGGGCAAGAGCCTGTCCCCAACCCAGAGAGGACAATCCACCTTTTTCCAGCTGAGGACCATGGACTCGGACTTGGAGGTGCTGATTCTCATCCCAGCCGCTTCACACTCAGCAGCAAACCGTCCCAGCAAGAGCTGTAGGTCATTGCTGGATGAAGCCAGCAGGACAACATCATCTGCAAACAACAGAGATGAGATCCTGTGGTCACCAAGCATGACACCCTCCATTCCCTGGCTGCGCCTAGAAATCCTGTCCATAAAAATTATGAACAGGATCGGTGACAAAGGGCAGCCCTGGCGGAGTCCAACTCTCACTGAGAATGACTCCGACCGAGTGTTGGCAATACGAACCAAACTCTCACAACGGTTGTACAGAGACCGAATAGCTCGTAACAACAAGCCTGATACCCCATACTCCCGAAGCACCCCCCACAAAAAACCACGATGGACGCGGTCAAACCCGCGGTTTCCACCCGGGCGGAAACCCGGGTTTCCACCCATGGGACCCAGTTGGGCTCAGCCCGAAGGAGTTACATGGGTCCGCCCTTCAGTGGGCTCACCACCTGCAGGAGGGATCGTGGGGGTCCTGTGCTATGTGGATTAGGTGGCGGTCAAAGGCGGAGACCTTGGCGGACTAATCCCAAGCTTCCTAAACTGGCTTTTGGTACACATTCAACTATTCAACTTTATTTATATAGCGCCATTTCACAACAACAGTCATCTCGTAGCACTTTCAGCTTTAGGGGAAACCCCCACAGTTGCAGAAAGACCCCAGGAATCAGCCGATTCCCTGTGAGCAAGTGCTTGGCAATGGTGGAGAGGAAAATCTCCTTTTTAACAGGAAGAAACCTCCAGCAGAACCAGGCTCAGGGAGGGGCAGTCATCTGTTGCGACTGGCTGGGGGGTGAGGGGACAGAGAAGATGAAAAGAACAGACATGTAGAGAGCAAACAGCATGATGGGGACTCAATCTATGGGAGAGAACAAACAGATGTTAATGACCAGCAAAAAAAAAAAAAAAAAAAAAAAAAAAATTCATTGAGAGTGAGGAAAGGAGTGAGGCCCAGTGCATTATTGGAGGTCCCCCGGCTGACTAAGCCTATTAGCAGCATAACTAAGGGAGAGTTCAGAAACACATGATCCCTCCCTAATTGTAGGCTATATCAAAAAGGTAGGTTTTAACCCTATTCTTAAAAACAGAGATCGAGTCTGACTCCCAAATCCAGATTGGCAGCTGGTTCCACAGGAGAGGAGCTTGATAACTGAAGGCTCTGCCTTCCATTGTACTTTTGGAGATTCTAGGTATTACAAGTAATTCTGCATTTTGGGAGCGTAGTGCTCTGTTAGGATAATATGGTAGTATCAGATCTTTTAAATAAAAAGGGGCCTGATTGTTTAGAGCTTTGTAAGTAAGAAGAAGGATTTTAAACTTAATTCTAAACTCTATGGGAAGCCAATGAAGGGAGGCCAGAACCGGAGAGATATGATCTCTCTTTCTAGTACCTGTTAAAACTCTTGCTGCAGCATTTTGGATCAGCTGAAGACTTTTTAAAGATGTTTTAGGACAGCCTGATAATAAAGAATTACAATAATCTAATCTCGAGCTAACAAAAGCGTGGATCAGTTTCTCAGCATCACTCTGAGACAAGATGCTCCTAATCTTGGCAATATTACGCAGATGATAGAAGGCAGTCTTTGAAATGAAATTAATATGTGAATTGAAAGATAGATCTTGATCAAAAATAACTCCAAGGTTCCTCACAGAGCTTGTGATATTTTGGTGCATGGAAAGCGAGGCCAACAGTCTTCAATTCCAATTTTCTTTATTTTATTTCAAACTCCAATCCAGGTAAACAAGTCGATACCGACATCCATAATCCAAAATACGATTGTCAATGAACCACACTGAGCATCTCTCAGTCTTTACATCCAAACATCTCAACTCTTCTACAATCAAACATCACCTGTTTATATATTCTCAGAGATAATTAAGCTAATTACGACCATACCAAATCCCAGGTAAAACAATAACATTTTCTTTTACCTTACACATACCCATTAATATCTAAAAGTCCATCATATTTTCCCCAGGTAATAAATAGATTAAATATACATAACACACCATAAATAATTCAATAAATAATTTAACCCCTATTTACAAATCTAAATCTCCCCTATAACTCACCATAGCATGTATCCCGCCCGCCTCAGCCGCCCGCCTACTTACTCACTCTCGCTCCAGAGACCACATCACTCCTCTCCTCCGTCAGCTCCACTGGCTCCCCATTCAACAGCGCATCAACTTCAAGATCCTCCTCATCACCTATAAAGCTCTCCATAACCTCGCCCCCTCATACCTAACGGACCTCTGTCTCGTCATTCTCCCACTCGTCTCCTCCGCTCTGCTGACGCTTACCTTCTTACCCCCATCACCAAGACAAAATTCCGCACCCTGGGTGATAGATCATTCGCCATCGCCGCACCAACCCTCTGGAATTCCTTGCCCCTTCACATCCGGTCTGCCAACACACTTGCTTCTTTTAAAAGTCAACTCAAAACCCATCTTTTCAAATCTACCTATAAAAACTGACTGCCTCTTCTACCTATGTGTACCTACCTTGTCTGTTTACTCGTTCTCTGTATGTTTGTCCCTATGCTGCTTTGTAAAGCGTCTTTGAGTATTTAGAAAAGCACTATATAAGACTGATGTATTATTATTATTATTATTATTATTATTATTATTATTATTATTATTATTATTATCCTTCCTGCAGGTGTCCTATAAAAGGCATTCACCCTCTGACAGAATCTTTTGCCCAGACACCCACAGGAACATGTTGGCCAAGGTATGTGAATAATTAATTATCAATTGTTTTTACCCAAATAATTAGTGGTACAATATCTCACAAGGGGCATTCAATTAATCACAGACAGATACCATAATGTGCACTTTAGAAACAGTCAAATTAACATTTACAATATTACACAAGTAATACAGTTACACATACAAACAATCATAAGAGTGGTGACACCTCGTCGTCACATTTCCTCCTCCCTTTCCCGAGAATACAGTACTCCTAAGAGTCATGTATTCTTGAAAGGCTGTCTGCCACAAGGTTGGTCTTCCCTGCCACATACCGAACAGTAAAATCAAACGGTTGAAGGGACACATACCACCCTGTGAGACGACTATTTACGTCCTTCATCCTGTCCAACCACTGTAATGCCCGATGATCTGTCTCTAACACAAAATGATGCCCCAATAAATAATATCTCAGAGACCCTATTGCCCATTTCATGGCAAGACATTCTTTTTCTATTGTAGAATATCTTGTCTCCCGGTCCAACAATTTTCGACTCAAGAACAGTACTGGGTGTCTCTCTCCCCTTTCCTCCTGGAGAAGTACTGCTCCAATGCCAACTCCTGAAGCATTTGTCTGTAAGATAAATGGACGAGCAAAATCTGGACTGTAGGGAACCTTCTCCCCAGAAATAGCCCTCTTCAGATCCTCAAACGCTCTGTCACATTCCTCTGTCCATTTTACCTTATTAGGTGCTGAAGCCTTGGTGAGGTCAGTCAACACTGCAGCTCTTTCAGCAAAGTGGGGGATGAACTTATTATACCATCCTACCATTCCCATAAATGATCGTACTTTTTTTTTAGTAGTAGGTACAGGGTAGGTCCGGATGGCATCCACTTTACCTACTCGTGGTCTAATGACCCCCTGACCAACCACATGTCCCAAGTACTCCACCTGCTGCTGTCCAAACGCACATTTGCGTGGATTGATTGTCAGTCCTGCCCTTTTAATTAATTGTAGGACCTGCCCAAGGTGTGCCAAATGTTCTTCCCAGGTCTGACTATAGATGACCACGTCATCCAAATAGGCAGCTGCAAAGTTTGGTACCTTTCTTAACACCTGGTCCATAAGCCGCTGAAAAGTTGCAGGTGCCCCCTGAAGGCCAAATAGCATGACCCTAAAATGGAAACTGCCATAAGGTGTTTTAAAGGCTGTAAGTTCCCTTGTTTCTGGTGCCAATGCCACCTGCCAATACCCCTTGCATAGGTCCAGTGTAGAAATAAACCTAGCCCTGCCCACTTTCTCCAACAGTTCATCAAACTGGGGCATGGGGTATGACTCAAATTTGGACACTGAATTGAGATATCTAAAGTCAATACAGAATCTCAAAGAGCCGTCCTTTTTGGGTACCTGCACAATCGGGCTACACCACTCACTGACTGACTCCTCAATCACTCCCAGCTGCAACATCAGGTCTATCTCCTGCTTCATTTTTGGAACCAATCGTTCCGGGATCCTATAAGATTTCCTATGTGGAACAGCTTCCTCTTTCAAATGTACTTTATGATGTACCAATGTGGTGAAACCAGGTCTCTCCTGAAACAATTCTGGATCTAATAGTGCCTCTAGTTCTGTCTGCTGATCCATCTGCAAATGAGACACTTGAAACAAGAAAGGCTCTGACACATCTGTGGGAAAAGACTGTTCTCTCTCTTCATCCACTTCCATCGCACAGATGAATAGCTGATGTCTCTCCTGAAGAACAGACTGCTGCTGATGACCAGGCTGCTGAAACTCTTTCAACAAGTTAATATGGAAGGTCTGATGCTTTACCTTCCTGTCAGGCATATATAGTTCATATGTCACTGAACTTAATTTTTTTGAAATTTCATATGGCCCCTGCCATCGAGCCAACAGCTTGCTGTCACACGAGGGCAGCAATAACAAAACTTGTTGTCCTGGGTGAAAAATCCTTTTTCTGGCCTTCTTGTCATACCAAGTCTTTTGTTTGGCCTGCGCCGTCCTCATGTGTTGCTGAGCCAAAGCAGTCATTAGATCCATTTTTTTCTCTCATTTTAATCACATAAGAGACCACATTGTCCTGATCACTCGGTGGACTCTCCCAGTGCTCCTTTAATAAGTCCAGTGGGCCCCTCACCTGACGGCCATAAAGCAGTTCAAAAGGTGAGAACCCTGTTGAAGCCTGGGGCACCTCCCGATAAGCAAATAGTAAATATGGTACCCATTGGTCCCAATCTGAGCCTGTTTCAGAGACAAATTTTCGCAGCATGTTTTTGAGAGTCTGATTAAATCGCTCTACTAGTCCATCAGTCTGAGGGTGATAAGGGGTAGTCTTAATGCCCTTAATCCCCAACAGCTTACACACTTGCTGCAACAGTTTGATAAGAAATTTGTTCCACAGTCTGTCAAAATTTCTCTGGGTATGCCTACCCTTGAAAATAACTGAATAAGGCAATTGGCAACCTGCCTAGCCTTAATAGATTTCAGGGGGAAGGCTTCTGGGTACCGAGTAGCATAGTCACAAACTACCAGCATGTATTTATTACCAGCAGAACTTCTCTCTAGGGGGCCAACTATATCCATCCCTATTCTATCAAATGGTGTTCCAATGATTGGTAATGGGTGTAGTTGGGCACGTGCTACTCCCCTAGGTGATGTAATCTGACATACTGAGCATGTCGTACAAAAGTCCTTTACCTGGGTATACATTCCCAGCCACACAAACCTTCTAGCAATCCTCTGTAGAGTCTTTTGAAATGCTAGATGGCCTGCCCAAGGGATAACATGTCCCAGTTCCATAATTTTTGGTGTGAGGTCCTGTGGCAAAGCTATGGCCATAACTTCACCTTGTTGCTGGTACAAAATGCCCTTTTTTATGACATACATGGCCTCAGCCAAACAATCCATTCTACCCTGTTTCACACCCTCATTCTCCGAGACTTTATCAAACCAAGGTTTAAGTGTTGGGTCAGCCTTCTGCAGTGTAGCTATGTCAGGAGGGATGTCAAACTCTACTGACTGATTTAGCTGTGGTGTTTCTTCACCCAAGTTCTTTGCTGCCACTAACACCTTATCTCTTCTCTTCTGAGCCTTGGATTTAGGTTGCTTAATAGGGCCTGCCTCTATCTCAGAATCATAAAATGGTAATTCCTGAAGAGTATTGGCAACCCTCTGCGCCCTCTGCGACCTGGTTGTCACCATATTACAGTTTTTCACCACAGGTGTGTTTACTCTCTGCTCAACAGCACCACCTGCCTGTCTCTCCTCCATTTGTTCCTCTCTAACCTGTTGTATGATGTCCAACAACATTGGAACATCATTGCCGAGAATAACGGGATACGGCAAATCAGGCACAAGAGTTCTGCAGGAAGGAGATAGGTTTGACCCCCTACTGTTAAATAAACCTCAGCGGTTGGGTACAGTTTTTTTATCCCCATGGACACAACTGATATTTATTTTAGACTCATTCCACAAGTCCCTAGGGACCAAACTAGGTAGCACCACTGTTTGAAAACAACCAGAGTCTAACAGGGCCTCTTCACACTGACCATTCAGCAACACTTTTGTTTTATAAACTCCACTATACACTGAGGCTGAACAAGTGGGTCTAGGAACTGAGCATAATAGTGACGGTTTCTCATTTTTTGTGGCAGGGCATGAATATTGCATGTGACCGATTTTATTGCACTGGTAACAACGTATATCTTTCTTTGCAACACGTGACTTTTTGCTATTATCAAATCTGCTATTCGTGATCTGACTGGGCCTGGAATACAACTTATTTCGAGCTGGACCACCCCTTTCACCCTCATTAAACTCACTCCGTGTGGTGAAAGATCTGTCACGGCCAAGAGTAGTTCTCCTGCTCCCAGACCTGGCTGACAGAAAAACCTCCGCCAGACGAGTAGCGTCCTCTGCAGTCTTCGGGTCCCGCTCTTGTATCCAGACTCCCAGTTCCGGATTCACCATCCTTAGAAACTGTTCCAAAATTATAATTTCCAGTAATGTCTTTAACCGTTGCGGTCTCCGGTTTAATCCATTTAATAAACAGGTCTTTTAAACGAACATATAGCTCACGAGGGGTTTCGTCCTGATAAATGTCCAGAGCACGAAACCTTCTCCTATAAGTATCGGATGTAATTTCATATTTGCTCAATATGGCTTCCTTCAGTTTTTTATAATTACTCGTGTCAGTGATATCCATCAAAAACATACGCGCTCCACGCTTTACCTGTAAGCAGCGGAACTAAATGGATAGCCCACCCCTCTTCACTCCAGTGGCAGACCATAGCAATCCTCTCAAATGTCGACAGATAATGTTCAATGTCGTCCTCAGGGGACAGTGGATTCAGCCTGGGCTTATGGTGCGTTCGCGTCGTCCTCAACGGCACCTGCAGCGGTAAATCCTAACTAACTAACTACTAACCTGCACTTATAT
Source organism: Pholidichthys leucotaenia (assembly GCA_020510985.1). Classification (NCBI taxonomy): domain Eukaryota; kingdom Metazoa; phylum Chordata; class Actinopteri; order Cichliformes; family Pholidichthyidae; genus Pholidichthys; species Pholidichthys leucotaenia. The sequence continues at coordinate 491,253,331 of CM035838.1, forward strand.
AGCGCTTTTCTAGTCACAAAGACCACTCAAAGCGCTTTCATTAATACTAACCCTCTATTCTAAGGGCCTATAGGAAACAGATATCTAGGGACAATTTAGAACAGCCAATTAACCTAACATGCATGTCTTTGGCATGTGGGAGGAAACCGGAGAAATCCCGGAGTAAACCCACACAACACGGGGAGAACATGCAAACTCCACACAGATCACTGTTGGTCGGGGGCTGGGATCGAACCCACGATCCCACGATCCCCACAATCCCCCGGCCAAGGGTAAACTGTGCTGCCGCAGTGCTAACCACTGCGCCACCATGCAGCCAAATCCTCCTCCTGCTGACCGACCCGACTGGCTGTCATCCTGGGGTCTTCCCCCAAAATGCCGTCATCACCGTTGCATTCAGCCCTGCTTCCACACTCCTCTCTCAACTCCTCCACCTGCAACTGCATCTGCCGAATTTTGGTGTCCAGGGTTTGCCACCTTTGTTCCTGAAGAGCTGCTTCCTCCAATCTCTGACGGTCTCCGACAGTCAGTGAACGTACCAATGACTTCACCAGGCACGTTAGCTCTTCCAGCTCATTCAGTTCACTGGCTCCCGGCTCCTCAGCTGCCATAGCTATGTCACCATCAGACTGTTCCTCTTGCCTCACTATCTTTCCTCTGGGCATCTTTCGTCCCTTGTCTCTCTCCACCACCAAAATGCTACCTCATCAGGGGCGAACCACCACTTTCGCCGCAAAAATATGGCGTCCTCTTGCCTTACTTCTTCTCACTCTGGGTCCTTCCGTCCACCGAACGCCACGGCGTCCACAGGCCGGACCACCGCTTTCACCAAAGGTAACGTTGCGTCCTGGGAACGGATCTCCGCTGCCACCAAATGTGATATTTTGGTGCATGGAAAAGCAAGTCTTCAATTCCAATTTTCTTTATTTTATTTCAAACTCCAGTCCAGGTAAACAAGTCAATACCGACATCCATAATCCAAAATACGATCGTCAATGAACCACACTGAGCATCTCTCAGTCTTTACATCCAACATCTCAACTCTTCTACAATCAAACATCACCTGTTTATATATTCTCAGAGATAATTAAGCTAATTACGACCATACCAAATCCCAGGTAAAACAATAACATTTTCTTTTACCTTACACATACCCATTAATATCTAAAAGTCCATCATATTTTCCCCAGGTAATAAATAGATTAAATATACATAACACACCATAAATAATTCAATAAATAATTTAATAAATAATTTAACCCCTATTTACAAATCTAAATCTCCCCTATAACTCACCATAGCATGTATCCTTCCTGCAGGTGTCCTATAAAAGGCATTCACCCTCTGACAGAATCTTTTGCCCGGACACCCACAGGAACATGTTGGCCAAGGTATGTGAATAATTAATTATCAATTGTTTTTACCCAAATAATTAGTGGTACAATATCTCACAAGGGACATTCAATTAATCACAGACAGATACCATAATGTGCACTTTAGAAACAGTCAAATTAACATTTACAATATTACACAAGTAATACAGTTACACATACAAACAATCATAAGAGTGGTGACACCTCATCGTCACAGAGCTATTAAGAGAAAGAGTAATCGCATCCAAACTGAAAGTTTGATTTGGAAAGGTATTTCTTAGGTTTTTTTGGACCAACAAGAATGACTTCAGTCTTATCTGAATTTAATAGCAGGAAATTACAAGTCATCCAAGCTTTGTTTTCCTTAAGACAGGCTTCTAACTTGGCTAATTGATTACTATCAGCTGGCTTCATTGACAGGTATAATTGTGTGTCATCTGCATAACAATGAAAATGTATACAGTGCTTTCTAATAATGTTGCCTAACGGAAGCATATATAAACTAAAAAGAGTAGGGCCTAGAACAGATCCCTGTGGAACTCCATGACTGAGCTTTGAGTTGAAAGAAAACTCATTATTGACATGAACAAACTAGAACCCATCAGATAAATAAGATCTAAACCACTGCAACGAAGTTCCATTAAGTCCAACATAGTGTTCTTATCTATCAAGTAGAATATTATGATCGATAGTATCAAAAGCTGCACTAAGGTCTAAAAGGACAAGTACAGAAACAAGTCCATTATCCGATGCGATGAGGAGGTCGTTAGTGACTTTCGCTAAGGCTGTTTCAGTACTATGATGGATTCTAAACCCAGATTGAAACTCTTCAAGTAAATCATTTCCCTGCAGGTGGTCAAATAATTGCGTAGCAACAACTCTTTCTAAGATTTTTGAAATGAAAAGGAGATTAGAGATTGGTCTATAGTTAGCTAAAGCTCCTGGATCTAGCATTGGCTTTTTGAGTAAGGGTTTAATTACAGCCGTTTTAAAAGCCTGCGGTACATGGCCTAAAGTTAATGAAGAATTGATTATTTGAAGAATAAAGCTACCAATAAGTGGGAAGACTTCTTTAAATAACCTGGTAGGAATAGGGTCTAAAAGACAAGTTGAAGGCTTGGTTGAGGAAACTATTTTGTCTAACTCTAAAAGGTCAATTGGAGTAAACTCACCAAGACAGATATCAGCTGAAGGAGTTGCAGTAGTTACTGTATTTAAGTTAACGGTGGGAAGAATCTGATTAATTTTATCTCTGATAGATGAAATTTTATTATTGAAAAAGTTCATAAAGTCCTGACTAGTAAGCTCTAAGGGGATGCTAGGATTGACAGAGTCCTGACTCTTTGTCAACCTGGCAACAGTACTGAAAAGAAACCTGGGATTATTCTTGTTCTCTTCTATTAATGCAGAATAATAACTCGTTCTAGCTTTTCTCAGAGATTTTTTATAAATTAAAAGATGATTTCTCCAAGCTAAATAGATTTCATCTAAATTAGTGGAGCGCCATTTTCTTTCTAATTGACGAGTCTTCTGTTTTAAGCTACAAGTTTCTGTGTTGAACCAAGGAGTTAGAAATCTCTGATTAGATTAGAATACATCAGTGAACACACAGGTGAACACAGGTGAATGCTGATGGCTGTAGGGGCCCATGCGCACGACGGAACATCCAAGAATGGATGATTTTTTTTCACACATGGAGAGTTGTTCAAAACTCCTTATAAGAACTCCTTATACAAAGATACAGAGTGAAGATAATCAAGTCAGTGGCGGTAATGCACCTGTAATCTGGCTGCCAACTGCCAATCAAATCTAAAAGAAGAAGAAGGTAAACACACCGGTGAACACAGGTGACCACACAGGTGAAGACAGGTGAACACACCAGTGAATGCATAGGTGAACGCACCGGAGAACACAGGTGAACACACAGGTGAACACACAGGTGAACACAGGTAAACACACCAGTAAACACAGGTGAGCACACAGGTGAACACAGGTGAACACACCAGTGAACACACAGGTGAATGTAAGTAAACGCACAGGTAAACACACCGGTGAACAGTTAAACACACACTTAAACACACAGGCGAACACACTAGTGAATACACAGGTGGACACACAGGTGAATGTAGGTAAACACACCAGTGAATACACAGATACCAGATGGGTAAAACAGGTGTAGTAGTTGATCAGTACTCACTGACTGCAGGTGCTGCAGCTGCTTCACCTGAGAAAGAAACATGATGAAATCTTAAAAGAAACCTACCTGCATGCAGATGTTCAGGTGTTTATGTACAGGTGTACACAGGTATTGGTAATGGCTACAGGTGTTGGCAGTACGTACATAAATGTTACGTGTATAAACAAATGTATACCAGTGGTGGATGTGTGGATACCGGTGTATCCAGGTGTTTCAGTTTGTGTTCACAGGTACTTTTAGATCTTACAGGCATTTGCGGTGCCCCTGGGAAGTGGCAGGTACGATCCTGGTCTCCAGGTGAGTCCCAGGAAATCTGCGCTGCAGCGGTCACAGTCCTGTCCAGCTGTGTTGTGGTCACAGTCACACTGCAGAGTGGAGTCACGCAGGATGCACTGAGCGGCATGCAGGTTACACTTACACCTGAGGAATGGACACGGTCAGAGAAAGAAGCTCTGCCCACATCACCATCATTCTGGCAGTTGTGTTTGTCATTATCTGCTCATGTTCATTTATCAGATTTAGTTACCTGACCTTGGTTGGTCTTATTTACTTAGCGGTTACCTGGCAGGCACATCAATGTTGGAAACTGCGTAGAAGTACTTGAGCAGATTGTCTCTCTGGACGTAGGTCCCTCCGAGCGCCGGCCGCAGTAGTCTCAATCTCAGGTTGGTGAAGGTAAAGAAATCTCGAAGACCCTTGGTGGTCTCCATGCGGGTCAGAAGGGCATCCATGTTGATCAGCTTTGGACCAGCAAACACGCCGAACCGAGCACGAACCTCAAACACTACCACTTTCTCTTCCTATTGGCCAGAAGGAATCATATGGCACACATGGTCTTCAAAGGGGATCAAAACCAGGACCAGGACCAGATACTAACCTTGGCTCCGACCCAGCGGGAGTACTGCTCGGTGCATATGACCCGAGTGAGGTTACTGGGAGCTAAATCCGAAACTCGTTTTGGTGACATGCCGAAGGCCTCAAGACAGTCATCAGCGTAGAACTGGTATGGTTGCCACGTCACACCTGGTACACAAACACGATTGTCATACATCCCAACATGACTGTCGTTATGCTAATCAACAAAAACATGATTGTCGTATGTCCCCACATGATAATCATTATGCTAACCAACATAAACAGGATTATCGTTACACCAATATAAACACAATTATCATATGTCTCCACATGATTATTGTTATGCTAACCAGCACAAACACAATTATTGTACGTCCGCAAATGATTATCATTATGCTAACCAACATAAAAAGGATTGTTGTACAGCCCCACATGACTATTGTTATGCCAACCAGCATAAACGTGATTATTTTTATTTAACCTTTATTTAAACAGGGTAGTTCTCTTGAGAGGCTACCTCTCAAGGATGCCCTGTTCACACTCACACAGTTCCACATTCACACCAGGAAGCTGCCCAATCCAACCATGGACTGACCTGTGGCCACTCAGCAGCTCCACTGGAGCAGCTGGGGTTAAGGGCCTTGCTCAAGGGCACCACAGTGGGGTTAAGGAGGGCGGGGCAAACACTTCTATGTTATCTGTTCCACCCAGATCGGATCCTGCAGGTCTAGGGATCGAACCCGCGACCCTCTGCTCACCAGTTCACATCCCTAACCATTAGGCCACCACTGCCCACATTATCTTACATACCCACACGATTACCTTTATGTTCCTGGTGGGTCAGGCCAGCGCCTGTGCATGGCAGCTCCCCACCATCAGTGTGTGAATGTGTGTGTTAATGGGTGGATAGCAGGATCTGTAAAGTGCTTTGGCCATCTAGAGATGAAAAAAAGAGCTATGTATGTAAACCCCACGAACCATTTTACCATTTAACCAGTGTTCCTATAAGAGGAACCTGATCCAGATCTGGATCCTGGTCCTTTATTTCAATCATTTCATTAATTCATGAATGTCTGTAGCTGAGCAGCATTTATTACACAAACATTTGACTGAATGTTTGATTGCCTCTAATTAACCTGTTGCACTTCGGTGTACCGCGGGCGGACACGTCTCTGCGTCCTAGGGCGCACGAGGGCGTCCTAGGAGGCACTGAAAAAAAAAACCCTGCATTTCTGTTCTTCCACTACAGACACAGCCGCGAACAGAAAGCCAAAGGAGTGCTTTGATTGGTTTAGATTTGATTGACCTCTCATTCGACTAATAAGAGCCTTGAATTGGGTTTCTGAGACCGTGAAGAACCAATGACTGAAAACCTAGCAAGAAGGACCCATCTACCAACGGCTGCGAATACAGCGTGCCAATTGAAGCACAGAAGTTCGTAAGCTGTTTTGTGTAAGCTGCTGGGTGACACACAGGCGTTCGCCAGTCTTTTTTTCTTATTACTGTTCTTATTTGTTTTGAAAAATCATTTGCCAAAACCGCAATCATGGAAGCGCAAAACCGCAATAATGGAATTATGGTTTGACCGGATCGCGTGACCAGAACCACGAGTCCGTAACAAGTGGACCAGCTTCATGTTCGTCTGACAATGAGGAAGAGAAGTTCGCCAGCGAGATTGCTGTTGTGGACAGGTAAGTGTTATAAGCTAAATTATTCTTTATCCCTGAAAATTGTAATCCAAATGACTTTTGACCGATCGGTAAATTACAACTGTGCGTTGCGAATGCCCCCCCCCCTCTGCTACTCTTCTGTAGCGGATTGCAGATATATTGCAGATATTTTAGTCCATCTGTGCGTAGTAGACCGTGGCGCACCGTGACCGTGGCGCACCGGGCGATGTCCGTCCTCTGTAGCGGGTGGGGGGGGGGCTGTTGTTATCTTCTACATTACAGATATTTTAGAATAATTTTTAGTGCACTGTAGGTTATTTTTTCTTGTAAAAAAAAAGCCACACATTTTTTACGTGGCATGCTTCTTTGTGTGTGGGGGTTTGTTTGTTCATTCATTCATTGATGAATGAATAAACAACCCCCCCCCCACACACACACACACAGCCCTGAGTGTCACCTTTCATTAGAGCCCAAGATGAAGCTTCTATATTGAATCATTCAAAAGTTACAGACGTTTCTCCAAACTGTGCCATTTGGCACAGTTTGGCACAGTTCAACAACGCCTGGGAACAACCTAAGAAAAAAGCTGTGTAATATATTCATTTTTTGTGGTATTGTTACAAAATTTTGACCTCAGCTGGATAACACTTGGTTCTACATTTCTGTTGCATTTTCCAGCCAGTATCTGAAGCTGTGTGTTATTTGCAAGCATTTGTATCCAAAAAAACACCCAGGCGAAATTTATTTTCTTCAAGTTCAGTATGTTTAGATGACTGTTACTCAGTGGCCGGAGCACTTAGAGAGATTATGACTGTTTTGCCAAAAAATTCAAAGTGTTTTCTTTTAAATGAGGCCAACCCCATGAAGATGCTGTAAAGGGTTGAAGAACAGCTTTTGATTTACTTTGGGTACGTTATTTTTTGGTGTTTTTAGGGAAATTGACCAGAGTGCAAGGGGTTAACTTGTTAAGTTCAGCTTCCCCCCAGCCGCTCAACCAATCACCTTTGTCCATGGACTTCTCCAGGACCATGCTGGTAGGCCGGCCATACTCGAAGGTGATGACAATGTCATCGATGACCTCCAAACTCTTGTTCCAGGACAGGGTGATGTTGGCCAATAGGGGCTCCGGATACCTGGACCATGTGACTGTCTGCCAATAGGTGACCAACCCACCCCTCTCCCTGTCACCAATCAGCTGAGGGGGGTGGGACAGATCAGGGCTGGAGGCATCGCATTCATCACTGCACAGGTACGGATTCTCCTAAGGGGAGAGAGAACCAATCAGAGGAGAAGGGCAGCGCTTTAATCAGAGAACCAATCAGATTAAGCTGGTGAGTTTTCAGACAAAAACCGGTACATCAAGTCCTTTATTTTATTTTGTAGTATTATCATTGTGAGGGTGGAGAGACTTTTGTTGTCAAAATCAGACTGAAGTGGACTGTAACTTCTCTGCTGAACATTCTGTTTAACTTTTTTTAAATGTCTGTAAGGAGTCAGACTGTCAACTGATGAGCTTGTCTAACGAGTTAATCTCTAATGTCTTTAACGAGCATGTGCAGAGTGATGGATTAACGGTAATCTGATCACAGAGTGTTGGATGTTTATCCTTTAATTTCAGATGTCAACTGTCACCTGAACACTAATGAGCAGCTCTAACGAGCCATCACTCTAACCATCTAATAAACAAATTCATTCTAACTGTACAAACACAGAAGAGTCAAAGAACCACAAATATATTTTCAGAACCATATTCTAGTCAAAACTTAAATTTCTGATAAAACTTTGGAACGTTGATGATGGGATCATCCGTCTTCCTGTGAAATCTCATCACATTCATTAACATTTAGGTTCCATTTATCAATAATTCAGGTGTGAGTTCATGTCCCCCAAGGAACAATTAGAGGAACAGCGGTGTGCCCAACCTGCAGCTCTGGACCCTGCAGGAGGTCACATGTCAGATAGAAACATGCACATTCTTTCGACTAGTCCCTATTCAGGGTCGCCTCAGAGGAACAAGGGTCATATGTGATTTGGAGAGGAGTTTACACTGGATGTCCTTCCTGACTCAACCCTCCCTGTTTACCCAGGCTTGGCACTGGTACCAGGAACACATTGGTTTTGAGCTGAGCACCAAGCTAGAAGGCTGAAAGTGCCATTTTTCTGGCCACAGTATGACCTGGCTGGGACTTGAACCCACAACCTCCCAGCTGTGAGGCAGATGCTCTACCACTAGGCCACCACATGACTGAGCGAAACACAGCTGATTAATCTTTCATCAGCATTCTCTGACATTAGTTTGATACACAAATTAAAGAACAAATCTGATCAAAAATGACTACAAGGATCCTCAGAGAACTCTTCTTGTTAGGCTGGGTGCTAACATCTGGACTGCATGTCTGATTTCACAGAATATCTCTGAGGTTTTTAGAACAGTGTGTTCAGGTCTACTCAGGTATGTACAGGTGTTTATATAGGTGTACTCCAGTGTATACAGATGTGCTCTGGTGTATTCAGGTGTGTAATTAGGTGCGTTGGACTGACCAGCGTGCAGAACCTCTCAGGTGGGTTACCACAGGTGATCCCAGGGGGGTCCACTCTAATCTGCATCACCTCCTTCATGTTGATTGGTGGGGGCTGACAAGCATAAAACCGTGGCTCCTCCCTCAGGGACCGACAGGTGGTGAACTGACAGTGGCCCGATGATGGCAGGAGGACGAGGAGGGTGAGGAGACGGGAGAGGGACAGCAAGTTCATGGATAGGCTCCTCCGGGTCAACTCAGGTTCACATTGGTGGCTTCCACAGAAACCAGGTGTTCACCGAGTGGTGGCCATGGTAACCAGTTGTGTCATTGACAGCTGAGTGGTCAACTCAGTTAGCACCTGTCAGCCAAAAAATCCTGTCCATTCACATCTGAAAAATCAAAGTATACACAAGCGACCAATCAGAGGTGACCAATCACATATTCAAGATTCAAAGATTTTATTTGTCAATACTACGATACGTGCAGGACATACAGAAGAATTGAAATGGTGTTTCTCTGTCTCTTCGTTGGTGTGCATAATATAAAAAGAAAAGGAATAAGGCTGGAAAAAAAAGAAAACAACAACAGCAGTCTACGTTCAGTAATGCAACCATAGTGTAAATGACAAGATAGACCCAGACCTCCCATAGTGCAAATTGAGATAAACGATTAACGATGATAAAACCCAGCAATCCTATATACAGACAACTAGAGATGTAATAGTAGTTGCAGTTCAATGCAATAGTGTAAGTGCAGATAGTAACAGATAGGACTGCATGTGATCAGCATTGCAATGACAGACAGACAGCAGCAGATATGGCATTTGTGCAAATGGTTGTGGTTAAAGTGCAGAGACGTACAGCAGCAGATGTATTACTGCTGGTGTGCCAGTCTTTCTGTGCCAGCAGCTGAGGAAGTTATTGTGTGGGTGATTGTGTTACCATCCGGGGGCGGGGGGTGGAGTGGGCAGAGTACAGGGTCCTGATGGCCTGATGAACGAAGCTGTTAATTAGTCTTGTGGAGCGGGCCCAGAGGATTCGGTACCTTTTCCCCAAGGGCAGGGGGCTGAAGAGGGAGTGTGAGGGGTGGGAGGTGTCACCTGTGATGCTGATGGCTCTGCGGTTGACGCAGGTGAGGTAGATGTCTGAGAGGGGGGATAGAGGGGCACCGATGATCTTGCTGGCTGCTTTCACTGTGCGTTGTAGTGTCTTCCAGCAGGAGGTGGTGAGCTTTCATACCACACCGTGATACAGCTGGTGAGGATGCTCTCATTGGTGCCCCAGAAGAATGGGCACATGATGGGGGGGGGGGGTTCTTCAGTTTGCAGAGGAAATAGAGGTGAGTTTGAGCCTTCTTGGCCAGTGATGTGGTGTTGTTGGACCAGGAAAAGTCCTCAGAGATGTGCACCCTCAGGAACTTGGTGCTGCTCACCCTCTCCACAGCTGCTCCATCGATGATCAGAGGGGGATGCTGTGTGTGTCTTCTCCTGAAGTCAGTCACAATCTCCTTGGTTTTTCCCACATTCAGGAAGAGATTATTGTCTTTGCACCACTGGACCAGTTGGTTCACCTCATTTCTGTAGTTGGCCTCCTCGTTGTTGGTGATGAGGCCCACTACTGTCATGTTGTCCACAAACTTGATGATGTAGTTGGTGTTATAGGCTGGTGCGCAGCCATGGGTCAGCAGGCAGCACCAATCACAGGCGATCAATCATATGTGACCAGTCACAGGTGAACAATCACAGGTGACCAATTACAGGTGAACAATCAGAGGTGACCAATTACAGGTGACCAGTGATATGTGACCAATCAGAGGTTATCAGTCACATATGACCAATCAGAGGTGACCAATCACAGGTGACCAATCATATGTGACCAATTACAGGTGAACAGTCAGAGGTGACCAATCATATGTGACCAATTACAGGTGAACAATCAGAGATGACCAATTACAGGTGAACAATCAGAGGTGACCAGTTACGGGCAACCAGTCATATGTGACCAATCAGAGGTGATCAATCACTTATGACCAATCACAGGTGACCAATCATATGTGACCAATCAGAGGTGGCCAGTCACAAGTGACCAAGCAAATGTGACCAATTACAGGTGAACAATCAGAGATGACCAATTACAGGCGACCAGTCATATGTGACCAATTGGAGGTGACCAATCATATATGACCAATCACAGGTGACTAGGAGTGGGAATCGTGAGGTACCCCATGATTCAATTCGGACCGTGATACTTGGGTCACGATTCAATTCTATCAATTCCACAATAATCATGATATTGCAATAATCGAGTATCACAGTCCCATATATTTTGATTTTTTTCCACCTTATTCAACCTCAAATCATGTCCCATAGTAAAACTGCTGACATCTCTTTCATATAATAAAGTATTCAGTCCAAATGGGCAGCAGCCAGACAATTTCACAGTAAATTATTTTTAAATTAAATGGTAAATGGCATTCACTTATATTGTGCTTTTTTACTCATCTCTGGATGACCGAAGTGCTTTACAGATCCTGCTGTTCACCCATTTACACACACATTCACACACCGATGGCAGCAGATAAAAAAACAAATGCTCTTAAAAAAATGTTCAACTGATAATAAAATCTAGTCTTAAAATAAATAATAATCAGTGAAGTAACAGTGAGATGAAACCACAGACCTGGCTCCAGTGTTTTAATATGAGCATAAGATAAGCATAAGATAAGCCTTTATTAGTCCCACAACGGGGAAATTCCAGGATTGCAACAGCACAGGGATAGCAACACTCAGAGCAACAATCAGAAGGCAAGAAAAAACAAGCAAGCAAGAGCAGCTAATATACATATGTACATATTACTATAAAATATATATATATACACACACACACACAGACACACAGTGCAGAGCATTGTAGCTGGATGGAATAAATATATGAATATATGAACACACAGTGCAGAGCATTGTAGCTAGATGGAATAAATATGTAAATATATAAACACCCACAGTATGGAGCATTGCAGCTAGGTGGAATAAATATGCAAGTATATAAACACACACAGTGCGGAGCAATGTAGCTAGATGGAATAATATGTAGATATATAAAAACACAGTGCGGAGCATTGTAGCTAGATGGAATAAATATATAGATATATAAATATAAACACACCCAGTGCAGAGCATTGTAGCTAGATGGAATAAATATGTAAATATATAAACACACACAGTGCAGAGCATTGTTGCTAGGTGGGATGAAACAGCATAACCGTCTACTTAGTTATCCTACATGGTATGATTATGTGCCCATACATATTCTCACCCTCCATAGCGACCGGTATGTTCCTAGTTGTATGCCGGAGAGGACCATTGTGTAAGTCTATTGCATCTTTTGCATTCAAAAAAAAAAAAAAAAAAAAAAAAAAACAACTATTAGTTTGTTACGTCTTTTTGCTATCTCTGCGAGCAGCCCTGCTTAGGTTGTACAGTCTGACAGCCGTTGGTAGGAAGGACCTACGAAACCTCTCGGTTGTGCACCTGGGATGATGTAGTCTGCTGCTAAATGAGCTCCTCAGTGCATCCAGTATGTCCTGCATAGGGTGGAACTCGGACTCCAGCAGAGATGACAGTTTAGCCACCGTCCTTCTCTCTCCTATCTCCTCCATCGGATCAAGGCGTTGCCCCAGGACAGAGCTAGCTTTCTTAATCAGTTTGTTCAGTCTCTTCCTATCGGCTGCAGTAATGCCACTGCCCCAGCAGACCACTCCAAAAGTGATGGCTGATGCCACCACCGTGTCATAGAATGACTTCAGCAGCGCCCCTTGTACACCAAAAGACCTGAGTCTCCTCAGCAGGAACAGCCTGCGCTGTCCCTTCTTGTAGAGTGCGTCAGTATTGTGTGACCAGTCTAGTTTATTGTTCAGATGAATACCCAGGTACTTGTAGGATGTCACCATCTCGATGTCTGTTCCCTGTATATTTACTGGTGCTGTGAGGGGCTGCCCATGCCTGCGGCAGTCCACCACCAGCTCCTTAGTTTTCCTCGCGTTGATCTGGAGGCAGTTCCGATGGCACCAGTCCACAAAGTCCTGGATAAGCCCTCTGTACTCAGCTTCATCTCCGCTGGAGATGAGACCAACGATCGCAGAGTCATCAGAGAACTTCTGTAGATGGCAATGTGTTGTGTTGTGTGAGAAGTCCGCAGTATAAAGAGTGAACAAGAAGGGAGCCAGCACCGTTCCCTGGGGGGCCCCCGTGCTACTGATGATCGTGTCGGAAACACAGTCCCGGGTTCTCACAAACTGAGGCCGGTTCGTGAGGTAGTCCAGGATCCATGATGACAGGTGCTGGTCCACCCCTGCGCGCAGCAGCTTGTCCTTCAGGATCATCGGTTGGATGGTGTTGAAAGCACTGGAGAAGTCAAAGAACATGATCCTCACCATATTCCCGGGCTTGTCCAGGTGGGACAGAGAACGGTGAAGGAGGAAGATCACCGCATCCTCCACCCCAATGCCATGCTGGTAGGCGAACTGGAGTGGATCCATCGCTGGTTCCACCAGGGGGCGGAGGTGAGCAAGGAGCAGTCTCTCCAGGGTCTTCATCAAGTGGGACGTCAAGGCCACCGGTCTGAAGCTGTGACCAAACCCTCGTTTTCTACAACACTATATGGATGCAGGTCTTTGCACATGAAGTAGGTGATTGACTGCGTTGTCTTCTTAGTTTGCTCAGAATTTGGAGGTTGCTTTAACAAGCAGCATGTTTCCAGAGTTGGTGGATTTTTACCCGCCGCTTGTTTAGCTTCGCTGTAGTCCGCTAACGCTGCTACCCCAGGATGGTGCAGCGAGGTGGTTGCTCATGTTTGGAGTAGTCCCACAGTACTTTACTTTCATCTGACACTCCTTGATAACTGAATGTGTCATATCCAGGTCCGTCTTTGTTATAAATTCAAAAAAGTCCAGACATTTGATTTAAACTTTGATGGTGCATTTCTCAGTTTTTTTCTCTGTTGCTGAGCCGCCATCTTGTTGTAAACCTGGACTGAGGTTAAATCTCACAAGACACCTTTACTGCAATGACTTTGCACCATCTAGTGGACTGAAAACTCCTCTGATTAACTAATAACCCAAAAGTCTATGTTTGAGTGTACATTTAATAAAAGATCGATCTGTGTGTTTACAGATTGCTGCATTGCCACAGGTGGCAAGTATCGCAATTCATCACAGAATCAATCTTTTTCTCACCCCTACAGGTGACCAATCAGAAGCGACCAATCACAGACGACCAATCATATGTGACCAATCACAGGTGACCAATCAAAGACGACCAATCAGAGGTGACCAATTATGTGTGACCACTCACAGAGGATGAATCAGAGGTGACCAATCATACGTATGTGACCAATCACAGGTGACCAATCAGAGATGACCAGTCAGAGGTGACCAATCGTGTGACCAATCACAGATTTCCTCTCAAACTGCTGAGAGTAGCTGTTGTTGAAGTAACTTTTTTTTTTTTTACCAGAGACTTTTTTACTCTCACTGTGTGATTACTCTGACTTATATTTGAGTAATTAATCCATAAAATTTAAAAGTCAACTTTAGAAGAAAAAGTTTCATATTTTAGAGTTTTACTCTGAAAAAAATCAGCTATTTTATTTTATGTTCAGTGAAGGTTTGATCTTTAGTATCACAGGATGGACACATCCGATCAACACATATTTACTGTATATTTTACAGCATATATATTTACTATATATTTACTACATATTTACTATATATGTACTACATATTCATTGTATATTTTACAGTATATTTACTACATATTTACTGCATATATTTACTGTATATTTTACAGTATATTTACTGCATATTTACTGTCTTTTACAGTAAATTACTATCATAATCAGACTAATCCTGTACATATAAATGTTATACATGTAGATTTCTTGTCTCACCTGTTTGCGTGTCTCAGGTTGATTCTTGGTAGATTTTTACGCTCCTGCTCACGTTTCTCCTCTTCTTCACCTCCTCTTTGCTCCGCCTGTCAGATGTGCTCCTGCTCCGGTCTCAGAACTAAAGTGACTCCTGTCCTTTCCTCTCTAACTCCTCCTCTCACCACCTGGACCTCCCCTCTGGTCTCTAAACTGGATTAAACTCTGTAATCTCAGGTTGGAGGTTTAAGTCCAAAAAGAAAAAAAAAAAGAAAGAAAAAATTGATTTCTTTCATATTCAATCACAATTTTTCTTCTATCATTTAATTTCTTTAAAGTGATGCTCTGCCAAAAATCTTTTTTTTCCTGTTGTTAACATGTCTGTAACATGTTTTTTGTAATTTACAAGACATATCAAAACCAGTTCCAACTCCCAAGTCTGTGTTTTTCTGTTGTGAATGTCCAGTTAAGCACCGCCCCCCCCATCAAAAAAAGTGACTTTGGACAGAACGTTTCTAGCTACATTCTCTTATATATGTTAATTGAGCTTTTGAGGGCCACAAGCAATACAGAAAAAGCAAACAGCAAAAAATGACAAAGAGAACCATCTTTTTCAGCCCCCAAACCCCCACCCCATCACCCCATCTCCACACACAAAAACAAACAAACAAACCAAAAAAATTTGTCAGAAGCAGAAGAATTGCATCATCAGAACACAATCTGAAATAATGGTGGTCTATTTGGCAACGCACTTTGACCTCTCAGTCCAAGCAAAACCATAGAGGCCACTCCGGAGGGCCTGGGCACCATCTCCTCCTATAGAACTCAAAAAGGGGTCCCATATATCAAAAAAACGAAAAGGTTTGTCTTTGAACCAGTAGCTCATAGCTTCTAATGGGATGAGTTCCATCACACCACGAATCCAATGTGTAACTGTAGGAGCAGAGTCTGAGGTCCATAGAAGAAGAATCCATGTTCTTGCACTAAAGAGAAGCACCTGCAACAGTTTGAGTGCGGAGGAGCGAAGATTCAGTGGGGTACGATTTACTCCTAGAATGCAGCTAAGAGGAGTGAGGGCTGGATTTTTTTTTTTTTTTATTGAAGTTTTTGTAAAGGGTATACATGTCATTACAGCATTGCATTGTTTACATTTTCATCACATTCCCTTTTTTTTGTTTTTTGACAACACTGGAAGAATAATTATTACAACACCCTTTTTTTAAGTGAAAGAAAAAGAGAATTAAAGAAAGAACGAAAAAACAAACAAAAAAACCAGGAGAAAAAAAACAAAAGAGAAAAAAAATGAAAGAGCATCTGAGTAGCATTGGAGCAAAGAGAGGAGCCATTATTGAAATGGTATTTGTCAAAGATTAGATCTGATGGAAGACACATATGCAATCCAGGGTTGCCAAAAGTTCATGAACCCATCCATGTCCTGTCTCAGTGCGAATGTCAACTTTTCCATCGAATAAATGTCTTGAATCACGTTAATCCAATCTTCAGGTGTAGGACAGTCCTTCAACATCCATTTTTTAGTTAGAGCTTTTTTACTTGCCAATATTAAAACAGTGAATAAGTATTTTTCTCCTCGTCTTTCCAGTGAGTCCGGTAGTAAACCCAAATACAAAGTTACAAAAGAAAAGGAACTGTTATTTTGAATATTTTCCCCAATATTGTCTGTACATTGGTCCAATATTGGTGGATAACTGGGCATGACCAAAACACATGAAAATGATTTGCAGTCTCTTCACCACACAAGCACCAACAATTCAACCCCTTACGAGTAAATTTGTTTTGTGCAGGTGTTCTGAAAAATCTTACTAAATTTTTCCATCCAAATTTTCTCCACAGCAGGGATGAGGTACTTTTCCATTGCTGTTTATTTAGCTTTTCCCATATTTCCAGTTGTAAAGTGAAATTCCCCTCTTTTTCCCATCTTTCTTTTATATATGATGTGTTGTTTCCTTTTAAGTCTTGAAGACCTTGGTATATTTTAGAAATGTATCTGATCCCTGGGATCCCTTTATATGCCATTAAGAAGACCTTCAGAACACCTGACTGGGCCCTTTCCAAATCCTCCTTTTTAAGTATATTGTTTATGTGGTGTCTAAGCTGAAAGAACCTGTAAAGGTCTTGATTTATCAGACCTTGTTTTTTCAAATCTTTGAAACTTCTTAAAATTTGCCCTTTAAAAAAATCGTAATATTTTATCAGTCCGTTCTCTTTCCACTTTTTAAATCTAGTGTCTGTTTTATTAGGAGTAAAGTCTTGATCATAGGCAATCCACTGCAATAATCGATAGGGTTCTTTAGTTTGATTCTCTCTGACTATCTTAAACCAAATTTTTAGCTGTGTCTCTATCCACGGGTTACTGTTATTCAAAAGTTTAGGTAAGGCATTGTTCCCTATTATTGCCTGTAGGGGGATGTCACTTGTTATTTGGCATTCCATCTCCTTCCATTGTGCAGTGTAGACTGGGTTACATATCTCTACTAAAGTTTTAATTTGTGCGGCTTTAAAATAGTCCCTGATATTTGGCAGCGCGAGCCCACCTTTGTCTTTGTTTAGCTGTAGGGTTCTATATCTGATTCTAGGTCTCTTGCCCTGCCATATGAATCTTGAGATCCTTCTGTCCAGTTCTTGTTTTTTGGGAGGTTCTACCGGTATTGTTTGGAAAAGGTATAGAAGACGTGGAAGTATATTTATTTTGACTGCTTCAATTCTTTGTGCGGTTCCCAAGAATGGTATCATATAACATGTATGTAACAAATCTACCTACGTAACATCATGTAACTATGCTACCTACGGGTACAAATAAAGTAACCTGAACCTGATATTCCATCTTGCTAGGTCAGATTTTATTTTTGCCATCAGTGGATCATAGTTTAGTGTTATAATATTGTTGAGTTGTTTCGGGGTATTGACCCCCCGATATTTCATAGATTCCATCTCCCAGTTAGTGTTGATTTTGCTTAGTAAATATTGATTTGGGTCATAGTTGAATGTTAAAACTTGGGCTTTATGCATGTTTAATTCGTACCCCGATAAATCTCCACACTCTGAAAAAACTGAGATTAGTTCTGGAAAAGAGGTGTCCGGCTGCCCCAGGTATATTAAAATGTCATCAGCAAAGAGTGCTATTTTATGTTCCTTCTGACCAAGTGTAATACCTTGAATTTTTTTTGATTCTGTCTTATCCATTGGCTCAAAGGTTCTATGAAGATTGCAAAGAGCAGTGGAGACAAGGGGCAGCCCTGACGACATCCTCTTTCCAGTTCAAAAGATGATGATAATTTACCATTAATCCTTATTTTAGCTGTTGGTTTATTATATATAATGCCTGGATAGTTCCAATGAAGTTGTTATGAAAATTGAAACTGGATAAGATTCTATATAGGAAAGACCAGTCAACCGAATCAAATGCTTTTTCAGCATCTAATCCCAATATGGCTGCATTTAAGTTATATTTTTTTTATATGATGAATTATGTGTAAAGTGCATCTAATGTTGTCTTGTGTCTGTCTTTGTCTTATAAAACCTGTTTGGTCTAAATGAATTAAGTCTGTCAGTATATTTTCTAACCTTTTGGCAAGGATAGTGGTAAAAAGCTTATAGTCCTGATTTAACACACTGATTGGTCTGTAGTTGGAGCAGTCTAGTTTATCCTTTTCAGGTTTAAGTATGACTGCAATGACCCCCTCTCTCCAGGAGGGGGGGGGATTTCCCCTGTATGGAGGACATAGTTAAATGTTTTCAGGAGGTGAAGAGATAGTTGCTGAATGCTTAATGTATGCAGACGACACATTTTTTTTGTTCATGGTCGCTCCAAAGACACTGTTGCTGCTAAACTTAGTAAAACAATGTCCTGCGTCACAACTTAGTTGCAGGAGTGCTGTCTACAGTTAAATGTTTCTAAAACTGTAGGCATGTATTTCACTAAAATAAATAGAGTGTCACCTGACCCTGACATACATGTTAATGGAGGAAAAATACAAATTGTTAGCCAATATAAATATCTTGGGTTAATAAGAGATTCACAGCTTTCTTTTAAAGCCCATATTGCTAAATTGTGTAAAAAAATCAAGTTAAATTTTGCAAATTTCTGTGCAATTCGAAATGAAATGTCAACTGATGCCGCAAAAATATACTTGCATTCAATGATTCTGAGTCACTTCAACTATTGCCTAACTAGCTGGTCCCAGGTGGGTTTGAGTGCAAAAAAACCATTGGAAGTTTTGTACAAACAAGCAGTTAAAGTTATGGATAAAAAACCTAGGCATTATCATCATTGTGCAATTTAAAAAAAAATACAGTCTTTTAAATTGGGATAGTCTTCATACATTTGCAAATTTAAATTTGACTTATAAAGTACTGCATGATTTGGCTCCAGATCCTCTGGCAGAGTTCATCAGCCAAAGAAACAGCTCTGAGCGTGTCACTCCAGGCTCTGTCAGAGGTGACGGTTTCATTCCTCTGTGCAGGAGCACTTTCAGTAAGTCGGCCTGGTCAGTGAGGGGCGCTAGTGAGTGGAACTCAGTACCTGAGGAGGTTAAACTGCTCACAACATTCAAGGCCTTCACAAAAACATTGAAAATGTGGCTTATAAACACCTACAGCTGCCAACACTAAAAGATAAGTCTGCTGTGATGTTTGATGTTGTGTTTAAATGTACAGTTTGTTATGTATATGTTATTTGTTACATTAGTGCCCTCTTAAATGTCTAACCATGTTTTTTTTCTTGTAGATGCATTTTACTGCTTTTTTACATCTTGGCCAGGGGACTACAGATGAAAACTAGCCTTTTGGCTAATTCTGGCTTTTTTAACCATGTGTAATCATGTGTTTTATGAAATTGCATTGTCTCTTTTCCAATAAACTAAACTAAACTAAACTAAACTAAACTAAAGGTTTTGTACCATTCTGCTGTATAGCCATCTGCTCCTGGGGATTTGTTAGCTTTAAGTTTCATAATTGCTTTTTCTAATTCTTTAGGTTGTATTTCTGACAGTAGTGTTTTATTTTGTGACTCAGTAAGTTGGGGAAGGTTTAATGTGTTTAGGAATGCTTTGGATGCGTTTTTATGTTTTTTGAGGGAGTAAAACTTCTTGTAGTAATTCTCGAAGCTTTTAAGAATATCCTGAATTCTAAATTTTATTTCCTTTAAGATAAGATAAGATAAGCCTTTATTAGTCCCACAACGGGGAAATTCCAGGATTGCAACAGCACAGGGATAGCAACACTCAGAGCAACAATCAGAAGGCAAGAAAAAAAAACAAGCAAGCAAGAGCAGCTAATATACATATGTACATATTACTATAAAATATATACACACACACACACACACACACACACACAGACACACAGTGCAGAGCATTGTAGCTGGATGGAATAAATATATGAATATATGAACACACAGTGCAGAGCATTGTAGCTAGATGGAATAAATATGTAAATATATAAACACCCACAGTACGGAGCATTGCAGCTAGGTGGAATAAATATGCAAGTATATAAACACACACAGTGCGGAGCAATGTAGCTAGATGGAATAAATATATAGATATATAAATATAAACACACCCAGTGCTGAGCATTGTAGCTAGATGGAATAAATATATAGATATATAAATATAAACACACCCAGTGCAGAGCATTGTAGCTAGATGGAATAAATATGTAAATATATAAACACACACAGTGCAGAGCATTGTTGCTAGGTGGGATGAAACAGCATAACCGTCTATTTAGTTATCCTACATGGTATGATTATGTGCCCATACATATTCTCACCCTCCATAGCGACCGGTATGTTCCTAGTTGTATGCCGGAGAGGACCATTGTGTAAGTCTATTGCATCTTTTGCATTAAAAAAAAACTATTAGTTTGTTACGTCTTTTTGCTATCTCTGCGAGCAGCCCTGCTTAGGTTGTACAGTCTGACAGCCGTTGGTAGGAAGGACCTACGAAACCTCTCGGTTGTGCACCTGGGATGATGTAGTCTGCTGCTAAATGAGCTCCTCAGTGCATCCAGTATGTCCTGCATAGGATGGAACTCGGACTCCAGCAGAGATGACAGTTTAGCCACCGTCCTTCTCTCTCCTATCTCCTCCATCGGATCAAGGCGTTGCCCCAGGACAGAGCTAGCTTTCTTAATCAGTTTGTTCAGTCTCTTCCTATCGGCTGCAGTAATGCCACTGCCCCAGCAGACCACTCCAAAAGTGATGGCTGATGCCACCACCGTGTCATAGAATGACTTCAGCAGCGCCCCTTGTACACCAAAAGACCTGAGTCTCCTCAGCAGGAACAGCCTGCGCTGTCCCTTCTTGTAGAGTGCGTCAGTATTGTGTGACCAGTCTAGTTTATTGTTCAGATGAATACCCAGGTACTTGTAGGATGTCACCATCTCGATGTCTGTTCCCTGTATATTTACTGGTGCTGTGAGGGGCTGCCCATGCCTGCGGCAGTCCACCACCAGCTCCTTAGTTTTCCTCGCGTTGATCTGGAGGCAGTTCCGATGGCACCAGTCCACAAAGTCCTGGATAAGCCCTCTGTACTCAGCTTCATCTCCGCTGGAGATGAGACCAACGATCGCAGAGTCATCAGAGAACTTCTGTAGATGGCAATGTGTTGTGTTGTGTGAGAAGTCCGCAGTATAAAGAGTGAACAGGAAGGGAGCCAGCACCGTTCCCTGGGGGGCCCCCGTGCTACTGATGATCGTGTCGGAAACACAGTCCCGGGTTCTCACAAACTGAGGCCGGTTCGTGAGGTAGTCCAGGATCCATGATGACAGGTGCTGGTCCACCCCTGCGCGCAGCAGCTTGTCCTTCAGGATCATCGGTTGGATGGTGTTGAAAGCACTGGAGAAGTCAAAGAACATGATCCTCACCATATTCCCGGGCTTCTCCAGGTGGGACAGAGAACGGTGAAGGAGGAAGATCACCGCATCCTCCACCCCAATGCCATGCTGGTAGGCGAACTGGAGTGGATCCATCGCTGGTTCCACCAGGGGGCGGAGATGAGCAAGGAGCAGTCTCTCCAGGGTCTTCATCAAGTGGGACGTCAAGGCCACCGGTCTGAAGCTGTTCAGGTCTTTGGGGTGGGAAGTTTTTGGTACAGGTACCACACAAGATGTTTTCCACAGCTGTGGTACCCTCCCCAGTTTCAGGCTCATGTTGAAGATATACGTCACAATCCCACACAGCTGGTCTGCACAGGACTTGAGGAGCTTTGCGCTGATGCCGTCCGGTCCCGACGCCTTCCTCGCCTTGATTTTCCTCAGCTCCGTCCTCACCTGGGTCTTGGTCAGGGTCAGGATGGGGGGCTGTGTGTTGGGAGTGGGGGGGGTGTCGGTGGAGTGGGGAGTGGGTAGCAGGACTTGATTTCTTAGAGGCAGCAGTGGTTGTTGTGCAGACAGGGGGGAGGGCGGTTGGTCAAATCTATTGAAAAACAGATTCAGGTTGTTCGCCCACTCCCTGCCCCCCGTGGCCTGGGGGGAGGTATTCTGGAGCCCCGAGATGGTTTTGAGGTTTCTCCAGACCCCGCTGATGTCGCTCTGTTGCAGCTTGTCCTCCATCTTCTTCCTGAAGCTGTCCTTGCCTTCTCTGATCTTTCTCCTCAGCTCCCTCTGTACGGACTTCAGCATCTCCCTGTTCCCCGACCTGAAGATCCTCTTCTTCTCTCTCAGAAGTGTTTTTGTCTCAGGGTTGATCCAGGGTTTGTTGTTTGAGTGACTTTGATACTGGGTCTCTGATTTTGTAGATTGCTCTCTCCGTTTGTTGTTTCCTCAATTTGTAGGCTAGTAATTTTGCCGATTTGCTACCTGTTTCTTAGTATTTTTGTTTCAGAAATGTAAGTTTCTTCTGGATTTCTATTGTGTAGATCTCATTTATTTGTTTTTTAATTTCCTTAATTTTGAGCGAGTCATTAGAATGAGTGTTGTCTTTGTGCTCTTTTTCTAGTTTCTTAAGTTCTGACTCTAATGTGGTTAGTTTTTCTTGTCTCAGTTTCTTTTGGGTTGCCAGTTTTGCAATAATCTTTCCCCTTATTACAGCTTTGCATGTATCCCACAGTATTAAAGGGGATACTTCTCCATTATCATTTTCTTCCAAATATCTGAGAATATCTGATTCCAATTCATCTTTCAGTGGTCCTTTCAACACATTTGAATTTAACCTCCAAGAAAATGTATTATTTGTGTATTTTTGGATACCTAAGTCCATATAGATCGGACTGTGGTCAGAGAGATCCATCAGTCCTATTTTATATGTTTTTACTCTTCCAATGTCTCTATTAAACATAAAAAATCGTCAATCCTTGAGTATGATGAATGTGGTGCTGAGTAAAATGTATAATCTTTTACACTGGGGTTGAGTTTCCTCCACACGTCACAGATTCCCATTTCTTTTAGTAGCATCTGAGTTTTTCTACTTTGAGTGTTATTTTGATGTGGAGAATAACCTGATGCTGTTATGACCCGAGCGTCGGTTCTGATCGCGCTCGGGTTAAAGTTATGTCTCGCTGCCGGCCTTGACAGCTGCGGGCAGTATTTTGGCCTCTCCGGGCTCTTATTGTGAAAGTGCTCGGAGGGGTTTCCGCCTGTCAACGGTCGGTCAGCTGTGTGCCATCTGTCATCAGTCCCTGGGTTATTTAAGCTGTGTGCTGGCGTCATTACGACGCAGCAGTGTCTGATCGCTAATGGTCACGTATCTGATGGCATGGATCGTTAAACTGATCGTTTCTGTTCACTCATCGTCACGGATGCCTGGACTATATTCACCTCAGCTGCTTAAGGGCTTGACCGTCTTTTCACCGGCACTAGTAAGTGAGCTGTATTTAGCCTTATTCCCTCCGGTGTAATTTGTGCTGTAAGTCCCTGCTTAGCAGTCCGAGTGCATTTATTACCTAGCTTGTCTGTGTGTGACTGTTTCCTGCCCTGGACCTGTAGTGTGCTTTTTGCCCTATGCTTCTTGTTCTGCAAGGACTCTGTCGTTAGCTCAGCAGCTTGTGTAAACACCTTTTCACCATAATAAAACTCACTAAAAACTCACTGGTGGACTTGTATGGGTCTTATAGGTGGCTCGCGAGGGCCACCGTGACAGTACACTGCTGCCCTAACGGCGTTTTACGGTGACGCCATTTTGAGACGCTTTTTCACCAGTGTGTTGAGTTTTGGACGTTGTTTTCCCTGTCTGGGACCTGTGTATGTGAGGAATGCCGTCACCGAAGAGTCATGTGCTGACGTGTGTTTTGGAAGCGGTAGATGAGTTACTCATCTCGGCTTCCATGTTGGACTACGACTACGGCATGCATTGGTACCTGGACGCTGCCGAAGATGTGCTCCGTAATCTCTCTTCCTGCTTCGCCAACCACCTGGAAGTCGACGGTAGGAGGGAGGACATCGCCGCCCAACGCGAACTATTCCTGATGATGGAGGAGGAACGCGGCATGGAGCGGGTGAAGAGG
Organism: Pholidichthys leucotaenia; assembly: GCA_020510985.1. Classification (NCBI taxonomy): domain Eukaryota; kingdom Metazoa; phylum Chordata; class Actinopteri; order Cichliformes; family Pholidichthyidae; genus Pholidichthys; species Pholidichthys leucotaenia. The sequence goes on from CM035838.1 coordinate 491,277,330, forward strand.
CACACCTGCTCGTCGCCTAGGGATCCATTTCGGGAGTTCGCACCATCTGGGGGCCGGTGAAGGCGTCGGCGTCACGTCCGGGCGCATCTTCGGCAAGCTCCAGCTCCGGATCCAGTTCCGGCCGCCGGGATGACCCCCTCAACCAGCCAGCTGCTGAGAGTGAGCTGAGTCCTGTGCCGGTGGGCTCCGTCCTTGGATCCTGTTCCATCCAGCGAGCGAGGGAAGGAGCAACGCCCGCTACAGCTGACAACATCCTCCCCCCGGGAGACAGGCAAGTCCAAGTTCACTTTTCCAGTAATAATAGTGATCTGTCTTGTCTGACTCCTGGGGGTGAAGCTCAGGGTTCGCAGCTCCCTGAGTTTCTTTCCCCAGCTGTAGCCAGTTATATTGAACCTGCTGCCTCTGTGTCTCCTCCTGCGGAGCGGTCCTCGGCGTCAGTCCCACGCCGGCGAACGAGGGGGAGGCCTGCAGCTCTGGGAGATATCCCGGTCTTGCAGCCTTGTTTTGGACAGAGGAGGAGAACGGACTGCAGTGAGGAGCCAGAGCCGACGAGAGAGCGTCCCCAAGGTTCTTCAGGGATGCAGCCCGAGTCAGCAGGTCCAGGGTCTTCTGCCTCCACGCCATACGGGTTATTGGCATGGACATCTGCGCATGAGGATCCAGCTGCAGAGACCATCAGGCCGGTTGTGGAACCCGACACAGCCGAGTGGGAGCCCGACGACGAGCGTCTTCCTGAACCTGGATTGGCGAAGTCCTGGATGGCTCCAGAGCCCGAGTGCAGGCAAGTGCTCTTTCTTGTTTTCCTGTATGGTGTGTTAGACCATTTTTGCCTGCCTCATGGGGAGGCGAGTGAGGGGCAGCCGGCCGCTGCACCCGAGCTCGTCTCGCTGGGCTCTGGCGCTGCCGGTGGAACTGATCCCGGTTCTTCCTTGTGTTCTGAGCACCTCCACAGCGTTGCCGGTCCGGAGCCAGTCAAGGTCACGGGACCGGGGGTTCCAGGTTCAGAGATGGAGGTCGTCGCCGGAGCAGTCCTGACCCGGTCGGGGTCCGACGTGTGGGCCGAGGAGACCCGGTCGGGGTCCAACGTGTGGGCCGAGGTGACCCGGTCGGGGTCCGTCGTTTGGGCCGAGGAGACCCGGTCGGGGTCCGACGTGTGGGCCGAGGAGACCCGGTCGGGGTCCGACGCGTGGGCCGAGGAGACCCGGTCGGGGTCCGACGTGTGGGCCGAGGAGACCCGGTCGGGGTCCGACGCGTGGGCCGAGGAGACCCGGTCGGGGTCCGACGCGTGGTCCGAGGAGACCCAGTCGGGGTCCAACGTGGGTGCAGCGGTGACCCAATCTGGGCCCGTCCTGACCCAGTCGGGGTCCGACGCATGGGCCGAGGTGACCCAGTCGGGGTCCAACGTGGGTGCAGCGGTGACCCAATCGGGACCCGTCCTGACCCAGTCGGGGTCCGACGTATGGGCCGAGGTGACCCAGTCAGGGGCCAACGTGGGTGCAGCGGTGACCCAATCTGGGTCCGTCCTGACCCAATCGGGGTCTGACGAGGTCCAGTGGGGGTCCAGCGCAGGTGTGGCTGCGACCCAATCAGGATTCGAGGGGGCCCAGGGTTTTGGTTGTCCCCCTCTCAGGAGCCACCAGCTGGGGGCCATTAGTGGGTTTTGTTTGACAGATCGGCGCTCTCCTGTTTTGTTGTTTTCAGGTGAGCGGCTGCACGCAATCCCTCCACGGTCCTGCTGGTTGTGGTATGCGGGTCGGCCACCCGAGGAACTGCTTGGAGCATTCGGCGTCTTGGGTTGGCCACCCAATAAACTGTGTGTATTACGGGGTGACCTGGTTCGGCCACCAGAGGACGTATTCCTGGGGGCATGGGACTGGGGCAGGCCACCTGACTGTTCATGTACTATGGGATTTTCTGTGGGCCCATATGGTGCCAAATCTTGTCTTGTACATCTAGTAATTTTTTGTTGTGTTTCCAAGTCATAGTCTTAGTCTGGTCTGAGCAATTTTAGATTGCCTCTTGTTTTTTTCTTGTTTTCGAAGTCATAGTCTTAGTCAGGTCAGTTCGAGCAATTTTTTAATTGTCTCGTGTTTCTTTGTTTGTCATAGTCTTAGTCAGGTCTGAGCAATTTTAGATTGCCTCTTGTTATTTCTTGTTTCCAAAGTCTTAGTCAGGTCTGAGCAATTGTAGATTGCCTCTTGTTTTTTGTTGTAGCCAAAGTCACAGCCTTGATCACGGTTTAGTCCGAGCAATTTTTGTTTACCCCTTGTTTCTTTGTATGTCATAGTCTTAGTTAAGTCCGAGTTATTTTTGTTTACCTCTTGTTTTCTTGTAAGTCATTGTCTTTGTCTAGTCTGAGCAATTTGCGTTTGCCTCTTGTTATCTGGTGAGTCTTTGCCTTAGTCAAGTTAGAGCATTTTTTGTCTCTTGTTTGTTTTTTCCCTTGTGAGTCTCAGTCTTGTCATTGCCTTGTTTAGTCATGTGTTTTCTTTTGTCTTTGTTTTTTTTTTTTTTTTTCCCCCAGAGTCATGTATTTCCTGTATGTTTTTTTTTTTTTTTTTTTGTCTGGTCTTAGTCTTGTTTTTTTTCCCCTGAGTCATGTGTTTGTATGTATTTCTTGTTTTGGTCTTTGTCTTGTTTTTGTTGGTTGGTTTCTCTCCCTCCGTACCTGTCCCCCTACCTCCCACCCTGGGGGGGCGGGGGGGGGGCAGGGTGGTCCCTTGGGGCGTCCGGAGTCCGCCCGTGGAGGGAGAGTACTGTTATGACCCGAGCGTCGGTTCTGATCGCGCTTGGGTTAAAGTTATGTCTCGCTGCCGGCCTTGACAGCTGCGGGCGGTATTTTGGCCTCTCCGGGCTCTTATTGTGAAAGTGCTCGGAGGGGTTTCCGCCTGTCAACGGTCGGTCAGCTGTGTGTCATCTGTCATCAGTCCCTGGTTATTTAAGCTGTGTGCTAGCATCATTACGACGCAGCAGTGTCTGATCGCTAATGGTCACGTATCTGATCGCATGGATCGTTAAACTGATCGTTATTCTGTTCACTCATCGTCACGGATGCCTGGACTATATTCACCTCGGCTGCTTAAGGGCTTGACCGTCTTTTCACCGGCGCTAGTAAGTGAGCTGTATTTAGCCTTATTCCCTCCGGTGTAATTTGTGCTGTAAGTCCCTGCTTAGCAGTCCGAGTGCATTTATTACCTAGCTTGTCTGTGTGTGACTGTTTCCTGCCCTGGACCTGTAGTGTGCTTTTTGCCCTATGCTTCCTGTTCTGCAAGGACTCTGTCATTAGCTCAGCAGCTTGTGTAAACACCTTTTCACCGTAATAAAACTCACTAAAAACTCACTGGTGGACTTGTGTGCGTCTTATAGGTGGCTCGTGAGGGCCACCGTGACAGATGCATCCCAGTATGGGTTCAGTCTTAGATTGAAGTCTCCACCACATATCACTAAACCTTGGGCTTTAGTTATCATTAGGTCAAATACATTTTTATAAAATTTCCAGTTAGCCCCTTTAGGTGCATATACATTCAGCAGGGTGATATCTTCTCCCTCTAGCTGCCCAAGTACCAAACTGTATCTCCCTTCTTTATCTTTGTGTTCTGATTTTTTTTTCAAATATAATTTTGGTTGAGATCAATGTCGCTACTCCCCTCCTCCTCCCTGACTTATATGAAGATGAAGAGATCATTTTAAATCCTTGTCTATTGAGTTTAGTGTGCTCCACGACTGTTAGGTGGGTTTCCTGTAAAAATATTATTCCTGCTTTGTCTTTTTTCATTTTGCCTAGAATCTTGGATCTTTTAACTGGATTCAGGATCCCTTTTACATTATATGAGATTATTTTGGTTACACCCTGTTTCTCCATTGTATTTTCTTATTTAGTATAACAGTGTGGTGGCCCTCTTTTATGCTACTCAGAAACTGAAAGAACATTAATTCAATTCAACTTTATTTATATAGCGCCATTTCACAACAACAGTCATCTCATAGCACTATCAACTGTAGGGGGAACCCCCACAGTTGCAGAAAGACCCCAGCAATCAGGCGATCCCCTGTGAGCAAGCACTTGGCGACGGTGGAGAGGAAAAACTCCCTTTTAACAGGAAGAAACCTCCAGCAGAACCAGGCTCAGGGAGGGGCAGTCATCTGCTGCGACTGGCTGGGGGGTGAGGGGATAGAGAAGAAGAAAAGAACAGACATGTAGAGAGCAAACAGCACGATGGGGACTCAATCTATGGGAGAGAACAAACAAATGTTAATGACCAGCAAAAAAAAAATATTGTAACGTCGGGGCCATTTTAAGGGAGCCAGGGATTTCCCAGCATGCTTTGCCAGTTTGAAACGTTACTGTGTGTGTTAAATGTGTTACTTCTGAGTTATACTGCTGTGTCATTATAACTGCATTATAATGGCCCAGCAGTGTTTAGCAGGATTAGGGCAAGATGTATCATGTGTGTGTAACCGTGATGTAAACAGAGGTCTGTGAGAATGACCTCCCCTGCTCTGTGTACTAAGTGGCAAGTTGGGGGGTTGGGGTGTACAAAATAAATCTGGTTGATCAGAGCCATCTGCTCCATTGTCTTTTTGTGTGAACCCCTGCAAACGTCACAATATTTCATAGAGAGTGAGGAAAGGAGTGAGGCCCAGTGCATTACTGGAGGTCCCCCGGCTGACTAAACCTATTAGCAGCATAACTAAGGGAGGGTTCAGAAACACATGATCCCTCCCTAATTGTAGGCTATATCAAAAAGGTAGGTTTTAGCCCTATTCTTAAAAACAGAGATCGAGTCTGACTCCCGAATCCAGATTAGCAGCTGATTCCACAGGAGAGGAGCTTGATAACTGAAGGCTCTGCCTCCCATTGTACTTTTGGAGATTCTAGGTATTACAAGTAATCCTGCATTTTGGGAGCGTAGTGCTCTGTTAGGATAATACGGTAGTATCAGATCTTTTAAATAAAAAGGAGCCTGATTGTTTAGAGCTTTGTAAGTAAGAAGAAGGATTTTAAACTTAATTCTAAACTCTATGGGAAGCCAATGAAGGGAGGCCAGAACCGGAGAGATATGATCTCTCTTTCTAGTACCTGTTAAAACTCTTGTTGCAGCATTTTGGATCAGCTGAAGACTTTTTAAAGATGTTTTAGGACAGCCTGATAATAAAGAATTACAATAATCTGCAGCAAGAGTTTTAACAGGTACTAGAAAGAGAGATCATATCTCTCCGGTTCTGGCCTCCCTTCATTGGCTTCCCATAGAGTTTAGAATTAAGTTTAAAATCCTTCTTCTTACTTACAAAGCTCTAAACAATCAGGCTCCTTTTTATTTAAAAGATCTGATACTACCGTATCATCCTAACAGAGCACTACGCTCCCAAAATGCAGGTTTACTTGTAATACCTAGAATCTCCAAAAGTACAATGGGAGGCAGAGCCTTCAGTTATCAAGCTCCTCTCCTGTGGAATCAGCTGCCAATCTGGATTCGGGAGTCAGACTCGATCTCTGTTTTTAAGAATAGGGCTAAAACCTACCTTTTTGATATAGCCTACAATTAGGGAGGGATCATGTGTTTCTGAACCCTCCCTTAGTTATGCTGCTAATAGGTTTAGTCAGCCGGGGGACCTCCAGTAATGCACTGGGCCTCACTCCTTTCCTCACTCTCTATGAAATATTTTTTTTTTTTTTTTTTTTTTTTTGCTGGTCATTAACATTTGTTTGTTCTCTCCCATAGATTGAGTCCCCATCGTGCTGTTTGCTCTCTACATGTCTGTTCTTTTCTTCTTCTCTATCCCCTCACCCCCCAGCCAGTCGCAGCAGATGACTGCCCCTCCCTGAGCCTGGTTCTGCTGGAGGTTTCTTCCTGTTAAAAGGGAGTTTTTCCTCTCCACCGTCGCCAAGTGCTTGCTCACAGGGGATCGCCTGATTGCTGGTGTCTTTCTGCAACTGTGGGGGTCCCCCCTACAGTTGATAGTGCTATGAGATGACTGTTGTTGTGAAATGGCGCTATATAAATAAAGTTGAATTGAATTGAATTGAAATTAATCTAATCTCGAGCTAACAAAAGCGTGGATCAGCTTCTCAGCATCACTCTGAGACAAGATGCTCCTAATCTTGGCAATATTACTAACTAACTAACTAACCTGCACTTATATAGCGCTTTTCTAGTCACAAAGACCACTCAAAGCGCTTTCACTAATACTAACCCTCTATTCTAAGGGCCTATAGGAGACAGATATCTAGGGACAATTTAGAACAGCCAATTAACCTAACATGCATGTCTTTGGATTGTGGGAGGAAACCGGAGCCCCCGGAGTAAACCCACGCAGCACAGGGAGAACATGCAAACTCCATACAGAAAGGTTCCAACCCCTGCCAACCTGGGGAATTGAACCAGGAACCTTCTAGCTGTAAGGCAACAGTGCTAACCACTGCACCACTGTGTGTATTACGCAAATGATAGAAGGCAGTCTTAGAAACAAATTTAATATGTGAATTGAAGGACAAATCCTGATCAAAAATAACTCCAAGGTTCCTCATAGAGCTATTAAGAGAAAGAGTAACTGCATCCAAACTGAAAGTTTGATTTGGAAAGGAATTTCTAAGGTTTTTTGGACCAACAAGAATGACTTCAGTCTTATCTGAATTTAATAGCAGGAAATTACAAGTCATCCAAGCTTTGATTTCCTTAAGACAGGCTTCTAACTTGGCTAATTGATTAGTATTATCTGGCTTCATTGACAGGTATAATTGTGTGTCATCTGCATAACAATGAAAATGTATACAGTGCTTTCTAATAATGTTGCCTAATGGAAGCATATATAAACTAAAAAGAGTAGGGCCTAGCACAGATCCCTGTGGAACTCCATGACTAAGCTTTGAGCTGAAAGAAAACTCATCATTTACATGAACAAACTGGAACCTATCAGATAAATAAGATCTAAACCACTGAAACGAAGTTCCATTAAGTCCAACATAGTGTTCTAATCTATCAAGTAGAATATTATGATCAATAGTATCAAAAGCTGCACTAAGATCTAAAAGGACAAGTACAGAAACTAGTCCATTATCAGATGCAATGAGGAGGTCGTTAGTGACCTTCGCTAAGGCTGTTTCAGTACTATGATGGATTCTAAACCCAGATTGAAACTCTTCAAGTAAACCATTTCCCTGCAGGTGGTCAAATAATTGCGTAGCAACAACTCTTTCTAAGATTTTTGATTTTAGCGTTGGCTTTTTGAGTAAGGGTTTAATTACAGCCGTTTTAAAAGCCTGCGGTACATGGCCTAAAGTTAATGAAGAATTGATTATATGAAGAATAAAGCTACCAATAAGTGGGAAGACTTCTTTAAATAACCTGGTAGGAATAGGGTCTAAAAGACAAGTTGAAGGTTTGGATGAGGAAACTATTTTGTCTAACTCACAAAGGTCGATTGGAGTAAACTCATCAAGACAGACATCAATAGAAGGAGTTGTAGTAGTTACAGTATTTAAGTTAACTGTGGGAAGAATCTGATTGATTTTATCTCTGATGGATGAAATTTTATTATTGAAAAAGTTCATAAAGTCCTGACTAGTAAGCTCTAAGGGGATGCTAGGATTGACAGAGTCCTGACTCTTTGTCAACCTGGCTACAGTACTGAAAAGAAACCTGGGATTATTCTTGTTCTCTTCTATTAATGCAGAGTAATAACTCGTTCTAGCTTTTCTAAGAGATTTTTTATAAATTAAAAGATGATTTCTCCAAGCTAAATAGATTTCATCTAAATTAGTAGAGCGTCATTTTCTTTCTAATTGACGAGTCTTCTGTTTTAAGCTACGAGTTTCTGTGTTGAACCAAGGAGTTAAAAATCTCTGATTAGACTTTTTCTTTTCTAAGGGGGCCACCAAGTCTAGAGCCTGATGCAGAGAAGCTGAAACACTATCCACCATGTTATCAATTACAGAAGGAGCAAGCTGTCTATAGCTTATTTCCGTTGTGTTGACACATGGCATAGAGGAAACAATCTGCATAAATTTGGAAACAACATCATCTGAGAGGCATCTACTGTGATAATATTTTTCTTTAGGAGCCAAATAGTCAGAAATAGTAAAATCAAAGGTTAACAGACAATGGTCTGACAGTACAGGGTTATGAGGAGACACTACAAGATTTTCTGTTTCTATGCCATATGTCAGAACAAGGTCCAATGTATGGTGGAGGTAATGAGTAGAATTTCCTACTTTCTGAGAAAACCCAATCGAGTCTAATATTGAATTAAAAGCCACATTAAGGCAGTCACTATCTACATCCACATGTATATTAAAGTCCCCTACTATAATTATTCTATCAGATTTCAGCACTAAATCAGCTAAGAAATCAGCAAATTCGGATAAAAATTCTGAGTAGGTTGATGGGGGACGATAAACTATGGCAAATAAAATTGGGTTTAACCTGAAATTGCTAAAGTGCCCAATACTGAGGACCAGGCCCTCAAAGGAATTATAACATGTTTTTTGCTTTACATTATCTAGTAATTTGGAATGGTAAATTGTTGCTACTCCTCCTCCACGACCAAAACTTCTGGGATTTTGACAGTTTAAATAACCAGAGGGAGTTGATTCATTTAAACCAACATAATCCTCTTGCCCTAACCAAGTCTCTGTAAGGGAAATTAAATCAATCTGATGATCAATTAACAGATCATGGACTAACAGAGACTTGGGAGTTAGAGACCTAATATTTAATAAACCACATTTAATTTTTAAATTATGAGGAGGAACAGAGGCCAAATCATTCAATTTAGAGGCTTTATGTTTAATTTGAGTTTTACCAATATTTTGCTTTATCACTTTGGGATGCTTATACATTATATTTTTATTTACTTTGGAAGGGAGCAGACAACGATTCTCTGATGGGGAAGACAGGGGCTAAGCTGAGGGGTGGCGGATGAAGAGGAGCTGCAGAGAGGCGTGTAAGACTACTACTCTGCTTCCTGGTCCCAACTCTGAGTAGTCACGGTTTTGGAAATTTGAATAAAAAAGATGCCAGATTGTTAGATAAATGAGAAGCACCATCCAAAGTGGGATGAATGCTGTCTCGTCTCATAAGACCAGGTTTTCCCCAAAAAGAGCTCCAATTGTCAATGTAGCCCACATCATTTTTAGGACACCACACAGACAGCCAGCGGTTCAAGGATGACGAGCGACTAAACATGTCATCACTGGTCAGATTGGGGAGGGGCCCAGAGAATACTACAGTGGCAGACATCGTTTTTGCAACGTCACACACCGATTCTATATTAAGTTTCGTGACTTCCGACTGCCGGGGACGGATGTCATTAATGCCGGTGTGAATAACAATTGTGGAGTATTTACAGTTACTTTTAGCCAGCATTTTCAAATTTGACTCGATGTCGCCTGCTCTGGTCCCAGGAATGCATGTGACTATGGCCGCTGGAGTCTCTAGGTTCACGTTTCTGACTACAGAGTCACCAATGATCAGAGTTTTTTCCTCAGCGGGTGTGTCGCTGAGCGGGGAAAAACGATTAGAAACGTGAACAGGTTGGTGGTGAACCGGGGCTTTGCGACTAGGCTTCCTTCTCACCGTCACCCACCCAGTCTCCTCACTGCTGAGGAGAGCCGGGGAACCGCTGACAGGGGGGCCTAAGCTAGCTAGCTCCGCTGCAGCTAATGGCCGTCCGTCGAGACTAACTGGCGCAGACGGTGTTTCGATGCAGCGGAGCCGGGATTCCAAATCAGACAACCTCGCCTCGAGCGCCTCAAAAAGACAACATTTATTACATTTACCGTTATCACTAAAAGAGGCAGAGGTGTAGCTAAACATCTGACAGAGAGAGCACACCAGAGGAGGAGAGGAAGGAGAGCTAGTAGCCATAGCTAGTGGCTGGAGAGCTGGAGAGCAAACCACACAGGCAGACAGCAAAACAGGAAGTGACGATACGTTACCACAAGGAAGTGACAATCTCCTGCAACAATCATTAAGAACATAAAAAACATTAAGAACGTAGTATATAAAACTTTAAAACAAAAAACTGACAAAAGAACTTCCTGAGCTGAGGTCTTTTTAGTGACCCTAGAAGAGCCTTGATGGTGTGTAGGCTCTGAGGGAAATTCTTCAGATTCCGTTACGTGCTGAGGGCCCTCTCTTACCCCTGTAAGTTGTCCCATGTTTTTAACGTGAATTTCAGATCCCAATCCGACCTTGTAATGATTTTATTTTATTTTATTTATTATTTTTTTATGCCTATACCCTATGAAATTGTGCGCAACCTCCCACCACCATCACAGCAAACATTCACGTTAATATAGTATTTGTTAGTGTGGAGAGATCATGTGGTTCATTGTCACATTTCTATTTTAACAAGTTTTTTTTTTTTTAAGAATTATTTGTTTCTAATATTATGTCTGTTCTATGAAATATTTTACCACTTGATACTTGCTGAATCTGCATCTACTTTAATGTTTGTTACCTTGTAGGAGGAGGGTTGGATGCGCAGATTGATCAAAAATATCATTATTCCCTCCTGTGAACGCTCAGTTTTTCCTTATAGCTCTGGCGCTGGGTTTCCCGCTGCTGGCCCGTGGATTTTGAGGGTCTCTGTGTGCACCACGTTTGAGCCTTGATTCTTTCGATCGGGTCTGCTGCGGGTTTATACATCGTTTCCGGGAGTCCTCTTCTCGCCATATCCGTGGCTGCTTCTTCCGCCGAGTTGTAGAGACACGTCTCATCTCCGTAAAAAACCCTCAGCTTCGCTGGAAATGGAGTCTGAAAACGCAGTTTCTTCTCTCGTAGTACCTTTTTAGCGTTGTTGTATTCCCGACGCTTTTTAAGGACCTCCGGAGCGTAATCGTGCTCCATGAAAACTTTTCTCTCTTGGTACATAAATCCTTTTTTCTGCCAAGCCAGTCTCACATCCTCTTCTTTTATTCTGGAGTTGGAGAACTTCACCACCACCGATCTTGGTGGCGCTCCGCCGCTGGCTAGGGGCTAATATACGGTGCACCCTTTCTATCTTCAAGTCGGTGGTTTGGGGAATTTCCAACTTTTCTCTCAGTAAGGATTCCACGCATGCAGCCATTGTGGTGAAACCGTCCTCGACTCCTTTCAGACCATGAATTCTTATGTTGTCTCTTCTTAGTCTTCCTTCTTGGTCGGTTAGCTTAGCCTCCAGTCTTGACTGTCATTTGTGTAGTTCCAGCATGGTTTCTTCCAGCCCTTTTATTCTTTCCTCTGCTTCCATGATTCGGTCCTTGGCCTGGTCCACTCTGCTGTTTGTCCTTTTTATTTTGTCTTTGATTTCACGAAATTCGGCCCAACACTCTCGGCGAAATTCTCTTAATTCTTTAAGTACCATTTTTAAGCTAACCTTGTTGCTAGCTTCATTCAGCTCCTCGTCTTCTGAATGGAAATCCTCCGGATCAGATTCTCCGGCCGATGCGTGTCCTGGCCTGGTAAATGTCGATTTCTTCTGTTTTCCTTTAGGCATAATGACTTTGTCTTTTGATTTTCACTCTTCCAAAAATCCGTAAAATCTGATTTTCAAGGTATTTTCCTGGATCGGGTCTGGGAGCTTCAGCGTTAAGCTGCTGTGACTGAGATCATCCTGCGCAGTTCGCCCACTCGGGACACAAACCCGCGACCTACCAGTCAACTACACAGTTCGAGCATGGGAGATACAGCACGATCGCGCTGAGCTAAAGGTCCGACCGATAGCTCAGCGCTACCGATACTGTATGAGGCTTTTCGGGAGGGAGGTTTACTAACGTTCTACGCCGAACAGTGCTAGTTGGCATCCGTTACACTCTCCCCCTTAAACCTCACTCCCATCCCGGGTTTCGGCACCATTGTGACTGAGATCATCCTGCGCAGTTCGCCCACTCGGGACACGAACCCGCGACCTACCAGTCAACTACACAGTTCGAGCATGGGAGACACAGCACGATCGCGCTGAGCTAAAGGTCCGACCGATAGCTCAGCGCTACCGATACTGTATGAGGCTTTTCGGGAGGGAGGTTTACTAACGTTCTACGCCGAACAGTGCTAGTTGGCATCCGTTACACTCTCCCCCTTAAACCTCACTCCCATCCCGGGTTTCGGCACCATTGTGACTGAGATCATCCTGCGCAGTTCGCCCACTCGGGACACGAACCCGCGACCTACCAGTCAACTACACAGTTCGAGTATGGGAGACACAGCACGATCGCGCTGAGCTAAAGGTCCGACCGATAGCTCAGCGCTACCGATACTGTATGAGGCTTTTCGGGAGGGAGGTTTACTAACGTTCTACGCCGAACAGTGCTAGTTGGCATCCGTTACACTCTCCCCCTTAAACCTCACTCCCATCCCAGGTTCACGGCACCATTGTGACTGAGATCATCCTGCGCAGTTCGCCCACTCGGGACACGAACCCGCGACCTACCAGTCAACTACACAGTTCGAGCATGGGAGACACAGCACGATCGCGCTGAGCTAAAGGTCCGGCCGATAGCTCAGCGCTACCGATACTGTATGAGGCTTTTCGGGAGGGAGGTTTACTAACGTTCTACGCCGAACAGTACTAGTTGGCATCCGTTACACTGCTATCACCATGGTGTCCAGACCGGAAGTCCGGGCTGGATTTTTCTTGAATATAATATCAATTTCTTTACAAATTTTTACCCAGAAGTCATTTATAGGAGGACATTCGAATAAACAATGAAAATATGAACCTTCAGAAATTTTACACTTATTACAAAATTTTGAAAATAAAGGGTTAAACTTACTGCATTTCACTGGAGTAATATGAAGCCTGTACATGATCTTGAATTGTAACTCTCTAGCTTTGTTAGTAAAAAGGTAGTTTGCACTACCTGACCGCACCTCATCCCATATATTAGGTGAAAATGATTCTCCAAAGTCCACTTCCCAGAGAGATCTGACATGAGCTGTGCAATCACTGGATGGGACTGAGAGGGTCTTGTAGAACCGAGTGATTAGTTTTCTAGGGTCTGGTTTCTGAATCACCTCCTCCATAGGTGAAAGAGAGAACCCATTAGGATGCAGCTTAATAGATAAAGAAATAAAACTATGAATTTGCAGATACCTAAAAAAGTTATTCTGTGGGAGGTTATACTTCTCTCTGAGCTGCTCGAAAGACAGCAGAGTGCCCTCTGTCATCAAGTCACCTACAGTTTTTACTCCCCTATCAGACCACAAGGAGAAGGCTTGGTCAGCCAGACCAGGTGGAAAATCCGGGTTTAAATAAATCGGTGTGGGGGGGGGGCATCCTGATTTCCAAGCTTCTTCACCATCCTCCAGACTTTTAAAGTATTCTGTAAAATAAAATTCCACTTTAATTTGAGACAAACCCATTTCTTTGATGCGTATAATATGTGACTAAGGGGGATATGGGCCACTGGAGCCGCCTCTATATTAAGCCAGGTGGATGTCAAATCATTCTTAAACCAGTGCCAAATGTAAATAGAGAAGGAAGCAATTTGATAGCACCTAAAATCTGGCACTGCCAGGCCTCCTTCATCCAGTGGGCGCTGTAATGTGCTGAGTTTTAACCTGGCTCGCTTGTTCCTCCAGAGAAAAGATGTCAAAGAGCTATTAAGAATAGCAAGTGATTTTCTTGTCAAAAGAGCTAGGATCATCTGGAAGGGGTACAATAACCGAGGAGGTATAACCATTTTAACCACATTGACCCTTCCTAAGAGAGATAGAGGAAAGGCTGTCTAGCGAGCCAAGTCCTTCTTGATTCTACGAATTACAGGGACAAAGTTGGCCTTATATAAGCCAGAAAGAGAGGGAGTAATGTGTATGCCCAGATAAAAAAACCTGATGGAGGCCAGCGGAAGGGGGTAGAGCACAGTGGAGACCAAGATACCTGAGGGGTAAGGGGCGTGGCTTCAGATTTAGAGTAGTTAATCTTATAACCTGAAAAATGGCCAAAAGAATTAATTATTTCAGCAACTCTTGTAATAGAAGATTCTGGGTTACTTAGATAGAGGAGAACATCATCACAATAAAGGGAAATTTTATGATTTGTGGAACCCACATCTATACCTGTTACCAAGGAATCACATCTAATGGCCTCTGCTAAGGGCTCCATAGCAAGGACAAACAGAATTGGTGAGACTGTAGAGAGTGTGGAAGGACGAGGCTGAGTTTATTTCACAAGTCAGGTTTATTCACATTCTCCAACATCATCCAAAAACAGAAAGAGAAAGAATCCCCCCACATCTGTCCCTTTTATACCAGGACATCAAAACACACAGTCACATGGCACTTAATCCCCAATAACAATGTAACTTCCTCCCGATCTTAACACCCCCCACCTTCAGTCTCTGGCCGCTGGGCGAAATCCCCCAAGGCTGTCTCCTTGCATGCCAAAGACTAAACTTTCACATCCTCGTGTTATCTCCAAAGCGGCTCAGTCCTTTGTTTCGTCTCAGATGTGAAGCCTAAGGTGGTATACGTATGAATCATACAGTGGTATACATATGTGCATATATGTGTCCCACATGACCCCCCCCAAACGTCTAAGATGGAACAACGTAATCACAGTCTGCAAGTCATGGTAAAATTATTACACATCAGTCCACGTGTCGCTTGGGCCTCAGTCTCCTCCCATATCTGCTGTAAGCAGGCTTTACCACTTTCGCGGCGCCCTCCTGCTGGGGAGCTGCTGTCTGAGGATGAGAACTGTTAGTCAATCCCTGTGGGTTGTTCTGGTGAATGCTCCTTAGGGGGTCTGCCGCACCGAGGAGCCATAGCCAACAGCACATCCTCGTCGGCCAACACAAAGGCGGGTTTGAGTCTGTTTATGCCAATCATTTCTTTCCTGCCCCCCAAATCTAGCACAAAATGCTTATCCCCTGTTTCCAGCACTCTAAATGGTCCATCATAAGGCGGCCGCAACGGCGGGTGATGCGCATCATGTCTGACAAAAACAAACTCTGCATTTTTTAGAGCCTTAGGCACAAAAACGCGCGGAAAACTGTGGTGAACGGGGCCTGGCAGGATGCCTGCTTCCGTGCCACCCTGCAACCGCTGAGCCGGGAAACATTCTGGCGCAGGATTATCTGGGAGAAATTCCCCGGGTAGCCGGAGTGGCTGCGCAAAAACAAACTCAGCTGGGGAGGCTTCTAAATCCTCTTTAGGTGCAGAACGCAACCCCAATAAAACCCATGGTAGCCTGTCCACCCATTTTGCATCCGTAAGCGATGCTCTGAGGGCCGCCTTCAATGACCTGTGAAAACGTTCGCATAACCCATTAGCCTGCGGGTTGTACGCGGTAGTGTGGTGGATCGTTACCCCCAGGCTGCGGGCCATCGCTGACCAAAGCTCGGAAACAAATTGAGGACCTCTGTCGGACGTAATGTCGGATGGAACTCCAAAGCGCGCTACCCATGCCGTTAAAAACGCGCGCGCCACCTCCTCGGCTGTGGTTGACGACAGTGGGACCACTTCAGGCCAGCGTGTGGTGCGGTCTACCATTGTCAGAAGGTGTGTGCACCCCTGTGATGGCGGGAGGGGGCCTACGAGGTCCACGTGAATGTGGTCGAACCTCTTAGCCGGGATGTGAAACGATTCCAAGGGGGCTCTCGTGCGTTTGTGTACCTTGGCTCGTTGACAAGCCACGCAGGCTGCCGCCCACTCTCTAACTTGCTTGCGCAGGCTCGGCCATACAAATTTCTCTCCTACCATTTTGACCGACGCGTGCACCCCCGGGTGCGCCAGAGAATGAATCGAGTCAAAAACGCGGCGGCGCCACGCGGTCGGCACCACGTGGACCACCGCGCGGTCGTCCTGTGGAGACATCGCAGATTAGGGGGGGCACACCATCTTGCAGCACCCTGTTCTCCAGCCTTAACCCTGTTGGTCCAGACTGGAGCGCGCGCACGTCCGCGTCGCTAATCTGATCCGCGGCCATGGCTGCATAATCTATCCCTACGCGGACTGGGGCCGCACGCACTTCCGCGTCGCTAGCCTGCTCCGTGGCCATGGTGCATAATCTATCCCTACGCGGACTGGAGCCGCTACAGCGCGCGAGAGACAGTCTGCCACTGCATTCAGTTTACCCGCCACGTGCTGAATATCAGTAGTAAACTCTGAGATCGCGGCCAGCTGTCTCTGCTGCCGGGCTGACCACGGTTCTGAAACCTTGGCCATCGCGAAAGTCAGCAGCTTGTGGTTGATGAACGCGGTGAAACGGCGTCCCTCCAGCCAGAACTGGAAGTGGCGAATGGCCAAGTGGAGAGCTAACAACTCCCTATCGAATGCGCTGTATTTTCACTCACTATCGCGCAAAGTCCTGCTGAAAAAAGCGAGCGGCTGCCAAGCTCCAGCCACATGCTGCTCCATGACCACCCCTATGGCCACATCTGACGCGTCAGTAGTGAGCGCTATGCGGGCCGTTGGGTCTGGGTGTGCTAACAATGCAGCATTTGCCAGGGCTGTTTTGACCTCAGAGAATGCTCGCTCTTGCTCCGGAGACCATTCGATTTTATTTGTGGGTTTTTGTTTTTTTAGCGCGGCATACAATGGTTGCATGAGCTGCGCTGCGCGGGGGAGGAAACGGTTATAAAAATTCACCATTCCCAAAAACTCCTGTAACGCTTTGACCATTTGTGGCTGGGGAAAATTTGTTACTGCGCACACTTTGTCAGGCAGAGGAACTGCTCCTTCTGGAGAGACGCGATGCCCCAAAAAAACAATCTGTGTCACCCCGAACTGACACTTCGCTGGGTTGATTATTAACCCGTGCTCTCCCAACCTCCGGAAAACTGCCATGAGGTGACTTTCGTGTTCGTCTTCGGACGCGCTGGCTACCAAGATGTCGTCCAGGTAGACGAACACGAAGGGGAGATCGCGCAACACCGTGTCCATCATGTGTTGGAACGTCTGCACAGCGCCTTTAAGCCCAAACGGCATGCGCAAAAACTCGAATAGGCCAAACAGAGTTATTACCGCTGTTTTGGGTATGTCCTCAGCGCGTACTGGGACTTGGTGGTACCCGCGGACCAAGTCTATCTTAGAAAAAACGTGCTCCCTCGCCAAATGAACGGAAAAATCTTGGATATGCGGGATTGGGTAGCGGTCGTGCACTGTAGCGTTGCTCAACCTGCGGAAATCTCCGCAAGGTCGCCACGAGCCGTCAGCTTTAGGGACCATGTGCAGTGGGGAAGCCCATGGGCTTTTCGAACACCTGATGATGCCCAACTTTTCCAGGTTGGCGAACTCCTTGCGCGCTATGGTCAGTTTAGCTGCATCCAAGCGCCGAGCTTTTGCAAAAACGGACGGTCCGGTGGTAGTAATAAAATGTTCCACCCTGTGTTTAGCGACTGCTGCTGAAAATGTGGGAACCGTGAGTGCTGGGAACTGAGTGAGTAGTGTGTGAACTTACCGCTTGC
Organism: Pholidichthys leucotaenia; assembly: GCA_020510985.1. Lineage (NCBI taxonomy): Eukaryota > Metazoa > Chordata > Actinopteri > Cichliformes > Pholidichthyidae > Pholidichthys > Pholidichthys leucotaenia. The sequence continues at coordinate 491,294,719 of CM035838.1, forward strand.
CGTTGCGACGTTGGCTTGTGCTGTGGGCGGGGTCACTCGGGCTGCACAGGGAATAGAATAAAAAGAGAGTGCATTAACCAGGCGCCTATTAGCAAGATCAACCAACAAACCATGTGAGCACAGAAAATCAGCCCCTAACATATTGAAGCTCACTGCAGCTATAACAAAAGTCCACTCAAATGTACGGCCGTGTAGGGACAGAAGCAGAGTCTTCTCACCGAAGGTCTTAATCCTTGAGCTGTTCGCTGCTGATGTTCCGTGACTCCCGGGGCCCGCCAGCTGGTCAGCATAGGTAGGCATGATGAAACTCACTTGGGAGCCTGTGTCCACGAGGAATTGCTTCCCCGAACGCGCATCCATGAAGTAGAGCAGTTTGTTCTCTTCCCTGAGGGCCACGGCTGCTATCGACCCCCGGCTTTGGCGTTTCCCGAGCTCTTGAACTGGCACGGTGGTATACACTTGCGCGCCCTCTCTGCGAAGCGGCGATGGTAGAAACAGAGGTCGTCTCCTCTGCGATCCCTGGCCCTCACCGCCGCCGTTGTGGGTGGGTCTGCTACCGCCGCCTCTGGCCCCCTGCCATCTCCGGCCGCTGCGCTGAGTTCCGTCGCTGCTGCGGTGGCCGCGCGCTGTCTGCTGGCGTTGAGAATCCGCTGTGCCTCCTGGGCCAGCGCGCGGAAGTCCCGCTCGGCCAACAACGGTGAACCGGCCAGGGTCGCTCTCGTGGCCGACGGTAGGGTTCTCAGGAAAATGTGGGTGAAAAGGAAGTCGTCGTCGTCTGAGCCCCTCAGCCTCAGCATGTCCTCCATCAGGTCGACGGGCGTGCTATCTCCCAAGTCGTTCAGAGCCAGGAGCCTCTCCGCTCTCTCCTGGACTGAGGGAGTGAAACGCTGGATGAGCGCAGCCTTCAACCCGCGTATTTGTCGTCGGCTGGTGGGTGCTCCAACAGGCTCTGCACATGTCGAGCCGTGCGGTTGTCGAGCTTGGCAATGACGTGGTAGAATTTCGTGTCATCTGCCGTTATCCCCCGGAGGGCGAACTGTGCTTTGACCAAGTGGAACCAGGAGCACGGGTTGTCTTGCCAGAAGTCTGGCAGCTTGACTGTGGCTGCGTTCGCCTGGCTGGCTCCTGACGAGTCCGGCTCGGGGGAATTTCTTCCGCTCATGATACGTCTTAGGGTCACCAGTGTAGAGAATGTGGAAGGACGAGGCTGAGTTTATTTCACAAGTCAGGTTTATTCACATTCTCCAACATCATCCAAAAACAGAAAGAGAAAGAATCCCCCCACATCTGTCCCTTTTATACCAGGACATCAAAACACACAGTCACATGGCACTTAATCCCCAATAACAATGTAACTTCCTCCCGATCTTAACACCCCCCACCTTCAGTCTCTGGCCGCTGGGCGAAATCCCCCAAGGCTGTCTCCTTGCATGCCAAAGACTAAACTTTCACATCCTCGTGTTATCTCCAAAGCGGCTCAGTCCTTTGTTCCGTCTCAGATGTGAAGCCTAAGGTGGTATACGTATGAATCATACAGTGATATACATATGTGCATATATGTGTCCCACAAGACCGGGCAGCCCTGTCTAGAACCACGTCTCACTGTGAATGTGGAGGACCTCAGGCCATGTGTAATAACAGAGGCACGGGGGGCAGCATATAGCAAGGATATCCACCTAATAACGTTGTCACCAAGATTGAATTTTGAAAGGACAGAAGATAAGGCCATTCAATCCTATCAAAGGCCTTTTCTGCATCAAGGGAGACAACAAGAGATTTGACCTTTGACCTTGATCCATTCTGAATAAGATTTAATAGTCTCCTTACATTATGAAGGGAATTACGACCCAATATAAATCCAGTTTGGTCTGTTGAAATTAAATCTGGTATGACACCTTCAAGTCTCTTCGCCAATATTTTAGCCAATAATTTTCAGTCAATGTCCAGCAAGGCAGTCGGCCTGTAGGATGTGCATTCATCTACAGGTTTGCCCTTCTTTAGGATAAGAGAAATATTTGCATCCATCGTAGTGCCAGGAAGAGCCCTGACATAACGCACGGCTCAGGAGACGCACACACACAGGCTCAGAGTAGTTCAAACAGTTTATTAACAACAGGCGTGAATGAGTGAGTGTCTGCGGGATGTAAATGTATTGGTGGCGGTGTCTGCTTCAGGCACAGAGGCAGGAGACCGTACAGCCGGGCAACCCTATGGGAAAAGCACAAGGAGAGGGTGACGGGCATACACCAACACAGGAGGAATAATGGCAAGAGAAGGACTTATTTGGATGGAATGGATAGCTGGCACAACAAGGGACGAGACCCGGGAGACAGCCACCTGGAGAGCTCCGTGCAGCAGCGAGGAAAAGGCGATGGAGAGGCGTCATCCACCGCCGGGAAATCCACCTGTGCACAGGGGAGCAGACTGGAGAAAAAGGAGGTAAGGGCTTCTTACCAAAATGTTTGAGCTGAAGTTTGAGAATGACTCACAGCGGTGAGGAACGAAGTCTGACGGCTTCAGGCCGAAGGTCAGGGCGAGGCGGATTATATCCCTCGCCGCTGATGATGAACAGGTGCACGAGCAGGTGGCGCCGCTGATGAACGGCGCGGCGTGACAGTACTCCTCCCTCTAGCAGCGCCTCCTGGCGATGGCTTATCTGGGTGCGCTCGGTGGAAGTCCGCGATGAGCGACGGGTCCAACACAAACAACGAGGGTACCCACTGTCGATACTCGGGCCCATAGCCCTCCCAGTCCACCAAGTACTGCAACCCACGACCCCGGCGCCGGGAGTCCAGGATGGAGGCGACGGACCAGGCCGGATGGCCATCAATCATCCGGGGCGCGGGTTGCGCAGCAGGAGGGGGGCAAAGGGGGTCGGAGACTGCCAGCTTCACCTTTGACACGTGGAAGGTGGGGTGGATGCGGAGGGAGGGGGGAATAGCCACGCGCACAGCCACCGGGTTGATGATCCGGGTGATGGGGTAGGGTCCCATGAATCGCTGTGCCAGCTTCCTCCTCTCGCCTTTTAGAGTTACGTCCTGGGTCGACACGTAGACGCGTTGCCCAACTCTGTACGCCGGGGCAGGTCTTCTGTGCCGGTCCGCCACGGTCCTGTTGCGCTCCGCTGTGCGTAAGAGCGCATTGCGCGCGGCAGCCCAGATGGAGCGGAACTGCCTGAGATGCGCCCTAACTGAGGGGACAGTTACCTCACTCTCCTGCACCAGCAACGGCGGGGGGTCGTAACCCAGGGACGCCTTGAAGGGAGACATCCCTGTAGCAGAAGAGCGAGCGGTGTTGTGGGCGTATTCAACCCAGGCAAGATGGTTGCTCCAGGACGTGGGTTTGGATGTGGTCACACAGCGGAGCGCGGCCTCCAGCTCCTGGTTGGTCCTCTCACACTGCCCGTTGGATTGGGGGTGATGGCCGGAGGAGAGGCTCACCTTGGCTCCGATGGCATTACAAAATGACCTCCAAACCTCAGAGGAAAATTGGGGACCCCGGTCCGAGACCACGTCCACCGGAATCCCGTGCAGCCTGACCACATGTTGGACGAGGAGATCCGCCGTCTCCAGGGCAGTTGGGAGACCTCGCAGGGGGACGAAGTGCGCAGCCTTGGAGAAACGGTCCACGATGGTCAGGATGGTGTCATAGGAGTTGGAGACGGGGAGTCCGGTGACGAAATTCAATGCGATGTGCGACCAGGGCCTGCCAGGGACGGGCAGGGGCTGGAGCAGACCCGCTGGAGGGGCATTTCCCGACTTGCTGGTGGCACAGATTGGGCAAGCCCGGGCGTAGCGGGCTGCGTCCCTCCGCAGGCCTGGCCACCAAAAGGACCGTTGGAGGAGGTTTATCATCCGGGAGGTGCCGGGATGACAGGTGAGCCGGGAGGTGTGGAGCCAGTGGATGACCTCTCCTCGGACCGCAGATGGCACGAACAGCCTCCCCTCCGGTCCGCTGCCAGGATCAGGTTCCACCTCCTGCGCCTTCCGGATCTTGCTCTCAATGTCCCAGGAGATGGCTCCCACGACGCACGACCTGGGCAGGATGGTGTGGGGCGTCTCCTCTGCCTCCACGGGGGTGAACTGCCTAGAGAGGGCGTCAGGCAGGCCGTTCTTGGAGCCCGGCCTGAAGGTGATGGAGAAACGGAACCTGGCGAAGGACAAAGACCAGCGCGCCTGGCGGGCGTTCAGGCGCTTGGCAGATCATAGATATTCTAAGTTCTTGTGGTCCGTCAGGACCACGAACGACAGGTCCGCCCCCTCTAGCCAGTGGCGCCACTCCTGCAGAGCGAGTTTGATGGCCAGGAGCTCTCTGTCCCCCACATCGTAGTTCCTCTCCGCTGGGAACAAGCGCCGGGAGAAGAAGGCGCAGGGTCGTTTGGTGCCATCGTCAGGCGACCGCTGGGATAGTACTGCCCCCACTCCCGTGTCCGAGGCGTCCACCTCCACGATGCACTGCAGCGCGGGGTCGACCTGGCGAAGGACCCGGGAGGAGGAGAACTCCGCCTTCAGCGCCTTAAAGGCAGCAGCAACCTCTTCGGTCCACCGGAACGGGACCTTCGGGGACGTGAGGCGGGTCAGTGGTCCGACGATGGAGCTGAAGTTGGGGACAAAGCGGCGGTAGAAATTGGCGAAGCCAACAAACTGTTGCACCTGCTTCCGGGATGCGGGAGTAGGCCACTCCACCACCGCCTTCACCTTCTCTGGGTCTGGGAGCACCTGGTCTTGTGAGATGATGAATCCCAGGAAGGATGTGGTCCTAGCGTAAAATTCACACTTTTCAGCCTTCACGTAGAGCCGATTCTCCAGCAGTCTTTGGAGGACCCGCCTCACATGGACCTGGTGCTCGTCCCTGGACTTGGAGAAGATGAGGATATCGTCCAGGTAGACGAACACAAAGAGGCCGATGAAGTCCCGGAGGACGTCATTGATGAGGCGCTGAAAGACGGCAGGAGCGTTGGTCAACCCGAACGGCATTACCAGGTATTCAAAGTGGCCGTTCGGGGTACGGAAGGCTGTCTTCCACTCATCTCCCTCCCGGATCCGGACGAGGTGGTATGCGCTGCGTAGATCCAGCTTTGTGAACCAGGTCGCCCCCTGGAGGGAGTGGAAGGCAGTGTCCATGAGGGGCAGGGTGTAACGGTCCCTCTCAGTGATGTCGTTGAGAGCACGGTAGTCTATGCAAGGGCGGAGGGATCCGTCCTTTTTCCCAACGAAGAAGAACCCTGCCCCCACGGGTGATGACGATGGGCGAATTATCCCAGCGCCCAGTGATTCCTTTAGGTAGGTGTTCATTGTCTCCTTCTCCGGCGCTGACAGGCTGTAGAGCCGACCAGAAGGTAAGGGAGCCCCCTGGCGGAGGTTGATGGCGCAGTCATAGGGCCGATGAGGGGGGAGAGACATAGCTTTCATCTTGCTAAACACCATACCCAGGTCGTGAAATTCCGGAGGCACCAGAGACAGGTCCGGGGGTGCTGCGTCCGTCGCAGGGGGAGAAGCGGACGGGGAGCAGGCAGCGGACTGAAGGCAGGTGCCCATGCAGAAAGTGCTCCATGCCGATACCCCAGCTGACTTCCAGTCCAGGACAGGGTTGTGGAGGCGTAGCCAGGGATACCCCAGGATGACGGGCGACACAGAGTTGGGCAGGACGTAAAAAATCATCTCCTCCCGGTGGTTCCCTGAGATGATTACTGAAACGGGGATGGTCTGGTGTGAAACTCTCCCAAGGGAGGCACGAGAGAGATTGACCAGGGAGATGGGACTTTTGAGTGCCTGACAGCGGATGCCCAATCGGGTTGCCTGGCTTTGTGAAATGAAGCTGCCTTCTGCGACCGAATCCACCAGTGCGTGGGTGAGATGCCCAGTGGGATTGTGGCAGAAACGGATGGGCAGCTTCAATTGGGTATGAGTGTTTAACCGGTTGAGATCCGCGAGGCCCCCTACAGCGATTCGCGGACCCCGCCGACTGGCTTTCCGTGGGCAGAGCTCCACAGTGTGTTGGTCACCTCCGCAATACATGCAGAGGTCCAACTCACGGCGGCGTTGTTTCTCCGCAGGGGAAAGCTTTGTCCAGCCCGTCACCATCGGCTCCGACTCCTCGGGGCACGATGCTGGCGGCGCCGCCAGGGGGCGAGCTTGGAACAGGTGCGGCGACACTCCACAAGGGCGAGAAGAAGACGACTTCCGCCCCGAGGAGCGCTCGCGCAGCCTGTTATCCAAACTAATCGCTAAGGATGTCAGCTCCGCTAGCGTCTCAGGAATATCCCGTCCAGCCAGTTCATCCCTCAGATCGTCATTGAGGCTGCGGAGGAAAAGACTGCAGAGGGGGCGTTCCTCCCAGCCTAATTCCTCCGCCGCTACCCGGAAGTCGACCGCGTAGTCCGCGGCCGATTGGCTTCCCTGCCGGAGGGCGAGAAGCCAATCGATCTGGACCGTCTCGGTTAGAGAATGGTCAAAGACCTCCAGGAAGCGCCTCACAAATTGGTTATATGTGAGGGCGGCATAACTGGGTCTCGCCATAACGGCGTAGGCCCACGTTAATGCCCGCCCCTCCAGGAAATTCCCGATATAACCAATTCGGCTATGATCTGAGGGAAAATCTCCGGGCACGCGGTGGAAGACGGACTCACACTGCATAATAAACCCCCGCGCTCTGCCGAGCTTACCGCTAAAGCGGGCGGGGATTGGAATAGGTGTGAGCCGAACCGGTGCACTCGGAGCCTGCTGGACGGCCACTGGAGCAGCAGGAACCGTGCCACCCTGACGAGCCGGGGGGAACGGCTGTTGAGGATCCAAGCGGCCCAACCGGTTAGTTAAATTCAATAACTGATTAAAAATCACCTGTTGCTCATAGGCTATATGATCCACTCGAGCCTCGAGAGTGGAAAACCGGTGTGCGAGCCCGCCGTCTGCCGAGCCGCTCTGCTGAAGCCGTACTGACATAACGCACGGCTCAGGAGACGCACACACACAGGCTCAGAGTAGTTCAAACAGTTTATTAACAACAGGCGTGAATGAGTGAGTGTCTGCGGGATGTAAATGTATTGGTGGCGGTGTCTGCTTCAGGCACAGAGGCAGGAGACCGTACAGCCAGGCAACCCTATGGGAAAAGCACAAGGAGAGGGTGACGGGCATTCACCAACACAGGAGGAATAATGGCAAGAGAAGGACTTACTTGGATGGAATGGATAGCTGGCACAACAAGGGACGAGACCCGGGAGACAGCCACCTGGAGAGCTCGGTGCAGCAGCGAGGAATAGGCGATGGAGAGGCGTCGTCCGCCGCCGGGAAATCCACCTGTGCACAGGGGAGCAGACTGGAGAAAAAGGAGGTAAGGGCTTCTTACCAAAATGTTTGAGCTGAAGTTTGAGAATGACTCACAGCGGTGAGGAACGAAGTCTGACGGCTTCAGGCCGAAGCTCAGGGCGAGGCGGCTTATATCCCTCGCCGCTGATGATGAACAGGTGCACGAGCAGGTGGCGCCGCTGATGAACGGCGCGGCGTGACAAGCCCCAGAATCAAATGAGTAAGACAGCATATTGAGAAGGGGATCAATTAGCAAATCCTTAAAAGCCTTATAAAATTCTGGAGTCAAACCATCAGGCCTCGGAGCCTTATTAATTTGCAAGCTATTAATCACCTCTATAACTTCTTCACGGGAAAAAGCCCTATTCAACAGCTCTTTTTGTGTATTGGATGCTTGAGGTAGTTTGACTAATGATAAAAAATTATGCATCAAAGTCTCTGAGTTGTGATCTGACTCAGAAGCATATAAGCCTTCATAGAAGGAAAGGAAAGAGTTGTTAATATCTTTGTTGTTATAAACTCTTTTACCAGAACTATCCTTTATGCCTGGAATAGCCTGGGAGCCAGTATTACCTTTTATTAGATTTACTAGATACTTGCTTTGCTTATTGCCGAATTCATATAACTTATGCTTACCAAGCAATACAGATCTCTGAGCTTCTTTAGATAAAAGTGCATCTAGAGCTGCTGTGGTGGCATCAATTTGAGATCTCAGGTTATCTGAAGGTTTAAGATTAAACTCACGTTGTAGTTCACTTAATTTACCTTCAAGAAACTGTTGCTCTGTCCTCTGTTTTTTCTTAAGATTTGCCAAGAATGATATAGTGAAGCCTCGAATAACAGCTTTACCAGTTTCCCAGAGTAAATTAGGTGATACATCAGAAATATTATTTTCAGCAATAAAATGGTTAAACTGTTCTGATAGATTCCACCCATCCATCCATCCATCTTCTTCCGCTTAATCCTTTTTGGGTTGCGGGGGGGCTGGAGCCTATCCCAGCATCTTTGGGCGAGAGGCAGGGTCCACCCTGGACAGATCACCAGTCCATCACAGGGCCAACACAGAGAGACAGACAACCATTCACTCTCACAGTCACACCTAAGGACAAGTTAGAATCCCCAGTTTGATGCCAATTAACCTAACTTGCATGTTTTTGGCATGTGGGAGGAAACCGTAGAAATCTCGGCATAAAACCACGCAGACACGGGGAGAACATGCAAACTCCACACAGATCACTGTTGTGGTCGGGGGCTGGGATCGAACCCAGGATCCCCCGGCCAAGGGTGAGTTGCTGTGCTGCCGCAGTGCTAACCACTCCTCCACCGCGTCGCCCAATTGTAAGAAATAAAATAACAAAATATCTACTGGACACCTATATACGTTCTGATAGATATGTTTTAAAATTGGGATTTTTAAGAAGGTAATTTGGAAAGCGCCATTGCCCCCTAGTGCTATGAGTCTTGCTGGACATGACCAAAAATATGGGTGAGTGATCACTGATAATAATATTGCCAGTGGAGCAAGAGAGAACTCTTTGAAGGGCATATTTAGGAGTAAAAAAATAATCAATTCTAGAAGATGTTTTATGCGCTTCTGAATAAAATGTATACTGCCGATCAGTGGGGTGAAGGATCCTCCAAGTATCAGTGAAGTGAATATCAGCACAACAACCAAGTAAAGAGCGAGCTTGTCCAACAATAGACTCTGCTGTTTTTGAGGACCTATCTAGATGTGGATCTAGACAACAGCTGAAATCGCCCGGTATCACAGAGGATTCAACAGTCCACTCAGAAAACAGACAGAATACCTTAGTATAAAAATCAGTTGAACGAATCGGGGGGACATACACATTTAAATAAGACACAGGGTCCCCAAAGAGTGTCCCTCTAATCATGACATACCTTCCTGCAGTATCAGCCTTAATCTCCACCCCTGTCAAAGGAAGGGATTTATGAACCAAAATGGCTGCCCCTCTGCTGTTAGTAGTGAAGGAGGAATAGTAGATGTGGCCCACCCATTCCCTTCTTAACTTCACGTGTTCATCGTTGTTTAGATGGGTCTCTTGGAGGAATGCTATCTGGACCCTCTTTTTTTTTTAAATAGTTAAGAATTTTTTTTACGTTTAACAGGGGTCTGGATCCCATGTACATTCCAAGAACACAATTTAATTTCTGCACTGCTAGCCATTATTCCAAATGATACGGATAATACTTTTGTTTAAAAGTTTATACATTGAGAATTTATACACTGAGAATTTATATATGGAACCTCCTGACAAATACAAACAATACAACAAAAACCAAAACAAACAGAAAAGGGGAGAGTAGAGAAAAAAGAATGGAAAACACAAAACCTCCCTCATACTTCCCTAGAACCCTTCCCTAAACTGAGCGTCTACACCCTACAAAACACAACTTAACTCTGCACTAAACCAGTGCTCCATACGTAAATGAATAGTTTAAACATCTGAGGAACTTTAAAAATAAAATACTCCTTTAAAAAAAAAAAAAAGGTAATATGAACACTGATATTACCTCGATTCACTACATCCAAACCCGTACAATGAAACCGCTTAAAGTGAATTAAAAAGTCCATAAAGTGACAAGAAAAAGAACTTATTTAACTGCTTAATTTATATATATCTGGAAACTGGGAACTGCCCCAAAGGGCTAGTGAGAAGTTACCCATTGGTGTCATCCGCATGGAGCGCTCAGAGGGATGGGGCTATGGTCTCTGAATAAAAATTCTCCGCCTCCTCCGCTGTATCAAAGCTGTATTTGCCGCCGTTAAATGACACTTGGAGTTGGGCAGGAAACACCAAGCCGTATCTGACATCTGCAGCGTGAAGCTTTCGCTTGATGTTAATGAAAGATGTCCCCCGTTTGGTGACATCAGCAGTAAAATCGGGGAAAATGTAGACTTTGTGACTGCGGAAAGTAAGCGGGTCCTTCTCTCTGGCGAGCTGGAGAATGCACTGTTTTACTCTGAAATGGTGCACCTTTACAATCATGGGTCTCGGGGGAGCGTTTTGACCCCGGATAGGCCGGGAAGCAAGGCAATGCACTCGGTCCAACATCTCAGGCCCGTCAGGAACCTCCATACCCAGCGTCTCGGTGAAGAAGTTGGTCATAAATGTTGTAACTTGTGGCCCCTCTATGTTTTCTGGTAGACCAAGCACACGGAGATTTTGGCGTCTGCTCCTCGATTCAAGGTCTTCCGTTTTAGCCATTAGCAGTTTGTTGCATTTCTCTAGCGTTTCACTCCTGGCTTCGAGTGTCATAATCCCGTCGTCACACACCTGCAGAGAAGTTTCGACCTCGGTCAGACGTGTCCCAAACGAGTCCATAGAAGTCTGTAGTGTGCCTAATGAGTCCCGCGTTTCAGCTCGGAAACTTTCAATTAGCCTTACCAGGCCCAAGAGTGACGACTCTTCTGCGTCCTCATCAACGCCATGTACAGGAGACGGGTAGTTAGCGTTCTCATTAGCTTGACGGTCAAGGGCTTGGGTAGAGCGTTCCTGACGGGAAGGGTTCTTCCCAGACATGTCAGCGGGTTTCTCAAGTGGTCCCAATATAATGAGGAGAAATATAATAAGACACAGTGACGTTTAAAATAACATTTATGAAAAGATATATCGGAGCTGGTAAGGGCACGTCTACTTCATATCCATGCCTACATAAACATTTCTGCTTAGCCTGACTGGTTATAACAGTAACCAATTAGTCTAAGTGCTGGGCATTAGTACAGACCTAAGTTCACTCCCCCAAGGGAAGAGGGGGGAGCTGACATGACTCTGGGGATGGAGGCTCGGTCAGCTCGGAGACCAGAGTCCACCGTCTGCTCCACCGTACGTACAGGGTTACTGAGGAGCCCACGGAGGAATGGGAGGCACACGGTCGGAAGGCTGAACCAGGGACAGACGTCTGCTCTCAAGGGATGAAGGTGCAAAGACCACCACCCATCCACTTTGTGTTCCTTTGACTTGATTTGAAGAATGGGTGGTTCAGGGAGGACACACAAACCCACCGGGCGCTTCATTCTGTTACTGCAAAGGAGGATGGAGGAGGAGACATTAAACACCCCTGCTGCCTCTAGAGGAGGGAGGCGAGTTGGCTATTGTTTTGCGAAGCAGTCTTGGGTGTTCTCAGGTCAGAGGGGAGGGGAGGGCTGGCCTTGCAGCATACACTACTGGTGGGCGGGGTATGGGTGGTGTTGTGTGGGGATTTGTCCCTTGGGGCTTGCTGTAGCCGACACCAGGGAGTCGATGTGGTGATGTCAGATGGGCTACAGCCAGTATGTACACTAACGTTCAAAAGTTTGGGGTCACTTAGAAATTTCCTTATTTTTGAAAGAAAAGCACTTTTTTTCAATGAAGATAACTTTAAACTAATCAGAAATACACTCTATACATTGCTAATGTGGTAAATGACTATTCTAGCTGCAAATGTCTGGTTTTTGGTGCAATATCTATTCAATTCAATTCAATTCAATTCAACTTTATTTATATAGCGCCATTTCACAACAACAGTCATCTCATAGCACTATCAACTGTAGGGGGGACCCCCACAGTTGCAGAAAGACCCCAGCAATCAGGCGATCCCCTGTGAGCAGCACTTGGCGACGGTGGAGAGGAAAAACTCCCTTTTAACAGGAAGAAACCTCCAGCAGAACCAGGCTCAGGGAGGGGCAGTCATCTGCTGCGACTGGCTGGGGGGTGAGGGGACAGAGAAGAAGAAAAGAACAGACATGTAGAGAGCAAACAGCACGATGGGGACTCAATCTATGGGAGAGAACAAACAAATGTTAATGACCAGCAAAAAAAAAATATTTCATAGAGAGTGAGGAAAGGAGTGAGGCCCAGTGCATTACTGGAGGTCCCCCGGCTGACTAAACCTATTAGCAGCATAACTAAGGGAGGGTTCAGAAACACATGATTCCTCCCTAATTGTAGGCTATATCAAAAAGGAAGGTTTTAGCCCTATTCTTAAAAACAGAGATCGAGTCTGACTCCCGAATCCAGATTGGCAGCTGATTCCACAGGAGAGGAGCTTGATAACTGAAGGCTCTGCCTCCCATTGTACTTTTGGAGATTCTAGGTATTACAAGTAAACCTGCATTTTGGGAGCGTAGTGCTCTGTTAGGATGATACGGTAGTATCAGATCTTTTAAATAAAAAGGAGCCTGATTGTTTAGAGCTTTGTAAGTAAGAAGAAGGATTTTAAACTTAATTCTAAACTCTATGGGAAGCCAATGAAGGGAGGCCAGAACCGGAGAGATATGATCTCTCTTTCTAGTACCTGTTAAAACTCTTGCTGCAGCATTTTGGATCAGCTGAAGACTTTTTAAAGATGTTTTAGGACAGCCTGATAATAAAGAATTACAATAATCTAATCTCGAGCTAACAAAAGCGTGGATCAGCTTCTCAGCATCACTCTGAGACAAGATGCTCCTAATCTTGGCAATATTACGCAAATGATAGAAGGCAGTCTTAGAAACAAATTTAATATGTGAATTGAAGGACAAATCCTGATCAAAAATATCTACATAGGTGTATAGAGGCCCATTTCCAGCAACTATCACTCCAGTGTTCTAATGGTACAATGTGTTTGCTCATTGCGTCAGAAGGCTAATGGATGATTAGAAAACCCTTGTGCAATCATGTTAGGTCTGCAATGCTGTAATTGCTGCAAATGGAGGATTCTTTGACAAAAGCAAAGTCTGAAGGAAAAAAAAATATTATTTCAAATACAAATCATTATTTCTAACATTGTCAATGTCTTGACTACATTTTCTATTCATTTTACAACTCATGGTGGTAAATAAGTGTGACTTTTCATGGAAAACACAAAATAATTGTCTGGGTGACCCCAAACTTTTGAACGGTAGTGTATATTGAGACAGATTCTCAATAAAGTTCAGTTCACTGCTTGGCACAACATGGCTCACGTTTTGCTTTGTTAAGACATAACATTTGGCAACGTAGGATTAAACCATGGGGGGCGTGGTCAAGACCACCTGTTCCGTTCTTGGAGTCTCCAGGTGTGCCAGCTACATCATGGGGCCGCTGGTTGGAGGCCTTTAATGAATACATCGCCACGGCTGGCTTGGACAGCACTGACGAAAAGAGACGGAAGAACATGCTAATCCACTGCCTCGGTAAAGAAGGTCAACGTGTGTTTCGCATGCTGGGTAGCAAGGACTCATTGGAAGAGTGTTTGGAGATGATGGACAATTTTTTTATTGATTAGTGCAACATCACAGCATGAAGAACCAGATTCTTCGACCGCTGTCAACAAGCCGTTGAGTCCACTCAGCACTTTCTTACAGAGCTCCGTAACCTAGCAAGCACGTGCACCTTCGGGCCTGTAGAGGAAGAGCTAATCCGTGATAAGCTAGCACGCAGCATGAGCAATGAGTGCCTAAAGGAGAAGCTAATGCTAAGGATGTTGTCACGCTGAGTCAAGTAATGCAGTTGACTTGCCAAATCGAGTCTGCTATCCAGCTAGGCACTGGGTTTCTGGTAGTACATTCTGCGAGATTTGTTCATTGAGTCTGTTCAGTAGTACACGTGAGAGAATCTTACCAACAGTGGCTAGTAGTGATATACCTCGGTAATTTCCACAATCTTTCCTGTCACCTTTCTTGAACAAAAGCACAATACTTGCATCCTTCCAGTCTTGAGGTACTTTCTGGGCATCCCATATCTCTTGGATGAGCTTGTGCAGGCAGTTGGTCAGCTGAACACCACCAAATTTCCACACTTCTGCTGGAATTCCATCCCTTCCTGGAGCTTTACCATCCTGTGTTGTCGTGATTGCTGCCATTAGTTCATCAAGATTTGGTGGTTCATCCAGACTTGATACAGCTGGTCGCTGCACTAGAGCTTCGTTAGCCTCTTCAGTGAGATCTCCAGGGTTGTTTAGTAGTTGGTCAAAGTGGTCTGCAAATCTGTCCAGGATCTTGTCTTTCTCCTGCAAAACCGTTTCACCATCCATAGTCTTTAGTTGGATCAATCCTCTTGGTTTAGGGCCATAGATTTCTCTCAAACCTGTGAAGAATGTCTTCATGTCCTTCCTTCAGTTTGAGTTTCCTCTGCTTTTTCATCCCACCAGTTGGACTTCATCTCTCTGGTGTACTTCTGTAGCTCACTCTGAGCCTTTGAGTATTTCTTCTTCTTCGACCTTGTGTTATACTGTAGATTTCTGTGCCTACTGTAGCTGTATTCCTTGCTTCTAGTAGTTTCTTCAGATGTTCTGATAATTTTGTGTGGTTTTTTGGACTTCTGCTCTTCTGTCCGAGTCACCTATTCAAGGGAGGAACTACTTTCACTCAGACTACCTCCCAATGCAACTTCTCCGCCAGTTTCTGCTGCTGATCTGAAGCTTTTTCATTCAATCTTAGCTGTGGGAGCAGCGGCTATTGGCGCTGGCCGGAAACGAAGGCGGCGTGGTAAACGTGCCGGTGCGCTAGTCAGGTTGAAGAAACGAGGATTTCGCACGCTGCTCCCATCGATCCATCTGGCAAATATCCGCTCTTTGGCGAACAAAATGGATGAACTGCTGCTCCTGACTCCCAAAAACCGGGATTTTAGCAGATCTGGCGCCCTTTGTTTCAGGGAGTCCTGGCTGAGTGAACACATCCCGGACAACGCGGTGCGCCTGGACGGATTCCAACTGTTTCGCGCTGATCGCAGCCGAGAATTCTCTGGAAAGACTAAAGGTGGTGGAATCTGCTTCTACATAAACGAAGGTTGGTGTACTGATGTCACAGTGTTGAAGAAGTTTTGTAGCCCTAACCTAGAGTCACTGTTCATAAACTGTAAACCCTTTTATTCACCGCGAGAGTTCTCCTCGTTTATTCTGGTCGGAATTTATATCCCGCCTGCTGCTTGTACAACGGAGGCACTGCAGCACCTCGCTGACCAGATAGCAGACGTGGAGGAAAAACATCCAGACTCTCTGCTTATCATTCTGGGTGAATTCAATAGAGCTAATCTCACAAATGAGCTTCCTAAATACAGACAGCATATTAAATGTCCCACCAGGGACACAAATACACTTGACCACTGTTACAGTTTTAAGAAACGCCTATCATGCCGTCCCCCGTGCAGCTCTGGGTTTTTCTGACCACTGTCTGCTCCATCTTATTCCAACATACAGACAGAAACTAAACATTTCCAAGTCTGTTGTAAGGACTGTGAAGAAATGGACTGAGGAATCAAAGCTGGAGTTACAAGCCTGCTTTGACTGTACAGATTGGAGTGTTTTTGAAGCTGCAGCCATTAACCTAAATGAACTCACTGACACTGTGACGTCATACATCTGTTTCTGCGAGGACATGTGTGTGCAGACCAAGACCCTCTGCACATACAACAACAATAAACCCTGGTTCATTCCTAAACTGAAGCAGCTACGTCAGACCAAGGAGGAGGCCTACAGGACTGGTGACTGGACTCTGTACAAGCGGGCCAGAAACATGCTGACGAAGGAGATCAGGCTTGCTAAGAGGAGCTACAGTGTGAAGTTACAAAAAAACTTCTCAGCCAACAACTCTGCTTCTGTCTGGAGAGGCCTGCAGAATATCACCAACTACAGGAGACCATCCCCCCACCCTGTGGAAAACCTCCAGCTGGCTAACGACCTAAACAGCTTTTACTGCAGGTTTGAAAAGAACCTACAGTTCTTACCTCCCACCCACACAAAAGGATTATCTGCAGCCACAGGAACTCCATCCCTCCTCCACTCTGACCTCCCACCAGCACTAACGATCTGTGAAGAGGAGGTGCGCCGGGTCTTTCAGAGACAAAAGATCAAGAAGGCTGCAGGACCTGATGGTGTGTCTCCATCCTGCCTGAGAGTCTGCTCCAACGAGTTGGCCCCCATCTTCACCCGGATCTTTAACAGATCACTGGAGCTGCGTGAAGTGCCTTCCTCCTTCAAACGCTCCATCATCATTCCAGTTCCCATGAAACCCTCTGTTACAGGATTAAACGACTACAGACCTGTTGCCCTGACCTCTGTGGTCATGAAATCCTTGGAGAGATTGGTGCTGAACCACCTGAAGGTCATCACAGGCCCCCTGATGGACCCACTGCAGTTTGCCTACCGGTCAAACAGGTCAGTGGATGATGCAGTGAATATGGGACTACACTACATCCTGCAACACCTCGACTCCCCAGGGACGTACGCCAGGATCCTGTTTGTCGACTTCAGCTCAGCGTTCAACACCATCATCCCAGGCATTCTTCATCAGAAACTCCTCCAGCTCAAGGTGCCCCCCTCCACCTGCCAGTGGATCTCCAGCTTTCTGACTGACAGGTGACAACAGGTGAAGCTAGGGAGATTTACATCCAGCTCCCGAAAAATTAGTACTGGCGCCCCCCAAGGATGTGTCCTTTCCCCACTGCTCTTCTCCCTCTACTCCAACGACTGCACCTCAGAGGACCCTTCGGTGAAGCTCCTGAAGTTTGCAGACGACACCACAGTCATCGGTTTGATCCGGGATGATGATGAGTCTGCATACAGGCGGGAGGTGGAGCAGCTGATCCTCTGGTGCAGCCAGAACCATCTTGAACTTAACCCAGCCAAAACGGTGGAGATGACTGTGGATTTCAGGCGACACCCCCCTTCATTCCCCTCACTCACCATCCTCAATAGCACAGTGTCCACTGTGGACTCCTTCAAGTTTCTGGGTACCACAATCTTCCGGAACCTGAAGTGGTCCTCCCATATAGACACTGTCCGGAAAAAGGCCCAGCAGAGGTTGTTTTTTTCTGCGTCAGCTCAAGAAGTTTGATTTGCCTCAGGAGCTGCTGGTTGTCTTCTACACCTCCATCATCCAATCTGTCCTCTGCTTTTCCATCACTGTCTGGTTTGGATCTGCCACTAAACAGGACAAGACCAGACTGCAGCGGATCATTAAGTCTGCGGGAGGATCATTGGTACCGACCTACCCTCCATTGAGAACTTATATCAGTCCATAACCAGGAAACGGGCGGGAAACATCTGTGCTGACCCATCACACCCCGGCCACAAACTGTTTGAACTTCTATCTTCTGGTCGTCGTTACAGATCACTGAAGGTCAAAACCACCCGTCACAGGAACAGTTTCTTTCCTCAAGCCGTCACTCTGATGAACTCCTAACATTCACCTAGTCCTACCTGTTGCTGTACTCATGACTTTTCATCCATTATTACATTGCACATAACTCTCACACTGCTTTTTACTTCATTCACATTATATCACTGAATCTGAGTTCACATTGAAATACTGTGTGACTGTATATTTTTTCATATATTTCTGCAAAGTGTGGTTAGTCTGAGTAAATAACTGCATATATTCCTGTATATATTTGCATCCTTTTATAGAAACGTGGACAGACTGTAATTTACTGTACATACTCTGTTGTCATTGAATCCTTATTTAAATCCTCCACCTGAACAACGAAAGCAAGTTTTTAGCCAAAGTCAAATTCCTTGTATGTGTTGTGTATACTTGGCCAATAAAGCTGATTCTGATTCTGATTCTGATTCTGATGTTCATCATGCTCATCAAGCCAATCTTGATGTTTCCTCTCAGGGTGGCCTAATACATCACTCGCAGTCTGATACACCGTATCCTTC
Organism: Pholidichthys leucotaenia; assembly: GCA_020510985.1. NCBI lineage: Eukaryota > Metazoa > Chordata > Actinopteri > Cichliformes > Pholidichthyidae > Pholidichthys > Pholidichthys leucotaenia. The sequence goes on from CM035838.1 coordinate 491,312,646, forward strand.
AGTGTTGCCCATCTCTCTTCTATGTCATTCTCTGAGTTGTTGCCGTCCCAGTCTTTCAAGTTTTCATCCATTTCCTGTGTATGTCCTTCCTGCTTCTTTTGGCCTTTCAGTGTGCTAGTGTTTAGCTTCTGTGGTGGCTTCACACCTGTCCTGCAGTGCTGTTTTCGTCTGCAAATCCTTAATCTAGATCTCAGCATAACATGATCAGTACCACAGTCTGCACCTCTCATTGCTCTGGTGTCCAATACATCTCTTATGTCTCTCTGCCTTACATGTCTTCTTGTGTGTGTCCTTGTTCTTAAATAGAGTGTTGGTTATCACAAGGTTGTACTCTGAACATAGTGCAAGTAGAAGTTCTCCATTAGCATTGCACTTGCCTACTCCATGACTGCCTAGCACTCCTTTTCATTTCTTAGTGTCCGAACCAACACTGGCATTAAAATCTCCAATGAGCATCAGCCTGTCATCAGTCAGTACACGCCTGATAGTCTCACGTAAATCACTGTAGAACTCTTCCTTCACCTCCTCTGTGTTGGTCATTGTTGGGGCATATACACTGATGAGTGTGGCATACATCTTCTGCTGTAGTGGGAGTCTCATAGCCATTATCCTGTCATTGATTGGCACCAGTTCCTCATCAAGCATTGCTATCTCCTTTCTAACTGCAAAGCCCACTCCTGCTTCTCTCCTTTCTTGAGCTGATCTCCCACTCCAAAAGAAGATGTACCCATGGTCTTCCAAGCTGTCATATCCAGGCAATCTTGTTTCACTAAGTGCAGCTATGTCTACATTGTACCTGTTCATTTCCAGGGCCACAAGTGCAATCTGTTTTTCTGGATGCTGTGATGTTGTTCTGTCCAGCAGAGTGTGTACATTCCATTCTGCTACACACAAGGCTGCTGTTTTCCTCTTCTTTTGTCTTCCTGCTCCTAGCTTACTTTTCGCTGCCTGTCAGAGTGTGAACAGATCAGCGCGGTCCTTGATACCTGGGCGAAAGAGGCAGAGGTGTAGCTAAACATTAAAGAAAAGCTTAGAAAAACAATGGCAGAAACAGGACAAAATTGGATATATTACCTTCCCTTAGTTTTGTTTTACATGAGGATAGTTCCCACCAAAGGGGGGTTATCCCCATTTGAAATAATGTATGTTAAACCCTTCCCACTCCCACCATTAAAGCCATTTAATCCAAGCGATGAGGAGGTGTGCTTAGCTGATTACATGTGAAGAATGTTGACTGACAGAAATATTATCCATGCTACTCTTCCCAGGAGGGACCACGGAGAAGCACCCATCTTGGCCAAGCCGGGGGATCTGGTCCTCATCAAAGTCATCAGAAAGAAAAACTGGGCCGATGCTCCCTGGCAAGGACCCCATAAAGTCATCCTGGCAACACCATCAGCCGTGAAAGTCGAACGATGTGACTCTTGGGTGCATTTATTACATTGCAAACTTTACCCCATACAAAACCCCCAGCAACAAACTAATCAATCCCCATCCCATCAGTGAGACTGTTTATCCCCATATCCGCAGTGACACTGTTTCTATTCCAATCCCCATTGCAAACTTTGAAAGAACTTTGAAAAAAAAAAAGAAACACAAGGGGATCCTCAACAAGTGACTGCTTAACTGTTTAATGTCACATCTCGCCGCTCATCAGCGGCGCCAGCTGCACGCACACCTGCGCCTCGTCAGCGGCGAGGGATTTAAGCCGCCTCGCCCTGAGCTTCGGCCTGAAGCCGTCTGTTCTCATCGGCTACTCTTGCTGCAAGGAACCCCCTTCATCAAGCAAGAACGCAAGTAAGCATCTCTTACCTTCTTCCAGTCTCCTCCCCTGTGCACAGGTGGATTCCCCGGCGGTGGACTACATTCTCCAGCCGTCATCTCCTCGCTGCTGCATCAGGCGCTCCAGGTCACTGTCTACCGGGCTATGCCCTTGCTACGCCAGCCACCTACCCAACCAAGTAAGCCAGCTATTATTACTACAATCTCCCGTATTGGTGTGGTGCCCATTACCCTTCTCCCTCTGCTTCTCCCATAGGGTTGTCCGGCTGAACGGCTTCCTGCTCCCATGCCTGACGCAGACGCCACCACCAATACATCCACATATCACAGACACGCAACCACACACACACTTGTTGTTCAATAAACTGTTAAACCTATTCTGAGCCTACGTGTGTGTCTCCTGAGCCGTGCATTATGTCAGTACGGCTTCAGCAGAGCGGCTCGGCGGACAGCGGGCTCACACGCCGTCTCACCACTCTCGAGGCTCAAATAGATTTGATAGTTTATCAGCAACAGGTGATGCTGAATCAGTTAGTTAAGATCACTCACCGGTTAGATCGCCTGGACCTCCCGCAGCCGTTCGCCCCGGCTCGTCAGGGAGGTGCAGCTCCTACCTCTCCAGTGGCCGGTCAGACTGATCCCGGGTCGCCAACCCGGCTCACACCCATTCCGACCCCCGCCCGCTTTAGTGGACAGCTCGGCGGAGCGCGGGGGTTCATCATGTAGTGTGAGTCGGTGTTCTCCCGCGTCCCTGGGGATTTTCCCTCAGACCACAGCCGAATTGGCTATATAGGAAACCTCCTGGAGGGACAGGCACTCACCTGGGCTTACGCCGTCATGGCGAGGCCCAGCTATGCCACCCTCTCCTACGGCCAATTCGCGCAACAGTTCCTCGACGTGTTTGATCATAGTCGTCGAGATAGTGTGTTAGTTGATCGCCTTCTCAGTCTCCAGCAGGGAGGTTGGTCAGCTGCAGACTACTCGATCGACTTCCGGGTCATCGTGGAGGAGGTTGGCTGGGATGAGCCCTCGCTCTGCGGCATCTTCCTCCGCAGTCTGAACTCTGGTCTGAGGGATGAGCTGGCTGGTCGTGATATTCCGGGGAGGATTTCAGAGCTGATATCATTAGCGATTAGTTTGGATAACAGGCTTCGCGAGCGGTCTTCAGAGCGGAAGTCTGCTTCTCGCTCGTGGGGAGGCTCGTCTCACCTGTCCCAAGCTCGCCCCCTGGCGTCGCCACCGCCTGACTCCTCCGAGAAGTCGGAGGCGAAGGCGGTGGTCCGGTTAAAGCTCCATCTAGCGGAGAGACAACGCCGCCGGGAGTTGGGCCTCTGCATGTATTGCGGAGGCAGCCAACACTCTGTGGAGCATTGTCCAGAGAAGCCGGTTAGGGGTCCGCGAATCACTGTAGGGGGCCTTGCAGATTCCAACCGGTCGAGTCCTCTCACTCAATTGACGCTGCCCATTCGTTTCTGTCATAACTCCACAGGGCACCTCACCCATGCACTGGTGGATTCAGGCGCGGAGGGCAGCTTTATTTCACAGAGCCTGGCAACCCGATTGGGCATCCGTTGCCATACCCTCAAGACTCCTCTCGCCCTAGTAAATCTCTCCCGTGTTTCCCTGGGAAAAGTAACACACCAGACCATCCCCATCCCTGTTATTATTTCTGGAAATCATCGGGAGGAGATCACCTTCTACGTCCTACCTAACTCTGTATCTCCCGTCATCCTTGGATACCCCTGGCTCCGCCTCCACAGCCCTGTCCTGGACTGGAGGTCTGGCAGAGTGTCCGCCTGGAGCTCCTTCTGCATGAGCACCTGCCTCCAATCCGCTGCCTGCGCCCCGTCCTTGCCTTCAACTCCCAAGGACGCCGCGCCTCCGGATCTCACCCTGGTGCCATCGGAGTTTCACGACCTGGGTATGGTATTCAGCAAATCCAAGGCGATGTCTCTTCCCCCGCACAGACACTATGACTGTGCTGTAAACATCCGCCAGGGGGCACCCTTACCCTCGGGGCGACTCTACAGCCTGTCTGCGCCGGAGAAGGAGGCTATGAATTCGTATCTTAAGGAATCGCTGAGTGCTGGAATCATCCGTCCCTCGTCATCACCATTAGGCGCTGGGTTCTTCTTCGTGGGCAAGAAGGACGGCTCCCTCCGTCCTTGTATTGACTATCGCGACCTGAATGACATCACGGAGAAGGACCGCTACACCTTGCCCCTAATGGACACCGCCTTCCACTCCCTCCAGGGGGCGACTTGGTTCACCAAGCTGGATCTTCGCAGCGCATACCACCTCGTCCAGATCCGGGAGGGAGACGAGTGGAAGACAGCCTTCCGTACCCCGAACGGCCATTTTGAGTACCTGGTTATGCCGTTCGGGTTGACCAATGCTCCAGCTGTCTTTCAGCGCCTTATAAATGACGTCCTCCGGGACTTCATCGGCCTGTTTGTGTTCGTCTACCTGGATGACATCCTCATCTTCTCCGGATCCAGGGACGAGCACCGGGTCCATGTGAGGCAGGTCCTTCAGAGGCTGCTGGAGAACCGGTTATATGTCAAGGCTGAGAAGTGTGAGTTTTACGCTAAGACTACGTCCTTCCTCGGGTTCGTCATCTCCCATGACCAGGTGCTCCCGGACCCAGCTAAGGTGAAAGCGGTGGTGGAATGGCCCACTCCTATGTCAAGGAAACAGGTACAACAGTTTATTGGGTTTGCCAACTTCTACCGCCGCTTTGTCCCGAACTTTGGTACCATCATCGGTCCTCTGACCTGCCTCACGTCCGCTAAGGTCCCGTTCCGGTGGACTGAAGAGGCCGCAGCTGCTTTCCAGGCGCTGAAGGCGGAGTTCTCCTCCTCCCGGGTCCTCAGCCAAGTCGATCCCTCGCTGCAATGCATCGTGGAGGTGGACGCTTTGGACACGGGGGTGGGGGCAGTGTTATCTCAGCGGTCACCTGATGACGGGATCAAACGGCCCTGCGCCTTCTTCTCTCGGCGCTTGTCCCCGGCGGAACGGAATTACGACGTGGGGGACAGAGAGCTTCTCGCCATCAAGCTCGTGCTGCAGGAGTGGCGTCACTGGCTAGAGGGGGTGGCCCTGCCGTTCGTGGTTCTCACCGACCACAAGAACTTGGAGTATTTAAGATCTGCCAAGCGTCTGAACGCCCGCCAGGCACGTTGGTCCTTGTTCTTCGCCAGGTTCTGCTTCAACATCACCTTCAGGCCTGACGCCCTCTCTAGGCAATTTGCCCCTGAGGCGTCTGAGGACACAGCCCACACCATCTTGCCCAGGTCGTGCATCGTGGGAGCCGTCACTTGGGACATCGAAAGTAAGATCTGGAAGGCGCAGGAATTGGAACCAGACCCTGGCGACGGACCGGAGGGGAGGCTTTTTGTGCCGTCCACGGTCCGGGGGGAGGTCATCCACTGGCTACACACATCTAAGCTCACCTGCCACCCTGGCTCCTCCCAGATGATTGACTTACTCCAACGATCCTTCTGGTGGCCGGGCCTGTGGAAGGACGCTGCCCGCTACGCCCGGGCCTGCCCCGTCTGCGCCACCAGTAATCAGGTAATGCCCCTCCAGCGGGCCTGCTCCAGCCCCTGCCCGTCCCTGGCAGGCCCTGGTCGCATATCGCCCTGGACTTCGTCACCGGTCTCCCGGTCTCCAACACCTTCGACACAGTCCTGACCATCGTAGATCGTTTTTCCAAGGCTGCTCACTTCATCCCATTATGAGGGCTTCCATCTGCCTTGGAGACGGCGGACCTCCTTATCCAGCATGTGGTCAGGCTGCACGGGATTCCGGTAGACGTGGTCTCGGACCGGGGCCCCCAGTTTTCCTCAGAGGTTTGGAGGTCCTTCTGCAACGCCCTGGGAGCCAAGGTAAGCCTCTCCTCCGGCCATCACCCCCAATCCAACGGGCAGTGTGAGCGGACCAATCAGGAGCTGGAGGCTGCGCTCCGCTGCGTCACAACATTCAAGCCTGCGTCCTGGAGCACTCACCTCGCCTGGGTGGAGTACACCCATAATACCGCCCTGGGATGTCCCCATTTAAGGCATCCCTAGGCTACGACCCCCCTCTGTTCCCTACGCAGGAGAGTGAAGTAACTGTCCCCTCAGTTCGGGCGCACCTCAGGCGGTGCCGATCCATCTGGGCATCGGCGCGCAATGCGCTTTTACGCACGGCGGAGCGCAACAAATCTACGGCGGACCGGCACAGAAGACCTGCTCCAGCCTACCAGGTAGGCCAACGTGTCTACGTGTCTACCCAGGACGTCGTTTTAAAGGGTGAGAGGAGAAAGTTGGCACAGCGTTTTATGGGCCCATACCCCATCACCAGGATTATCAACCCGGTGGCTGTGCGTGTGGCTATTCCCCCCTCCCTCCGCATCCATCCCACCTTCCACGTTTCCAAAGTGAAGCTGGCAGTCTCCGACCCCCTTTGCCCCCCTCCTGCTGCGCAGCCCGCGCCCCGGATGATTGATGGCCATCCGGCCTGGCCAGTCTCTTCCATCCTGGACTCCCGGCGCCGGGGTTGCGGGTTACAGTATTTAGTGGATTGGGAGGGTTATGGACCTGAACACAGGCAATGGGTTCCCTCGTCGTTTGTGTTGGATCCTTCCCTCATCACTGAGTTCCACCGAGCGCACCCGGAGAAACCATCACCAGGAGGCGCTGCTAGAGGGGGGAGTACTGTCACATCTCACCGCTCATCAGCGGCGCCAGCTGCACGCACACCTGCGCCTCGTCAGCGACGAGGGATTTAAGCCGCCTCGCCCTGAGCTTCGGCCTGAAGCCGTCTGTTCTCATCGGCTACTCTTGCTGCAAGGAACCCCCTTCATCAAGCAAGAACGCAAGTAAGCATCTCTTACCTTCTTCCAGTCTCCTCCCCTGTGCACAGGTGGATTCCCCGGCGGCGGACTACATTCTCCAGCCGTCATCTCCTCGCTGCTGCATCAGGCGCTCCAGGTCGCTGTCTACCGGGCAACGCCCTTGCTACGCCAGCCACCTACCCAACCAAGTAAGCCAGCTATTATTACTACAATCTCCCGTATTGGTGTGGTGCCCGTTACCCTTCTCCCTCTGCTTCTCCCATAGGGTTGTCCGGCTGAACGGCTTCCTGCCCCCGTGCCTGACGCAGACGCCACCACCAATACATCCACATATCACAGACACGCAACCACACACACACTTGTTGTTCAATAAACTGTTAAACCTATTCTGAGCCTGCGTGTGTGTCTCCTGAGCCGTGCATTATGTCATTTAACTTTTTGTTTGTTTGTGTTTAACCTTTTGTTTGTTTGTTTGTTTGTTTATCACGGAGAGACAAAATGCCAGAGAGAGAGGGTTGGCAACTGAAGGATGCGAATGGTACACCTGTTTTTTCATCATCATCATCATCATCATCCTTGTGGTAACACTTTTATTTTGTTTTTTTTAGGGTCACCACTATCTATTTATTGTAGGGCTAGATATGTTACACACACACACCATGACTAGCTGGAAGATCCAGGTCATCAGGATCATGTTTATGCTGATAATGTGTGGTGGAAGTATGCTAATTACGCAGCCAAATCAGCTAATCGTTCAAATTTTTATATATGTTCCTCGCTGTCGCTATCAGCTGGTCAAATATCTGTCACTGCTAAACTAATGGATATATCACAAGCTGTTTGTTTCTTACAAGAGGCTATGTACAGAAATAGCACAGCAAGCATTACTTTGAATCACACCTGTCACATTGCTTATCACTCCACTGACTGGAAACACGATGATACCCCTTACTTGGTGAAGGCAAGGTTAATCTCACCGGGGAATTTTTCCTTTTGTCTAAAGGGGAGTGGTAACGTCTCTCTGGGCAGCTTACCACTGTCTAAGTGGTAACTGCTAAGAGATCAAAAAATCTCTGAACTTCTTGTCAGAAGAACTGTCCAAAGTGGCTAGTCAGCAGGCTAAAATATTAGGGCTAATGGAAGAAGTCCGAGAATTAAAATTAACAATTAAGAAAAAAGACAAAAAAAATTGCAGACTTGGAGCGACGCGTCGAGGATCTTGAACAATATTCTCGTATGGATGATCTAATTATAAGTGGACTAGACATTAAATATCAATCATATGCTCATGCTACAGCTGGATTGAGAGGTGAGGAGGCTCCCACAAGTGAATCAGTCTCCCTGGAAAACCAGGTGCTTCAGTTCCTTGATAGTAGAAATATAAAGGTCGAAGCAAATGCAATTTCACCCTGTCATGCTTTACCCAGAAAGGATAATAAAACAAAGAAATCAATTGTGATGCGCTTTGTGAACAGAAGGGTAAAGAATGACATACTGAGGCAGGCCAGAAAGCTACGGGGAACAGAAGTTTACCTAAATGAACATCTAACAAAAACTAATGCTGAAATAGCACGGCAAGCACTGATGCTGAAAAGACAAAATAAGATACAGGCAACATGGAAGAGAAATTGTAGAGTTTGGATCAAACTAAATGGAACACCTGAGCAAGCAAAGAGTATAATAATCAGAGACATCACTGACTTAAATAAGTATAGATGAACACTGATTAAGACAATTAAGAGACTATGATAATCCATATCCACACACAGGGCAAGAATAGTTCTTTTGACATACCATGTCAATGTCCTTTAAAAAACAACTAAACAAAACAAACAAAAAACTTATGACTGACTTGCATAGACTTCAATTATCCCCAGTTGGAGGGAGTCATTTGACACAGAGTGAGGAAATTCAAACTCTGAAAATATGCCATTATGCTGAACATAAACTACAAGAGGTGGAGAATGATATTGATCCTGATAACCACTTTTTCAATAATATTCATAACCACTGTGAATATTACACTGAAAAGTAATTCAAAGGTCAAGTGCAACTAGATGGTAAACTGTCAATAATACACTTCAACAGCAGAAGTCTTAACAAAAACTTTCCACAGATTCAGGACTATTTAGAACAGCTAGACAGAAAATTTACAGCTATCGCAGTCTCTGAAACTTGGCTTAATGAAGAGCAGGCTCCCCTGATGGCAATAGAGGGATATCAGATGTTTCATATTAACAGATCTCAAAAAAGGGTGGTGGTGTTGCACTGTATATTGATGACCTGTATAGGTGTAAGCTTGTAAATGGAATGTCCTTTGCACTACCAGGGATTTTGGAATGTATTACTGTTGAGATTGACCAAGATAAAACAAAAAATCTAATTATAAGTTGCATATATAGAACGCCGGGAACTTGCATTGAGACATTCAGAGATAAATTAGTTGAGATGTACAATAATATTGTTACACCCAGGAGGGGCGAAGGGGAGGAAGGATGATTGAGCTAAGCTGTTAGACTTTGCAGCGACTGTTTATTGACTTCTCCCAGCTCACACGGCACGGCACATCACTTACACAGCACATCGCTAGACACCATCTTGTCTCAACACTCTCTCTCTCTCTCTGTCGAACATTCTCTGGAACACTCACACTAGAGCGCCTACACTCTTCTTCTATGGTGTTCTCTAACACTACACAGTGTCTTAACATTACTGAGCGCCACCTCTGGCGTAGAAACGCTACTACTTCCATTGACAGCTCATATCTAGACAGTGCATATTCAGTCCTTTAATACATTCCCTATAAATGCTCCCATTTACTATTAATCATTAAATTATAGTCTCTTAGGTACATTTATTAAGAATATTCACATTTGCCATTAGCATCTAATCCACACTGTTTCTGAGGGTTCACTAGAGGTTGTCCAAAATTAACGTTTTCCTACAGTCACCCCTCAAAAAGTTAATGTCGTCCCGACATTACACCTTTCTGAAAACAGTAGTTTTTTTTCTCTTTTCTTCTGTCAGTTCACATTTGGTAATCATGTATTACATGTTAAGTAGGGTATCACTACACAGGAGTCAGAGTTCATTAAAGTCTACAAAGATGCCACTGGTGATTGTCCATAGTACAGCATGTATCTCCTATTCCATGCAATACATTTGCAGAAGAGGTCTTTGTGCACGATAACCTTCAACCACTCCATCCATCATGGTGGGTATCTGCATCTTTCCTGAGAGTAAGGATACTCAATCTAGTCATAGCCTACCAAATAAACCTTGGTGTGATGCCTGTGCCTTAGTAACACACTGCAAGTCTCTTTTTGTGTTTTTAAATTTTTTTCTTTTTTCAGTTTTTTTTATCAACCATCACAGTAACTACCAAGCTACTTTTCAAGACAGTTATGTCTGACCAATGGTTATCTTTAGCTTCTACACCTTTGTTCTAGACAGATGAAATGCAATGAAGTGCAAGGTTGGCCTAACTTATCATAAGTCAATCTCAATGGCTGTTTTCTTATTCTTGAAGGATACGTTTTAACAGGAATCTCGTCAGGTCCCTCCTGGTCACTGGAACTGGACTCCGACACCTCATCACTCTGGTCCTCGTCTGCCTCAGCTGGATCTGGAACCACCGGATTGTCGACCTCTGGTGCCAGCTGCACCTGCGTGACGTCATCTGGGTCCTGGTCCTCATCCTCCGGAGTAGTGTCATCATGCGGGTAGAACTCCGGTGCATCGGCTCTCAGTGGACGCTGCTCTTGATCCTTCCCAGCTCGTAATCCTATTATGGCATTCCAACCCTCTTCATCTTCATCATCCGTGTTGCTTTGTCTGTCCACATGCCTTTGTCTTTTAGAGTCTCTTTCTCTTATTCTCTTAGAGGCATGTTTCACTGTTTCCATGGGAAGAAAGTCACATGGTAACAAAAGGTTTCTGTGCATGACCCAAGTGCGTCCCTTGCCACTTTCAGGTCTGATTTCATATACTGGACTGTCTGGGTACTTCTTTTGGGTCACGACATACACCTTGTCTTCCCAGTATGATCTCAATTTTCCTGGCCCACCTTTTTCGGTCAAATTTCGAACCAATACTCTGGATCCAGGGAGTAACTCAACACCGTGAACCTTTTTATCATAAAGTGCTTTACTTCTCATCCCTTCTTTGTTTGCTGTTTTAGAAGCGAGCTTGTAAGCTTCAGTCATTGTAGCTCTCCATAGTCAGCATAGTCTTGCTGAGAAACACTCTGCTCTCTTGTTGTGAGGCCAAACATCAGATCAATAGGCAACTTTGGACTACGACCAAACAACAGAAAATATGGTGCGTACCCCGTAGCTTCACTACGCGTACAATTATAGGCATGAACCACTTTTGCCAGAGAGGACTTCCAGTCTTCCTTGGCTGCTTCGGGCAAATTTCTGAGCATTGCCAACAGTGTACGATTAAATCGTTCCACCTGCCCATTCCCTTGGGGATGGTAGGGCATTGTTTGGGACCCCTGCACACCACTGTACTCTTGGAGTTTTGCAAAAAGTTTATTTTGGAACTCTCTTCCCTGATCATGATGGAGTCGTGTGGGGAAGCCAAACTTAAGGGTTTGGCTTCCATTCACTGTCTGTATAGACAGTGAATGGTGGAGAATAGTACAGATAATCCCGAAACCTCTCACAGATGGCCCACTTCATGGCAAGAAACTCCAGCTTCCCTGAATGAAGGTGGTAGTTCTTCTCTGAATTTGACAGTGTCCTGGAGCCATATGCTATCACCACCAGTTTGTCTTGTTGTCGCTGGTATAACACCGCCCCAAGCCCCGCCTGTGAAGCGTCACAGTGTAAAATGAAGGGTTCTTCAAAGTTTGGGTAACCTAACACTGGGGGTTGGGTAAGAAGGTCAACAAGCTGACAAACTACTGCTTGATGCTCTGGGCGCCACCTGATCACATGGAATGAGGGTAAGTGGCCTCCATCGTTCTTTTTGACATGTTTCTTTAAGTTTTTCTTTGCTTTGTCTGTGTGATCTTTAGCCAGAAGGTCGTAAAGAGGCTTTGCTATACGAGAGAAGTTTGGAATATAGCTGCGGTAATATGAAATAAAACCTAGCAATTTCCTTAGCTCTCCCACAGTGGAAGGTTGCTGCTGTTTGAGTGTCTGCACTGGGGCAATGTCCGCAGGGTCCATGGTGTAACCCTGTCCTGTTACCATTTTACCAAGAAAACGTACCTGCTGCTTGAATAACTCACATTTCCGGGGAGTCAACTTCACCCCATGGCTTTGATAGCGGTGCAGGATGCTTCTCAGGTCTCGCAAGTGATCTTCAAAAGTCTGTGAATGAACAAGGTTATCATCGAGGTAAGGCAGACAAACATCATCTCTCAACCCCCACAAGCACTCCTCCATAGATCTTTGGAATGCTGCTGGTGCTGAGGACAAACCAAATGGAATCCTTACCCACTCGAACAAACCCCAGGGAGTGATAAATGCAGTGAGGGGCCTACTCGACTCTTCCAGGAAACCCTGATGATACGCCTTCCCTTGGTCGAGGACTGAAAACCACACACTCCCACTTAGACTGTTCAGCATATCCTGTATGCAGGGAATTGGGTGTCTGTCTGGGATAGACTTCTTGTTCAATTCTCTAAAGTCACAACACAAACGCAGACCTCCATCTTTCTTTCGCACACAGACAATTGGACTGGAATACGATGACCTGGATTTGGTGATCCAGCCCCTGTTAAGCAGGTCTTCTAAATACTCCTTTACTTCTTTATGAAGTGGTTTGGGAACAGAAACATAAGTCTTTTTGACAGGATCGTGATCTTTGAGTCGGATCTTCAACTGTAAAGAGGGAATTGTCCCTACATCATACTCATCACGGGAAAACGCTTGCCGTTCCTCCCGTAGTAGCTGTTTAACTTGCTCTTGCTGTATGGGCGAGAGATGATCAAGGGGAACTGGAGGGTCCCACATGTCCATAGTCTCTTTGACAGCACAGTTCATCTTGGTCTCTTTATTTCTTCCTGTTTCACTCGTCGTTGGGTCGACAGTCGCTTGGTTTACAGCAGGGGGTCTAATATCTGCCGGATAAGCAGTTTTAACTCTCTGCGTTTCCCCCAAAATGGTCTTAGCGGGCAGCTGGATATCACGGGACGTACTGTTTGTTATAGGTATTTTGAACATAGATCGCTTCCCTTTCCATAACTGCACCAACCCACTTTGCATTTGCAAACCCTCTGGTAACTGGGTGTACTGGCTCGGCTCAAATAAGACGTCTCTCTCAGTAACTCACAGTTACTGAAGGCTACTTGTGGAGTCCCTCAGGGTTCAGTTTTGGGGCCATTGTTATTCAATATGTATATAAAAGATATATGTAAAGTCTCGGAAACAATGGATTTAATATTGTTTGCCAATGAAACTAATCTATTATGTAGTGGAAGCAATTTGGAACAACTTCTGGATACACTCGGAAAGTGTTTTTTTTTGCCTGCAATCAAAATTTCGCTTACTCATTAAGCGTCAATTTGATAAAACATGTTTTTTTCTCTCGCCTACTGTGTCATATCCTTTCTCTTTTCTTTTTTTTTCCCTTTCTTCTTTATGACTGGCGCCTAGCGGCTGCCCCGGCCTTGGATACGCTCTGCAGAGCATGCCCAAATGCCAAGTCACGTTTCGTTACCTTGTATTCATACATGTGTAATGACAATAAAGTTGAATCTCATCTCATCTCATCTCAAAGGAATTAGGAAAGCTTAAACTGTGGTTTGATTCAAACAAATTAACGCTCAATTTAAGTAAGACAAAATTTATAGTTTTTAACAACCATCACAACAACTTAGTATCTAAACTCAGTGTAAATGGTGTAGAGATTGAAAGGGTATCTGAAACTAAATTTCTTGGAGTAATAATTGATAATAAACTGTGTTGGAAGTCACATATTAATTATATTAAAGGCAAAATATCTAAATCAATTGCAATACTACACAGAGGGAAATATTTGCTGAATCAACCCACATTATATACTTTGTATCATTCATTAATACTCCCATAAATGACATATTGTACTGAAGTATAGAGAAATACATATAAAACAAACATATTTCCAGTCTTTATGCTTCAGAAGAGAGCTATTAGAATAATAAACAAAGCTGCTTACAGGGAACCAACAAACCCACTTTTTCTTAAATTAAAAGCTCTCAAGTTGAAAGATCTGGTTGACTTTAAAACTGCAGTAATAATGTTTAAAGTGAAGAATCTATCACTGCCCGCAATTATCCAAAAGTTGTTCCAAATAAGGGAGAATCAATATCATTTCAGAGGAACATGTAGATTTCAAAAACCTTCAGTGAGAACTACCACAGTTTTTTGTCACATTTTGTCTTAGCTTCGTTCTGAATTGTAATTGCTCTCGTTTTGTTTTTCTTCTGAATTCTTGGATGAAATATGGGTGGGCAATATAAGCTGTGGCTTCAGCCATCACCCATTTTGGATAACTTTTGTTGAACTGTATAATCAGAGGAGTTATTGTTTAATTTGACCTTGTTGGATTTTTTTCCCCCTTTGTTATATTATTCTGTTTCTTTTTAATCTTTACTTTTAATCTATCTGAAATAAATAAAAATTCATTCATTCATTAATTCATTCATAAGTGTGCAACAGTGCATAGTGCGTCTCGCCCCTGTACTGCTACCTGCTGGACCAATGAAGCGGGCAAATGTTGTCCTGAAGATCCTCTTTGTGAGTCTGGAACTGTCACTCTGCAAGAACTCTGTAGTGCTGCCATCTGCAATTCCTACAAATATGGCACACACATGGTGACAGGGGGATGGTGGTTGTGTGGCTATCAGGCGTACTCACACCTGCCCATGAAGTGGGGAGGGGTGTGTGCCCCCGCAGTTGTGACTGACCATACCATCATAATGTCGGCAGGACAGGTGGGTAGGGTGAAGAGAGATGCCTCTTTTGCAATGCATGATGCCATCTGGGGCACAGATGTACCGGCAGAATTCAACTTAGAAACCACAGGGCAGAAGGTCCTTCATTCACTGTTTCCTTGGGAGGGAGTGGCTAAGAACACCTTGTGGATTGAAACAACTAATTATAGATTACAGTCCTTTGTGATTTTTTCTTTATCTGCTTTTTTGTGGCATAGATGAGGAACTGACTGTTCTTAGACTTATACTAATCCAAAACAGAATGATTCTTGATCAACTAACTGCTGCCCATGGGGGCGTGTGCGCAATTGTAGGTGATTATTGCTGTACTTTTATCCCTGAAAATGATGCAGATGGTCATGTGACTGCCTTGGCCATACGCAACCTCACTGTCTTATAGGCTGCTGCGGCCAAGGACAATGTTACTGATGGACAGACCTGGTTAAGCTGGTTATTCTCTTCATGGAGAAGTCTCCTCATGAACCTGTTAGTGATTTTTGTTGTGATATTTTTGGCTTTTTCCTGTGTCATTCCCTGAATCCGTAGTATGATGATGAGACTTGTTCATGTAAATTTAGTGATGTACCATGATGCAATTTCCGGAGATGATGGGGATGATGAACAAACAGCGTGAGCTCAAGGTGTCTCTCCATGACTCAAGT
The DNA here is from genome assembly GCA_020510985.1 of Pholidichthys leucotaenia. Taxonomy (NCBI): domain Eukaryota; kingdom Metazoa; phylum Chordata; class Actinopteri; order Cichliformes; family Pholidichthyidae; genus Pholidichthys; species Pholidichthys leucotaenia. The sequence goes on from CM035838.1 coordinate 491,327,854, forward strand.
ACAGAGTAAAAGTATGACTGACATGCAGAAAAGCGAAAGGAGATGCATGATCATGATGTGAAGTTGAAATGGACTACTTGTAAATGCATTTATGAAATTTGAAACATTACTTTTGTTTGGTTTTATATTATTCTCATTTTGTTTTTACATCAGAATCAGAATCAGAATCAGATTTATTGCCATTGTTCATGTAGTACACAAACTAGGAATTTGTCTCGGTGCAATGCTGCAACATTAAACATGATAAGATAAAAGAAATAAAAAAAACTATACATGCAATAAGTGTAGAATAAGAATGAGTAATACTAGTCAAAGCAGTTTTTAAATATATTAGCGAGCAGCAGATATTGTGGAGTACCACATAGTGCAGTCGGTAATGCAACAGAAACAGTGACGATTGACATGAGTCTGGTTGAGCTGCTGTACATAGTGCACGAGAGTCAATAAGTCACTTAGTGTTCAGCAGTCTGATGGCAGAGGGGAAGAAGCTGTTCATGTGACGGGAGGTTTTAGTCTGAATGGACCGAAGTCTTCTACCTGAGGGGAGGGGGGCAAACAGTACGTGACCAGGGTGTGAAGGATCGGCTATGATCCGGCCTGCACGCCTCCGGGTCATGGAGATGTACAGATCCTGGAGAGATGGGAGCTTGCAGCCAATCACCTTCTCAGCAGTGCGCACGACGCGCTGCAGCCTTAGTCTGTCCCTGGCAGTGGCTCCTGCGTACCACACGGTTATGGAGGTGGTGAGGATGGACTCGATGATGGCTGTGTAGAACTGCACTAACATCTTGGTGGGTAGCTTGAGCTTCCTCAGCTGCCGCAGGAAGAACATCCTCTGCTGGGCCTTTTTGATGAGGGAGCTGATGGTCGGCTCCCATTTGAGGTCCCGGGTGATGGTGGTGCCCAAGAAGCGGAAGGAATCTGCAGTGGTTATGGGAGAGCCTGTGAGGGTGAGGGGGGGCAGAGGGGTTGTGACTTTCCTGAAGTCCACAATCATCTCCACTGTCTTCAAAGCGTTCAGCTGCAGGTTGTTGTGGCTGCACCATGACGCCAGCTGGGCCACCTCTCTCCTGTAGACGGACTCGTCGCTGTTGGAGATGAGCCCGATGGAGGGTGGTGTCATCCGTAAACTTGATCAGCTTAACAGACTGGTGGCTGGAGGTGCAGGAGTTGGTATAAAGGGAGAAGAGTAGGGGGGAAAGTACACAGCCCTGGGGTGATCCAGTGCTGATGCTGACAGAGTCTGAGACAGTCTTCCCCAGCCGCACATGCTGCCTCCGGTCCGTCAGGAAGTCGGTGATCCACCTGCAGAGGGAGTTAGGCACGTTGAGCAGGGACAGCTTGTCCTGGAGCAGAGTGGGGCGGATGGTGTTGAATGCAGAGCTGAAGTCCACAAACAGGATCCTGGCGTAGGTTCCCGGGGAGTCCAGGTGCTGCAGGATGGAGTGGAGGGCCAGGTTGACTGCGTCGTCCACAGACCTGTTGGCTCAGTAGGCAAACTGCAACGGGTCCAAGAGGGGAGTGGCGATGGACTTGAGGTGGGGCAGGACCAGGCGCTCAAAGGACTTCATGACTACAGAGGTGAGCGCTACAGGTCTGTAGTCGTTAAGTCCAGTAATCCGTGGCTTCTTGGGGACAGGGATGATGGTGGAGGATTTGAGGCAGGTCGGCACGTGGCATGACTTCAGGGAGGTGTTAAAAATGTCTGTGAAGACAGGAGCCAGCTCTTTCGCACAGTGTCTCAGGGTGGAGGGAGACACGCCGTCTGGACCGGGGGCCTTGCGCGGGTTCAGTCTGGAGAACTGTCTGTGCACGTCCTGCTCACTGATGACAAGGGCAGGGGGGGAGGAGGGGGGGACCGTTTTTGATGAAGTAGGGACCGAGGAGGCAGTGGAGCTGGGGGGAGGGGGGGAGATGGACACAGCTGACGAGGTGTCAAAACGGGCGTAATGTTGGGACAGTCTTTGACAAAGGGCTTTGTCATCCTGACCTTTAGGAGCCTGAGGCCAATAGTTGGTGATTTGCCTCAGTCCTCTCCACACAGAAGCAGAGTCATTAGCAGTGAACTGCTGCTGGAGTCTCTCAGAATACACAGATTTAGCTCTCCTCAGCTCTCTGTTAAACCGATATTTAACCTCCCTGTAGCAGTCCCTGTCTCCACTTTTCAACGCTGCTTCCTTCTCCTTCCTGATCTGTCTGAGCTTAGCAGTGAACCAGGGCTTATCATTAGAGTACCTCACCCTGGTGCGCGATGGAAGAATGCTCTCCTCACAAAAGTGGATGTAAGAGTTCACAGTGTCCGTGTACTCATCCAGATCATGCGTGGCTCCTTTAAACATGCCCCAATCAGTTATTTCCATGCACGTGTTCAGCTCCTCCACAGCTTCACTGGTCCATTTCTTCGTAGTGCTCACAACAGGTTTAGTGAGCTTCAGTCTCTGTCTGTATGTGGGAATGAGGTGGACCATCACGTGATCAGATAGTCCGAGCGCAGCGCGGGGAACAGCGCGATACGCGTCCTTAACTGTAGTGTAACAGTGATCCAGCGTGTTCTCTCCTCTGGTGGGGCATTTAATAAACTGTTTGTATCGGGGGAGATCGTGGCTCAGGTTGCTCTGGTTAAAGTCGCCAACCACAATAACCAGAGTCCGGGAAAGTCCGCTCCGTGTGTTGAATGTGATCCGCGAGCACGCGCTGAGCCTTGCGCGCGTCCGCGTCGGGCGGGACGTAGACAGCGGCCAGGATGAATGAAGCGAACTCCCACGGGGAACAAAATGGCTTGCAGTTAATAAAAAGGTATTCCAGAGCGGGAGAACAGTGTTGGGAGATCACCGTTACATCAGAGCACCAGCTGCTGTTGATGTAAAAGCAGACTCCTCCTCCCGAGGACTTACCGGAGAGCTGTGTGTCACGATCAGCACGAAACAGCTGAAATCCATCGAGGTGAAGCGCGCTGCCCGGTATATTCCCCCTGAGCCAGGTCTCAGAGAAACAGAGAGCTGACGAGGAAGCGAGGTCCTTAAATTGCATCAGCAGTCTCAGTTCATCTACCTTGTTAGGGAGAGAGTTGGCATTGGAGAGAAATGTGCCAGGCAAAGGCATGCGCGTGCCTCTCCTGTGGAGCTGAACGAGAGCGCCAACTCGCGTTCCTCTTTTTCGCCGTCTTACTTTTTGAGCTAAACAGTGAATCAGATCGGCGGCAGGAGCTAAAAAAACTGGGAGTAGGTCCGTGGGAGTGAAAGTCCTGATATTTAGTAGCTCTTCACGGGTGTAAGAGCAGGCAGACACACAATTGACAAACAAAAACAAACAAAGAAGGGCGCAGCGAGATACCATGGCGGCCACTGTGGGCACCATCTTTTTTTTTTTTTTTTTTTGTTACTTATTTGTACCCGTAGGTAGACTTGGTTTGCAGTCTGGTGACAAGCCACCGGCTGCTGGTCGCTGCGTGCGCGAGCGCCCTAAACCTACATGTTTTTGGTGTGCGGGAGGAAACCGGAGAAATCCTGGAGTAAACCCGCGCAACACGGGGAGAACATGCAAACTCCACACAGCTCACTGTTGGTCGGGGGCTGGGATCGAACCCACGATCTCATGATCCCCGCGGTCCCCCGGCAGAGGGTAAAACTGTGCTGCCACAGTGCTAAACCACTGCGCCACCGTGCAGCCCATCTTGGAAAATCACATCATCATTACACTTTATTATTATGGTTATTGTTTTGTTTTTCCATTGTTTTATTTTAGCTTTTAAGTTTGTTTTGATAAGCTGCAAACACACACACACACACACATATATAATAATAATAATAATAATAATAATAATAATAATAATAATAATTCCAAGGTTCCAAGGTTGTCATAGCCAGGAGCGGCACTGGGGTTAAGCTCCCAGTGCTCATAAAATGCTCCTTATGGCGTGCGTCTCGAAAAGCCTCTGACAACTAAGTCCAACTCCTAGCCTGCCCGTGTGGTTTAGTCTCTAAGCCCGGCGGAACTGCTTTTACTAATAGGAGAAGGGGCGAGGGCGGATCTCTGGCACCTTAAAACCAGATGCTTCGGGTAGATGGTGGCTCGTCAACCTGGGAAGGTAGCCCATCTAGGGGAAGGTAAACCCTGATTTCAAACCTCCGCTGCCTTGTGGCACACCCGGTCACGGGAAAGGCTTCGGGAGTCAACCCTGAGGAAAAATCCGGAGTCGGAGCCCCTAAGGCAGTTCTCTGTTGTGCTCAACATTGTTCTGGCAGCTCCTGCGACGGCGCTGGTGACAAACTATAGCAGCCCTGCTGTTCCTTTGGATTCATCAGTGACGTGGAGAGGGGGGACATGCTGCATGGGTAACATCTTGTCCTCCATATCTTCCTGCCCAGGCTTGAATCCTACCAACGCCCAACGCTGGAAGGTAGAACTCCGGTGTGCATCGGCCTGTTCAGCCACAGGCGGTGCTGTTCCAGCAGAGTAGACGTTTAGGATTCTCTTCCACGGTCATCATAGACCGACGGAGGCCGACGAATAATAATAATAATAATATATCCTTATTATCTTCTTCCTCTTTCTCTATCCTTATTATATCCTCTTCTAGGATATAATAAGGATATATGTCTGTACTCATTATACCCTTGTCCCCTTGTCAAGGGTGAGGAGTAGAGACATTCTCGCCGGGAGGTCAGCTTCGACCTGGGGGCTGGCGGCTGCCAGGGGCGCACATGCCGTGGGGCTGCATTGGGCCCCCAATCCGGTTTTACTCAGAATCAGAATCAGAATCAGAATCAGAATCAGGTTTATTGCCATTGTTCATGTAGTACACAAACTAGGAATTTGTCTCGGTACAATGCTGCAACATTAAACATGATAAGATAAGAGAAATAAACTATACATGTAATAAAGTGTAGGATAAGATTAAGTGATACTGGTCAACAGTTAAAATATATATTAGCCAGCAGCAGATACTGTGGAGAACTATATAGTGCAGTCGGTAATGCAGGAAGAAAACAGTGATGATTGACATGAGTCTGGTTGAGCTGCTGTACATGGTGCACGAGAGTCACTTAGTGTTCAGCAGTCTAATGGCAGAGGGGAAGAAGCTGTTCATGTGACGGGAGGTTTTAGTCTGGATGGACCGAAGTCTTCTACCAGAGGGGAGGGGGGCAAACAGTACATGACCAGGGTGTGAGGGATCGGCTATGATCCGGCCAGCACGCCTCCGGGTCCTGGAGATGTACAGATCCTGGAGAGATGGGAGCTTGCAGCCGATCACCTTCTCAGCAGTGCGCACGACGCGCTGCAGCCTTAGTCTGTCCCTGGCAGTGGCTCCTGCGTACCACACGGTTATGGAGGTGGTGAGGATGGACTCGATGATGGCTGTGTAGAACTGCACTAACATCTTGGTGGGTAGCTTGAGCTTCCTCAGCTGCCGCAGGAAGAACATCCTCTGCTGGGCTTTTTTGATGAGTGAGCTGATGGTCAGCTCCCATTTGAGGTCCCTGGTGATGGTAGTGCCTAGGAAGCGGAAGGAATCAGCAGTGGTGATGGGAGAGCCTGAGAGGGTGAGGGGGGGCAGAGGAGTAGTGACTTTCCTGAAGTCTACAATCATCTCCACTGTCTTCAGAGCGTTCAGCTGCAGGTTGTTATTGCTGCACCAGGACGCCAGCTGGGCCACCTCTCTCCTGTAGGCGGACTCGTCGCCGTTGGAGATGAGCCCGATGAGGGTGGTGTCGTCCGCAAACTTGATCAACTTGACAGACTGGTGGCTGGAGGTGCAGGAGTTGGTGTAAAGGGAGAAGAGTAGGGGGGAAAGTACACAGCCCTGGGGTGATCCGGTGCTGATGCTAGTATAGTCTGAGACAGTCTTTCCCAGCCGCACATGCTGCCTCCGGTCCGTCAGGAAGTCGATGATCCACCTGCAGAGGGAGTCAGGCACGTTGAGCAGGGACAGCTTGTCCCGGAGCAGAGCGGGGCGGATGGTGTTGAATGCGGAGCTGAAGTCCACAAACAGGATCCTGGCGTAGGTTCCCGGGGAGTCCAGGTGCTGCAGGATGGAGTGGAGGGCCAGGTTGACTGCATCGTCTACAGACCTGTTGGCTCGGTAGGCAAACTGCAGCGGGTCCAGGAGAGGGGTGGTGATGGACTTGAGGTGGGACAGGACCAGGCGCTCAAAGGACTTCATGACTACAGAGGTGAGCGCTACAGGTCTGTAGTCATTAAGTCCAGTGATCCGTGGCTTCTTGGGGACAGGGATGATGGTGGAGGATTTGAGGCAGGACGGCACGTGGCATAACTTAAGGGAGGTGTTAAAAATGTCTGTGAATACAGGAGCCAGCTGTTTCGCACAGAGTCTCAGGGTGGAGGGAGACACGCCGTCTGGGCCGGGGGCCTTGCGCGGGTTCAGTCTGGAGAACTGTTTGAGCACATCCTGCTCACTGATGATAAGGGGAGGGGGGGAGGTGGGGGGGGGGGTGCCTTAAATGAAGTAGGGAATGTGGAGGCTGTGGAGCTGGAGGGAGGGGGGGAGTTGGACACAGATGACGAGGTGTCAAAACGGGCATAGTGCTCATAGCTGCCCGTGGACATTGGTGTCATGTAAATAACTTTACTGTAAATATGTTGATATAATGTAAATAATATGTTTATATGTGAAAGAATATTTCCATATTTGTCTTCTATATTTGTAGAATTTCATATTTGTCTTACATTGGCCTCTGTTTGTCCCAGAGTCTGTGTGAAAGTGCTGATGCAGCTGTGCTGTGTCATCACTTGTTTTAGTTCACTCGTACTGTTCCTGTGTGACTGATGCTGAGTGAGTGTGTTGGTTCCTGAGAAAGAGATAATCTGTACCAATCGCTAAGGACATTTTCTCATCCACCTCTCGGATAACAGAAAGCTTATGTTATGACTCCCCATGCGCTTTTATGCAGTGCACGGAGGATGAGGGGAAAGGATGGATTTATGCGCTGGGTACCCCACAACACAGTTATTAATGTAAAGATGAGACAGTTTCAGAAAGGTGAAGATTTACAAAAAAACAAAAACACACTTACAGTTGGCGTTCGGCGGCTGGCATCGCCCAGAGAATGCAGGTGGAGAAATGGATTAACCACAATGGTGTCCCAGAGCCAACATTGCTCAGAGGATGCCAAGAATCCATGGCTAGACGAGGAAGTGGCTAATCCGTAACTCTGATGAAGATGACGAGGCACATACAGCAATTAACGTCCGTATAGTACAGCTCAATGGTCCAGCAATGCTTGACTGGCAGGGGCCACCTAAGTACAAGCACTGCTGGACAACAGATTGGGTGCACCTGGGCGAGGCGTGGGAAAAATCAATGACAGGAGTGAAATCAGCTGCCTGTAGCCGCCAGCCAGAGTGGTGGCTACAGGCACAGAAAAGAAACAGAACACAGACATAAACTCAACAAGAACTCAAAAGATAACACAATGCATAAATGACTCGATGCCCGAGCCACAGAGAGCAGTCAGAACCAAGCCTACAGGAAACACCGGCTCAGTTCATGACAGAACCCTCCCCTTCCAGACACCCATGGTAACATCATAAGGAAGAAACCCCACCACCACCACCACCAGGAACAAACAAGACGAACCCGGGTGGGAGGTAAGGGGAACAGGAAAGGAGGGAACACAATACTCCGCCCAGGGCCCACAATAAACTCCCCCAAGTCCAAAGGCGTGGAGGCTCGGGAGGCTGCCCAGAGTTCCAGGCCCAGCAGGCAGTCCGGCGAACAGAATACGGTGGCCTACCAGAAAACACGGGCCATCTAGCCCAGAGACTCAGTCCCTCTGGTGGCCAACCAGCGTTGTTAAGCCACCAGGACTAATGGGGTGAAGCAGGAGGTGGCCTGCCCACCGGGAGGCTCACTGGTGGATGACCGGACCATAGGGAGGCAACCCCCACGGCATCGGGCAGGGAGGAAAAGGGGACCACAGCGTCCTCAGGCAGACCCGCAGCACCCTCAGTGGTCCCAGTTTGGGACACAGCTGCACCCGCGGTGGACCCCGACTGGGCAAACACTGCATCCGCAGCAGACCCCGACCAGGCCAATACAGCACCCGCTGTGGCCCCTGGCTGCAGCTCTGCAGCACCCACTGTGGACTTCAGCTGAAGCTCTGCAGCACCCACAGTGGACCTCGACCAGGTCAATGTTGCACCCACAGTGAGCGGGCAAACCCGCAGGAGCACCAAGCTGAGGAGACAGTCGATTGGAGGTGCCCTGATGACCCTGGCAGGAGGAGCTGGAGTAGCGGTGTCCTCCGCTGGTTGGACCGGACCCATGACAACCTCTGGCGACAGCGCACCCTCTCCAGCGACCCTAGACGAAGGCTCAGAGACAGGAGAAAAAAGGTGGTTAGGGTCACTGGCAGTAGCAGAGCCCAGCGAAGTGAGTTCAGATGCAGCTGAGGGCTGCACCTGACTCCCATCACCTAGAGCCAGGCAAGATCTCTCCAAAACTGACATTAGAAAAACAAGAGCGAAAACTTGCCTGAGCTCGAGCTCCACCACCGTCCAGGACTCTGTCAATCCCAAAGGTGAAGACTTGGGCCTGGCCTCCAGGAGGGCCAGCTCAGACTCCCAATCGGCTGTGGTTGCCTCAGCAGCTGGCTGATGGTAATAACAGTCCTTATGTCCTCAGGCGAAGTATCCCCTCTGGAGATGGACCTGGCGAGGGGGCTGAGGGCTGGCTTTGTGCAGGCTCTGGTGCAGGATCTTCCAGGGCCTCAGGCTCCTCCATCGTCCGGTGGCCAGATTCCAGGGCCAATGGACACTCAGGGAAAATTGGAGGAGACACAGAGAAGGGAAAAAAGTTAAAGTTTGCAGCTGGAGGAGAGAACCCAGAGGACTGCTGAAACTGGGCCTCTCCCCCAGGAGACAGGCAAGATTCTGTATTATTAGATGGTATTGAATGACACAATACTTGCCTGTCATCCTGGTCTTCAATGTTGGCAGCTGCAGAAGGCGAACAGTCATCCTCCTCCATGTCTGCGGTGATCTGGCTCCTCTCCAAGGATTGTGGAGGAGCCGTCTCTATGGCTACGGAGGTGGGCGTTCCCGGGGCGGCCCTAGCAGGTTTCCTGACAGCAGAAGGAGAGATGGTGGCTGCCGAAGCCAAGAAGGGCCTCTCCTGGTGTCTCCTAGGGGGATGACACTGCCTCTGGGCGGCCGGCGCTGATGGCGAAGAGGGTGAGGGAATGGAAGCAGGCTGTGGAGCGTGTCCCCTCTTGGGCTCTGTGAGGAACGCCGCTCTCCCCACACCCGGAAACATGCGCTGGAGCACGTAGACTGAAGCAATCAAGTCTGCATACTGAGGGTAATTCCAGAGTCCCAGATGAGTTTCAAGAATTACCTCAACTGCATCCAGGCTGCTCCACTTTGCCTTGGGTCCATGGGATTCATGGGCCTCATCCATTTTTTTTTTTTTTTTTCATGAAGGCTCCATGAAGGCTTGAATAACAGACGCCGCCCACTCCTCCTCCACCGTGGGTTGCCTCGCCACTAATCTCCTCCGGCCGGCATGGGAGCGACGCGCCGAAGGCATGGTCAGGCAAAAACAGGTGGGTGAAGAAGAATTACAAAAAAGGGAAAAAGTGATGTGAGGGTGTACCCGCTAAATCCTTTTTGCTGGCTGGACCATTCTGTTATGACTCCCCATGCGCTTTTACGCAATGCATGGAGGAGTGAGGGGAAAGGATGAATTTATGCGCTGGGTACACCACAACACATTTATTAACGTAAAGACAAGACAGTTCCAAAAATGTGAAGATTTTCAAAAACACAAAAACACACTTAAAGCACACTTACAGTTGGCGTTCGGCGGCCAGCATTGCCCAGCAAATGCAGGTGGAGAAACAAATTAACCACAATGGTGTCCCAGAGCTGACATCGCTCAGAGGATGCCAAGAATCCATGGCTGGACAAGGAAGTGGCTAATCCGTAACTTTGATGAAGATGGCGAGGCACCTACAGCGATTAATGTCCGTACAGTACAGCTCAATGGTCCAGCAGTGCTTGACTGGCAAGGGCCGCCTAAGTACAAGCACTGCTGGACAACAGATTGGGTGCACCTGGGCGAGGTGTGGGAAAAATCAATGACAGGAGTGAAATCAGCTGGCTGTCAGGAGAGAGAGGGGGCATGGTTGGACCGGCGCATGTTAGACACCGCCCACACAAAAGTGGGTCAAAGAGGCTGCCTAACAGCCGCCGGCCAGAGCAGGGACGACAGGCATGGACAAGAAACAGAACACAGACATAAACACAACAAGAACTCAAACGATAACACAATACAACTCAATAGAACTCAAACGATAACACAATACATAAATCACCCGATCCACAGAGAGCAGTCAGAACCGAACCTACAGGAAATACTGGCTCAGTTCATGACAGCTTAAAAGACTGAGCAATGTGTGTTTGGGTCAGAATGATGCGCGTGTAGACTCTGAGACCGATTGTGTATTGTTCTCCACTGGCCAGTGTGATTAAATTTGCTGAAACTCTGATCCTGTCTGTTTTATTGACTGAAGGTGTTCTAAGAGTTTTCTAACAAGATGGTTGCATGAGTGTAGGAATATGTTGTTGTGGGATTATTTTATGCATTTTGAGACACGGTCCTGTTTTAGTTGTTTTTGGGGGAATGTGTTAGGCCATTCCAGTTCACTGTTCCCTGTTATTTCCCTTGGTGCATGATTCGGGTCCTAAATTGGGGTGGGTCTGGATTGTGTGTATGTGTTTTGAACTTTTGTAAGGGTGAGGAGAATGTTGTGTCGCGAGTGTGGTGCGTGTGTGTGGCCCTCAAGCCTGCTTCATGCTACACCTCTGCTGTCTGCGTACGCGTAACCGAAAACCTCGTGGGACGAAATTTACGTAATCGTCTCCACTCTGCTAGTGTCCACAGTGCTGAACCGCGGACAACCGCGTGCAGCCCAAATTTTGTGACCGTGCCGCCTGCCCATGACCTGACCGTGTTGAAAAGCACATGCGCAAGACTGAATGTCCCATTCACAAGGTAGTGATATCGACACAGCATACATCAGTAGATGAAGATGACAACGAGGAGGTGGAAAACGAGAATAAAAACATACATGAATCATCCATACATACTTTCTTTCACAGCGGCAGCAGCATCTTTGTGGAAAAGGAGTGAAAACCGGGAAGTCAAACAGCAGAAATGGACTCTATATTTGAAGAGAAACTTTGTGAAGAAGTCCGCTGTTTCTTCATTGGGGAAAATCCTGGCATGTCAGCGCTTTGGCACTGCCTATCGGGCGAGAGTGGAACTACAAATGATGGTTGTGTGCATGCGTCAACCGCTTGGCCTGGGTAGATGAAAAAAGTGAGCATGAACAGTGCCGTGTGCGTGCTGGGCTTGTCCAAAGCGTATGCAGACCACAGCGGACTAGAGGGAAATGGAGCATGAAGCAGGCTTTAGGGCTTGCTGTAGCTGCTCTGGTGGTGACGTCAGGCGGGCTGCAATACCTGTGTGTGTTCAATAAAGTTCAGTTCGCTGCACGGCATAACAATCTCCAGTCTCTGATTTACAGACATTGAGGTGGACCCAGTCAGTGTGTTCTCTACTCAGACTGAGTAGCACGGCAGGAGGAGATGCACAAGAGAGGAGAAACGGATATGCATTCTCCTCCGGTCTGCATAATAATGCACCGGCAGGCTGGGTGACAAAAGGAATTGTCATGGGGGGATGTATGTATGTTAATGCAAACAGTGACATAGGGGATTGTCATGGTAAATGTATTCATTGTAGGGTGAGTTGCCTATAAAAATATTTGTCATAAGGTACAGGAATTATTTATTTTATTTAATAGTGGGTGTGAAAGGGGGCGGAGTTAAACCATCACTTCTGCACCTGCTAAATTAAATAAAAGCACTCGTAAAAGGGGCACCAGTCCTAACGGACAATAATATTAACTTTAATTTTAATTAATTTTGTACCTTAAATTACTTAATGAATCAGTCTCAAAGTTTCAGTGAGTTTTTGTCCTGCCATGATTAGGAAACCTGTATATGCGAAAGGAAAACGCTTCAACTTCTATCATTCACCCTTTTATTAAACTCATTCAGTTTACATGGCATGGCGTTCAAATGATGAATAAACAGATTCAGATGATAACAGCGTAATATATCACATCAACTGATATTGGGTTCCTGAACATAAAATCCAGCGTTACACCTCTGCAGAACCAAGGAGGAACTAGACTTATGTTTCAACGGTAAATGAGGCTGGAATGTTTTTTTTTTTTCCACAATATCTTTATTGAACCTTTTTTTTTTTTTTAACAAACAATCAAACACTAACACTAAAGTACTACACAAAAAAAAAAATGCACTAAAAACACCAACAACCACCAACAAAATCAAATCTTCAACAATGCTCCTCTGTTTAGTCTAGACAATCCAATACATAAGTATACATATTATGTTCACCAGTTTGGAATTTACAAGGTCCACACACATCATTCACCTTCTTCTTCAAGAGTTATGTTTAAATTTTTTACATAATCAATAAAAGGTCTCCATATATTCTCAAACACAATTTCCTTTGATTTTAGTATATATGTTATTCTTTCTAATGGAAGGTTTGTTAACATCTGTCTTAACCACTGAGTCACATCTGGTCTATGAGTCTTTTTCCATAATAGTGCAATACATTTTTTGGCATTAAGCAAACTGAGGTCTATGAATGTTCTTTCACTTTTATTAAAATTATGCTTTTCTGGGTACAGACCCAACAAAAACAGTTTAGGATTCAATATGATTTGTTTTGAGATTATTTTTTCAATTGTTACCCTCACCTCTTCCCAAAACATTCTTATTAATCTACATTCCCATAAACAATGAAATAGGGTTCCTTTACTTTCCATGCATTTTGTGCATGTATCTGGTATATTTTTGTTATATCTATTTAACTCCTCCGGTGTAACATACATCCGCATTAACCATTTGAAATGTATCAATTTAAGGCGTGCATTTATTGATTTGGTTTGAGCTTCTGTACAAGCCAATTCCCATTGTTCCTCTGAAATTTCAATTTGCAAATCTTCTTTCCAGTAGTTTAATCTTTTCAGTGAATTTTCACTTGAAGATAGTGTCAATGAGTTATAAAACTCTGAAATAATACCCTTTCTTTTACTATCTTTCATCATCATTTTTTCCAAGGATGAATAAATAGGTCGAGTGAGAGCTTTATTTTGATTTGATCGAATAAAGTTTCTAAGTTGAAGATATTTAAAAAAATGTGTTCTATTGAGATTAAATTTGATCCTCAGCTCTTCAAAAGACATTATGTTATCTGCACATGGCAAATATAAATCCTGAATCTTTTGTATCCCTTTTAAATTCCATACTTTAAATACAGCGTCCGCTCTCCCTGGTTTAAAATATTGATTACCCCATATTGGACTAAATTGTGACAATAACTGTGGTTCTTTTAAATAGTTTTTAGCTTCACACCATATTTTGATCATATGCTTTACAAATGGATTTTTAACTTGTTTTTGTAATTTTTTTGCCGAATCTGAGTATATGAATATGGGAAGAGGTAAAGGTAAATTGTATGATTCCATTTCAGTCCAGTGAGGGAGATCATTTGATGAAAAATAATATGTCATAGACCTCAGTTGTGCCGACCAATAATACAACATAAAATTTGGACATTTCAGACCTCCACGATCAAATGGTAAATATAATAAAGACAAACGTAATCTAGCCCTCCTGTTGTTCCATATAAATTCCACTAACTTTTTTTTTATTCTTGAGAATAGATCTAAAGGTGGTGATAAGGGAATGTATTGAAATAAATAAAGTATTTTAGGTAAAATATTACTTTTAAGTATATTGATTCTCCCGATCATCGACATTGGTAGTGACATCCATCTCTGAGTTAACTCACTGATATCTGACATTAAGGCTTCATAGTTGACACTGGCGACTGATTCTAGCTTAGGCATAATTTGGATTCCTAAATATTTAAACTGATTTACAACATTGAATTGATTTACCTCAGGGGCTGGGTAATTTCTCTGGGTCTCATTTAGCATTAATATTGAAGATTTAGTTTTATTTATTTTATATCCTGATATTTCCCCAAAATTCTTTATTAAATTCAACAAGGTTGGAATTGATTTTTTTAGATTCGACATAAACAAAATTATATCATCGGCGTACAGGGAGATTTTATGTTCTGTTGGTCCAACTTTAATTCCATATATTTGTGAATGTAAACGTATCGCTATCGCTAAAGGTTCAATTGCCATAGTAAACAGTAAAGGTGAAAGTGGACAGCCTTGTCGACATCCTCTATTGATTTTTATTGGTTTTGAAATATTGTTATTTGTTAGGATTTCTGCTGTAGCATTATTGTATATTATTTGAACCCATTTTATGAAATTATTTCCAAGTCCAAACCTTTGTAGGACTTCAAAAAGAAAGGGCCATTCAACTCTATCAAAGGCCTTTTCGGCGTCCAATGATAGGAGAGCTGTATCCCGGTGCTTCTTTATTAAAATAAATAATATTAAATAGTCTTCTTACATTATGGAAGCCTTGTCTACCCTTTATAAAGCCATTCTGAGCTCGATTAATAATATTTGGTAAAATTTCTTGTATTCGTCTTGCTAAAATTTTACAGATTATCTTAAGGTCGGCGTTTAATAGGCTTATTGGTCTCATATTTTCACATTTATTAGAGGGCTTACCTGGTTTTGGCAGCAGTATAATTAAGGCATTATTTATGTATGATGGTAAATTATTATTTTGAAATGCTTCTAAAACCATTTCCAAAAAAGGTTTTATTAATTTATTCTTAAATTTTTTATAAAGGTCAACTGGAAGACCATCTGGTCCTGCACTTTTTCCTGATTTCATATTATCAATGGCTAGCCCAACTTCTTCTTGACTAATTTTAGACTCCAATATCTCCCTGTTTTCATTTGGAATACACGGTATAGATAGTTCGTTCAAAAACCCATTTAGTTTTGTTAAATCAGGTTCATTTTTGGTATCATATAATTTTTCATAGTAATCTCTAAAGGCTCTATTAATTTCTAAAGGATCTATAACTACCTGTCCTTTACTTATAATACTGGTAATTGGTGTTTTAATTTCCAATTGTTTAATCTGCCATGCTAATAATTTTCCTGATTTTTCACCTTGTTCATAAAAAGATTGTTTCAATCTTAGAAGACTCGAGGCAGCTCTATTCGCTGATTTTTTGTCGTATTCAGCTCTCAAAATCAGTAATTCATTCTCCAACCTTGGGTCACTTCCTGCATACACTTTTTCCTGAAGATTTTTTATTTTATGTTCCAATTTAGCTCTCTCCTCTCGAGTCTTCTTAGATTTTGATCCTGTATAACTAATAATATGTCCCCTAATAAAAGCTTTGAAAGCCTCCCACTTTACACATGCTGATGTTTGTGTAGTATTGATGTCAAAGAACTCGTCTATCTGTTTTTCTATATACTTGACAAATTCCTCATCCTGAAGCCATTTATGCTGAAATTGCCATCTACCTGATTCCTTTGTCAATTTTTTATCTACATATATTAGACAACAGGGTGCATGATCAGAGATCACGATGTTATCATAAAAGCAGTTTTGAATCTTGGACCTTAATTCTGTGGAAATCAAAAAATAATCAATACGTGAGAATGTCTTGTAGGTACTGGAATAACAAGAATAGGCTTTAACTTGTGGTTTCATTTCTCTCCATATATCTAACAATCTCAATTCTTTCATAAAATGATTAATAGTCATCCTACATCCAATGTGCGTACAATCCAGTCCTGTTGATCTATCCACACCTGGATTCAATGTACAATTAAAATCCCCTGCTATTATATGTTGCCCTGTAAGTGATGATAAGATGAGAAATAAATTAGCAAAGAACTTCTGATCATCTATATTGGGACCATATAAGTTCACAAGATTTATATTTTCTAATAGCAAAGAACCTTGAATGATTACATATCTTCCAAATTTGTCTCCAATTACATTTTTCACTTGAAAAGGAACTGATTTATGTATGAGAGTCATAACTCCCCTGGCTCGGGATGAAAATGAAGAGGTGAATACACTTCCCTGCCATCTACTCCTAATTCTTTTAACATCCTCCTCTATCAGATGAGTTTCTTGTAAAAACACAATTCTTGAACCCATGTCCTTTATTTTATTCATAACTTGTTTAAGTTTTTTTAAATTTTGTAGACCTCTGCAATTCCATGAAGTTAAATTAAGATTAACACTTTGGTCCATGATCAATAGAGAGTTTGGGATTACCTTGCAGTGTAAACATGCTCATACAGAGAAGCAAAAACATGAGTGGTTGAACATTCATCCTACAAACTACACACAAACAAATTTCCCCTTCCCACACTTGTGGCAAACCCCATAAAAACAAAAGAAAAATTCTGTCTCCCGATATAGCCATCGACCGTTCCACACCCACGGGGATCAGCCTAAGCCACTCCTTCTTCATCCTCCCAATCACCCTAACTCTACTGCTTTTAATGACGTAACATTAACTCTCCTCTGTAGTTTTCCAACTTAACTCCAAAATTTTTAACAACTTTGTACATCATAGTTTTTTTTTTGTTTGTTTTGTTTTTGTTTTGTTTTTTTAATATATAATACAATCTATATTTTGTAAACTTACTATTTACTTCAAGTCAGTCAGATGCCTGTGCAAATGCTTAATTATTCTACCTTATATTTTGTTCATGCTTAGCTCCCACCAGTCTCTTCTTCTTCTTTGATCTTCTTGATGAACTCCTGCGCCTCCTCTGGGGTCTTGAAGATGTGGGTTCTGCCCTCATACGTGGTCAGCAGTCTCGCAGGATAGATTACACCATGACGAATCCCAAGGTTGCGCAGCTCCTTACGTACGGGATCAAACTGCTTCCTCAATTGCTGGATTCCTGTGGCCAAATCTGGGTAGAACCGCACCTGCTGGTCCTGGTGTTTAATCTCTCCTTTAGCACGTGCAGCGTTGAAGATCTTCATCCTGTCTCTGTTGCTAAGAAACTTCATAATTAAGGTCCTCGGCGGTCCCTTATCTCTCCGTGGGCCAATACGATGTGCTTTTTCCAGAACCACTGCTGATTGCAACTCCTCGCTGCCCAGCACCTCCGGAATCCACTTTTCCAGAAAGGAACATACGTCCCGACCTTCTGATTCCTCTGGAAGACCCACCAGCCTCAAATTATTCTGTCTCGACCGAGATTCCAAATCCAAAATATTATCTTCCAGAGATTTATTTTTTTTTTCCAAAGTGCGCACCTTTAATTGAAGACGGGTGACGTCATCTTCAGCACTAGCGAGACGGAGCTCCATCTGCGCCGTTCGTTCTACACAGTCACCCAATTCCTTTCTTATTCCTTCCAACGCTGTCATAATCCCATCAAATCTAGAGGAAAAGTCCGCTCTCATTGAACTCATGGCTGCCATCAGCGCATCTGCGCCATTCCCCGCAGAAATCGCAGCGTTGCCAGCCTCCTCCGCCATATATGGAGTTTTGTTTGCTGCGTCACAGACCTGAAAGTCCGTTAATTTGGACTGTTTCGGCGGCCCACTTTTTCCTTTTCCTGGTTTTCCAGCCTTAGGCTTCGCCGACATATCCTCGCCCAAATGCTGGGATACGTTCTGTCCCAAATGAGAGAGTTATTTGCCGATTTTTTTTTTTCCAGGAGCAGAGCAGAGCGAGACACGTCCGTCCTACGTGGCAGCCATAACCGGAAGTCGGCTGGAATGTTTTAACAAAACAACGCAATTTTATTGGGAAAATTCATAAGCTAATTATCTAAAAATGAATTCTGAATTACTCTACAAAAATTTAAGGGCAGTTACTTAAAAATGACTAAGAGCTTTCCTTCAGTTGATAGCTCTATCCTGTGGCTGAGAGACTAATTGAGCCCTGAAATACGGGCCATATTCCATTGTAATTTGATTGTTAGGACATCACGTTTTAACCCAGTAGATAGGAGAAATAAGAGTTTCACTCACACAACAGCCGTAGGTCCACGTTTCCGCGGGTCGGTACCGCTGGGTTTTGAAGTTAAGACGTCGGAGGAAGCGGCTGCTGTCCTCACAGCCGTGGAGGTGATAACTCAGCTGGGGGCCCTTCAAGGAGACAGTTGCAGCCGTGGATGGTTTGTCTCAGGGCGGCGTGAAAAGTCCTTGGAAAAAGAGTCCAAATTTGGGGTCTCTTGTAGCGGGATCGACACAAAAGCTGAAGGAGAAACTTCTCAGTCTCGGTTCACTTTAAATTAGGCAAATTAAAGGTCCACTTTAATGGCGTGAAAAGTCATGAAAAAAAATGAGAAAAACATTTACTAGGATAAGAATGGCTTCTGAGGTGAAGGAAAAAGTTTGAGAATTTGATTCTCTAAAAGGACGAGCTCTAAAGAAAAAGGTGGTTCCTCCTCAGTAACCAGAAAGACTTAACAAACTTCACAGAGAATAAAATAAAACTTCACAGGGCCTTGAAACGGTGGAATAAAATCTTCTTCTGAGATCTAGATTACTACTCTGCTTCTTTAATCTTAATTTAGTTCCTAATCTTTCTCAAAATCTCTTTCTTTCTTCTTTCTGTGTTTCTAATTCTTGATTCTATCACCGTTCTCTATCTTGCTTCTTGCTAATCTTCCTGCCTGTTCTTTGTCTCTACTGTTCTCTTACTTTCCTCTTACCAAACTCAGATCTAACTTCTCTCTTTTAAAGTTACCTCGCCGGGTCGTAAAACTGATGAGGTCGATCGCAAGACTGACCAATCGACTTTTTCAGAAGCAGTTTGAAATGGCTGCTATCCAATGTGAGAACATTTCTTTGTTTGAGAGCAGCCAATCAAACGAAGACACCATCCCATGAAATTGCAGAGGGAAAATCAACAGTCAGTTCTTATGAAATTAAATGCTCAATATAAAATCTAACTAAATTAAATGGCTTGGCTAATATTTGGTGATCATGCATTTATACCATTATTCCAATATTATATGGGTTTGAATAACACTCATGAATATAACATTTCTTATACATAATTATAATACATGCATTCACATTTAGATCAAAATGCAGCAAAACATGCAGCAAACCATGGTTGGTGATAAAAGAGGGATGATTTTCAGTGTCCTTAGGATCCAGAGGATAAGCTGAAAGAAACTTAATGTTTAGAACAAATTAAAAGTCATCTTACATACTGAAGACACATTTCGTAGGTATCCGCCAGGAGGTACTGTTGAGCTGTAGATGAGTTCCTTTAGTATCTGGGCGAAAGTCTGGACAGCATCGGGCTATAAACCCGTCAGATTAAGCGGTTTATGACTCTTTTAAGAACATTGGTTTCCTGTGAAAAGGTACGTTATCAAATGCAGTGTTCACGTTGAGAGGTCTGGTCTCCTGAGTTTTATGTTCCTTTGAGCCTTTAAAAGCAAATTCTGATCCTTACACTCTCTGCAAGAGGCAACTGTTTACATTGGGGTCCTGGGAAAGCAAGCATCTTTGGTCAGGCCCGGAAGACGCCTGCATGAGTCAACATAAAAGCCAGTGATATTCCTGAAAAGGCAGAAAAGTGGTATTCCTGTGTAATGAATAAAGTGAAATTCCTGTAAACTGGAGAGAAGTGATCTTCTGTCTTGGTTTGAGGAGACGATGATGCTACATCATGTTAATGCGAACACCACAGGTTGCAGGGCATGTGGTATGGTATGAAAAGAGAGGTGCCCACGACCTGGTTTTTAGGCTTCTGATTCTTGTTAATGTTAGAGAGAGATTAATAAAGTCTGCTCTGCTCTGGAACTGCCTCGCCTGATTATTCCTCTCTCTACAGTGGTGACCCTTGACACACAATGGAACTCGAGGCGAAAACCCCGGAGACGACTCGGACTGGTGGTGCCAGCACTGTGTGCACCGTTTTGGTCAAACTCCCAGACTTTTGGCTACATAACCCGAAGTCTTGGTTCCTCCACACTGAGGCCCAATTCGCGCTCCGGGGAGTGATGGCGGATGACACCAGATACTACTACATGGTTGCAGCACTGGACGCACGCATAACACAGCAGGTGGCGAGCCTGCTCCAACAGCCCCCAGCCCATGACAAATACGACGCTCTCAAAACCGCGCTGACCGGGCGCTACACGCGCTTGGATTGCGAAAGGGTGGAAAGGCTCCTGAAGCGCTCCGAGTTGGGAGACAGGTGGCGGTCGAATAAATGGAGAAGATGTTAGCGTTGATGGGCACAGATGATGGGTATTACCTCTTTGCTCACCTTTTCCTCCGGAACCTCCCGACAGCGGCCAGAGTGATCCTTGCCAATTCACCGCTGCTGGCCACGCGCAACTACCGGGCGCAAGCACAAGAGGCAGATCGGATTATCCTCACCACCAGAGCCTTCGCTGTGGACGCAGCAGTGTTGGAACCCAGGGAGACGGCCAGCGGAGGCGAGGAGCCACCGACGGTGGCTGCAGCGGAGGCCAAGAAGCAACGGAGAGACAGGCTCTGCTTCTACCACCGCCGTTTTGGAGAAGACGCACGCCGATGCGTGCCACCGTGCCAATTCAAGTGCTTGGGAAATGCCAGGACCGGTAGTTGGTAGCAGCTGCGACCGCCGGTGACACAAACAAGCTGCTCTATGTGACAGACTCACGCTTGGGGAGACGGTTCCTCGTGGACTCCGGCTCCCAAAAGAGCCTCATCTTGCCGTCCTACGCAGACCGGCTGGCGGGAAGTAGTGGCCCCAAGCTGGTGGCCGCAAACGGCTCAGACATTAAGTCTTTTGTTGAGAGGACACTGACTATATCCTTGCATGGCTGTACATACCAATGGACATTCGTCATAGCGGCATGTAGCTTCCCCATTTTGGGTGCTGATTATTTTGTGTGCACACGGACTATTAATCGATGTGGCTAACAGATGCCTGATTAACGCAATGTCTTTTGATTCTCTGCCCTGTAGCTAGAGCTAGAGGAGCCGGGTCCACAACACTAGCTAACGTCACAGCTCCAGGGGGTGGGTTCCACACACTACTCACCCAGTTCCCAGCACTCACGGTTCCGATGTTTTCAGCGGCTGTCACTAAACACGGGGTGGAGCACTTCATTACCACCACAGTGCCGCCTGTTTTCGCACAACCTCAGCGCCTGGACGCAGCTAAACTGGCTATTGCGCGCGAGGAGTTTGCCAACTTGGAAAGGTTGGGCATCATCAGACGCTCAAATAGCCCATGGGCATCCCCGCTGCATATGGTTCCTAAAGCCGAGGGATCGTGGTGACCATGCGGAGATTTCCGCAGATTAAACAATGCCACAGCGCACGATTGCTGCCCAATCCCACATATTCAGGATTTTTCCGTTCACCTCACCGGGGCACGCATTTTTTCCAAGATAGACCTGCTCCGCGGTTACCACCAGGTCCCGGTGTGCGTGGAGGACATACCAAAAATGGCAGTAATAACCCCGTTTGGTCTTTTTGAGTTCTTACGCATGCCTTTCAGGTTAAAAGGTGCGGTGCAGACATAACGCATGATGGATGCAGTGTTGCGCGGTCTGCCGTTTGTGTTCGTCTACCTGAATGATATCCTGGTGGCCAGTGCGTCCGAGGATGAACACGTAGCCCACCTCACAACAGTTTTCCAGAGGTTGTTGGAGCATGGGTTAATAATCAACCCGGCGAAGTGCCAGTTCGGGGTGACGGGAATCGATTTTTTGGGCCACTGCATCTCACTGGAGGGCGCGATACCCTTACCGGACAAAGTGTGTGCAGTGGCAGATTTTCCCCCGCCTCAGATGGTCAGTGCGCTACAGGAGTTTTTGGGGATGGTTAACTTCTACAACTGTTTCCTCCCCCACGCAGCTCAGCTCATGCAGCCATTGTACGCTGCGCTTAAGAAACGGAAACCAGCGGGCAGAGTTGACTGGACTCCTGAGCGAGAGCAGGCATTTTCCAAGGCCAAAACAGCTCTAGCGAACACCGCACTACTGGCGCACCCCGACCTGGCGGCTCGGATAGCGCTCACTACTGACGCATCGGACGTGGCAATAGGGGCTGTTGTGGAGCAGTGCATCGCTGGTTCTTGGCAGCCGCTCGCCTTTTTTAGCAGGTCTTTGTGCGACAATGAGCGTTTGACAGGGAGTTACTGGCTCTCCACCTGGCCATACACCACTTCCAGTCTGGCTAGAAAGGCACACCGTCACTGCGTTTGTGGACCACAAGCCGCTAACCTAAGCCATGGCCAAAGTTTTGGAACCATGGTCAGCCCAGCAGCAGAGACAGCTGGCCGTGATCTCGGAGATTACGACCGACATTCAGCATGTGGCCGGTAAACTCAACCTGGTGGCAGACTGCCTCTCGCATGCATTAGTGGCCGCAGTCTACGTAGGGATAGATTACACGGCCATGGCCGCTGAGCAGATCGGCGATGTGGATGTTTGCGCGCTCCAGTCTGGACCACCAGGGTTAAGGCTGGAGAGCAGAGTACTGCAAGACGCCCCCCCCCCAATCTGCGATGTCTCCATAGGCCGCCCGCGCCTAGTGGTCCCATGCGCTTGGCGCCGCCGCGTTTTTTGAGTCGGTTCACACCCTGGCCCACCCAGAAGTGTGCGCGTCAGTCAAAATGGTGGGAGCAAAGTTTGTCTGGCCGAGCTTCCACAAACAGGTGACAGAGTGGGCTGCATCTTGCGTAGCCTGCCAACGAGCCAAGGTGCACAGGCACACAAAGGCCCCCCTTGAGCCATTCCATGTCCTGGCTAAGAGGTTCGACCACTTTCATGTGAACCTCGTGGGCCCCCTCCCACCATAGCAGGGGTTCACGCACCTCCTGACAGTAGTGGACCATACCACGCGCTGGCCAGAGGCAGTCCCGCTAGCTTCCACCACGTCCGCAGAAGTTGCATGCACTTTTTTGACGACATGGGTGGCACGTTTCGGTGCCCCTTCGGATATCACGTCCGACCGGGGCCCACAGTTTGTTTCCGACCTCTGGTCCATGATGGCCCAGAGCCTGTGCGTCACAATTCATCGCACGACCGGTTACAACCCCCAGGCCCAGGCCAATGGGTTATGTGAGCATTTCCATAGGTCACTTAAAACAGTGCTCAGGGCTTCACTTATGGATGGAAATTGGGTGGACCGGTTGCTGTGGGTTCTATTAGGGTGTGGAGAGTGTGGGAAATGATGAGGCCAGTTTACGAACAGACGAAATTTATTAACACTCTCTCATCAGACATACACAGAAAAGCATGAAAGCATTCAGGCATGGTTCTCCTTTATATCTCCACCGCTCATCTCACATCTGTGTGACATTCCACGTCGCGATCATGGGGTGATCATGATGTCGGCGCGTGCATAACGCGAGACTCAGCGTCTTCTCAGATTTTGTGGATTAGCAGTGTTATTTCTGCTCATTTTGGGTCTGTTCGTTCAGAACAGCTTCGCTTTCACATCTTACACCCAAAATGAGCTTTTGGACATTGGATTACAAAATAACGATAACGATCTTTTTATCAGCAACCTACGTCTCATCCCTGAGCTCCGGAGAACACCCGACGCTAGGCAAGTTACCCGGTTGACCGGAAGTGCTCGCAGGCGGTGTAGAGACCGTAAACAAAGGCGGGGGAAGCGCAGAGGGCTAAGAGATAAGCTAAAGCTAACACCGCACCTGCTTTCTCTACCCAGCATTTTCTTCGCTATGCATTTCCACAATACAATATTCATATTAATAGGGATAGAAAGAGAAAACAGTGAAGAAATAAAAGCCATTCAATGAGAGCTAAAAGCCTGTCTAAACAAATAAGATAAGCTAAGATAAGATAAGCCTTTATTAGTCCCACAACGGGGAAATTCCAGGATTGCAACAGCACAGGGATAGCAACACTCAGAGCAACAATCAGAAGGCAAGAAAAAAAAAAGCAAGCAAGAGCAGCTAATATACATATGTACATATTACTATAAATATATATATATATATACACACAGACACACAGTGCAGAGCATGAAATGAGTTTTTAACTCCTTAAAAGAGTCAACAAACTCAGTGAGCGCAAGGACAGGGGAAGTGCGTTCCAAAGCCGTGGTGCAGCGGCCTGGAAAGATCGATCTCCACGGGTTTTGAGCTTGGCCCGAGGGACCACCAGGAGTCTCTGGTCTGAGGATCTTAGTGATCGTGTCGTGGCTTAAGGAGTCAAGAGGGCTGAAATGTATCAAGGGGCTTGGCCATTAAGAGCTCTAAAAGTCAAAATTAAAATATTAAAATGAAATCTAAAAGCAACTGGCAACCAATGAAGGGATGATAAAACTGGAGAAATGTGTTCCCTTTTCTTCGTCTGGGTTAAAAGCCGAGCTGCTGCATTTTGCACAGTCTGAAGGCAGGCAACAGCGTTTTTATTAAAACACATGAAAAGGACATTACAATAATCTAAGCGAGACGAGATAAAAGCATGAATGATCATTTCCAGTTCAGGTGTTGAGACCATAGGTCTAAGTTTTGCTATATTCCTCAGATTAAAAAGCAATTTCTGACTAGTTGTCAACCATGGCAGTCCAGTGACATAGCACTGTCAAAAACAACACCCAGGTTGCGTAGGCTGGGCTGGACACAAGAGCCTAGGTGACCTAAGTGCTGCTTTATCAGGGGAATTTTATTGTCTGGAGCGATGATCAGTGTTTCTGTCTTATTAAGATTTAATTGTAAACGAGCAAGCTAATGACCTGCAGCCGTGTGTGTCTTTGTGTTTGTTCCTCCGAGTGGTAATCTAAAGTGGAAACCCACGGACATAACATCATTGGCGACGAGGATGACTTTAGGTTTCCAAGTCTCGCCGCGGTATTGACTGCGAGTGACGGAGGAAGAGGAACGTTTGTCCTGGTGGGAGTTTGGCTGGGCGCGGCACGCCAGATGACAGGACGCCAGGTGACAGTGTGCCAGGTGACAGGACTCCGGGTGACAGGACGCCAGGTGACAAGATTGCTAAACGCTAGCTAACTGCATGCCATGGCTGGAGTTATTGGACACATTAACCCATTCGACGAGTCGGTGGAGCAGTGGACAACCTACGTTGAGAGGTTTGAGTATTTTGTATCAGCAAATGGTATTGCAGAGGAGAAAAAGCTTGCTGTTTTCTTAAGTGTAATTGGTGCGTCAACATATGGACTTTTACGTAGCCTCGTAGCTCCAGATAAGCCAGGGGCTAAGACATATGATCAACTCACGGAAGTTTTGAAAGACCATTTTTCCCCAAAGCCAATTGTGATTGCTGAAAGATTTCGCTTTCATAAACGGGACCAACAAGAGGGAGAAACTGTGACGCAATATATAGCAGTCATTAAAAAGCTTTCTGAACACTGCGAGTTTGGTATGCACCTGCAGGATGCATTGAGGGATAGGCTCGTTTGTGGACTGAATATAGAAGCTATCCAGACAAAATTGCTGATGGAGGAGAAGCTTACTTTTTCCAAAGCAGTGGAACTAGCCGTGTCAATGGAGACAGTAGCTCGCGAGACACATCAGCTGAGCAACGCGCTGAAAGTGCATGTACTGTCACCACACGATAAACAACACACGAAATGTTCGCGCTGTGGAAAAATGAACCACAAAGAGAGCGATTGTTTTTATAAGGAGCAAAAATGCCATAAATGTGGTAAGAGAGGACATATCTCGAAAATGTGCAGGAACAAAGAGACTGTAAATAAGGAGAAACCAGTGGAGTATAAAGCTAAAAAGAAAAAAAGGTGCACCAACTGGATGTAAAAGAAATATCTAGTGATGGTAGCACTACAGACACTGAAGTGAGCCTGCATATGGTGTCTCAGCAGAGTAATTTGTCATACATGAGTGTTAAACCAAAAATTGAAGGTAAAAGGATTATTATGGAATTAGATACTGGTGCTGCCGTTTCTCTGATTTCAAGAAAACTGTATGATGCACACTTTAAGGACTTGCCCTTGCGCCAAACCCATATAATGCTGAAAACATACACGGGCGAGGTGATTCCAGCAGAGGGTATCATCACCGTTTCAGTGAGGATGAATAAGCAGAGGGCTAGACTACCATTGTATGTGGTTCGGGGACGTTCACCCCTGCTTTTTGGTCAAGAGTGGCTGCGAAGGATTCGAAATGACTGGCGAGAAATAAAGACGGTCCGGGAGGAGACGCTAGAGGGCGTCCTACAAAGACATGCAGAGGTCTTTAAAAAAGAATTAGGCACTCTGAAAGGCATGGAAGTAGCCATAGCGCTGAAGCCGGATCATGTGCCACGGTTCTGTCAAGCGAGAGTCGTTCCCTATGCCCTTAGGCCAAAAGTGGAGGCTGAAATTGACCGATTGTGTGAGCAGGGCATTATATCCCCTGTCAAATTCAGTGAATGGGCAACACCCATTGTGCCCGTTGTGAAAAAGAACGGAGATGTTAGGATATGTGGGGATTTTAAAGTCACAGTTAATCCTGCCCTGTGTGTGGAGAAATACCCAATTCCACGCATTGAAGATCTATTCGCATCACTTTCGGGGGGGCAACATTTTAGTAAACTGGATTTATCTCATGTCTATTTACAAATGGTGATAGAGGGAAATTCCAGAAAATATCTCACAATAACCACATCCAAGGGTCTGTTTTGTTACAACAGGCTGGCATTTGGAATTACCTCAGCACCAGCGATATTCCAGCGTGCCATGGACCAAGTTCTCCAGGGTCTGCCGAACGTTCACTGTTACCTGGACGATATATTGGT
The DNA here is from genome assembly GCA_020510985.1 of Pholidichthys leucotaenia. Classification (NCBI taxonomy): domain Eukaryota; kingdom Metazoa; phylum Chordata; class Actinopteri; order Cichliformes; family Pholidichthyidae; genus Pholidichthys; species Pholidichthys leucotaenia. The sequence goes on from CM035838.1 coordinate 491,354,589, forward strand.
CAGTGGACAGGATCGTGTGCAGCATCTGAAAAATCTGGATGCAGTCCTAGGGCGCTTGGAAGAATTCGGTTTGCGAGTACGGAAGGAAAAATGTGAATTTTTCAAGGATTCACTGGAATATCTGGGTCACGTCATTGATGCCCAGGGTCTACACAAGGCACCAGAGAAAGTCAGGGCAATTGTGGAGGCTCCTGCACCTACAGACGTGAGTCAGTTATGTTCTTTCTTGGGGCTAATTAATTATTACAGCAGATTTATCCCCAATTTGTCATCTATCCTAAGCCCACTGAATACGCTGCTGTGCAAAGGAAAACAATGGCAATGGACATCTGAATGTGCTGCATCTTTCAAAGAGGCAAAAGAGCAGTTACTCTCTCAAAGCGTGTTAACCCATTATGATCCACAACTTCCCATTCGGCTGGCGTGTGATGCATCACCTTATGGTGTAGGTAGTGTCATCTCACATATTTTTCCGAATGGACAAGAGAGGCCCATAGCTTTTGCATCAAGGACTCTGAATAAGGAAGAACGCAATTATGCCCACATTGAGCGCGAAGCTCTTGGCATTATATTTGGAGTTCGAAAATTCCGTCATTATCTGTATGGCGCCCATTGACCACTATTCTGAGTCCGTGCAAAGCCACACCATCTATGGCTGCTGCTAGAATGCAGCGGTGGGCTCTCCTGTTAGCTGCCCATAATTACACCATACAGTACCGAGAGGCAGCTCGTCATGGAAATGCAGATGGGCTTTCACGCCTTCCATTACCAACATTATCAAGAGAAAGAATCAGTACTGTGGACAGTTTTCACATTAAACACCTAGAAGCCTTACCTGTGAACTGTCGAGAAATCTGCCGAGAGAGCAGGGGTGATTCTGTCCTTGCTCAAGTTCTGGAGATGGTCTCCACAGGTCGCTTTCCGAGGGTCCAGGATGTGGCCAGCACATTGGCGCCATTCATTAGCCGGAGGGGATGAGTTGACACTCCAGCAAGGTTGTCTTATGTGGGGTGTGCGCATTGTCATTCCCTCAAAATTGAGATCACGATTGCTGTCGGAACTGCATACTGGACACCCAGGTGTTGTTAGAATGAAAGCTGTCGCCCGCAGTTACATGTGGTGGCCCGGAATTGACGCTCAAATTGAACAGGTCTCAAAAACATGCCAGTCCTGTCAATTTACACAGAAAGCACCGGGACCAGCACCACTCCACCCATGGACCTGGCCTGGATCCCCGTGGCAGAGAATTCATGTCGACTTTGCTGGGCCGTTCCAAGGCCAAATGTTTATGGTGGTTGTAGAGGCCCATTCAAAATGGCCTGAGGTACACCTTATGAGTTCCACTACAACGGCTAATACCATCCAGGTGCTCCGAGGGTTATTTAGTCGCTATGGGCTCCCTGAGGTGTTAGTGAGCGATAATGGTCCTCAGTTTACCTCACATGAGTTTGATACTTTTATGAAAGGCAATGAAGTAAAGCACATTCGCTCTGCACCATTTCATCCATTAACAAATGGTCTTGCAGAACGTTTTGTACAGACATTCAAGCAGTCACTGAAACGTTCCACTGGAACCACTTCCATGCAACACCGACTGGATGCCTTTCTACTCACGTACCGTAACACTCCACATTCTACAACGAAGGAGTCCCCGTCTATGCTTTTCATGCATCGCAAGTTGTGATCTCGATTGGACCTGCTGAAGCCTAGCGTGACATCAGAGGTAGAGAAAGCACAAGAGGCACAGTGTGCGTATCGAGGAATGCATGCAAAAGCCAGAACGTTCAAGGTGGGAGATCCAGTTCTTGTTCGGAATTACGGGAGAGGAGAGAAGAAGTGGATACCAGGGGTTGTTTCAGCTGAGACTGGCCCTGTATCCTACACTGTCGACATCGGCGCATCGCAGCACTGGAGGCGACACGCGGACCAGATGCTGGCCAGGGTTGTTGAATTGGATATCTCTACAGACGACGGCGGAGCTGCATCGTCGTGCATCTCAGCAGACCTGCCTGTGCTGGAAAAGACTCCTGTGAGTGATCCCTCACCATTACCCCAGGTAACCTCAGAGGAAAACACTGCATCACCTCCAGAGACTGGTAAGAGATATCTTTCTCGTATTACTAGACCACCAGAGCGTTATGTTCCATAAACTTTGTTTAAGATACTTTTAAGAGACATATATTGGACATTTTTGAATAAGAGACCTTTTTTATGTGTTAGATGAGAGAGTCACGTCTCACCAAAAGGGCAGAATAAACCCTTGACTGACTCAGGGGTTTGGGATCGTCTACTCCCAGCCTCAAGGCTAGTGTGTGTTCTTAAAATAATAAAAGTTGTTTGTTTTGTGTATCTTGGGGGTGGGTACAACATTTAGTGGGGAGGAGATGTGATGTATGGGAGTTGTATGAGTTGCATTTGCATATGCCACCCCACTGGTGGGCGCTGTATCCTGTGGCATTGCCAATAGTATAAGAGTGTGCTCATTGAACTGAACCAAAACGTGTATGTGTGCGGATGCCTGAGTAAACGAGCAAGCTAATGACCTGCAGCCGTGTGTGTCTTTGTGTTTGTTCCTCCGAGTGGTAATCTAAAGTGGAAACCCACGGACATAACAAGAAACACCCTTAAACTGACTGATATGGTAAATGGCGTTCACTTATATAGCGCTTTTTCTAATCTCTGGATGACTGTCAGAATCTAGAAAATTTAGAGTGATCGTATATTGGTCCGTTACCTCAAATAAGATTCATGACACAAGTATATTCCTCATATGAGTTCTTTACTGCAGGAGTGCTTGCAACAGCAAATTCAGCACTGGCCATAAAAAACAATCAGGAAGTTTTTATACATAGTCAGTCACACAAAGCATCTGCTGGGTACAATTCACAGTCAAAACATTGGCCTGGACTGAGAACAACATGGCCTTGCAGGTGTGCTCTCGGGCTCCAAGTCACAGCATTTCATAAGAAAACAAGGTCAATCCCCCTCACTCCCAGACCCCTTATCATGCACATAGTCTGGTCTGGTAAGACACTTTAACTTCTAAGCACATTTTAAATGAAGGACACTCAAAAGGCCCACTTATTACCCAAAAACAATACAGCACGGTATAACTCATAAAAGGTGCATGCAGTATACATTTTGAATCATATAATGTGGTTATGCAATGATAATGATAATGATGTTAGTAATTATAAAATGATTAACAATTATAAAATGATTTGTTAATAACAGCAATCATATAAAATGATAAATGATTAGACATGCATGATAAACAATAAACAATTTTCTGACAATGACCAAAGCGCTTTACAGATCCTGCTATCCACCCATTCACGCACACATTCACACACTGAATGTGTGCGTCAACGTGTGCGTGAATGTGTGTCAACCTGGCCCTCCACTCCATCCTGCAGCACCTGGACTCCTCGGGAACCTACGCCAGGATCCTGTTTGTGGACTTCAGCTCTGCATTCAACACCATCCGCCCCGCTCTGCTCCGGGACAAGCTGTCCCTGCTCAACGTGCCTGACTCCCTCTGCAGGTGGATCACCGACTTCCTGACGGACCGGAGGCAGCATGTGCGGCTGGGAAAGACTGTCTCAGACTCTGTTAGCATCAGCACCGGATCACCCCAGGGCTGTGCACTTTCCCCCCTACTCTTCTCCCTTTATACCAACTCCTGCACCTCCAGCCATCAGTCTGTCAAGTTGATCAAGTTTGCGGACGACACCACCCTCATCGGGCTCATCTCCAACGGCGACGAGTCCGCCTACAGGAGAGAGGTGGCCCAGCTGGCGTCCTGGTGCAACAACAACAACCTGCAGCTGAACGCTTTGAAGACAGTGGAGATGATTGTGGACTTCAGGAAAGTCACAACCCCTCTGCCCCCCCTCACCCTCACAGGCTCTCCCATCACCACTGCTGATTCCTTCCGCTTCCTAGGCACTACCATCACCAGGGACCTCAAGTGGGAGCCAACCATCAGCTCCCTCATCAAAAAGGCCCAGCAGAGGATGTTCTTCCTGCGGCAGCTGAGGAAGCTCAAGCTACCCACCAAGATGTTAGTGCAGTTCTACACAGCCATCATCGAGTCCATCCTCACCACCTCCATAACCGTGTGGTACGCAGGAGCCACTGCCAGGGACAGACTAAGGCTGCAGCGCGTTGTGCGCACTGCTGAGAAGGTGATCGGCTGCAAGCTCCCATCTCTCCAGGATCTGTACATCTCCAGGACCCGGAGGCATGCAGGCCGGATCATAGCCGATCCTTCACACCCTGGTCACGTACTGTTTGCCCCTCTCCCCTCAGGTAGAAGACTTCGGTCCATTCAGACTAAAACCTCCCGTCACATGAACAGCTTCTTCCCCTCTGCCATCAGACTGCTGAACACTAAGTGACTTATTGACTCTCGTGCACTATGTACAGCAGCTCAACCAGACTCATGTCAATCATCACTGTTTTCTTCCTGCATTACCGACTGCACTATATGGTTCTCCACATTATCTGCTGCTCGCTAATATATTTAAACTGCTGACTAGTATTACTCACTCTTATTCTACACTTTATTGCATGTATAGTTTATTTCTTTTATTTTATCATGTTTAATGTTGCAGCATTGCACCGAGACAAATTCCTAGTTTGTGTACTACATGAACAATGGCAATAAATCTGATTCTGATTCTGATTCTGATTCTGGACTGATGGTGGCAGAGCTGCCATACACACACAGGTGCTAGCCTGGCCACCAGGAGCAACTGGGGGTTCAGTGTCTTGCTCAAGGACACTTTGACATGTAGACTGCAGACAGTGGGAATCGAACCCATGACCCTCCGATCGGTAGTTGGTCACACTACACCTGCGCCACAGCCGCCCCAATAATCTGGCCAAGTGGGGTTAAATACAATAAAAACAGAGTAGGGCCCAGAACTGAGCCTTGAGGAACCCCACAGGAAAGTCCTTTAACCTCTGACATCTTCTCATTAAACAAAACACAAAACCCTCTGTCAGTTAAATAGGATGAGAACCATTTCAGACCTAATCCTGAAATACCAAACGTGTCCTTCATCCTATTTATCAATATATTGTGGACCACCGTGTCAAAAGCAGCCGCGAGATCCAACAACACCAGGACCGAGTACTGACCAGAATCAGCTGCATCATAATGTCACTGGAGACTTTAATTCGTGCTGACTTGGTGAAGTGAATTTTGCGGAAACCAGGCTGGAAGGTGTCTATGATTTTATTTCTCTCTATGAATGTAATTAATTGCTCGGCTTGTGGTGACCCGCCACAACCTACATGGACATTCAATTCTCACACTCAGCTAGCCTGCATGAAGCAGAGGACAATTTGCATATGGACAGAGAGCCCCAAGGAGACAACCAGAACAATGGACTATTGTTATACATCCCCGGACTAAGGAGAGGACGTCCAGGCACCAGTTGGTCACGTGAATGATATGTATTGACTGATATGTATATCAATATGCAAATGTGCCACGCATTCTCTCTGTTGGTATAACCTGTATAAAAGAGCTTGCTATACATGCCTCAATAGGACAGACAGCACAACACAACACAGCACTGTAGGGCACAGCGATACAGTCTCATGATGTTGGAGGAAAATAAAATTCTGCAACCTTCCAGCTCGCCGCGTCTCGCCTGAACTTATTTTCCCTCCACAGGCTACTACTTTCTCTAACAATTTGGATAAAAGGAGAAGCTTTGAAATTGACCTGTGATTGTTCACTTCTGTAGGGTCTAAGTTTTGTTTCTTTAATTTGGGTCCAACCACTGCTTGTTTAAAAGAACTGGGAACAGTGCCTGATAAAAGTGACCAATTAATGATTTTGACAATTAAAGGCCTGATAGTGTCAAATATTTTGAACAGTAGTGATGTTGGGAGGATATCTAAGAGGCTTGAAGAGGGCTTCATAGAGGCCAGAAGACCATTTAGATCCAGTGGTGTGACTGGAGTGAATGAGGACCACGTGCTAGACGGGTCCTGATCCAGGCCAGGGTCCTCAGCAGCTGGTGTAGAGCTTCCTCTGACATCATTCACCTTATTCACCATCAAATTTTCAAAGTCATCACATTCAGCATTAGAATAAGCAGGAACCATGGCTAAATCAGGTGAGACAAAGAAATTAATGGTGTCAAATAAAAACCTGGGATTTCCTAGTTTGTTCTCCAATCCTCCATCATATCAGTGAGGTCAGCAGGTCTTCCAGGTGGAGTCTGTGCACCTCATGCTTGGTGGCCTTCAACAAACTTGTTCCGATTCACTGATAACACCACGTTCTAAAGCAATACCGGAAGTTGCGCACATAATTCACGCAAGGCATCATGGGGGCAAGGAATAAAGAAGATAAACGTTTTTTTCCATTTCAACTTTTACATAATTAAAAACATCAGATTAAAACTGCAGTAGCTGAACATTTATTGATAAATGTAGATTTTTTTAAAAAAATAAAATGATGGTTTTACGGTGTTTTTCCTGTTTCCGATCAAGTGACGTCACTTCCGCCCTGGCCTCTCCAGTGGAAGAGAAGCTTTAAGATGGCGGACGTCGGTGTGAACCTGGACGCTTTCAGCTCTGCCATCAGCGGGATCCAGGCCCTGAGGTCCAGCGTTACCCGGGTGTTCGAGTCCCTGAAGGACGGCATGAAGAACCGCGAGACTTTGGAGGGCCGCGAGAAGATCTTCATCTCGGAATTCCAGGAAAACCTGCAGGCGGTTAACCGGGACCTGAAGTGAGTGCGAACCGGGTCCACAATAGGTCACGTTAGTCCACAGTAGACCGGGACAGACCGACGAGTCTGAGCCGGGTCTACGGTGGTCCAGACCGGGTCTAGTTTTCCCGAGTCTACCTGGAAGCAGGAGTTAAAGTCTGACTTAAAGATCTGATGACACGATTTTGACATTTTTTAGCATCCATCCATCCATGGAGGACATTTTTTAGCATGTTGTGTAAACCCAGAAGTCATTGTCCATCCATCCATCTTCTTCCGCTTAATCCTTTTCGGGTCGCGGGGGGGCTGGAGTCTATCCCAGCATCTTTGGTCAGAGGCAGGGTCCACCCTGGACAGGGTCTGTCCAGGATCCCTGGACAGATCACCAGTCCATCGCAGGGCAACACAGAGAGACAGACAACCATTCACTCTCACAGTCACACCTAAGGACAATCTAGAATCCCCAGTTTGATGCCAGTTAACCTAACCTGCATGTTTTTGGCCTGTGGGAGGAAACCGGAGAAATCCCAGAGTAAACCCACGCAGACACGGGGAGAACATGCAGACTCCACACACATCACTGTTGGTCGGGGGCTGGGATGGAACCCAGGATCCCCCGGCCAAGGGTGAGTTGCTGTGCTGCCAGAGTGCTAACCACTCCGCCACCGCGCTCATCGTCTGTGATCAATATAATATTTACAACCACGCTTGCATAAACTAGATATCATCAAAAAACCGCAGCCGCTGACTGGACTGCGGTGCCACCCACCGAATGAAGGGCGGCACCCCCATGACGTCAGTGACAGAACGGACTCCGGTGTTGTTGACTGGAATGACAGCAGCTTTGTAGCTCACAGTTTCTCTGGTTTCTTGTTTTAATTTTATGGCTGTGCCTTCGCGTTGTGTTGTAGGCTCAGATAAACATCAAACCGTGAAAGACCACATCACACGCTTCAGCTGCAACTGTTAAGTCTCGCACTTTTATGCAGGAGGAGCGCACGAGGAGGCGCTCACTTTCTGTGATCACATGCTGACTCTCGCCGGTCCAGACATGTTCCCTCTCTCATTATCACCAGCTGATTCAAACTCCTGCTGATCATCTTTCCTGCTCCTCGCCCAGGTGCTTCTAATAAGATAAGATAAGATAAGATAAGCCTTTATTAGTCCCACAACGGGGAAATTCCAGGATTGCAACAGCACAGGGATAGCAACACTCAGAGCAACAATCAGAAGGCAAGAAAAAAAAACAAGCAAGCAAGAGCAGCTAATAAACATATGTACGTATTACTATAAAATATATATATATACACACACACACAGACACACAGTGCAGAGCATTGTAGCTGGATGGAATAATATATCACACCATCACCAGCAGCGCGTGGACTTAGCAGCCGTTTGCCAGTCATGCACTGCTGCTCCATAGTATTGTCATCATTGCTGATTGGCTGCCAGTATTTTCAGCACTCTCACAATGCGCTAGTCACTCCACATTCGCCGTGGTTCTCGTGCGTCCTTGAAGCGACGTCCTCTGGGGCGCACCTGTGGCAAACACGTCTCCTCTCATTCGTTCACTGGGCGATGCCAGCCCCTGAACTCCATCAGTAAGTGTGTCTATTTCTTGTACGTCTTCACCTTTCAGGGAACTGTCTGTCTTTCTGTATTGAATGTGCTGTGGTGAACCCTGCACAAAAATCCTCGTTATTTCATCCTCCCTCTCCGTGCCCTGCGTAAGAGCGCACAGAGGGTCATGATGAATGGATTTAGGTGCAGAATTCACCACAGCACATGTATTGAACACAAGAATGATGACAACAGTTCCCAAAAAGGTGAAAACTTACAAAAATAAACAAACACTTACAGCTGGCGTTTGGGGCTGACATCACCCAGCGAACATGGAGTGGAGACACGTTAACCACGGTTGTGCCCCAGGGCCGACATCACTTCAAGGGGCAACAGAACCACGGCTGTGTGGAGTGGCTAACACGTCGTGACGTTGGCAATATTGGCTGGCTGACAACACGGCAGATGATGCACACAAAACATGAACAGCTGACTGTCGAAGAGAGAGGGGGCATGTGTTCGGATCGGCGAATCCAGGACAGTGCCCACCTGAAAGTGGCTCAAAACGCACATAAAACACACATACAAAACAAAAACAACAAGAACTCAAAATATAATCCATAATATAGGGATGTGATGTTTCTGCTAATTCGCGGAATTCCGCTTTTTTTATCTTCCAAAAATTTTCAGACCAGATGGCGGCGCGTGCACAACGCGAGGCTCAGCGTCTCTTCAGATTTGGTGGATTAGCAGCGATATTTCTGCTCATTTCGGGTCTGTTCGTTCAGAACAGCTTCGCTTTTACATCCTACACCCGAAATGAACTTTTGGACATTGGATTACAAAATAACGACCTTTTTATCAGCAACCTACGTTTCATCCCTGAGCTCTGGAGGACACCCGATGCTAGGTAAGCTACCCGGCCGACCGGAAGTGCTCACAGGCAGTGTAGAGACCGTAAACAAAGGCGGGGGACGCGCGGAGGGCTAAGAGCTAAAGCTAACACCGCACCGGCTTTCTCTACCCAGCATTTTCCTCGCTAATGTACGGTCAGTGGTGAACAGAATGGATGAGCTACGTCTTTGGATCACCAACAATAAGAAACTTATGAACTGCAATATCATGATTTTCACGGAAACATGGCTACATAGTGGAGTACTTGACGGTGCTGTGGAGCTGGCCGGACGGCACACTCTGCGGGCAGACAGAGCAGCTGATGACTCCGGTAAGACCAGAGGTGGGGGAGTGTGCATTTATATTAACAAGGCTTGGTGCACGAACTCTGTCACTGTTGGGAGACACTGCTCAGCTAACCTGGAGTTTCTCGTGGTTAAATGTAGACCTTTATATCTGCCACAGGAGTTCACTTTTCACTTTTCTTCATCTTGCCTGCTGAAGATGTTTTGGACTTTATTTAAAAAATATTTTTAACGCCACACATGTGATGGATAATGTTTGTTGGAATATTTTAGGAATGCTATCTTCTTGGAACATAAGTCAATATTGTACAGTAATAAGTGGCATTTAGCTGTTTGTTTTATGTCATTTAAGCACAGTTCTGGTACTTAAAAATCATAAAAACCCAGGAGCTTCGGGGGGCTTCGCCCCCCCCCTTGCCCCCCCACCGGGGCTCTGCCCCGGACCCTGCTGGGGGACTGTGTCCCCCAGACCCCCGGCTAAATTTTCAGATAATTTCCCCAACCCCAAATCACATCCCTAAAAATAAACCCAAATAACAACAGAATAACACTGGGTGTTCCCCTGCTGTGTGTTTGTCGCTGCTATCTGGGCACCAGACCGTATAGGTTTGAGCTGTGCCAAGCGGGCATCGTGCCTAGCAAGCCAGACTCAGAGAGTGACAGTGGAGAGGCACACGTGGCCACCGCAGCAGCAGCGACAAACACACGGCAGGGGAACACCCAGTGTTATTCTGTTGTTACAGATTTTTGCAACAAATTATTTGTTTATAAATATAATTTATTTAAACCTGAATTTTCAATAAAATCATAGTGTATTCTCTGTGGCTCAGGCATCGGGTTTATTTTTAGGGATGTGATTTGGGGTTGGGGAAATTATCTGAAAATTTAGCCGGGGGTCTGGGGGACATAGTCCCCCAGCAGGGTCCGGGGCAGAGCCCCGGTGGGGGGGCGAGGGGGGCGAAGCCCCCCCGAAGCTCCTGGGTTTTCATGATTTTTAAGTACCAGAACTGTGCTTAAATGACATAAAACAAACAGCTGAATGTCACTTATTACTGTATAATATTGACTTATGTTCCAAGAAGACAGCATTCCTAAAATATTCCAACAAGCTGAACAGGCCTGGACGGCCACGCCACTACATTTCGTAGAATAAGCTCCCATTGAAAAGGACTGCTGAGTTATCAATTAATTGACAACTAATTTAATTTAGTCAACTAAATTCTTATCGACAATCAATCAAAAGTCAGTTAATCATTAACATCCGTAATAACAAGATTAATTTTAAATATTTATTTTCTGTCAGAAGTTGAACTTGACAAATGTAGTGTAGGAGATTATACAACTGTATTTCAAAGAATTATAAAATAGAAATATTTTATAATATTCTGCTCATCAAGATTCAAAGATAAAAAGATTTTATTTGTCAATACTTCTATACGTACAGGACATACAGGAGAACTGAAATGGCGTTTCTCTCTCTTCAGTGGTGTGTACAATATAAAAAAAGGAAAAAGATTGGTTATAGTGTTGGCCAAAGTGTTGCAGTTTGGATAACAACGGATAGAATTTATCAGATTGCAACTGATTGCAATATTTATGTGTAAAAACCTTGTTGTTTTGGAGGTACATAGAATCTATATTTATACAGTATCTATATGTATATATCCAGTAAATCTTTGCATTTCGCCATGTAACCTTGTGACTGCATTATTTTAATTGCTTTTAATCCTAGATCAAGTTTGTTTCGGGTTCAAAATGCATCATAAGTGTTAAGTATATCTTATTATACCTAACTAAGTACTGTTAACCTGCTGAAATGTATATTTAATGGCTTATATAACCCCATAACCACAATATGGCACCTGGTGATCATTTTTTTGGCAGCTGCTCACTTTTTGGCGTGACATAACAGGCGACCTCCATCTTTTAATGCACCATAACACCACCTATTACAGAGTTCATTCATTCATTCATTCATTCATTCATTCATCTTCTTCCGCTTGATCCTTTTCGGGTCACGGGTGGGCTGGAGCCTATCCCAGCATCTTTTGGGCGAGAGGCAGGGTTGATATAAATATAATATTTAAAAGTGTAGTCAATGCTAGCTAGTTGAGCTACAAACTTGAGCTAACAACGGCTGACAAGTGAAATATTGCTAATTACCGGTCTCCTTAACATTAGCCGCTGTTCTCTGCGATTAAGAATAAAACTGTTTTTGGATGGTAATACAGGTTTGGAATAATAAAAGCAGCGCTCCCAAAGAGACAACAAACTCCTGCATGTTGACAAGTTAGCGCTGCTTCTTCTTCTCCTCTTTTTACTTCTTCTTCTGTGGTGTTCTGTGGGGTGGCATAAAGACACTTCACACTACGTAATGACGTAGCCCTGATGTAATCCCTGACTAGCTCTATGTCAGTGGAAAACCAGCTGGTTCTGATGAGGCACTACAGTTGAACTGGTTAAGCACCAGCACAAGCATGAGAACCAAACTAGCACTGGTTCTTATTAGGTGGAAATGAGGGAAGAGGGCTCTCATTGTTCAGAGGTATCAGTCAGGAGAAGGGTACAAAAGAATTTCCAAGGCATTAAATCTACCATGCAGCACAGTGAAGACAGTCATCAAGTGGAGAAAATACGCCACAACAGTGACATTACCAACAACTGGACGTCAGTCCACAACTGATGAAAAGACGAGTAGAAAACTGGTCAGGGAGGCTTCCAAGAGGCCGACAGCAACACTGAAGGACCTGCAGGAATTTCTGGCAAGTACTGGCTGTTTAGTACATGTGACAACAATCTCCTCTCTCGGGTGGCAAGACGGAAGCCTTAGCTTACGAAGAAAAACATCCAGTTCCTGCCATATTTTGCAAAAACACATTTGAAATTTCCCAAACACGTGGGGAAATGTGTTACGGTCTGATGAGACCAAGGTTGAACTTTTGGGCCATAATTCCAAAAGGTATATTTGGCACAGACACAACACTGCTCATCACCAAAAGAGCACAATACCTACAGTGAAGCATGGTGGTAGCACCATTATGCTTTGGGGCTGTTTTTTCTTGAGCTGAAACTGGGGCCTTAGTCAAGTTGGAGGGAATTTTGAACAGTTCCAAATACCAGTCAGTGTTGGCACAAAACCTTCAGGTTTCTGCCAGAAAGCTGAAGATGAAGAGGAACTTCATTTTTCAGCACAACAATGACCCAAAGCACACATCCAAATCAACAGAAGAATGGCTTCACCAGAAGACGATTAAGGCTTTGGAATGGCCCGGCCAGAGTCCAGACCTGAATCTGATCGTACATCTGTGGGGTGATCTGAAGAGGGCTGTGCAGAGGAGATGCCCTCACAATCTGACAGATTTGGAGCATTTTTGCAAAGAAGAGTGGGCAAATAAGATAAGATAAGCCTTTATTAGTCCCAATATGGGGAAATTCCAGGATTGCAACAGCACAGGGATAGCAACACTTAGAGCAATAGTTAAGAAGATACAGAAGATATGAATAAGAGCAGTGGATATACATACAGTGGGGCAAAAAAGTATTTAGTCAGCCACCAATTGTGCAAGTTCTCCCACTTAAAAGATGAGAGAGGTCTCCAATTTTCATCATAGGTATACCTCAACTATGAGAGACAAAATGAGAAAAAAAAAATCCAGAAAATCACATTGAAGGATTTTTAATGAATTAATTGGTAAATTCCTCAGTAAAATAAGTATTTGGTCACCTACAAACAAGCAAGATTTCTGGCTCTCACAGACCTGTAACAACTTCTTTAAGAGGCTCCTCTGTCCTCCACTCGTTACCTGTATTAATGGCACCTGTTTGAACTCGTTATCAGTATAAAAGACACCTGTCCACAACCCCAAACAGCCAGACTCCAAACTCCACTATGGCCAAGACCAAAGAGCTGTCAAAGGACACCAGAAACAAAATTGTAGACCTGCACCAGGCTGGGAAGACTGAATCTGCAATAGGTAAGCAGCTTGGTGTGAAGAAATCAACTGTGGGAGCAATTATTAGAAAATGGAAGACATACAAGACCACTGATAATCTCCCTCGATCTGGGGCTCCACGCAAGATCTCACCCCGTGGGGTCAAAATGATCACGAGAACAGTGAGCAAAAATCCCAGAACCACATGGGGGAACCTAGTGAATGACCTGCAGAGAGCTGGGACCAAAGTAACAAAGGCTACATCAGTAACACACTATGCCGCCAGGGACTCAAATCCTGCAGTGCCAGACGTGCCCCCCTGCTTAAGCCAGTACACGTCCAGGCCCATCTGAAGTTTGCTAGAGAGCATTTGGATGATCCAGAAGAGGATTGGGAGAATGTCATATGGTCAGATGAAACCAAAATAGAACTTTTTGGTAAACACTCAACTTGTCGTGTTTGGAGGAGAAAGAACACCATACCTACTGTGAAGTATGGGGGTGGAAACATCTTACTTTGGGGCTGTTTTTCTGCAAAGGGACCAGGACGACTGATCCGTGTAAAGGAAAGAATGAATGGGGCCATGTATCGTGAGATTTTGAGTGAAAACCTCCTTCCATCAGCAAGGGCATTGAAGATGAAACATGGCTGGGTCTTTCAGCATGACAATGATCCCAAACACACCGCCCGGGCAATGAAGGAGTGGCTTCGTAAGAAGCATTTCAAGGTCCTGGAGTGGCCTAGCCAGTCTCCAGATCTCAACCCAATAGAAAATTTTGGAGGGAGTTGAAAGTCCGTGTTGCCCAGCAACAGCCCCAAAACATCACTGCTCTAGAGGAGATCTGCATGGAGGAATGGACCAAAATACCAGCAACAGTGTGTGAAAACCTTGTGAAGACGTTTGACCTCTGTCATTGCCAACAAAGGGTATATAACAAAGTATTGAGATGAACTTTTGTTATTGACCAAATACTTATTTTCCACCATAATTTGCAAATAAATTCTTTAAAAATCAGACAATGTTATTTTCTGGATTTTTTTTCCCCCTCATTTTGTCTCTCATAGTTGAGGTATACCTATGATGAAAACTGGAGACCGCTCTCATCTTTTAAGTGGGAGAATGTGCACAATTGGTGGCTGACTAAATACTTTTTTACCCCACTGTACGTACACATAAATATATAAATATATATACAAAGTGCGGAGCATTGTAGCTAGATGGAATAAACAGCATAACCGTCTACTTAGTTATCCTACATAGTATGATTATGTACCCATACATATTGTCACCCTCCGTAGCGACCGATATTGTCCTAGTTGTATACTGGAGGGGACCATTGTGTAAGTCTATTGCGTCTTTTGCATTCAATACTGTTAGGTCGTCACGTTTTTTTGCTATCTCTGCGAACAGCCCTGCTTAGGTTATACAGTCTGACAGCCGTAGGTAGGAAGGACCTGCGAAACCTCTCGGTTGCGCACCTAGGATGATGTAGTCTGCTGCTAAATGAGCTCCTCAGTGCGTTCAGTATGTCCTGAATAGTGTGGAACTCGGACTCCAGCAGAGATGACAGTTTAGCCACCATCCTTCTCTCTCCTACATATCTCCTCCACCAGATCAAGGTGCTGCCCCAGGACAGAGCTAGCTTTCTTGATCAGTTTGTTCAGTCTCTTCCTATCGGCTGCTGTAATGCCACTGCCCCAGCAGACAACTCCAAAAGTGATGGCTGATGCCACCACCGTGTCATAGAATGTCTTCAGCAGCGCCCCTTGTACACCAAAAGACCTGAGTCTCCTCAGTAGGAACAGCCTGCGCTGTCCCTTCTTGTAGAGTGCGTCGGTATTTTGTGACCAGTCTAGTTTATTTTTCAAATGAACACCCAAGTACTTGTAGGATGTCACCATCTCAAAGTCTGTTCCCTGTATGTTTACTGGTGCTGTGAGGGGTTGTCCTTGCCTGCGGCAGTCCGCCACCAGCTCCTTAGTTTTCCTTGCGTTGATCTGGAGGCAGTTCCAATGGCACTAGTCCACGAAGTCCTGGATAAGTCCTCTGTACTCAGCTTCCCCGTTGGAGATGAGGCCGACAATCGCAGAGTCGTAGGAGAACTTCTGTAGATGGCAGTGTGTTGTGTTGTGTGAGAAGTCCGCAGTATAAAGGGTGAACAGGAAGGGAGCCAAAACTGTTCCCTGGGGGGCCCCCGTGCTACTGATGATCGTGTCGGACACACAGTTCCGGGTTCTCACTAACTGTGGCCGGTTAGTGAGGTAGTCCAGGATCCATGATGACAGGTGCTGGTCCACCCCTGCGCACAGCAGCTTGTCCTTCAGGATCATCGGTTGGATGGTGTTGAAAGCACTGGAGAAGTCAAAGAACATGATCCTCACCGCATTCCCGGGCTTCTCCAGGTGGGACAGAGAACGGTGAAGGAGGAAGATCACCACATCCTCCACCCCAATGCCATGCTGGTAAGCGAACTGGAGTGGATCCATCGCTGGTCCCACCAGGGGGCGGAGGTGAGCAAGGAGCAGTCTCTCCAGGGTCTTCATCATGTGGGACGTCAGGGCCACTGGTCTGTAGCTGTTCAGGTCTTTGGGGCGGGAAGTCTTTGGTACAGGTACCACACAAGATGTTTTCCACAACTGTGGTACCCTCCCCAGCTTCAGGCTCAGGTTGAAGATGTGCTCCACAATCCCACACAGCTGGTCTGCGCAGGACTCGAGGAGCTTTGCACTGATGCCCTCCGGTCCCGACGCCTTCCTCACCTTGATCTTCCTCAGCTTCGTCCTCACCTGGGTCTTCGTGAGGGTCATGTTGGGGGGCTGTGTGTTGGGAGTGGGGGGGTGATGGTGGAGTGGGGTGTGGGCAGCAGGACTCGATGTCTTCAGAGGCAGCAGTGGTTGTTGTGCAGTTGGGGGGGGGGGCGGTTGGTCAAACCTATTGAAAAACAGATTCAGGTTGTTTGCCCACTCCTTGCCCCCCGTGGCCTGGGGGGAGGTATTCTGAAGCCCAGAAATGGTTTTGAGGTTTCTCTAGACCCCACTGATGTCGCTCTGTTGCAGCTTGTCCTCCATCTTCTTCCTGAAGCTGTCATTGCCTTCTCTGATCTTCCTCCTCAGCTCCCTCTGTACGGACTTCAGCATCTCCCTGTTCCCCGACCTGAAGATCCTCTTCTTCTCTCTCAGAAGTGTTTTTATCTCAGGGTTGATCCAGGGTTTGTTGTTCGAGCAACACTGTATGGTCTTGGTGGGTACGGTGTTGTCCACACAGAAGCTGATGTAGTCTGTGATGGTGTGAGTGAGGCCATCGATGTCCTCACCATGTGGATCACAGAGCTGCTTCCAGGCAGTGGTTTCAAAACAGTCCTTTAGAGTGTCCATTGCCTCCTCAGACCATAACTTCACTGTGCGCATGGCCAGAGGTTGTCTGTGCACTAGGGGTTTGTACACGGGCAGGAGATGAACCAAGTTGTGATCCGATCTCCCGAGTGGGGGGAGTTGTGATGAGGTGTACGTGTCCTTAGTATTTGCATAGAGTAAGTCCAGTGTTTTATTGTCTCTAGTGTGGCATGTGACATACTGGGTAAATGTGGGCAGAATGGGAGACAGTGAAACATGGTTGAAATCGCCTGAGATGAGGAGAAGAGCATCTGGGTGTTCTGTCTGCAGCCTGCCAGTTACTGAGTGGATGACGTCACGCACTATCCCAGCGTTTGCCGTCGGATTTGCATAAATAACAATGCAGATCACGTGTGAGTATTCCCTCGAGAGATAGGTAGGCCGCATGCTAACAGCTAGCAACTCAATGTCTTTGTTGTTGCAGTGTTGTTGTTTAACAGTGATATGTCCCGGTCTGCACCAGTTGTTATTGACGTACATCATCACTTCACCGCCCCTTGCCTTCCCACTGTCTGATGTTCGGTCTGCCCGTATTGCGTGGAAACCCTCCAGTTCAATGTTAGCATCTGTTGCTAGTTCTGTTAGCCACGTCTCTGTGAATAGCATTAGACTACTCTCCCTGTATATTGCCACATCAAGATGTGCCACACTGATAGACTCCTATCCAAAAAGACTGAGTGCTGTAATAAAAGCCAAAGGTGCTGCAACAAAGTATTAATTTAAGGGTGTGCATATTTATGCAACCAGGTTATTGTAAGTTTTTTATTTTTCCCCGTAAAAGATTTCATTTTTTTTTTTCATTTGGGTTGTACAGGTTATAGGTTACATTAATGGTGGAAACAGTTTTGAAATGATTTATCATGGTCTCATTTTTTTACATCACAAAAACCTGGATTTGAACAGGGGTGTGGAGACTTATATCCTATCTGTCTATCTACACATATGGACAAAATTGTTGGTACCCCTCTGTTAATGAAAGAAAAACCCACAATGGTCACAGAAATAACTTGAATCTGACAAAAGTGGTAATAAATAAAAATTCTATGAAAATTAACCAATGAAAATCAGACAATGCTTTTGAATTGTGGTTCAACAGAATTATTTTAAAAAACAAACTCATGAAACAGGCCTGGACAAAAATGATGGTACCCCTAGAAAAGCTTGAAAATAATGTGACCATAGGGACATGTTCAACCAAGATGTGTCCTCTAATTAACATCACAGGTGACTACAAACTTGTAATCAGTCAGTCGGCCTATTTAAAGGGTGACAAGTAGTCACTGTGCTGTTTGGTGACATGGTGTGTACCACACTAAACATGGACCAGAGGAAGCAAAGGAGAGAGTTGTCTCAGGAGATTAGAAAGAAAATTATAGACAAGCATGTTAAAGGTAAAGGCTATAAGACCATCTCCAAGCAGCTTGATGTTCCTGTGACTACAGTTGCACATATTATTCAGAAATTTAAGATCCACAGGACTGTAGCCAACCTCCCTGGACGTGGCCGCAGGAGGAGACGGATAATATGGATGGTAACAAAAGAGCCCAGAACAACCTCTAAACACACTCATGGTGAACTCCAAGGTCAAGGTACATCAGTGTCAGATCGCACCATCCGTCGTTGTTTGAGCCAAAGTGGACTTCATGGGAGACGACCAAGGAGGACACCACTGTTGAAAACAAATCATAAAAAAGCCAGACTGGAATTTGCCAAACTGCATGTTAACAAGCCACAAAGCTTCTGGGAGAATGTCCTATGGACAGACGAGACAAAACTGGAACTTTTTGGGAAGACACATCAGCTCTATGTTCACAGACGCAAAAACTAGAAAAGCACTCGGAGAGCGTAGACCTCCGCCAAGCGCCACAGTTCCCCCCATACAGTGTTTGTGTGTACGTTTTCACATTCCTTGACCATGAAAACATATGACTAGCAATTGGATTCACAATTATAGGATTAGGGGTTCAGTAGTTATTCACGAAAATCGCATTTTCCGTAATGGCAGTTTTCTTCTGGACGGTGATCCGGATCACCACCAAAATCTAATCATCTGTAGGATACCCCATTTCTGACAATCTCTGAAAATTTCATGAAAATCTGTCCATAACTTTTTAAGTTATCTTGCTAACAAACAAACAGACAGACAGACAAACCAACGCCTATGAAAACATAACCTCCTTGGCGGAGGTAATGAATCATACCAAGAAAAGAGCACTGCCCTGACTGTGAAACATGGAGGAGGTTCTGTTATGTTCTGGGGCTGCTTTGCTGCATCTGGCACAGGGTGTCTTTAACCTGTGCAGGGTACAATGAAATCTGAAGACTGTCAAGGTATTCTAGAGAGAAATGTGCTGCCCAGTGTCAGACAGCTTGGTGTCAGTCGCAGGTCATGGGTCTTGCAACAGGATAATGAACCAAAACACACAGCTAAAAACACCCAAGAATGGCTAAGAGCCAAACATTGGACTATTCTAAAGTGGCCTTCTATGAGCCCTGATCTAAATCCTGTTGAACATCTGTGGAAGGAGCTGAAACATGCCGTCTGGAGAAGGCACCCTTCAAACCTGAGACAACTGGAGCAGTTTGCTGATGAGGAGTGGGCCAAAATACCTGCTGAGAGGTGCAGAAGTGTCACTGACAGTTACAGAAATGGTTTGATTGCAGTGATTGCCTGAAAAGGTTGTACAACAAAATATTAAGCTAAGGGTGCCATCATTTTTGTCCAGGCCTGTTTCATGAGTTTGTTTTTTGAAATAATTCTGTTGAACCACAATTCAAAAGCATTGTCTGATTTTCATTGGTTAATTTTCATAGAATTTTTATTTATTACCACTTTTGTCAGATTCAAGTTATTTCTGTGACCATTGTGGGTTTTTCTTTCATTAACAGAGGGGTACCAACAATTTTGTCTGACTATCGATCTATCAATCACCCCTAAATAATAGACAAGCAGCAGTTGTATAAGTCTTTTATCATATTTTTTGAAAAAAAAAAAAAAATTCTGGTCTAAATAAAAATGTTTTTTTCCAGTCTCTGGATTATTAAAATATTCTTCTGAATATATTTTAATAACAGACATTTTTTTTTTTTTTTTTTTTTTTTTTTTTTTTTTGTTACTTATTTGTACCCGTAGGTAGACTTGGTTTGCAGTCTGGTGACAAGCCACTGGCTGCTGGTCGCTGCGTGCGCGAGCGCCCTAAACCTACATGTTTTTGGTATGCGGGAGGAAACCGGAGAAATCCCGGAGTAAACCCGCGCAACACGGGGAGAACATGCAAACTCCACACAGCTCACTGTTGGTCGGGGGCTGGGATCGAACCCACGATCTCATGATCCCCGCGATCCCCCGGCCGAGGGTAAAACTGTGCTGCCACAGTGCTAAACCACTGCGCCACCGTGCAGCCCATGACATGATACAGTAATACAACAAGACTCTGTGATTATGGTCAGGTTTCTTATGAACAGGCTAATACTCACTCCTGTCCTCCCGTCTCTGTCTCTCAGTGAGCTGGAGCGTCTCAGCGGTCTTGTTGGACGTCCCTCGGAGTCTCATCCTCTTCATAACAGTGGTCTGCTGAGTCTGGATCCCGTTCAGGACAAAACGCCGCTGTACTCACAGCTGCTGCAGGCGTACAAGTGGTCCAACAAGGTAACTGCTAGTATGCTAACACACT
This sequence comes from Pholidichthys leucotaenia, assembly GCA_020510985.1. Lineage (NCBI taxonomy): Eukaryota > Metazoa > Chordata > Actinopteri > Cichliformes > Pholidichthyidae > Pholidichthys > Pholidichthys leucotaenia. The sequence goes on from CM035838.1 coordinate 491,375,083, forward strand.
AAGAGCCGCTGCAGGAGCGCAGGTATGTTTGTGTGTGTGTGGGGGGGGCTGGACTGGGACAAAAAATCATCCAGATACCCCACCATGATTGGTCAAACGTCGGCACAAATGGTCCAGTTAAATGTAACCAGCCATAGAAAAACCAGGACCAAGTCTCCTGAAGGGTATTTTGAGTTCTTTACAGATTCTCAAAGTGTGGAATCTAAACTTTCCACTGATGTCTAACACATGGAAATCTGAAAAGATTTGACTAGCCAAACAAAGCGGATATGTAAATCAGCTGTGGTAGCCATGCCCCAAAACTGGGAAGTGGTCTGGCTGATAATTACCTCCGCCAGGCCGAAAAGGCCAGGAGGAGGTTATGTTTTTGCCAGGGTTTGTGTGTCTGTCTGTTTGTCTGTTGGTTAGCAAGATAACTCAAAAAGTCTTGGACGGATTTCCGTGAAACTTTCAGGCGTTGTTGGAAATGGTACAAGGAAGAACTGATTAAATTTTGGGGATGATCCGCATCACCGTCTGCATACAGGAATTTTTTAAAGCATTTTTCCACACTGTGACATACGGCCATTTTCAACATGTGCGCAGGCGCAATGGACGGCGCTGGTCGTCGTGTCTGACCAACACAAACTCCGCCTTCTTCAACGTTTTAGGCACAAAAGCACGCGGAAAACACTGCTGGCCTGGGCCCGCCAGCGTGCCTGTTTTTGCGCCACGCTGCAAAACCTGACACGGACACCTGTCCGCCGCCCCATTATTTGCCACAAATTCCCCGCCCAGCTATAGGCGCTGCGTAAAAACGACCTCTCTGCCGGGGAAGATTCTAAATTCTCTTTTGCCGCGGAGCACAACCCCAATATAATATAAAACCCACGGCAACCTGTCTAACCAATCTGCATCCGTCAGTGGAGGAGATGGACACACCAACACTTCAGTTTATTACCTCCGCCAAGGAGGCAATGCTTTTACAACCGTAAAACGGGGCTATAAGGGACGGCGGGGTAATATGGGACACTTTTCTAAATTTAATTTTGCTTCCGCCTAGATTTGATGAAGGATTCATGGATATTTGACAATAACAACACAACTCAGCGTCCTGCTCAAAATAACAAAAGCACAATTACATTTAAAACATTTCCCAGAAAAGTGTCCCTTATTAACCCGCCGTCCCTTATAGCCCCGTTTTACACTACTGAACCACTAATCCTATCACTATCACATTGATTGTCATTCATTAATTGTCTGTTTATTGCACTGTCCATGTCAAATAAACAAATAATCATTGTGAATCCAATTGCTACTCATATCTTTTCATGCTCAGGGAATCTGAAAACGTACACACACACACTCTATGGGGGGAACTGTGCCGCTTGGCGGAGGTCTGCGCTCTCCGAGTGCTTTTCTAGTTCCCTCTGAAATACTCTATTTCAAGTAGAAAGTTTACAGTTTTTAAATCTCCTACACTGTTATTTGAAGCGGGGAGCAGCTTCTTTGGGATTTCAACGAGCATATTCTGCAAAAACCAAAAATCACAAATTTAGGGAAAAAAAAAAGTGTTTGTGTTTTTAGGAACCAACTTGTTTGTTGCTGGTTTACTGGTGGCGGATCACATTTATGTCAGTCTTGTGTCATTACCCAAAGCAACAGTAAAGCTGAGTAGGATGCTACATGCAAAACAGGGAATGACATAATTAGTCACATGATCACATTATTTCCTGTAACACAACAGTTAGTTCCGACCAAGCAATTTGATTGGACAATAGGGATTCCAGGAGTTACTATATTCAACAATAATTGCACTCCAATTCCACTGGATATATATCGCTCCGCATCTAAGGTGTTCTTTCAGTTTAGTTCAACTTTATTTATATAGCGCCATTTCACAACAACAGTCATCTCATAGCACGTTCAACTGTAGGGGGAACCCCCACAATTGCAGAAAGACCCCAGCAATCAGGCGATCCCCTGTGAGCAGCACTTGGCGACAGTGGAGAGGAAAAACTCCCTTTTAACAGGAAGAAACCTCCAGCAGAACCAGGCTCAGGGAGGGGCAGTCATCTGCTGCGACTGGCTGGGGGGTGAGGGGATACAGAAGAAGAAAAGAACAGACATGTAGAGAGCAAACAGCACGACGGGGACTCAATCTATGGGAGAGAACAAACAGATGTTCATGACCAGCAAAAATATTTCATTGAGAGTGAAGAAAGGAGTGAAGGCCAATGCAATTAGTGGAGGTCCCCCAGCTGTCTAAACCGGGGGGATTTAGACAGCTGGGAGACAGTGTCTCAGCATTACTCTGATACAAGATGCTCCTAATCTTGGCAATATTATGCAAATGATAGAAACAAGTTTAATATGTGAATTAAAGAACAGATCTTGATCAAAAATAACTCCAAGGTTCCTCACAGAACTATTAAGAGAAAGAGTAACCACATCCAAACTACGAGTTTGATTTGGAAAGGTATTTCTAAGGTTTTTTTAGTCCAACTAGAATGACTTCAGTCTTATCTGAATTTAATAGCAGGAAATTACAAGTCATCCAAGCTTTGATTTCCTGAAGACAGGCTTCTAACTTGCCTTATTTATTACTATCATCTGGCTTCATTGACAGGTATAATTGTGTGTCATCTGCATAACAATGAAAATGTATACAATGCTTTCTAATAATGTTGCCTAGCGGAAACATATACAGTATAAACTAAAAAGAATAGGGCCTAGCACAGATCCCTGTGGAACTCCATGACTGAGCTTTGAGTTGGAAGAAAACTCATTACTGACATGAACAAACTGGAACCTTCCAATCATGTAAATAAATTTAAACCACTGCAACGAAGTTCCATTAAATCCAACATAGTGATCTATTCTATCAAGTAGAATATTATGATCGATAGTACCAAAAGCTGCACTAAGGTCTAAAAGGACAAGTACAGAAACTAGTCCATTATCAGATGCAATAAGGAGGTCATTAGTGACCTTCGCTAAGGCTGTTTCAGTACTATGATGGATTCTAAACCCAGATTGAAACTCTTCAAATCAACCATTTCACTGCAAGTGGTCAAATAATTGCGTAGCAACAACTCTTTCTAAGATTTTTGAAATGAAAGTGAGATTAGAGATTGGTCTGTAGTTAGCTAAAACTCCTGGATCCAGCATTGGCTTTTTGAGTAAGGGTTTAATTAAAACAGTTTTAAAAGCCTGCGGTACATGGCCTAAAGTTAATGAAGAATTGATTATTTGAAGAATAAAGCTACCAATAAGTGGGAAGACTTCTTTAAATAACCTGGTAGGAATAGGGTCTAAAAGACGAGTTGAAGGCTTGGAAGAGGAAATTATTTTATCTAACTCTAAAAGGTCAATTGGAGTAAACTGATCCAAACAGATGTCAACTGAAGGAGTTGTAGTAGTTACTGTATTTAAGTTAATGGTGGGAAGAATCTGACTGATTTTATCTCTGATGGATGAAATTTTATTAACCGTTAATTACTAACAGTAATTTTCTATCAGCTCTGTGACAACTGCAGTACTGTGTTGGATACCTTAATTTCCACAGTGAGGCGTTGTTTGACAAGAAATTTTACATCCGTGACCCTGAAGTCCCACCCTTTTGAAAATAACTGTTTCCTTCTGCCTGTCATTAACTTATTTCACGTCTGTTGAAAAAAACAGGCAGTGGTAGAGTTTGATTTCTTGTCTCCATTAACAAACCACAAAACCTTTGTGCTGATGGACGGTTTCATCTGAAAATGTGAAGAAAAGCAAGAAAAATGTGCTAAATTGCTAGCATGCTCACTACTAGGGCCGTGCGATATGGCAAAATAAAATTCAAATCACGATATTAGTCATCTTATATCATGAGAATGATGTATATTACAATATGCATTTACTGTAAATTGTACAGTTTGGATAATCACTCAAAAAGGACCTTTTTTTTTTTTTTTTTTTTACTTTTTTGACTTTCACCTTTTCCCGTCATAATTTTGCAGTGTTATAAAACAGTTTTGTCATGTGCATTTGAGACTTGATTCTCATAAATTTCAGGTTTTTCTTCTAAATCATATATGAATAAAAAGTAAACCTCAGTAAGTTAAATATTTCCTGAGCCAGAGGAAAATAGCAAAAAACCCCAAAACGGATAACATAACAAAATGTCTGAAAGTGAGCAAGTTAGCCGTGGCTGTGACCTACAGATATAATCAGCTGTTGGTGTAAATCAGCGAAAATTTCAGTGTCGACTCACAGCCTGAGGACGCCGTTCTGGCCTGATTTAACCGGTTTGCTTCTTCGTAAAATATTTCAGATTGGTCATGGTCTGAAAATCAAAGACACAAAGGTAATGTAATAAAACACGTGATGACTTTAACTTTATTCATTATCACTACTTGACTAATTAAAATGATTAGAAATCAACTAACTTACATTAAGAGTCACCTTGCTCCTCTGACCCGTTTTAATTGATTTATTTGTTGTGCCTGTATGTGCCGCCATCATGCACCTTTGCAGCTTCAATAAAATGTTTTCAGACAAAACTAAAACTCAGCAGTAATTTAAACCATAGAAATGATGGTCTGCTACATGTTTCCAGTTAGCACAACATAGCATCGTCATTTACATTTTATAATTAGACATGGTGTTAACGTTACTTACCTCCTATTAAAACGAGGTTAGCGCACTATCCTCTCTGATGCAGCTCGATGGAAACACAGTCCCACATCCCCGGCAAAACGGAGTAGCGGCTGTTTGAACTGGTAGTTTGGAGTTAGCATTAGCAGCCACCGTACTGAAGCCTAGCCACCCACCACACCTGTTCCACTGCGCGCAGTCACGCACTGCGGGGGAGGGACGGGGTGCTGACAAGTAGTGGTGAGGTAGCTTTACTGAATAAATGGGGGTATGTGCATTTTAAATACAATATAAACGATAAAGTATTCTGTGAAACAATAGACGTTTTTATATCGTCATCCTATATATATATCGGCATATTGCTCAGCCCTGCTCACTACTAGCCACCAGCTAACTGCTGGTGTTTGTGGCGACTGGCATTGGATACGTTTTGATGTGGGATTTTCTGAAGTACCGAGTCAACAGGTATGATTTATAAACACTTATTACTTTTGCACTTGACAGTACTTAATTTGTTTCCATGTGTGAAATGGAGATGTTTGGGAGAGATGGCCGTGGACTTCTTAACCAGATTGTTTAACACAATCTTGGAGAGTGAGAGGACGCCTGAGGAGTGGACAAGAAGTGGTTTGGTACCAGTTTTCAAGAATAATCAGTTTCTCCATGATTTCACGATGTTGCGTCACCGCGTCTTTGGCACGTCCTCGCACAGCAATTCACCTTTGGCCATGGGATCTCGGGTTCGATCCCACCCCCTGACTAACGGGGATCTATCTGTGTGGCATGTTCTCCCTGTGTCCGCATGGGTTTACTCCAGGATTTCTCTGGTTTCCTCCCACAGGGGCCCAAAAAACCATTCAGATGAGGTTAATTGGCATCATCTGGGGAGGTATGAATGTGAGTTGTCCCTTCCCCCCAGGCCAGTTATAAATAAAAATGCGTTCTTAATCTGCCCTGCCTGGTTAAATCAAGGTCAAATAAACAAAATTAAAAAAATAAATATAGAGAATGCATATGATAGGGTGCCAAGAGAGGAAGTGTTGTACTGTTTGAGGAAGTCAGGAGTGGCAGAGAGGTATGTGAAGGTGGTGCAGGACATGCATGAGGACAGCGAGACGGTGATGAGGTGTGCTGTAGGAGTGACAGATAGATTAAAGGTGGGGGTGGGGTTACATCAGGGATCGGCTCCGAGCCCCTTCTTGTTTGCCATGGTGATGGACAGGCTGACAGTTGCGGTCAGACAGGAATCTCTGTGGACCATGATGTTTGCAGACAACATTGTGATCTGTTGTGAGAGTAGGGAGCAGGTGGAAGAGAACCTGGAGAGGTGGCGGTATGCTCTGGAGAAAAGAGGAATGAAAGTCAGTAGAAGCAAAACAGAACACATGAGTGTGAATGAGAGGGAGGCAGGTGCAATGGTGAAGATGAAAGGAGTAGAGGTAGTCAAAGTAGATGTTTAAATACCTGGGATTAACTATCCAAAGCAATGGAAAATGCACGAGAGAGGTGAAGAAGAGAGTGCAGGCAGGGTGGAGTGGGTGGAGACAAGTGTCAGGGGTTATTTGTGATAGAAGGGTAGTGCTGACAAAAAGACATGAGGCGGAGGTGGCAGAGTTGAAGATGCTAAGATTTTCATTGGGAGTGACTAGAAGGGACAAGATTAGAAATGAGTCTATCAGAGGGACAGCTCAGGTTGAGCAAATTGGAGAAAAAGTAAGAGAGGCAAGGCTGAGATGGTTTGGACATGTGCAGAGGAGGGATGGTGGAGATACTGGACAGAGGATGCTGAAGATGGAGCTGCCAGGCAGGAGGAGATGAGGAAGACCACAGAGAAGATTGATGGATGTAGTGAAGGAGGACATGGAGAGGGCTGGGAACGATCCCTAATTTCCAGAATCGATTCGATTCCGATTCTTGAGATTCTGAAGCAATTCGATCTGATCCCAATTTGATCTGGGAAATGACCATTTTAACAGCCATTTTACTTGCCAGGAAAAAAAAAAATCTTGTAGACCTCATGCTGCAAGTTGTACCAAGAATACTCTAACTTTGTTAATACATAAATTATCACATATAGAACTGACCCCACAATAATGCACTTTTTATTATTTAACTTATGATTTCACTAAGTGCTCACAAGTGCTTTCTTTAGTGCAAAGGGTGTGTCGTGTCACGTTAACCCAGAGTCAGGAAACAACTTCAATGCATGAAGGATGTGGACATGATCTCACTGGACTTCAGTCCCTCCAGGATTTCGTTGACTGTTTCTGTGATTGTTGTGGTCCAAAAAGCCTGAATTTGTGGAGCTTTTCCAAAAAGTTGTGACATTTTTAGAGGTTTTTTGCACTGAAAGTTGTGTGAGGAAGTCCAGATTTTAAAGTAGCTGCTTTCTCCGTAGTTTACAGTGATGCTGTTCTATGTAACACCACAAGAAAAGCACAGGATTGCCAAAAACTTCCTGTTAAGCAGTGATTTATGTCGAATTAAATGCTCAGTAAAATTGTCAAAAAAATGACCAACATTGTATTGTTGATGAGAACTTAAATTAAAAAAGAAATAAAAGAATTAGTCATTACAACTAAATTGCTTTGGATGCATATGGAGAAAATTCTGGCAGCACCTTCTTGAATCTTGAATTTGCAAACTAAGACTGAAAAAGTTGAGGTCTTCTGTGCTGAAATCCCCATGAAGCAGGAATGGTCCTCCACTGACAACCTCTTCAGAAGGTCTCAGTGCAGGATGGAGCTGGGAGTGGAAACCCAGTCTTCACACATGTGGAGGGGAGGAGAAAAGAAGAGGTTTCACAGTAAAATTAGTAATCATAGTTTTAAATCCCCACACCACAGTAGGGTTTAATAATTGAGTTTCTTTTATTTTTTGTTCTTCATATTTTAACTACAAATTAACTTTCAGTTTTCCAAGGGCTGCCAGGGCTGCCCTTTGCCACTGATCCTGTTCATAATTTTTATGGACAGGATTTCTAGGCGCAGCCAGGGAATGGAGGGTGTCATGCTTGGTGACCACAGGATCTCATCTCTGTTGTTTGCAGATGATGTTGTCCTGTTGGCTTCATCCAGCAATGACCTACAGCTCTTGCTGGGACGGTTTGCTGCTGAGTGTGAAGTGGCTGGGATGAGAATCAGCACCTCCAAGTCCGAGTCCATGGTCCTCAGCCGGAAAAAGGTGGATTGTTCTCTCTGGGTTGGGGACAGGCTCCTGCCCCAAGTGGAGGAGTTTAAGTATCTTGGGGTCTTGTTCACGAGTGAGGGGAAAATGGAGCGAGAGATTAACAGACGGATCGGAGCAGCATCTGCAGTGATGCGGACGTTGTACCGGTCTGTTGTGGTGAAGAGGGAGCTGAGTTCTAAGGCAAAGCTGTTGATTTACCAGTCAGTCTATGTTCCTACTCTCACCTCTGGTCATGAGCTTTGGGTAATGACCGAAACAACGAGATCGTGGATACAAGCGGCTGAAATGAGCTTTCTCCATAGGATTGCTGGACTCACTCTCAGAGATAGGGTGAGGAGCTCAGTCATCCGGGAGAGGCTCAGAGTAGAACCGCTGCTCCTCCACATTGAAAGGAGCCAGCTGAGGTGGTATGGGCATCTGATCAGGATGCCTCCTGGACGCCTCCCACTCGAGGTGTTTCGGGCACGTCCCACTGGGAGGAGAGCCCGGGGCAGACCCAGGACTCGCTGGAGGGACTGTCTCCCAGCTGGTCTGGGAATGCCTTGGCATCCTCTCTGAAGAGCTGGAGCAGGTGGCTGGGGAGAAGAAAGTCTGGGCTTCTCTGCTTCAACTGCTGCCTCCGCGACCTGGACCTCCGGAAAAGTGGTAAAAGATTGATGGATGGATGGATGGATGGGCCCATTCTTCTTTGCACCTCTCAAGCTCCATCAGTTTGGATGGGAAGGGTCACTGCACAGCCATTTTCAGATCTGTCCAGAGATGTTCATTGGATTCAAGTCTGGGCTCTGGCTGGGCCTCTCAAGGACATTCACAGAGTTGTCCTGAAGCCACTCTTTTGATATCTTGGCTGTGTGCTTAGGGTTGTTGTCCTGCTGAAAGATGAACCGTCGCCCCAGTCTAAGGTCAAGAGCGCTGTGGAGCAGGTTTTCATCCAGGATGTCTCTGTACTTTGCTGTATTCATCTTTCCCTCTATCCTGACTAGTCTCCCAGTTCCTGCAGCTGAAAAAAACATCCCCACAGCATGATGTTACCACCACCACGCTTAACTGTATGGATGGTATTGGCCTGGTGATGAGTGGTGCCTGGTTTCCTCCAAACATGACGCCTGGCATTCACGCCAAAGAGTCCAATCTTTGTCTCATGAGACCAGAGAATTTTGTTTCTCGTGGTCTTGAGAGTCCTTCAGGTGCCTTTTGGCAAACTCCAGGCAGGCTGTCATTTGCCTTTTACTAAGGAGCGGCTTCCATCTGGCCCCTCCACTATACAGGCCTGATTGATGGATTGCTGCAGAGATGGTTTTCCTTTTGGAAGGTTCTCCTCTCTCCACAGAGGAATGCTGGAGCTCTGACAGAGTGACCATCAGGTTCTTGGTCACCTCCCTGACTAAGGCCCTTCTCCCCCGATCGCTCAGATTAGACGGCCGGCCAGCTCTAGGAAGAGTCCTGGTGGTTCTTAACTTCTTCCATTTATGGATGATGGAGGACACTGTGCTCACTGGGACCTTCAAAGCAGCAGGAATTTTTCTGTCCCCTTCCCCAGATTTGTGCCTCGAGACAATCCTTTCTCAGAGGTCTACAGACAGCTCCTTTGACTTCATGCTTGGTTTGTGCTCTGACATGCACTGTCAACTGTGGGACCTTCTATAGACAGGTGTGAGTCTTTCCAAATCATGTCCAATCAACTGAATTTACCACAGGTGGACTCCAGTTAAGCTGTAAAAACATCTCAAGGATGATCAGTGGAAACAGGATGCACCTGAGCTCAATTTTGAGCTTCATGGCAAAGGCTGTGAATACTGATGTACATGTGATTTCTGAGCTTTTATTTTAATAAATTTGCAAAATGCTGAAAAAAAAAAACTTTTTTCATGTTGTCATTATGGGGTATTGTGTGTAGAATTTTGAGAAAAATGAATTTTTCATTTGATATGTTGGAGCACCCACAACGACCTCAGCAGGAGGAGCTGGACCCACAACGATCTCTGGCGGTGATCCTGGACCCATGGAGACAGCTGGCAGATCTGGAATAACCTTGGTGACCCTGGAGAAGAGCTCAGACAAAAGAGGCAGAGAGACAGGGTCAGGATCACCGGCAGCAGTGGAGCCCGGTGAGGCGAGCTCAGGTGAGCTGTCCCCGTCAAGCGCCTGACAAGAATTCTCCAAAACTGCGACAATGAAAACAAAGGAGAGCACTTGCCTGAGCTCGAGCTCCACCGCCGTCCAGGACTCCGTCAATCCAGGCAACGATTTTTCAAGTCCAGTCCATTGGAGGTCCAGCTCCAGCTCTGCTGCGGCAGCCCCTGCAGCAGGCTTGGTGGTAGATACAGTCTCCAGACTCCCAGGCAAAGTGACCCACGCCGGTGGCTCATCCAGCATTGCGGCTGAGGGTCCACTTCCTGCGGGTGCTGGATCCAGTGTAGCTGAGGTCCGGGGACACACCATCGTCGGTGTAGATGTCAGCTCAGTACCAGCATTTCCACTCTGACTAGGCTATGGCTGCTGGGCTGGGGCCAGGTCCTCCAGGACTGCAGGCTCCTTCATCGTCCGGCGGCTCAGCAGGCACTCGGAAAACGTGGGAGGAGGCACAGAGAGGGTAGGTGAAAGGCTTACAGCTGTAGCAGGCAGTGAGGGCTCAGAGGACTGTATGAACTGAGCCTCACCACCGGAAATCAGACAAGGTAATCCATGTTTAAGTGATTGAGAATGAAAAAACACTTGCCTGTTTTCCCGGGATGTGATGTTTTCTGCTGCAGCTGCCATCATGTCATCCCCCTCTGTGACTACAGTGGATATTGGCCCCTCAGAGGATTGTGGAGGGGCAGCCTCAGTGGGCACGGAGATGGGCGGAGCCGGAGGAAAAACAATTGACCTCTCGGCAGCGGTAGAGAGTGCTGGGGAGAAGCAGGGAACAGCAGCTGCAGATAAGGGAGGCGCTGACGATTCAGCCGGAGATGAAAAACACTGAATGCGCACTGCTGAGGCAGGCTTCTGACTGGGCGTAGAAGAAGCTGCTGGCTGACAGGTGAGGGCGTTCTGCTGACGGGGTTTTTTTAGATCGGCAGTGATGAATGGGAGGCGTAGGCTTACTGTGGAGAGGGAGAGGCTCTGGAGTTAGGGGGTGCTCAATCATTGGCTCCAATTCCGGTTCCCTTGGCGAAAACTCCTCCAATTCCTTAGCCAAATCCGGGAGGAGCCATGGCTTAACCTCTAACAGGAGGTCAGTCTCTGCCAATAAAACCTGTCTGTGCTCCTCCAGCTGCTCGGCTGATGGAGTGGGCCAAAGCTTGGGAGGAGGAGGCGAAGCTGCCGCCAGAGAGTGGCGAGAGGCTGGGAGCTTTCTTGTGTGCAAGCATTTGGTCTTTGTTGGCGCAGGCGCCGGCATCGGAGCTGGTTCCCCCGGCTCATTGCTCATTGATGGAGGGGAGATTATGGAGAGAAGTAGGTCTCCGAGCTCTGGATGATCCCACAGGCTGGGGCATGCCTCAAGCACCTGTGCTGCGCCCTCCAGACACTCTGGGCCTGCCTCGGGGGTACAGGAGGCTTAAGCCTGTAACAGGATATCCTCCAGCACGTACACTGACCGCTGCTCCATTTCATCTAGTCCCAAGGTGGACACCTCCGGGGTAACAGACATGATAATCTTGGTGTGAAAAGAAAAAAACAAACGGGGAAAAAAATGGAAAAACCAACGAGCTTGGCTGCCGAGGAGTGAAAGAAACAAAAAAAAAAATCAACAAACTCTCAGTAGCTGGGTCTCTACTTGGCCGCTGTCTTCTGGTCATAAATGTCCTCTGGGGCAGGAAGGTGAGACCCATGCGCTGAATTGTGAGTTTGGATAAATTTATTGACAAAAACAACAAACATAAAGTTCAACAAAGTGCTCAAAACACAAAATACAAATTAAGGCGAAAACTTACAGATTTTGAGCACCAGAGCTAGGACAGCAGCAAAAGAAAATGAAAATAACTTCCCTTAAATAGGGATCAAAACCCTTTGCATAATTAGTGACAGGTGTGAGTGCCTGAACAGGCAGGGGAAGGCATAATGCAGACCAGCTGGGGCAGAGAGAGAGAGGCGAACCAAAACTGACAGCTGACAAGGCTGTCAGTTTTGGATGCCCACACGAAGCCTCACGCCGCTGACAGCTGTCAACCAGTACAAGAACAATAATGAAGATATGAAAAATAAAATAACAATCCCCACTTACCAAAATATAAATATAAATAGATACAAAATAAAAATGTAACAAAACTAAAACACAAACATGAAAAAGGCAAACAGAACATGAATACAGAAACCCCAAAAAGGCATAAAATGCAACAAATAAGTAAATATAAAGAAAAAGCCACGAGACTGAGCATGGCGGAAACTGCCAGTGCTCTGCGCGTGACAATACCAGCTGCAATCAGAGAACGTACCACACTAAACACTTTTAAACTGTAAAAGTTGGCTTTTAAACAACCAAAACTGTACCCATAACTAGTGGTTGCTCTGTGGCATGCACATATATATGTGCCCGTGCGTCACACACATATGCCCCGCCTCTTGTCTGTTGTTGCTGTGAGGTGCTCGGGTGCATGTGTGTGTGTGTGTACGCATACACAGCACTTCACTCGTGTGACATTTGAATGTTTTGTTTTGTAGCACCTTAACTCTGAACTTGAGCATATCCACGTTGTACAGTTTCATTGCGGTTGTTCTTCTGCTGTATGATTGTTGGTGTGTTTCTGTGACCCGTCGGGGGACTACAGGTGAGAATTAGCAGTGGTGCTAAATCTGGCACACTTACATTTAGGGCTCTGCGATAGGACGATATATTCAAGATTCAAAGGCTTTATTATCATGTGCACAGTTAAGAAATGCAACATTTCCTGAGCCATGAATATATATCAGTGAATACATGAATATATACGTGAATATATATATGAATATATATGGGTGACGCGATTAAAAAAACGCCTCCTGTTTCCTATAAAACTGTTTTGTTTCCATCAGGATTTAAGGGACTTACCCGTGCGTACTTGTCAGCGCCCCACCGCTCCCCCGCAGTGCGTCAGGTGCGCCACACAGCTAGCTAACATCAAGCTAATGTTTTGCCGCTACTTCTGTGCCAGCCAGGGATGTGTAACTTTTCCCGCCGTGCTGCATCAGAGAGGGCAGTCCTCCCACCTCATTTTAATTGGAGGTAAGTCCCGTTAACACCATCTCGCTCTCTGTAAGACAGCAGATGCTAAATGACCATGCTAACTTGTTGCTAATAGGAAACATTTCCACCCTAAACCATCGTTGTGGTTTAAATCACTGCCGAGTTTCTTAATTTTGTCTGAAATAAACATTACTAAAACTGAAGAAGTGTGTGACAGCAGCTGCATACACACTAAATAAATAAATTAAAACGTGTCGGAGGAACAAACTGTAATTCCTGTGTCTTAACGTGATTTGATTTGTAATCATTTTTAATTAGTCCAGTAGGTATAAAACATAAAGCTGAAGTCCTCTCAAATGCACATTAAAAACAATTTTATAACAACACTGCAAAATTAAGAGGGAAAAAGTGCATAAAATTAATGACAGATAAATTTGTTCAATTGATTTTTTTTCAGTATGTAATTTAAATGTAGAACAAGACATGGTCCTTTTATTGGTTATCATATAGAAACTGTAGAATTTACAGGAAATGTATATGATGATAGACTATATCATCATTGTGGTGATCCCGAGCACAGGTCTGTCCGCGCTCAACTCATTTATTATTTTTCCTTTTTTCTCTCTGTTTAGTCTTGTTTGTTAGGGGATTGACTTTGGGCTTTTATTTTGACAGCGCCGCGGCAGCACTTCCTCCTGTCAGGCTGCCCGCGGACTGTCACAGCTGCGGGCTCTTAATCCCTCCTTATTTGTCTCACCTGTTTGTGGTTTGGTGGATGCACTATTTAAGATTGCAGCAGCGATTCATTCTTCGCTCAGATCTCACACCCTTTAGGCTGGAGTCGCCGTGGTCGAGTGTCATAGTTTATGTTTTGCCCCTCGAGGCGCTTTATTTTGTACTTTGTAATAAAATAACAAAACTCACTGTTGGCATTTGGCGTCTCATCTTTGCCCTTCAAAGGGCAAATCATGACAGTCATGGTCAAATAAGATGACTTATATCATGATATGAAATTTGGTCATATGGCCCAGCCTGCTTACATTTGTATTAATGTTGATTAGTGTGTACTGGCCCTTTCAAACAAACTTGAAATGAAACTTAAACCTGTTCCACTTGGACCCGGAGCAGGAGAGCTCATGTTGCAGCCTTCGTCATCCTGGCTGTGCTGAAAAAAAACCCAGATGTTTTTTCTGCTTCTCGGTTGGCTGACGCAGCATGCTTTCCTGTGCGCTCTCTGTCCATTGCTGCAAGTGTGGTCACCTGTATGAGCGCACGATTGTTTCCATGCTGCGGGTTTCCACCCTGCTGTATACAGAGACAGAAATGAGCTGCTGTCATGTAAACAAGTTAAGTAACACCACGTACAGTGGGGCAAAAAAGTATTTAGTCAGCCACCAACTGTGCCAGTTCTCCCACTTAAAAGATGAGAGAGGTCTCCAATTTTCATCATAGGTATACCTCAACTATGAGAGACAAAATGAGGAAAAAAAAATCCAGAAAATCACATTGAAGGATTTTTAATGAATTAATTGGTAAATTCCTCGGTAAAATAAGTATTTGGTCACCTACAAACAAGCAAGATTTCTGGCTCTCACAGACCTGTAACTTCTTCTTTAAGAGGCTCCTCTGTCCTCCACTCGTTACCTGTATTAATGGCACCTGTTTGAACTCGTTATCAGTATAAAAGACACCTGTCCACAACCTCAAACAGTCAGACTCCAAACTCCACTATGGCCAAGACCAAAGAGCTGTCAAAGGACACCAGAAACAAAATTGTAGACCTGCACCAGGCTGGGAAGACTGAATCTGCAATAGGTAAGCAGCTTGGTGTGAAGAAATCAACTGTGGGAGCAATTATTAGAAAATGGAAGACATACAAGACCACTGATAATCTCCCTTGATCTGGGGCTCCACGCAAGATCTCACCCCATGGGGTCAAAATGATCAGGAGAACGGTGAGCAAAAATCCCAAAACCACATGTGGGGACCTAGTGAATGACCTGCAGAGAGCTGGGACCAAAGTAACAAAGGCTACCATCAGTAACACACTACGCCACCAGGGACTCAAATCCTTCAGTGCCAGACGTGTCCCCCTGCTTAAGCCAGTACATGTCCAGGCCCATCTGAAGTTTGCTAGAGAGCATTTGGATGATCCAGATGAGGACTGGAAGAATGTCATATGGTCAGATGAAACCAAAATAGAACTTTATTGTAAAAACTCAATTTGTTGTGTTTGGAGGAGAAAGAACACCATACCTACTGTGAAGCATGGAGGTGGAAACATCATACTTTGGGGCTGTTTTTCTGCAAAGGGACCAGGACGACTGATCCGTGTAAAGGAAAGAATGAATGGGGCCATGTATCATGAGATTTTGAGTGAAAACCTCCTTCCACCAGCAAGGGCATTGAAGATGAAACGTGGCTGGGTCTTTCAGCATGACAATGATCCCAAACACACCACCCGGGCAACGAAGGAGTGGCTTTGTAAGAAGCATTTCAAGGTCCTGGAGTGGCCTAGCCAGTCTCCAGATCTCAACCCCATAGAAAATCTTTGGAGGGAGTTGAAAGTCCGTGTTGCCCAGCGACAGCCCCAAAACATCACTGCTCTAGAGGAGATCTGCATGGAGGAATGGGCCAAAATACCAGCAACAGTGTGTGAAAACCTTGTGAAGACTTACAGAAAACGTTTGACCTCTGTCATTGCCAACAAAGGGTATATAACAAAGTGTTGAGATGAACTTTTGTTATTGACCAAATACTTATTTTACTGAGGAATTTACCAATTAATTCATTAAAAATCCTTCATTATGATTTTCTGGATTTTTTTTTCTCATTTTGTCTCTCATAGTTGAGGTATACCTATGATGAAAACTGGAGACCTCTCTCATCTTTTAAGTGGGAGAACTTGCACAATTGGTGGCTGACTAAATACTTTTTTGCCCCACTGTATTTAGTTTGCTTAATAAAAAGACGAGGTAAAGACCCTTGATAGAGCCTCCCCCCCACAATCGGGAGGTCATGGGTTCAAATCCTGGCCGGGTCATACCAAAGACCATATAAAAATGGTATTTTCCACCTTCTAGCTTGGTGCTCAGCATAATAGAACGGGGGAAGTAAAGTTAACACACAGAGCTACCAGAGGACTGACCCCCCACTGTAGCTTTCACTACTCACAGTAGCTGTGCAGCCGAGGGTCAGAGAAACGGAGATAGGCGCCGCCCCATACACCACATGGTGTCCCACCTGCTGTGGAAGGGATTAACTTGTCAGGGCGTGGGTTGAGTCTCATGTCTCACTTTCAGTCGTTGTTTGTATTTCTGTAAAGCATAGACTCAGTCCACGGCCTGACTTTGTGTTTATATTGTATCGTCTGTATTTATCCTTGTTTGTTGGTTCCATGATTCTGTTCTGTGTTCTTTTTAGTGTTATTTCTGATCTGGATTCAGTTGTGTCATTGTTTGTCACGGTCATGTCTCCCCTGATCCCCTGTGTATGTTGTCTCCCTCTGTGTGTGTGCTCAGCCCCGCCCCCTCCTGTCATTCCCTCTTTCCTCACGTGTCAGCCGTCTGTGTCCCGTGTTTCCTGGTTGCGTTCTGTTCATTATTTTAGGCTTGTGTTCACGTTGTTCGTCTCGGGTTCTTTAGTAATGCTGGCGTGATTCCACGCCTCTGCCTGCCTGTATCCTGTCGGTTCCTCCCCGTGGTTTTTGTTGTGCTTCTGAGTGCTGTTTTATTTTCTGTTTAAGCCCTCAAACATTGTCTGTTTGACCTACGCTCAGGAATAAAATCATTTTTTGAACTTACGTCCAGCAATTGGGTGCTATTGCTTCCATATCTGACATAACTTGACACTATCGGAGCCCCCCCCCCCCCCCCCAATATAGTGGTAAGGAAACACTGTCAGGGGCGGGGCTTTGGATGACGTCTGACCAATAACTGAGAAAATGCACTGCTGTAACTGTGTGATGAGCGCTGACTTCCTGGTTGTGTGTTTAGTTGCAGTACCATGCAGGTCTAGCCTCCAGTTTGTTGAACCAACAGTCACTCAAACGATCGGCCAATCAGATGGGAGCTTCAGCCAAGAGACGACCCAAAGTCCAACCCAGTACCCTGGTCCTCCCCCCTCAGTGAGTACTGCTTTGTATTACTGCAGTCAGTACTACAATGTAACTACAGTAGTGAAAGAGTACCGTCTGACTGAATTTGCTGTTTAATTTAATGTTTATTTGAAAGGGACATTACATACTACTGACCATTAATACAAGCTAGTGCATCGTAGAACCAAGTCTTCCTGTCTGAAGCAGGGATCCCAATCAGGCTTTCCAGGCCCAAATGTAGGCTGTGTTTGAAAGTGGAATACAAAGAGGTGTGGCCTATATGTAAGCAATCACATGTTAGACTTTGACAAATATAGAAGGGAGTAAACGGCACTAAGGTTTATTTGACTGTGTGAATATTAATTACAGAATACCTAAATACTGAAAATGAATGGGACATCCAATATTAGTGACTGTTTCAGATCCTTGTTTATTTGTTTATTTATCACTGATCTGTCTGATCTTTTATCACTTCTATTCATAATAGTGAATCTTCACTTCAGGAATGGCAGCTGTTCAGTCATCATCATAATTATTTTACTTTCTATCACTGTTCAGTGATGGAGTTCAGTGGAATATTGAATTTCTTCTGTGTATCGTCAATAAACAGCCCCCGACCAACAGTGATCTGTGTGGAGTTTGCATGTTCTCCCCGTGTTGCGTGGGTTTACTCCGGGATTTCTCCGGTTTCCTCCCACATGCCAAAAACATGCATGTTAGGTTAATTGGCTGTTCTAAATTGTCCCTAGATATTTGTTTCCTATAGGCCCTTAGAACAGAGGGTTAGTATTAATGAAAGCGCTTTGAGTGGTCTTTGTGACTAGAAAAGCGCTATATAAGTGCAGGTTAGTTAGTTAGTTAGTAGTTAGTCATACAGTACTATAACAGGACACCTTTACTAATATTTCAGACCCATTGTAGTGCATCAGTTTATATTTTAGCAATATTTTGTTATTAAAAGTTTTTTTTAAAAACTGTAATCAACTGAATTAACTACAAAACACCAACATTATTATACACAGCAGAAGGACCCGTCTGACTGCAACCGTTGCATCACTGTTGCCCATTTAACCCCTCGCACTCTGGTCAATTTACCTAAAAACGCCAAAAAATAACGTACCCAAAGTAAATCAAAAGCTGTTCTTCAACCCTTTGCAGCATCTTCATTGGGTTGGTCTCATTTAAAAGAAAACACTTTGAATTTTTTGGCAAAACAGTCATAATCTCTCTAAGTGCTCCGGCCACTGAGTAACAGTCATCTAAACATACTGAACTTGAAGAAAATTCAATTCAATTCAACTTTATTTATATAGCGCCATTTTACAACAACAGTCATTTAATAGCACTATCAACTGTAGGGGGGAACCCCCACAGTTGCAGAAAGACCCCAGCAATCAGGCGATCCCCTGTGAGCAAGCACTTGGCGACGGTGGAGAGGAAAAACTCCCTTTTAACAGGAAGAAACCTCCAGCAGAACCAGGCTCAGGGAGGGGCAGTCATCTGCTGCGACTGGCTGGGGGGTGAGGGGATAGAGAAGAAGAAAAGAACAGACATGTAGAGAGCAAACAGCACGATTGGGGACTCAATCTATGGGAGAGAACAAACAAATGTTAATGACCAGCAAAAAAAAATATTTCATTGAGAGTGAGGAAAGGAGTGAGGCCCAGTGCATTACTGGAGGTCCCCCGGCTGACTAAACCTATTAGCAGCATAACTAAGGGAGGGTTCAGAAACACATGATCCCTCCCTAATTGTAGGCTATATCAAAAAGGTAGGTTTTAGCCCTATTCTTAAAAACAGAGATCGAGTCTGACTCCCGAATCCAGATTGGCAGCTGATTCCACAGGAGAGGAGCTTGATAACTGAAGGCTCTGCCTCCCATTGTACTTTTGGAGATTCTAGGTATTACAAGTAATCCTGCATTTTGGGAGCGTAGTGCTCTGTTAGGATAATACGGTAGTATCAGATCTTTTAAATAAAAAGGAGCCTGATTGTTTAGAGCTTTGTAAGTAAGAAGAAGGATTTTAAACTTAATTCTAAACTCTATGGGAAGCCAATGAATGGAGGCCAGAACCGGAGAGATATGATCTCTCTTTCTAGTACCTGTTAAAACTCTTGCTGCAGCATTTTGGATCAGCTGAAGACTTTTTAAAGATGTTTTAGGACAGCCTGATAATAAAGAATTACAATAATCTAATCTCGAGCTAACAAAAGCGTGGATCAGCTTCTCAGCATCACTCTTGAGACAAGATGCTCCTAATCTTGGCAATATTACGCAAATGATAGAAGGCAGTCTTAGAAACAAATTTAATATGTGAATTGAAGGACAAATCCTGATCAAAAATAACTCCAAGGTTCCTCACAGAGCTATTAAGAGAAAGAGTAACCGCATCCAAACTGAAAGTTTGATTTGGAAAGGAATTTCTAAGGTTTTTTGGACCAACAAGAATGACTTCAGTCTTATCTGAATTTAATAGCAGGAAATTACAAGTCATCCAAGCTTTGATTTCCTTAAGACAGTAATCAATTAGCCAAGTTAGAAGCCTATCATCTGGCTTCATTGACAGGTATAATTGTGTGTCATCTGCATAACAATGAAAATGTATACAGTGCTTTCTAATAATGTTGCCTAACGGAAGCATATATAAACAAAAAAGAGTAGGGCCTAGCACAGATCCCTGTGGAACTCCATGACTAAGCTTTGAGTTGAAAGAAAACTCATTATTTACATGAACAAACTGGAACCTATCAGATAAATAAGATCTAAACCATTGCAACGAAGTTCCATTAAGTCCAACATAGTGTTCTAATCTATCAAGTAGAATATTATGATCGATAGTATCAAAAGCTGCACTAAGGTCTAAAAGGACAAGTACAGAAACTAGTCCATTATCAGATGCAATGAGGAGGTCGTTAGTGACCTTCACTAAGGCTGTTTCAGTACTATGATGGATTCTAAACCCAGATTGAAACTCTTCAAGTAAACCATTTCCCTGTAGGTGGTCAAATAATTGCGTAGCAACAACTCTTTCTAAGATTTTTGAAATGAAAGGGAGATTAGAGATTGGTCTATAGTTAGCTAAAGCTCCTGGATCTAGTGTTGGCTTTTTGAGTAAGGGTTTAATTACAGCCGTTTTAAAAGCCTGCGGTACATGGCCTAAAGTTAATGAAGAATTGATTATATGAAGAATAAAGCTACCAGCAAGTGGGAAGACTTCTTTAAATAACCTGGTAGGAATAGGGTCTAAAAGACAAGTTGAAGGTTTGGATGAGGAAACTATTTTGTCTAACTCACAAAGGTCGATTGGAGTAAACTCATCAAGACAGACATCAATAGAAGGAGTTGTAGTAGTTACAGTATTTAAGTTAACTGTGGGAAGAATTTGATTGATTTTATCTCTGATGGATGAAATTTTATTATTGAAAAAGTTCATAAAGTCCTGACTAGTAAGCTCTAAGGGAATGGTAGGATTGACAGAGTCCTGACTCTTTGTCAACCTGGCTACAGTACTGAAAAGAAACCTGGGATTATTCTTGTTCTCTTCTATTAATGCAGAGTAATAACTCGTTCTAGCTTTTCTAAGAGATTTTTTATAAATTAAAAGATGATTTCTCCAAGCTAAATAGATTTCATCTAAATTAGTAGAGCACCATTTTCTTTCTAATTGACGAGTCTTCTGTTTTAAGCTACAAGTTTCTGTGTTGAACCAAGGAGTTAGAAATCTCTGATTAGACTTTTTCTTTTTTAAGGGGGCCACCAAGTCTAGAGTCTGATGCAGAGAAGCTGAAACACTATCCACCATGTTATCAATTACAGAAGGAGCAAGCTGTCTATAGCTTATTTCCGTTGTGTTGACACATGGCATAGAGGAAACAATCTGCATAAATTTGGAAACAGCATCATCTGAGAGGCATCTACTGTGATAATATTTTTCTTTAGGAGCCAAATAGTCAGAAATAGTAAAATCAAAGGTTAACAGACAATGGTCTGACAGTACAGGGTTATGAGGAGACACTACCAGATTTTCTATTTCTATGCCATATGTCAGAACAAGGTCCAATGTATGGTGGAGGTAATGAGTAGAATTTCCTACTTTCTGAGAAAACCCAATCGAGTCTAATATTGAATTAAAAGCCACATTAAGGCAGTCACTATCTACATCCACATGTATATTAAAGTCCCCTACTATAATTATTCTATCAGATTTCAGCACTAAATCAGCTAAGAAATCAGCAAATTCGGATAAAAATTCTGAGTAGGTTGATGGGGGACGATAAACTATGGCAAATAAAATTGGGTTTAACCTGGAATTGCTAAAGTGCCCAATACTGAGGACCAGGCCCTCAAAGGAATTATAACATGTTTTTTGCTTTACATTAACTAGTAATTTGGAATGGTAAATTGTTGCTACTCCTCCTCCACGACCAGAACTTCTGGGATTTTGACAGTTTCAGTAACCAGAGGGAGTTGATTCATTTAAACCAACATAATCCTCTTGCCCTAACCAAGTCTCTGTAAGGGAAATTAAATCAATCTGATGATCAATTAACAGATCATGGACTAACAGAGACTTGGGAGTTAGAGACCTAATATTTAATAAACCACATTTAATTTTTAAATTATGAGGAGGAACAGAGGCCAAATCATTCAATTTAGAGGCTTTATGTTTAATTTGAGTTTTACCAATATTTTGCTTTATCACTTTGGGATGCTTATACATTATATTTTTATTTACTTTGGAGGGAGCAGACAACGATTCTCTGATGGGGGAGACAGGGGCTAAGCTGAGGGGTGGCGGATGAAGAGGAGCTGCAGAGAGGCGTTTAAGACTGCGACTCTGCTTCCTGGTCCCAACTCTGAGTAGTCAGGGTTTTGGAAATTTGGATAAAAAAGATGCCAGATTGTTAGATAAATGAGAAGCACCATCCAAAGTGGGATGAATGCTGTCTCGTCTCATAAGACCAGGTTTTCCCCAAAAAGAGCTCCAATTGTCAATGTAGCCCACGTCATTTTTAGGACACCACACAGACAGACAGCGGTTCAAGGATGACGAGCGACTAAACATGTCATCACTGGTCAGATTGGGGAGGGGCCCAGAGAATACTACAGAGGCAGACATCGTTTTTGCAAACTCACACACCGATTCTATATTAAGTTTCGTGACTTCCGACTGCCGGAGACGGATGTCATTAATGCCGGCGTGAATAACAATTGTGGAATATTTACAGTTACTTTTAGCCAGCATTTTCAAATTTGACTCGATGTCGCCTGCTCTGGCCCCAGGAATGCATTGGACTATGGCCGCTGGAGTCTCTAGGTTCACGTTTCTGACTACAGAGTCACCAATGATCAGAGTTTTTTCCTCAGCGGGTGTGTCGCTGAGCGGGGAAAAATGATTAGAAACGTGAACAGGTTGGTGGTGTACCGGGGCTTTGCGACTAGGCTTCCTTCTCACCGTCACCCACCCAGTCTCCTCGCTGCTGAGGAGAGCCGGGGAACCGCTGACAGGGGGGCCTAAGCTAGCTAGCTGCACTGCAGCTAAGGGGCGTCCGTCAAGATTAACTGGCACAGACGGTGTTTCAGTGCAGCGGAGCCGGGATTCCAAATCAGACAACCTCGCCTCGAGCGCCTCAAAAAGACAACATTTATTACATTTACCGTTATCACTAAAAGAGGCAGAGGTGTAGCTAAACATCTGACAGAGAGAGCACACCAGAGGAGGAGAGGAAGGAGAGCTAGTAGCCATAGCTAGTGGCTAGCTAGTGGCTGGAGAGCAAACCACACAGGCAGACAGCAAAACAGGAAGTGACGATACGTTACCACAAGGAAGTGACGATCCGCAAGGATCCACAAGGAAGTGAAAATAAATTTGGCCTGGGTGTTTTTTTGGATACAAATGCTTGCAAATAACCCACAGCTGTCAGATCCGGGCTGGAAAATGCAACAGAAATGTAGAACCAAGTGTTATCCAGCTGAGGTCAAAATTTTGTAACAATACCACAAAAAATGAATATATTACACAGCTTTGTTCTCAGGTTGTTCCCAGGCGTTTTTGAACTGTGCCAAATTGTGCCAAATGGCACAGTTTGGAAAAACGTCTGTAACTTTTGAATGATTCAATGTAGAAGCTTCATTTTGGGCTCTAATGAAAGGTGAAGGGCTGTGTGTGTGTGTGGGGGGGGGGTGTTTATTCATGACTGAATGAACAAACAAGCCCCCACACACAAAGAAGCATGACACGTAAAAAATGTGTGGCTTTTTTTTACAAGAAAAAATAACCTACAGTGCAATAAAAATTATACTAAAATATCTATAATGTAGAAGATAACACCCCCCCCCCCCCCCCGCTACAGAGGACGGACATCGCCCATCGCTACATGACGGAAAGCGGGGACGGTGCGGTCTACTACGCACAGTTGTACTAAAATATCTGCAATGATATCTGCAATCTGCTACAGAAGAGTAGCGGGGGGGTGGGGCTTCACGGTCCGGACGCGGCGCACGGACTGGACCCGTGCGCCTCGGTCTTCATGTTGCGATGACGCACAGTTGTAATTTACCGATCGGTCAAAAGTCATTTTGATTACAATTTTCAGGGATAAAGAATAATTTAGCTTATAACACTTACCTGTCCACAACAGCAGTGTCGCTGGCGAACTTCTCTTCCTCATTGTCAGACGAACATGACGCAGGTCCGCTTGTTACGGACTTGTGGTTCTGGTCACGCGACCCGGTCAAACCATAATTCCATTATTGCGGTTTTGCGCTTCCATGACTGCAGTTTTGGCGAACAATTTTTCAAAACAAATAAGAACAGTAGTAAGAAAAAAAGACTGGCGAACGCGTGTGTGTCACCCAGCGGCTTACACAAAACAGATTTTACGCAAGGGACGCACGCTTTCGAACTTCTCTGCTTCAATTGGCTGGCTGTATTCGCAGCCGTTGGTAGGCGGGTCCTTCTTGCTAGGTTTTCAGTCATTGGTTCTTCAAGGTTTCAGAAGCCCAATTCAAGGCTCTTATTAGTCGAATGAGAGGTCAATCACATATCAAAGCACTCCTTTGGCTTTCTGTTCACGGCTGTGTCTGTAGTGGAAGAACGGAAACGCAGCTTTTTTTTTTCAGTGCGCTCTAGGATGCAGTGCGCAGAGACGTGACCGCCCGTGGTACACCGGAGTGCAAGAGGTTAACTGTAAATATTGAACTAAAAATGTTTTATTTCCTTATTTGGGCATTTTTGTGTCCTGCATTCAGGCCCTGTCACACCTAGACGATTTAGGCAGCATTTGCAAAACGTATGAAAAATTTGGCGAATATGCTGGCGTACATTGAGTCAGTTCTGGCTAAGTTTTGTCTAATTTAATTGCTGAAGAACGCTGGTATACGGCGTAGTTCGACGAGCTCCTCTGGAAAATTTTCAGCATGCTGAAAATTTTTGGATTCTTTTTTTTTTTTTTAACCCAAGAGGAGTTGTATTGGCCATTTGTTTTAACCTGGAAGTATTAAACTGTTTCATGTTGATGGTTTCATCCAGGACCTCTGGAGCCTCTTTGTGCCCACACGCTGGTTAGGTGCTATATCGATTGTGTCTGTGATTGATTTATGATGGACTGCCAGGCCCAGGTCGGCTATAGCACACACTCTGTTCTTCTGCATGCTGAAAATTTTCTGACATATCCAGCATATGGTTGATACGTCCTGCATTTGCAGAGCAAAGGTTGTAGGGAAGTTATGCATTCGTTCACACACTTTACTTGCCAGCAACTCAGTCTACGGTCCCACTGCAGATCTTGATGCGCAATTCCAACCTTTTGCTGAGATCTGATTTTTTTTGTGTGTGTGTGTGTGTGTGTGTGTTCACATTATAATTTAAATGTGACCCCCATCAGACTCCATCAGACTCCAGTGTGAACGGTGGACTGCAGTGCTATTCAGTTATAAAATCATTTGGACCATAATTTTAAATCAAGACATGTAACTGGGCCACACATGTTCAGCCATGTGTCGAATGACAAATTTCAAACCAACACAGATCGATATGATGAAAAATATGCACTTTATATTAATTGTCTTGGTTTTAAATGTGTGCTTGGCACATGACAAAGGCACATCAAACGTGCATAAAAACACAATAACAGTGCTGGGGTTGAGCAGAGCTTGAAGTAGTAGAAATATTTTTCCTCGAACAATTAAATAAATAGAATGGAAAAAAAAATTGTAAATAACCATTTTGGTCACATCTTATCAGGCATATGTCGAAGTGCACAAACACTCACTGTGCACTGTTAGTAGCATTAACATTTGTTTCCCTTTTGAAATAACATATCCTAAATCCTGGTCATAACTGACCTTGGCACATCACAAAGTGCATTTAGCTGAATAAAAAATGAACTGTCAAACACTTCAGTGCACAAACCCCCCAAGAAAAGATTGATAACATTAACAAACATTGCACATCCACTATTGTGGTTTGTTTTGTTTTAAATCACCACATGTCGGTAGGAACCTCTTTTTATAACTACACATTCCATTACACACACATATCAGTCGACCAAAAATTTCTAGTAGAGTTAAGGATGCTACTTTTCTCTGTAAATTTATCTAAATTTGAAACAGTTTTCCCCAAATTTGTAATTTCCTCTTGTAAAATTGACTTTTCTTGTACATTTGAGACTTTATTATAAATTTGTGGATTTTTATGTATGATTTTTGTTTATTTTTAAATAAGATTAGTTTTTTTAATAAATTTGAAACAGATTGTGGTAAAATTTTTGACTTTTTTTCCTTTTACAATTTACACTTTTGACCATAATTTTGCAGTCAGAACAGAACAATAATTTAACTCTGATTTCAAAGAAAAAAATGTTAATACAATTACATTTAATGAAATAAATTAACTTAAATGACCAAAGATGCGGTTATTTCTGTTAAAATATTTCAATATATTTATAATTTTTTAGAAATCTCCTCACCACCCAGAGAGCAGGAAAAACTTCCCTTATTTTGAAATCTAAATGTTGGCACGTTTAGTTTGTCTGAAGGCTGCTGACGGATTAAAGTCACTGACTTGGTGAATTTCGGTCATCTTAACCTGCCAGGTACTACAATATCCATCCATGCATGGATGGATATTGTAGCTGGCTGAATCGCTACTCATGCTTCTCTCAGGCCTGTCGACTGGAACGCTCACGTGGGCGGGGTGCTTCTGAACTCCGCACAGATGACGGTCATGTGCGCCTTTGCAGATCGTCATTCCTTCATATTTTTTTTCTTAAATGTATATTTCCTTGGCGTGGCCTGGGCCACTTGGAGGTTGGTTCCAGGCCACATGTGGCCCGTGGGCCGTTAATTGAATAGGCCTGGTCTCCAGCTATGAAGTGACCCACATGCGCAGAAGAAAACGTAACGTCAGACCCAGCGTTGTGTTTGAGCTCCGAACGATTGAGGGGGTCAGAACTTCTTCACCTTGATGCAGCGCAGCAAAATAAATGTTGAAATCATTCAGAAATGATTATGCACAACAGTAAATGAGAGCAGCTTCCTTCCCCTACAGGCCAGATGACCGCTGTGATCAGCTCTGCTTTAACAGGACTGATCCATTGAACAGCTGTCTTGAAACTGAGACCCCGTGTCTCAGTGGGATGACCTCCACAGTCATGTCAGTATTAACTTTACATTTTAGATATTATAGATAACACAAGTAAACACAAAATGCAGTTTTTAAATGAAGGTGTTTATTATTAAGGGTAAAAAAAAAAAAATCCAGACCTACATGGCCCTGTGTGAAAAAGTGATTGTCCCCCCCCATTAAAACATAAATTAACTGTGGTTTATCACATCTTTGGAAAGTTGAGTTCAATTTCTCTAGCCACACCCAGGCCTGATTACTGCCGCACCTGTTCTTAATCAAGAAATCACTTAAACAGGACCTGCCTGACAAAGTCAGGTAGACCAAAAGATCCTCAAAAGCTAGACATCATGCTGCGATCCAAAGAAGTTCAAGAACAAATGAGAAACAAAGTAGTTGAGATCTGTCAGTCTGGAAAAGGTTATAAAGCCATTTCTAAAGCTTTTGGACTCCAGCGAACCACAGTGAGAGCCCATCCATCCATCCATCTTCTTCCGCTTAATCTTTTTCGGGTTGCGGGGAGGCTGGAGCCTATCCCTGCATCATTGGGCGAGAGGCAAGGTACACCCTGGACAGATCGCCAGTCCATCGCAGGACCAACACAGAGAGACAGTGAGAGCCATTACCCACAAATGGTGAAAACATGGAACAGTGGTGAACCTTCCCAGGAGTGGCTGTCTGACCAAAATTACCCCAAGAGCGCAGCGACGACTCATCCAAGAGGTCACAAAAGACCCCACAACATCATCCAAAGACCTGCAGGCCTCAGTTAAGGTCAGTGCTCATGACTCCAACATAAGAAAGAGACTGGGCAAAAATGGACTGCATGGCAGAGTTCCAAGAGGAAAACCACTGCTGAGCAAAAAGACATAAAGGTTCTATTCATTTTTGCCAGAAAACATTGTGATGATCCCCAAGACCTTTGGGGAAATACTCTGTGGGCTGACGAGACAAAAGTTGAGCTTTCTGGAAGGTGTGTGTCCCATTACATCTGGCATAAAAGTAACACAGCATTTCAGAAAAGGAACATCATACCAAGAGTAAAATATGGTGGTGGTAGTGTGATGTCTTGGGCTGTTTTGCTGCTTCAGGACCTGGAAGACTCACTGTGGTAAATGGAACCATGAATTCTGCTGTCTATCAAAAAATCCTGAAGGAGAATGTCAGGCCATCTGTTCCAGACCTCAAGCTGAAGCACACTTGGGTTCTGCAACAGGACAATGATCCAAAACACACCAACAAGTCCACCTCTGAATGGCTTAAGAAAAACAAAATGAAGACTTTGGAGTGGCCTAGTCAAAGTCCTGACTTGAATCCGATTGAGATGCTGTGGCCTAACCTTTAAAAGGCAGTTCATGCTCAAAAACCCTCCAGTGTGGCTGAATTACAACAATTCTGCAAAGATGAGTGGGCCAAAATTCCTCCACAGCGCTGTAAAAGACTCACTGCCAGTTATCACAAAGGCTTGATTGCAGTTGTTGCTGCTAAGGATGGCCCAACCAGTTATTAGGTTTGGGGGCAATCACTGTTTCACACAGGGCCATGTAGGTTTAGATTTTTTTCCCTTAATAATAAATACCTTCATCTTCACCTAAAAACTGCATTTTGTGTTTACTTGTGTTATCTTTGTCTAATATTTAAATTTGTTTGATGATCTGAAACAGTTAAGTGTGACAAACATGCAAAAAAATGACAAATCAGGAAGGGGGCAAACACTTTTTCACACCACCATATATATATATATATATATACACTACCGTTCAAAAGTTTGGGGTCACCCAGACAGATATTTTGCGTTTTCCATGAAAAGTCACTTATTTACCACCATAAGTTGTAAAATGAATAGAAAATATAGTCAAGACATTGACAAGGTTAGAAATAATGATAACCTCCGCCAGGCCGCAGGCCAGGAGGAGGTTATGTTTTTGCCAGCGTTTGTCTGTCTGTCTGTTTGTTTGTCTGTCTGTTGGTTAGCAAGATAACTCAAAAAGTTTTGGACGGATTTCGATGAAACTTTCAGGCGTTGTTGGAAATGGTACAAGGAAGAACTGATTAAATTTTGGGGATGATCTGGATCACTGTCTGGATACAGGAATTTTTTTAAGCATTCTTTAACACTGTGACACACGGCCATTTTCAACATGTGTGCAGGCGCAATGGAGGGTGCTGGTCGTCGTGTCTGACGAACACAAACTCCGCGTTCTTCAACATTTTAGGCACAAAAGCACGCGGAAAACACTGGTGGGCAGGGCCCGCCAGCGTGCCTGTGTTTGCGCCACGCTGCAAAAGCTGAGACGGGCAGCTGTCCGCAGCAGGATTATTTGGCAGAAATTCCCCGGGCAGCCATAGGCGCTGCGCAAAAACGAGCTCTCTGCCGGGGAAGCTTCTAAATCCTCTTTTGCTGCAGAGCGCAACCCCAATAATATAAAACCCACGGCAACCTGTCTACCCAATTTGCATCCGTCAGTGAAGCCCTGAGTGCTGCTTTCAGTGGAGGAGATGGACAGAACAGCAACACTTCAGTTTATTACCTCCGCCAAGGAGGTAATGCTTTTACTACTGAACCACTAATCCTATCATTGTCAATCCAATTGCTAGTCATATGTTTTCATGGTCAAGGAATCTGAAAACGTACACACAAACACTGTATGGGGGGAACTGTGGCGCTTGGCGGAGGTCTGCGCTCTCCGAGTGCTTTTCTAGTTTGTATTTGAAATAATAATTTTTTCCTTCAAACTTTGCTTTCGTCAAAGAATCCTCCATTTGCACAAATTACAGCATTGCAGACCTAACATGATTGCACAAGGGTTTTCTAATCATCCATTAGCCTTCTGACGCAATGAGCAAACACGTACCATTAGAACACTGGAGTGATAGTTGCTGGAAATGGGCCTCTATACACCTATGTAGATATTGCACCAAAAACCAGACATTTGCAGCTAGAATAGTCATTTACCACATTAGCAATGTATAGAGTGTATTTCTGATTAAAGTTATCTTCATTGAAAAACAGTGCTTTTCTTTCAAAAATAAGGAAATTTCTAAGTGACCCCAAACTTTTGAACGGTAGTGTATGTGTGTATATATATATATATATATATATATATATATATATATGTATGTATGTATGTATGTATGTATGTATGTATGTATGTATGTATGTGTGTGTGTACGCACACACACAGTATACAGTGGATATAAAAGTCTCCACACCCCTGTTCAAATCCAGGTTTTTGTGATGTAACAAAATGAGACCAAGATAAATTATGTCAAAACGTTTTCCACCATCAATGTGACCTATAAGCTGTACAACCCAATTGAAAAACAAACTGAAATCTTTTAAGGGGAAAAATAAAAAAAAACAACTTACCATAGCCTGGTTGCATAAATATGAACACCCTGTTATAACTGGGGATGCGATTGTGTTCAGAATTAATCAATTACAGTGCATTCATCTCATGTTAAATGGGAGCCAGCACACACCTGCCACCATTTATTGTATTCAGTTGTATTCAGCGACGGCAGCCCCATATCGAAAAACGAGATGTAATTTCAAATTGAACCGTCAAAAAAAAAAAGTCTTAAAAGTGTTAAATTTGATGATTCGGCGTCTGTTTGTAAACTGTCACAACACTGTCAAAGCGTTATCTTGTCTGTTTTTGTTTGTTGTATTAGCTCCATTTTAAATTTTAATCTCTTTTACTGATATTAACTTTTTACTTAGTGTTAGCTTAGTAAATACGAAAGCCCAATCAGGCATACAGGTGAATCAGACCCCAGGCAGGGCTGTTCACCAGGTTAGGCTAACCTGTTTTAGCTAGCTAGCTAGCCACTTCTGGCCTGAAAAGCCATGGCTCCATCACCCTACTTGTGTCAACTGTGTCTCCCTCTCTAAGAAAGTTTCTGAGTTGGAATTGAGACTCTCTAGCCTTTATAAGATTCGGGAGGCTGAAAACCACCTTGACACTATTATTTTTGGACCGACATCAGCCCCAGCGACGGACTCGCAGCTAGCAGAGACTGCTGCTTACCTGGGTGAAATTAGCACATCGCCATCCACTTGCACCCCTGCTCCGGTCACCTCAGCTGTACAGGACTCCAGCATCAAACACTGGCTTCAGCTCAGAGCGAAACCCAAAGCCCCGGGTGGTTTGTCACAGCCTCAATGCGCGCCCTGGACCTTGGTTGAGCCAAATGGCAAACGTCGGGGATTGACCAGACATGGCCGCGCCTCCTCCCTTCCCCTTTTGCTGGAAAACAAAGCGCATCACCCGCGCATCCGCACCCCGCCGCCACAGCAGCAACTCTGGCAAAATTATCCACCATTTCAGAAGCCACCGACAAGCCCCTCCAGACAACGCTGGTAATTGGTGATTCAATAATGAGGAACGTCAGAAGCAGGTACTGCGTTAGAAAATTTTTTCCTGGGGCTAAAGTGTCAGACATTGAAGCTGTTACCCCTGACCTATTAAAAAAATACCCCCACACTAAAACTGTTACTGTGCACGTTGGATGCAACAACATCCCAGATGAAACGTCGGAGATCTTAAAGAGAGACTTCAGGAACCTTCTGTCCACTCTTATGAACTGTAGCAGACGTGTGTTTATTTCTGGGCCACATGCACCTTTTAGAAGTGGTTGCAATTATTTTAGCAGAACTTTCAGCCTTAATACCTGGTTGTGTTCAACATGTCCTACTTTTAACATTGGTTCTATAGACAATTTCAACCTGTTCTGGAACCGCCCATCATTTAAGAAGCCAGATGGCATCCTTCCAAATAGACTCGGTGCATGTGTTCTAAGGGACAATCTGTTTTATTCCATTCAGCATTTCGAAGTACAGTGACTGAAAGCTGGTATGTTAACTCTCCCTAAAGTACCAGGGTCTGCCAATCAGCCCTTTTTTGCTTCCACTTCTCATATTAATCCTATTAATCCAAAAAATTCTCACTGTTTAGATCAGTCTTCAGTTCATAACCCCATAGAGATTGTGTCTGTCTCCCATTACCCAAAACATTTTAACCCAAGACAAATACAACATAATTTGATAAATACACGCCTCTCTGCAGCTCCTCTTATCCGCCACCCCTCAACTTAGCCTGTCTTTCCCATCAGAGAATCATGGTCTGCTCCCTCTAAAGTTAATAAAAATATAGTGTATAAGCATCCCAGAATGATTAAACAAACAGTTGGTAAACATCATATCTCTAAATTTAATGATTTGGCCTCTGTTCCTCCTCATAATTTAAAAATTAAATGCGATTTGTTAAATATTAGGTCTCTAACTTCCAAGTCTCTGCTAGTCCATGATCTCTTAATTGATCATCAGATTGATTTAATATCCCTTACAAAGACTTGGTTAGGGCAAGAGGATTATGTTGGTTTAAATGAATCAACTCCCAATGGTTATTTAAACTGTCATAATCCCAGAAGTTCTGGTCATGGAGGAGGAGGAGCGACAATTTACCATTCTAAATTACTAGTTAATGTAAAGCAAAAAACATGTTATCATTTCTTTGAGGGCCTGGTCCTCAGTATTGGGCATGCTAGCAATCTTAGGTTAAACCCAATTTTCCTTGCCATAGTTTATTGTCCTCCCTCAGCCTACTCAGAGTTTTTATCCGAATTTGCCAAATTCTTGGCTGATTTAGTGCTGAAATCAGATAATTATAGTAGGGGATTTTAATATACATGTAGATGTTAATAGTGACTGTCTTAATAAGGCATTTAATTCAATATTAGACTTGATGGGGTTTTCTCAGAATGTAGAAAATTCTACCCATTATCTCCACCATACGTTGGACCTTGTTCTGACATATGGCATAGAAATAGAAAATCTGGTAGTGTCTCCTCATAACCCTGTACTGTCAGACCATTGTCTGTTAACCTTTGATTTTACTATTTCTGACTATTTGGCTCCTAAAGAAAAATATTACTGCAGTAGATGCCTCTCAGATGACGTTGTTACCAAATTTATGCAGATTGTTTCCTCTATGCCATGTGTCAACACAACGGAAATAAGCTATAGACAGCTTGCTCCTTCTGTAATTGATAGCATGGTACATAGTGTTACAGCTTCTCTGCATTAGACTCGAGACATGGTAGCCCCTTTAAAAAAGAAAAAGTCTAATCAGAGATTTCTAATCCCTTGGTTTAACACAGAAACTCGTAGCTTAAAACAGAAGAGTGATCAGTTAGAAAGAAAATGGCATTGCACTAATTTAGATGAAAACTATTCAGCTTGGAGAAATCATCTTTTAATTTGTAAAAAAATCTCATAGAAAAACTAGAACAAGTTATTACTCTGCATTAATAGAAGAGAACAAGAATGATCTCAGTTTTCTTTTCAGCACTGTAGCCAGGTTGACAAAGAGTCAGGACTCGGTCAATCATTGCATTATCTTAGAGCTTACTAGTCAGGACTTGATGAACTTTTTCAATCATAAAATTTCATCTATTAGAGATAAAATCAATCAGATTCTTCCCACCGTTAACTTAAATACAGCATCTACTACTATTCCTTCAATTGACATCTGTTTGGGTGAGTTTACTCCAATTGACCTTTTAGAGTTAGACAAAATAATTTCCTCATCCAAGCCTTCAACTTGTCTTTTAGACCCTATTCCTACCAGGTTATTTAAAGAAGTCTTCCCATTTATTGGCAGCCGTATTCTTCAAATAACCAATTCTTCACTAACTTTAGGCCATGTACCACAGGCTTTTAAAATGGCTGTAATTAAACCCGTACTCAAAAATCCAACGCTGGATCCAGGAGTTTTAGCTAACTATAGACCAATCTCTAATCTCCCTTTCATTTCAAAAATCTTAGAGTTGTTGCTACGCAATTATTTGACCACTTGGAGGGAAATGGGGTATTTGAAGAGTTTCAATCTGGGTTTAGAATCCATCATAGTACTGAAACAGCCTTAGTGAAGGTCACTAATGACCTCCTTATCGCATCTGATAATGGACATGTTTCTGTACTTGTACTTTTAGACCTTAGTGCAGCTTTTGATACTATTGATCATAATATTCTACTCGATAGATTAGAACACTATGTTGGGCTTAATGGAACTTCGCTGCAGTGGTTTAGATCTTATTTGTCTGATAGGCTCCAGTTTGTTCATGTCAATAATGAGTTTTCTTCCAACTCTAAGCTCAGTCACAGAGTTTCACAGGGATCTGTGCTAGGCCCTCTTCTTTTTAGTTTATATATGCTTCCTCTCGGCAACATTATTAGAAAGCACTGTATACATTTTCATTGTTATGCAGATGACACACAATTATACCTGTCAGTGAAGCCAGATGATAGTAATCAATTAGCCAAGTTAGAAGCCTGTCTTAAAGAAGTCAAAGCTTGGATGACTTGTAATTTCCTGCTATTAAATTCAGCGAAGACTGAAGTCATTCTTGTTGGTCCAAAAAACCTTAGAAATACCTTTCCAAATCAAGGTCTTAGTTTGGATGTGGTTACTCTTCCTCTTAATAGTTCTGTGAGGAACCTTGGAGTTAATTTTGATCAAGGTCTGTTTCTCAATTCACATATTAAATTTGTTTTTAAGGCTGCCTTCTATCATTTGCGTAATATTGCCAAGATTCGGAGCATCTTGTCTCAGAGTGATGCTGAGAAACTGATCCACGCTTTTGTTAGCTTTAGATTAGATTATTGTAACTCTTTATTATCAGGTTGTCCTAAAATATCTTTAAAAAGTCTTCAGTTGATCCAAAATGCTGCTGCAAGAGTTTTAACAGGTACTAGTAAGAGAGATCCTATCTCTTCGGTTCTGGCCTCCCTTCATTGGCTTCCCATAAAGTTCAGAATTAAGTTTAAAATCCTTCTTCTTACTTTCAAAGCTCTTAACAATCAGGCCCCTTTTTATTTAAAAGATCTGATGCTACCTTATCATGCTAATAGAGCATTACGTTCCCAAAATGCTGGATTACTTGTAATACCGAGAATCTCCAAAAGTACAAAGGGAGGCAGAGCCTTCAGTTATCAAGCTCCTTTCCTGTGGAACCAGCTGCCAGTCTGGATTCGGGAGTCAGACTCTATCTCTGTTTTTAAGAATAGGGTCAAAACCTTCCTTTTCGATATAGCTTCTCCCCTTTAATGTTTGCTCTCTACATGTCTGTCCTTTTCATCTTCTCTATCCCCTCACCCCCCGCCCCCCCCCAGCCAGTCGCAGCAGATGACTGCCCCTCCCTGAGCCTGGTTCTGCTAGAGGTTTCTTCCTGTTAAAAGGGAGTTTTTCCTCTCCACCGTCGCCAAGCGCTTGCTCACAGGGGATCACCTGATTGCTGGGGTCTTTCTGCAACTGTGGGGGTTCCCCCTACATTTGAAAGTGCTATGAGATGACTGTTGTTGTGAAATGGTGCTATATAAATAAAGTTGAATTGAATTAAATTTAAAGTCCCTCTGATTAACCCCAAATAAAGGTCAGCTGTTCTAATAGGCTTTTCCTGACATGTTTGTAGTCACGTCTTTCAGCACAAGCCATGGGCCGCAGAAAGCTTCCAAAGCGTCAGAGGGATCTGATTGTTCAAAGGTATCAGTCAGGAGAAGGGTACAAAAGAATTTCCAAGGCATTAAATCTACCATGAAACACGGTGACAGGGATGGCAATTTTCCGCGGATCCGCGGATTTCCGCCGATTTTTCAAATTGATTATTTCTGTGAATCGTCTAAATCCGTTGAGAAAATTTTTTGGGGGGTAAGGTACCTTATTGTCACCGATGTTACCGATTTTAGCGACAATCAACACAATTACATAAGTGCTTGTCGCTTCCCCGGGTCAAGTCTCCCGCGATAACCCAGATGTTTTGTACTCAAGCTACTGCTGTATTGTAAACGGCCCTGCAATTGGATAGTTGCAAACGATTGGACCAATCAAATGGCTCATTGTATGCTTTGTCAAAAATTCATGGCGGTGTGTTCGTGTTGGAATTCTGAGCTTTCGGTATCGTTTTCAGCGGAATTATGAGATTTTTATTGAAGGATCAGGAGTCATCAGTGCTCGAAATAGACAAAAGTGTCAAAAATAAGTTCCGATGGAATTGGCTTGGGAGAAAAGTGACGATAAAGGTGAAAATTGGCTCAAAGTTTGACGAGGTAACAGAAACACTCGGACAATTTCTGAAGAAACCAGACGTGGCCGGAAAAGCTTTTTGTGTGTATTGTAAAGACTTGATTAACTATGGATCAAAAGTGAAGAAACTCTTATAGAACTGTTAAATATGTTGGACTAAAGACAGTGAGACAACACTGAAGAAAAAGTAAGTTAACTTTTCATTAAATTTAATGATTTATCTAAGTCTAGTATTTCATTTTTTTTTATCATTTTTTTTCAGTCTAAATTACTTCAGTTTTACTGAAAACCTCTCAGCTTCAGGGGGGCTGTGCCCCCCTGCCCCCCCCCCCATAAGTCAATCAACCAAATCAGATTTCAGCTGAAATCAGAATTTCCTGTTGCCCTCCCTGCAGTGAAGACAGTCATCATCAAGTGGAGAAAATATAGCACAACAGTGACATTACCAAGAACTGGCTATCCCTCCAAAATTGATGAAAAGACGAGAAGAAAACTGGTCAGGGAGGCTGCCAAGAGGCCGACGGCAACATTGAAGAAGCTGCAGGAATTTCTGGCAAGTACTGGCTGTTTAGTACATGTGACAACAATCTCCCGTCTAGGGTGGCAAGATGGAAGCCTTGTCTTGTGAAGAAAAGCATCCAAGTCCGGCTACATTTTGCAAAAGCACATTTGAAATCTCCTAAACACGTGGGAAAATGTGTCATGGTCCGATGAAACCAAGGTTGAACTTTTTGGCCATAATTCCAAAAGGTGTATTTGGCACAAACACAGCACTGCTCATCACCAAAAGAACACCATATCTACAGTGAAGCATGGTGGTGGCACCATGCTTTGGGGCTGTTTTTCTTCAGCTGGAACTGGGGCCTTAGTCAAGGTGGAGGGAATTCTGAACACTTCCAAATAGATTAGATTATTTGTTTATTTGACAGGGACAGTGCAATAAACATAGACAATTAATCAAATGACAATCAATCTGATGTGTTGCACAAAGAGTGTATAGCTATTAGCTAATTTGCAAACCTTGTCCCTGGATGGGCTTTAGAAAGGAGAAACAGGTAAAAAGAAAAAAAGGATAAGGAAAAGAAAAAATGAAAACAGAATAAATAATAACCACATACATCAATGCAAAAAAGATTATAAATACATTATAAATACACAATTATAAAGATTATAAAGATTATAAATATTATAAATACACAATATAACAACCTGACTCACATTTGCCTATTTCAGGCCCCCCTCCCTTCGTCACTCACTATAAACAAACACATTCATTCCTTCCCTTCATTCACTCTCACCCTACAGACAATCATTTCATACATGAGTACATTCCTGTTTATTTTTCAGCCAGTTTTTAACCTTTTTAGTCAATGTTTTAAAGTCCGTTATTATTTTAATTTCATTTGGCATCGTGTTCCAGATGTGACTGCCCTTTATAGAGAAAGCTGTTTGTCCAAATGTGGTTCTGCGGTGGAATATTTTACAGTTATTGTTAACAGAACTCCTGGTGGCTCTGCTGTTGTCCTGTCTTTGGATGAAACCAGCAAGTGGCTCAGGCGCTGATTTATGGAAACATTTGAAAATTAATTTCAGAAAACAGAGGTCAATGAAACTCTCAAAACTCAATAGGTTGTATTTTTTTAAAATATAACAGTGATGCCACCTAATGGGCTTTTTGTCCAAGATTTTTAGAGTTTGATTATATAATGAACCTATATGTCTTATTGTAGAAGGGGCTGCTTGAGCCCAGACTGTCAAACAGTATGATATATGAGAAAAAACCATAGAATGCATATACAGTGCAGCTGCTTCGTATGGTATGTAATATCTAATTAATTTAAAGCAGTTCAGGTTTTTTTTTACTGTTTTTGAAATTTTCTTTATATGAAGATTAAATTTGAATTGAGGATCTAGTACAATGCCAAGGTATTTGAATTCTGTAACTAAACTGATGTCTTGATCATGTATATTAACTTTAAAACGTTGCAGGTTACATTTTTTTGATTGAAAAGCACATTGAAACTGTTTTCTGAAGGTTCGGCAATAGATGGTTCTGGAAGAGCCACTCTTGGACATCAACCATACTTGTGGACAGTACATCTGCAGCCTGTGCTGGAGTCTTGGCAGCTGTGTAAATAACTGCATCATCTGCCTAAAGTTAACATGTTGCAGCTGAGCAGTGTAGCGGCAAGTCATTAATAAAAATGCTGAAAAGTAAAGGACCAAGAATGGACCCTTGTGGGATACCCATACAGTTGTTTAAAAATGAGGATTTATCCTGGTGAACTTTTACACACTGTTCTCTATTCTGGAGATAAGATGCAAACCATTCTAATGTATCTGGGGAGAAGTTAAAAGATACCATTTTGGATAAAAGCAAACTGTGGTTTACCGTATCAAAAGCCTTTTTGAGATCTAGAAAAACAGCCCCTACCACATTACCCCTGTCCAAGGACTGTTTGACATTTTCAATAAGGCAACAATTTGCTGTTTCTGTTGAGTATCCTGGTCTAAAACCAAATTGATGTGGATGAAGAAGTTGACTGTCTTGTAAGTAGTCTATCAGCTGTGTAGCTACAACTTTTTCAAGAACCTTAGACAGGACTGGTAAAATAGAGATTGGGCGGTAATTGCATATATCGTCTTTACT
The DNA here is from genome assembly GCA_020510985.1 of Pholidichthys leucotaenia. Classification (NCBI taxonomy): domain Eukaryota; kingdom Metazoa; phylum Chordata; class Actinopteri; order Cichliformes; family Pholidichthyidae; genus Pholidichthys; species Pholidichthys leucotaenia. Next base: position 491,413,493 of record CM035838.1, read on the forward strand.
GCCTGATTTATGAACTGGCATGACAACAGCTTTTTTCCAGCCAGATGGAAATGTACTAGACCTAATGGAGAGATTAATGAGATGAGTCAGTGGTTTGATTAATATTTTGCTGTGTGTTTTGAGAAAGGAGGTGCTCATATTGTAGATATCATTAGTTTTTGAGTTTGACAGTGTTTTAACAATACCAGCAATTAACTCCTCATTTACCTCATCGATGTGAAAAGAATCTGTTGGAAGTATTGATTTTGTGTTGTTGAGCACATTTGGCAGCACAAAGTTTTTTGTTAAGTCTTCCACAGAGCCCACAAAATATGAATTAAATTCATTTGCCAATGTAGCCTCGTCACTGATGGTCTTGCCATTGATTCTGAGTTCCTTTACCCCCTTCTGAACATTTTTTTTATTAGTTAAGTTATTTAAATGCCTCCATAGGGAACTGTTGTTACCCTTTGCATGATCTATCAGTTTATTGTAATAAGATACTTTTGATTTTCGCAGCTCTTGTACCACTTTATTTCTTAAACTTTTGTATACAAGGTGATCATTTTGTAGTTTGGAGGTTAATGATGTTTTCAATGCAGAGTCTCGCCTCTTCATAAGTTTTCTTATTTCATTATTTAACCATGGTAGGTTAATCTTCTGTTGTCTACTTTTAATTTGCTTTGTAAATTTTTCTATAGACTTTGTAATTGTTGCAGTTATAAAATTACAGCAATCATCTACTTCATATATTGACATGAGCTGCTCCCAATTTTGATTCTCTAAGTAATGTTCAAACTCCTCATTTTTTGATTTGGGAATAATAAAATTTGATTTGTCAATATCGACTCCTCCAAAATACTGTAGTCGCTTTTTAGTGAGTTTTCTGACAGCAAGAACCATGTTATGATCTGAGAGACCAGTTACAAGATTATAGGTTCTGGTTATTCGTTCTGGTTTATTAGTAAATACCATGTCAATAAGTGTTCTAGATTGTTTGGTTATCCTGGTGGGTCCTTTGATCATTTGTTGGTAATTAAATTTAGTCATGAGGCTTTTCAGTTTCTGTTTGTCCTTTTTATCAGACCAGTTAATATTAAAGTCACCATAAAATATTGTTTCTCTGCTCCTCTCAAGTTGTTTAACCAGATCACTTAATTCATTATAAAAAGAAGAATTGTGTGACGGTGGGTTGTACAATACTGCAATGTTGAAATTCATTACCGGTGAGAGACATACATTAACAGCTAAACATTCGAGTGAAGTATTCAAATCAACCAATTGGCATTTAAATTTCTCTTTGATGTAAATTAAAACTTCCTCCCCTCCCTACCTGCCTGTCTTTTCTGAAACACTGATGGCCCGCAATATCGATCATATTAGTGTCTATGTTCCTGTGTAGCCAGCTTTCTGAAAGGCAAAGATAGTCCAGATTTGAGTCCAACAGCAACACCGAAATCTCATCTCTTTTGGGGATTATGCTTCGTATGTTTAAATGTCCGCCCAGGATCCCCTTTGGTTTAGCCTTTGTGTCCCAAAGAACTCGTGCATGATTAACAGTTTGGAAAAATAAATGTTGTTTTGCTTTTGTACAGCTCGGTTTTCGGATCTCGACTCATTTGCGATTTGTTTAACCGCTCCCGTTTCCAAAAGTTTGGACGTAGCGCAGCTGTTTACAGCAGGAACAGATATGTGAGTCTGTTCAGTGCAATTCGACTCACCCGACTCGCTATGTCCAGTGGTCTGCTGTTTAATAGTGGCAGGTCCAGGGTTAAGGTGAATATCCCCTGCCAGAAGTAGCAGCACTAACAGCACTTTAACTGTATAGCCTCTGCCGTATTGTGATATTTGCTTAACAGCCATGTTTGCCTTGTTTTGGAAGCTTTTTGTCAGGGCTTTTGAAGACCAGATAGAGTACAGGGTGAAATGACCATGTCCATATCCATATAAATAAAACTTTTTAGCTTCACCTTTAGTTGAGTTGGCCGGAAAACCCTTCTTGTTGCAGGTCCAGACACACAAAGACAAAGAGAAGAAGAAGTAGAAAGCAGAAAGTGGCTAGAAGTGTAGCCCATCAAACCACTCCTCACTCCGGTGGCAGCCATCTTCGGTCTTTCTTGGAAAGAAAAGGAAAAACCTGTGGATAGTAAAATAATCTCTGCTTGTGTCGCCGGTATCCGATCCGGTCTTCCTCGAATCCAGCTGGGCCTCAGCTAGCCAACTAGCCCCCTCCGCTGCTGGTCCCGCTGCTCACCGCCGCCGTAACCGAGCTCCTGTCCAGCTCCTCCACCGAGTCTCGTCGCACACCGCCGCTGCAACCGAGCTCCGCTGGGGTCACGGTAGATCCTCCGCTGAGCACCTCCGCCTACCGCCGTCTGACTTGGTGATACCTCCGCTGAGCTGAGCCCCGTCGTCAAACGCCATCTGCCGCCGCCGTAACCGAGCTCCTGTCCAGCTCCTCCACCGAGTCTCGTCGCACACCGCCGCTGCAACCGAGCTCCGCTGGGGTCACAGTAGATCCTCCGCTGAGCACCGCTGCCTACCGCCGTCTGACTTGGTGATAACTCCGCTGAGCCCCGTCATCAAACGCCGTCTGCCTGGTAGTTCCTCCGCTGGGCCTCGCAACTGGGCTCCGATTCAGGCTATTGTCTCCCACCAACGCCGCCCCCGAACTCCGATCTGGCTCACGTCCAACTGCCGCCTCGGTTAGTTCCTCCGGCGGGCCCTCACTGGGGACTGAGTCGCTTTGAGTCGGTGTTAAGCGGCACGACTGGCGCCAGCGTTAAGCTAACTGGCGTTAGCTTAGCAAACGCTTCGGGTAGAGCGCAGCAGCGAACCACAAAGAAACACTAGTCAGTTTACTCACAGTGGCCGGAGAAAGGCGATTAAAGGGGTATTCCAGCGGAGGTGGAAATTCAGCCCGTGCGTGTCCATCACGAGCGCCGATCGCTGTTGGATAGTTATTTTTAATGGCAAAATCAGTGACTTTGTCTCAGCACTGAAAAAGTGTGACCATCCCGGTCGCCATCTTGTGAAAAAGATCCAGTCAGTGTTGGCACAAAACCTTCTGGCTTCTGCTCAAAAGCTGAAGAGGAACTTCATCTTTCAGCACGACAATGACCCAAAGCACACATCCAAATCAACAGAAGAATGGCTTCACCAGAAAAAAAATTAAGGTTTTGGAATGGCCCAGCCAGAGTCCAGACCTGAATGTGATCGAACATCTGAAGGGTGATCTGAAGAGGGCTGTGCACAGGAGATGCCCTCACAGTCTGACAGATTTGGAGCATTTCTGCAAAGAAGAGTGGGCAAATATTGTCACATCAAGATGTGCCACGCTGATAGACTCCTACCCAAAAAGACTGAGTGCTGTAATAAAAGCCAAATGTGCTGCAACAAAGTGTTAGTTTAAGGGTGTGCATATTTATGCAACTAGGTTATTGTAATTTTTTTTATTTTTCCCCTTAAAAGATTTCAGTTTGTTTTTCAATTGGGTTGTACAGGTTATAGGTCACATTAATGGTGGATAAAGTTTTGAAATGATTTATCTCGGTGTCCTTTTTTTACTTCACAAAGACCTGGATTTGGAACAGGGGTGTGTAGACTTTTTATATCCACTGTATATACACTGCTCACAAAAAGTTAGGGATATTTGGCTTTGGGGTGAAATTTATGGAAAATGTAAAAAGTTCACGCTACAGTGATATAATATCATGAAAGTAGGGCAGTTAAGTAGAAGCATGCAATGATGATTTCCTCCTCTCAAACAATTTATTGAAACAAAAGCCAACAACAGTGGTGGGTATGCCACAATGATAAATGTCAATGTCTCAATAACTTGTCATGTGCCCTTGGGCATCAATTCCAGCTTGACAACGACGTCTCATGCTGTTCACAAGTTGACTTATTGTCTGCTGAGGCATGGCGTTCCACTCTTCTTGAAGGGCGGCCCTCAGGTCATTGAGGTTGTGGGGTGCAGGGTTACAAGCCTCTACATGGCGACTCAGCTGATCCCATAGGTTTTCTATGGGATTCAGGTCTGGAGAAAGTGCAGGCCACTTCATTTGAGGTACCCCAGCCTCCAGCAGCTGTTCCCTAATGATGTGACCTCAATGAGCTGGAGTATTGTTGTCCATGAAGATGAAATTAGGTCTGTGTTGTTCATGCAGAGGCACAATGACTGGATTATTGATGTTATTCAGGTATTATTGGCTTGTCACTGTACCATTCACAAGGTGTAGGGCAGTTCTGTATTGACTAGACACACCTGCCAGACTGTAACATGGTGACAACAGTGACTGATGCATAGCGCTCTCCTTGACGTCTCCAACATCATTGGCGGCCATCATTTCTGCTCAGTGTGAATCAACTTTAATCAGAGAACAGCACTGAGGCCCACTGGTCCCTTGTCCAGTGTAAATGCTCCCTGGCCCACGCAAGATGATGACACCTGTGCCTGGTGGTGTGGTCAGGTACCCTTGCAGGACGTCTAGCACACAGGCCACAGTGATGTAAACAGTTTTGAATGGTCTGACGTGACACTTGGGTGCCTCTCACCTCCCTTAAATGTGCCTGGAGTTGAGGGACATTCATCATCTGGTTCCACAGGACAGCGTGGGATATGGCCAAAGGATGTCCACTTCTATGCCTTTCTGACTCTTCCAGTCTCTCTGTTTCTCTGTTGCAACCTGGTGATGACACTCTGTGACACTCTAAGCCAGGACTGTCCAATCATATGCCATGGAGAGCCAAGACCATGCAGGCTTTACTGCCAACCAGTGTCTTCAACAGCAGATTCCACTGAATTTCTTCTCACTGATTGCTGATAAGTGAAAACACCTGCTGAAGAGACTGGGTTAAAGAGAAAACCAGCAGGGTGTTGGCCCTCCATGGCACATGATTGGACACCCCTGCTCGAAGCTCAGTGGCCACTTCCCTCTGAGAACATCCTGTTTGAAGCCTCACAATGGTGAGGTACTGTTGATCAATTGTTAGGTGTCGTCTTGGTCTCATGATGTCAAAATGTGAACAGCAGGATGAAGAGGACTGTTTTAAGTACCAATTCTAATAGAACCAGAACATTTATTAGTCGATTCATGGATCAAACAGCTGTTGTCAATTTTTCTGTTAATCACCTTGTTAGAGAACAGTAGGTTACGCAGAAAGTACTGAAACATGGAACAGTTGGACATGTGCTTTCAAAAGTTCGAGAAGGTCAAATGAAGTTCACCTGGAAAGGTTGTAGTGCATTTTAGGGGCATCCTGAATTTTCACCCTCAAACCAAATATCTGTAACTTTTTGTATTGTGTATGTGTGTATAATATACTGCTCAAAAAAATTAAGGGAACAGTTTGAAAACACATCAGATTTTAATGGGAAAAAATAAGCTGGATATTGAAATTGTGGCAGGCTAGTCCAGCTTACTCAGATTAAAGGAACACTTTTTAAAACTTTTTCAAAGTGTTCCCTTTATTTTTTGGAGCAGTATATACAGTATATAATCCATCCATCTTCTTCCGCTTAATCCTTTTCGGGTTGCGGGGGGGAGGGGGGGGGCTGGAGCCTATCCCAGCATCTTTGGGTGAGAGGCAGGGTCCACCCTGGACAGATCACCAGTCCGTCGCAGGGCCAACACAGTCCTTAAGTATGAATGTGAGAGTGAATGGTTGTAATATATATTATGTATCATAAAAATGTAAGAAACCAAATTTTAAAGCACATTCAGTACACAGAATGCATATGGTGATATGTATCATGTATCACAATATGGAGAAATTCTATTGCGATTTTTGTTTTTTTGCTGTATGCCCTGCCCTACTATGACAGTAATCCTGCGTTGTTCTTCTAGGTACGTTGATGATGTCATTTCTCGGATTGATCGGATGTTTCCTGATTTGACCATTGAGCTCTTCAGACCCAACGGAACATCGGCAGTACTACTGGTACTACAGACCACACAGTACCACACATAGGCGTACGCCCACAGGTTACACAGGTGTGTGGTGTCTCACCTGTCTCCCCCCCCCCCCCCCCCACAGGTGACTCTGGGTAAGGTCCTCAGGTCCATTGTTGTGATGCGTTCACTGTTCATCGACAGGACGGTGGTCCGAGGGTTTAACGAGAACGTTTATAATGAGGATGGGAAGGTCAGACTGTCTCCATGGTGATGTGTCCTCATACCCATCTGTCTGTCTCCATGGTAACATGCCTTCTGTCTCTCACAGTTGGACATCTGGACAAAGTCCCAGTATCAGGTGTTCCAGAAGGTAAGATTCTCTGGTCCCCATATCTTTTCCATCCTCGTCTCATTGTGCAGCTCTCTGATTGGATATGCTGTTGTTGCTAGGTAACAGACCACGCCACCACTGCCTTGCTTCACTACCAGTTGCCCCAGATGCCTGATGTGGTGGTCCGCTCCTTTATGGTAAGATGACCCTGATGTCCCTCTGTCTGTCCCTCACCTGTCCCTGTCCCCTGTCTCACCTGTGTCTGTCCCTCAGACATGGCTGCGTAGCTACATCAAACTGTTCCAGTCCCCATGTCAGAGATGTGGACGTTTCCTTCAGGACGGACTTCCTCCAACATGGAGAGACTTCAGGACGTTAGAGGCGTTCCACGACACCTGTCGTATGTAGACACTTCCTGTCTGGACTTGGACACTTCCTGTTGATGGACATGTATTTGTTTTGTGTTAAAAATAAAGTTGTTTTTTGCTACCAAGTCTTCAGTTTGTCCTAAATGGTCTCAGAGGCTGTCCTCTGGTCCACAGCGTCCTTCAGTCGTCATCCCCAAATGACATTGTCCATCAGGGGACGTCCCTGAACAAAATGGACTAAATATTTCAATAAATATGAGACAGATGTCCGTCCTGAATAAAACACTCGTTAATGATTGACTTTGTAGGAACATTAATTATCCTGTTTATTAATTATCAGACACTTGATAATTGCTAATTCCAAACTGTCACTGTCTGCACCTCCTCTTCTGCATTGAACTGGCACTACAGGTATGGTATTCAGAGTGGGCGCCTGACGTCAGCTGACCGAAAAACCGCAAGGAATTGTAGGAAAAGTGTTGTGCCTGTCTGTGCTTAGTAGTGAGTAATGAATGCGGTTAGGCTGCGTGTCCACCAAATGTGATTTTTTTTTTTCTGCTGTGGGTGACTCTTTTCTGTTCATTTTCTATGTAGTCTGGTGTTCAGTGCGCTCAGTGCCCTCAGTGCAGAAAACACTCTCAGCAGTCATGGTGCTGAAAGCTGAAAAAAGTTCAACTTTCAGAGCGCTGTAGCGCTCATCAGCTGCACCCCTCTCTCACCAGCCGATCACAGTCAGCCTAAAAGTACACCATGATCAGTGTTTAACAAGCAAAGCTTGGAGGGATGTCTATTTTCTTACCAGTTTGATGTGATTCCAGTGAATGGAGCGTTTCACAGCAAAATCTGTGAAATTCCCGGCACACTTTGAGTGATAGGTCAAGCGGTTGCCAGAATACTGGGCAGAGTGCTTTTTTAACAAGCGCATGAAAAGCACTCAGGAAAACAGGTTGACAACATTTTTACTTTCCCCGTGGACACGCAGCCTTAAAATGACACTGAATGTTATTCAAACACAGGAAATGTGTTCCTTCTGAGGAGGCTTAGGTCTTTTGGTGTACAAGGGGCACTCCTGAAGACTTTCTACAATTCGGTAGTGGCATCAGCCATCACATTTGGAGTGGTCTGCTGGGGCAACGGCAGCCGACAGGAAGAGACTGAGCAGACTGATCAAGACAGCTAGTTCTGTCCTGGGGCAGCACCTCGACCCAGTGGAGGAGAGAGGAAGATGGTGGCTAAGCTGTCATCTCTGATGGAATCAGAGTCCCACCCCATGCAGGACACGCTGAACGCACTGAGGAGCTCATTTAGCAGTAGGCTGCATCATCCTAGGTGTTCGACCAAGAGGTTTCACATGTCCTTCCTACCTACAGCTGTCAGACTTTATAACCTAAGCAGGGCTGCTCTTAGAGGTCGTAAAAAAAACCCAACAACTTTATGACCTAATAAGTATTGAATGCAAAAGACGCAACAAACTTGCACAATAATGGTCCCCTCCATTATACAACTAGGACAATATCAGTCGCTACAGAGGGTGACAACTAGGCTGATTCAAATATGTAACGGAGTTGAAAATGTACCTTAAGCATTTCTTTTTCTCAGTTATGTTTTTCTTTATATTGTGAATTTTATTTTACTTGAGTACTTTTATTTTGGTGGTACACTTCTCACATCTGCTCTTCCTGTACCTCCGAGGCTCCGGTAGTTCATTTTTCCAAATTTATGCAGATTGTTTCCTCTATGCCATGTGTCAACACAACGGAAATAAGCTATAGACAGCTTGCTCCTTCTGTAATTGATAACATGGTGGATAGTGTTTCAGCTTCTCTGCATCAGGCTCTAGACTTGGTGGCCCCCTTAAAAAAGAAAAAGTCTAATCAGAGATTTCTAACTCCTTGGTTCAACACAGAAACTCGTAGCTTAAAACAGAAGACTCGTCAATTAGAAAGAAAATGGCGCTCTACTAATTTAGATGAAATCTATTTAGCTTGGAGAAATCATCTTTTAATTTATAAAAAATCTCTTAGAAAAGCTAGAACAAGTTATTACTCTGCATTAATAGAAGAGAACAAGAATAATCCCAGGTTTCTTTTCAGTACTGTAGCCAGGTTGACAAAGAGTCAGGACTCTGTCAATCCTAGCATTCCCTTAGAGCTTACTAGTCAGGACTTTATGAACTTTTTCAATAATAAAATTTCATCCATCAGAGATAAAATCAATCCGATTCTTCCCACAGTTAACTTAAATTCTGTAACTACTACAACTCCTTCTATTGATGTCTGTCTTGATGAGTTTACTCCAATCGACCTTTATGAGTTAGACAAAATAGTTTCCTCATCCAAACCTTCAACTTGTCTTTTAGACCCTATTCCTACTAGGTTATTTAAAGAAGTCTTCCCACTTATTGGTAGCTTTATTCTTCATATAATCAATTCTTCATTAACTTTAGGCCATGTACCGCAGGCTTTTAAAACAGCTGTAATTAAACCCTTACTCAAAAAGCCAACGCTAGATCCAGGAGTTTTAGCTAACTATAGACTAATCTCTAATCTCCCTTTCATTTCAAAAATCTTAGAAAGAGTTGTTGCTACGCAATTATTTGACCACCTGCAGGGAAATGGTTTACTTGAAGAGTTTCAATCTGGGTTTAGAATCCATCATAGTACTGAAACAGCCTTAGCGAAGGTCACTAACGACCTCCTCATTGCATCTGATAATGGACTAGTTTCTGTACTTGTCCTTTTAGACCTTAGTGCAGCTTTTGATTCTATCGATCATAATATTCTACTTGATAGATTAGAACACTATGTTGGACTTAATGGAACTTCGTTGCAGTGGTTTAGATCTTATATATCTGATAGGTTCCAGTTTGTTCATGTAAATAATGAGTTTTCTTTCAACTCAAAGCTTAGTCATGGAGTTCCACAGGGATCTGTGCTAGGCCCTACTCTTTGTAGTTTATATATGCTTCCGTTAGGCAACATTATTAGAAAGCACTGTATACATTTTCATTGTTATGCTGATGACACACAATTATACCTGTCAATGAAGCCAGATGATAGTAATCAATTAGCCAAGTTAGAAGCCTGTCTTAAGGAAATCAAAGCTTGGATGACTTGTAATTTCCTGCTATTAAATTCAGATAAGACTGAAGTCATTCTTGTTGGTCCAAAAAACCTTAGAAATTCCTTTCCAAATCAAACTTTCAGTTTGGATGCAGTTACTCTTTCTCTTAATAGCTCTGTGAGGAACCTTGGAGTTATTTTTGATCAGGATTTGTCCTTCAATTCACATTAAATTTGTTTCTAAGACTGCCTTCTATCATTTGCGTAATATTGCCAAGATTAGGAGCATCTTGTCTCAGAGTGATGCTGAGAAACTGATCCACGCTTTTGTTAGCTCGAGATTAGATTATTGTAATTCTTTATTATCAGGTTGTCCTAAAACATCTTTAAAAAGTCTTCAGCTGATCCAAAATGCTGCAGCAAGAGTTTTAACAGGTACTAGAAAGAGAGATCATATCTCTCCGGTTCTGGCCTCCCTTCATTGGCTTCCCATAGAGTTTAGAATTAAGTTTAAAATCCTTCTTCTTACTTACAAAGCTCTAAACAATCAGGCTCCTTTTTACTTAAAAGATCTGATACTACCGTATTATCCTAACAGAGCACTACGCTCCCAAAATGCAGGATTACTTGTAATACCTAGAATCTCCAAAAGTACAATGGGAGGCAGAGCCTTCAGTTATCAAGCTCCTCTCCTGTGGAATCAGCTGCCAATCTGGATTCGGGAGTCAGACTCGATCTCTGTTTTTAAGAATAGGGCTAAAACCTACCTTTTTGATATAGCCTACAATTAGGGAGGGATCATGTGTTTCTGAACCCTCCCTTAGTTATGCTGCTAATAGGTTTAGTCAGCCGGGGGACCTCCAGTAATGCACTGGGCCTCACTCCTTTCCTCACTCTCTATGAAATTTTTTTTTTTTTGCTGGTCATTAACATTTGTTTGTTCTCTCCCATAGATTGAGTCCCATCGTGCTGTTTGCTCTCTACATGTCTGTTCTTTTCTTCTTCTCTATCCCCTCACCCCCAAGCCAGTCGCAGCAGATGACTGCCCCTCCCTGAGCCTGGTTCTGCTGGAGGTTTCTTCCTGTTAAAAGGGAGTTTTTCCTCTCCACTGTCGCCAAGTGCTGCTCACAGGGGATCACCTGATTGCTGGGGTCTTTCTGCAACTGTGGGGGTTCCCCCTACAGTTGATAGTGCTATGAGATGACTGTTGTTGTGAAATGGTGCTATATAAATAAAGTTGAATTGAATTGAATTGAATTGAATTGAATTTTCCCCCACAGTATCGCGTTGCTTTGCTGGGGGAGCCTGTGTGGGATCGAGGTACGGACGAGGCGTGATGTATTTTGTTTTGTTTCATTAACAGGAGTAAATAAATTGTGGAAACAGCAGTCTGGTGTCATCGTGGTCCCTACGCCGCCCACACGTATGCATTGGTGTTCCCGATCACGGCCGTTTAAGGGTGCCCAAAAAGGGGACCCGTTACAAATACATAGTATGAATATGTACCCATACAGCATATTATGTGGGGTAACTGAACAGACCATTAAGCTGTTTATTCCATCTGGCGACAATGCTCTGCACTGTGTATAGTTATGTGTACATATGTACAGACATGGACAAAATTGTTGGTACCCCTCTGTTAATGAAAGAAAAACCCACAATAGTCACAGAAATAACTTGAATCTGACAAAAGTGGTAATAAATAAAAATTCTATGAAAATTAACCAATGAAAATCAGACAATGCTTTTGAATTGTGGTTCAACAGAATTATTTTAAAAAACAAACTCATGAAACAGGCCTGGACAAAAATGATGATACCTCCTTAAAACAAAAGGCCAAATCTCACACCCTCCCGTTACCTCTAGGAGGCTCAGTCCCTTTGTTCCCTTGAGACGTGCAGCACACAATAAACATACAGTATTCTATTTGTGGAGCATATGAAACCAACATATGTGTCCCACACCTGCACAGATTCAAGACACCCTGTGCCAGATGCAGCAAAGCAGCCCCAGAACACAACAGAACCTCCTCCATGTTTCACAGTAGGGGCAGTGTTCTTTTCTTGGTATGATTCATTTTTACCTCCGCCAAGGAGGTTATGTGATCATCGGCGTTGGTTTGTCTGTCTGTTTGTTTGTCTGTTTGTTAGCAAGATAACTCAAAAACTTATGGACGGATTTTCATGAAATTTTCAGAGATTGTCAGAAATGGGGTATTCTATAGATGATTACATTTTGGTGGTGATTTGGATCACCATCCAGAAGAAAACCGCCATTACGGAAAATGCCATTTTCCTGAATAACTACTGAACCACTAATCCTATCATTGTGAATCCAATTGCTAGTCATATGTTTTCATGGTCAAGGAATCTGAAAACGTACACACAAACACTGTATGGGGGGGAACTGTGGCCGCCATTACGGAAAATGTCATTTTCGTGAATAACTATTGAACCACTAATCCTATCATTGTCAATCCAATTGCTAGTCATATGTTTTCGTGGTCAAGGAATCTGAAAACGTACACACAAACACTGTATGGGGGGAACTGTGGCGCTTGGCGGAGGTCTGCGCTCTCCGAGTGCTTTTCTAGTTGCATTTGTGAACATAGAGCTGATGTGCCTTGCCAAAAGTTCCAGTTTTGTCTCGTCTGTCCATAGGACATTCTCCCAGAAGCTTTGTGGCTTGTCATCATGCAGTTTGGCAAATTCCAGTCTTGCTTTTTTATGATTTGTTTTCAACAGTGGTGTCCTCCTTGGTCGTCTCCCATGAAGTCCACTTTGGCTCAAACAACGATGGATGGTGCAATCTGACACTGATGTACCTTGACCTTAGAGTTCACCATGAATGTGTTTAAAGGTTGTTCTAGGCTCTTTTGTTACCATTCATATTATCCATCTCCTCCTACAGCCACGTCCAGGGAGGTTGGCTAAGTCCTGTGGATCTTAAATTTCTGAATAATATGTGCAACTGTAGTCACAGGAACATCAAGCTGCTTGGAGATGGTCTTATAGCTTTTACCTTTAACATGCTTGTCTATAATTTTCTTTCTAATCTCCTGAGACAGCTCTCTCTTTTGCTTCCTCTGGTCCATGTTTAGTGTGGTACTGTGGGAATGTGGGAATGACGAGACAAGGTTCTCTCAAGTCAGCTTTATTCACGTTCACCAACATCTCGAAGAAGAAAGAGGACAACACAGGAAACTCTCGTCCTTAAATACCAGGACTCTCACAGTTCACAAGTCAAATTGCATCACCAGTCACAATGCATTATAATCGCCTGTAACAATGCATCTCCTCTTTAATCCCCTGAAATCACCCCCCACAGTCTCAGGCCTTGCATCCCAAAGCTAAAACCTTCACAGCTTCCTGTCATCTCCAAGGAAGCTCTGCCTTTGTTCTTGTCTAAAATGTGAGGCCTTACATCAGTCACAAAGTAGGTCACATAAGTGTGGCCACACCAGCCCCCCCAAAACATTTTAGACGAACCAGAGAATACAGTATGCATGCCGTGATAGAATCAATACACATCAGTCCGCATGCTGTCTAGGCTTCAGTCTCCTGCCATATCTGCTGTAGCTGGGATTCAACGTCTCCGCGGCGCTGTCACCCTGGGGGTTTACCGTCTGGGGGTGGAAACCTTTTGTCAGTCCCTGCGGGTGTTCTGGGGAAACATTACTCTGTGAAGCCCCCCGTGGGGGTCTACCTCGCCGCAGGGCCCTTGCCAACAGCACTTGCTCATCCACCACCACAAAAGCAGGTGTGAGTCTGTTTATACCAACTTTTTCTTTCCAACCCCCAAATCTAGCAAAAACTGCTTGTCCCCTGTTTCCAGCACTCTGAACGGCCCGTCATAAGGTGGTTGCAACGGGGGTCGATGCGCATCGTGTCTGACAAAAACAAACTTCGCGTTCTTCAACGCCTTAGGCACAAAAACGCGCGGAAAACTGTGGTGCACGGGGCCAGGCAGCGTGCTTGTTTCCATGTTACTCTGCAACAGCTGCAACGGGGAGGTGTCTGGCGTCGGGTTATCTGGGAGAAACTCCCCAGGCAGCCGAAGTGGTTGGGTAAACACGAGCTCCACTGGGGAGGCTTCTAAGTCCTCTTTAGGTGCAGAACGCAACCCCAATAAAATCCACGGTAACTTGTCTACCCAATTTGCATCCGTCAGTGACGCTCTGAGAGCCGCTTTCAATGACCTATGAAAACGTTCGCATAACCCGTTAGCCTGCGGATTGTACGTGGTTGTGCGGTGAATTGTGACACCCAGGCTGCGGGCCATAGTTGACCAAAGTTCTGACACAAATTGAGGGCCTCTGTTGGACGTAATGTCCGACGGAACTCCGAAACGCGCCACCCAAGCTGTTAAAAACACGCGCGCTACCTCCTCGGCCATGGTTGATGCCAGCGGAACCACTTCAGGCCAGCGCGTGGTGCGGTCCACCATTGTCAGAAGGTGTGTGCACCCCTGCGATGGCGGGAGGGGTCCCACGAGGTCCACATGAACGTGATCGAACCTCTTAGCTGGAATGTGAAACGGCTCCAAAGGAGCCCTCGTGTGCCTGTGTACTTTGGCTCGTTGACACGCCGTGCAGGCTGCTGCCCACTCCTTAACTTGTTTGTGAAGACTCTGCCACACAAATTTCTCCCCTGCCATTTTGACCGACGTGCGCCAAAGAATGAATCGAGTCAAAAACGCGGCGGCGCCACGCGGCCGGTCCTACTGGACGCAGCCGTCCAGTGGAGACATCGCAGATTAGGGGGGGCATACCGTCTTGCAGCACCCTGCTCTCCAGCCTTAACCCTGTTGGTCCAGACTGGAGCGTGTGCACATCCGCGTCACTAACCTGCTCCGTGGCCATGGCTACGTAATCTACTCCTACGTTGACTGGGGCTGCCACGGCGCGCGAGAGGCAATCTGCCACTATATTCAGTTTGCCCGCCACATGCTGAATATCAGTGGTAAACTCTGATATCGCAGCCAGCTGTCTCTGCTGCCGGCCTGACCACGGTTCGGAAACCTTGGCCATTGCAAATGTTAGCGGTTTGTGGTCAACGAACACGGTGAAACGGCGTCCTTCCAGCCAGAACTGAAAGTGGCGGATGGCCAAATGGAGAGCCAGCAGCTCCCTGTCGAACGCGCTGTATTTACGTTCGCTATCGCGCAAGGTCCTGCTGAAAAAGGCGAGGGGATGCCAAACCCCGGCTACATGTTGCTCCACGACCGCCCCTATGGCCACATCTGACGCGTCAGTAGTGAGCGCTATGCGGGCCGTTGGGTCTGGGTGTGCCAACAACGCAGCCTTTGCCAAGGCTGCTTTCACCTCCAAGAACACTTGGTCCCGCTCCAGGGACCACTCGACCTTATCCGCGGGTTTCTTTTTTTTGAGCGCGGCATACAGCGGCTGCATGAGTTGCGCCCCGCGGGGGAGAAAACGGTTATAAAAATTCACCATTCCCAAAAACTCCTGTAACGCCCTGACCGTCTGTGGCCGGGGGAAATCTGCCACCGCGCGCACTTTGTCAGGAAGCGGAACTGCTCCTTCGGGGGAGACGCGGTGTCCTAAAAAGTCGATCTGCGCCACCCCGAACTGACACTTCGCTGGGTTGATTATTAACCCGTGATCTCCCAACCTTCGGAAAACTGTGGCCAGGTGTTTTTCGTGTTAGTCTTCGGACGCGCTGGCTACCAAAATATCGTCCAAGTAGACAAACATGAAAGGGAGATCGCGAAGCACCGCGTCCATCATGCGTTGGAACGTCTGTGCAGCCCCTTTAAGCCCGAATGGCATGCGTAAAAACTCGAATAGGCCAAATGGAGTTATTACCGCTGTTTTGGGTATGTCCTCAGCGCGCACTGGGACTTGGTGGTAACCGCGGACCAAATCTATCTTGGAAAAAACACGAGCCCCTGCCAAATGAACGGAAAAATCTTGGATATGCGGGATTGGGTAGCGGTCGTGCGCTGTAGCGTTGTTTAACCTGTGGAAATCCCCGCAAGGTCGCCATGATCCATCAGCTTTCGGGACCATGTGTAGCGGGGAAGCCCACGGACTGTTTGAACGCCTGATAATGCCCAACCTCTCCAGGTTGGCGAACTCCTCGCACACTATGGCCAGTTTAACTGCGTCCAAGCGCCGAGCTTTTGCAAAAACGGGCGGTCCAGTAGTGGTAATAAAATGTTCCACCCCGTGTTTAGCGACTGTTGCTGAAAATGTGGGGACCGTGAGTGCTGGGAACTGAGTGAGCAGTGTGTGGAACTTACCGCTTGCAGCTGTGACGTTGGCTTGTGCTGTTGGTGGGGCCACTCGCGCTGTACAGGGGATAGAATCAAAAGAAAGTGCATTAACCAGGCGCCTGTTAGCGAGATCAACCAACAAACCATGTGAGCACAAAAAATCAGCCCCCAACACATTGAAATTCACTGCTGCTACAACAAAAGTCCACTCAAATGTACGGCCGTGTAGAGACAGAAGCAGAATCTTCTCACCAAAGGTCTTAATCTCCGAGCCGTTCGCTGCTGCCACCCCGGGACCTCTGGAACCTGCTAGTCTGTCCGCTTAGGAAGGTGTGATGAAACTCAACTGGGAGCCTGTGTCCACGAGGAAATGCCTCCCCGAGCGTGCGTCCAACAAGTAGAGCAGCTTGTTCTCCTCCCCGAGGGCCGCGGCTGCTACCGACCCCCTGTCTTGGCGTTTCCCGAACGCCCGAACTGGCACGGTGGTACACATTTGCGTGCCCTCTCTGCGAAGCGGCGATGGTAGAAACAAAGGACGTCTGCTCCGCGTTCCCTGGCCCCTGCCGCCGCCGTTGTCGGTGAGTCTAGTACTGCTGCCCCTGGCCCCCTGCCATCTCTGGCCGTCGCGCCGAGTTCCACTGCAGCGGCCGTGGCCGCGCGCTGTCTGCTGGCGTTGACAATTCGCTGCGCCTCCCGGGCCAGCGCGCGGTAGTCCCGTTGGGCCAACAGTGGCGAACTGGCCAGGGACGCTCTCGCCGCTGACGGTAGGGTCCTGAGAAAGAGGTGGGTGAA
The DNA here is from genome assembly GCA_020510985.1 of Pholidichthys leucotaenia. NCBI lineage: Eukaryota > Metazoa > Chordata > Actinopteri > Cichliformes > Pholidichthyidae > Pholidichthys > Pholidichthys leucotaenia. Next base: position 491,430,159 of record CM035838.1, read on the forward strand.
AATGAAGTGATCGTCGTCAGAGTCTTTCAACCTCAACAACTTCTCCATAAGGTTCACGGGCATGTCATTTTCCAACTCGGTAAGCACCAGGAGCCTCTCTGCTCGCTCCTTGACCGAGGGGGTGAAGTGCTGGATGAGTGCAGCCTTCAACGCGCCATATTTGTCGCTGTCCGGCGGCTGGTCGATCAGGCTCTCCACATGCTGGGCCGTGTTGTTGTCCAGTTTTGCGACTACGTGGTAGACTTTTGTGGCGTCTACCGATATCCCCCGGAGGTTGAACTGTGCCTCAATCGCATTGAACCAGGAGCGCAGATTGTTCTGCCAGAAGTCCGGTAGCTGGACTGTAGCGGCATTCGCTTGGCTGGGGGCTCCTGACAAGGCTGGCCCGGGGGAAATCTCCTCTCGCTGCATGCTCGTCTTGGGTCACCAGTGTGGGAATGTCGGAATGACGAGACAGGGTTCTCTCAAGTCAGCTTTTTTCACATTCACCAACATCTCGAAGAAGAAAGAGGACAACACAGGAAACTCTCGTCCTTAAATACCAGGACTCTCACAGTTCACAAGTCAAACTGCATCACCAGTCACATTGCATTATAATCGCCTGTAACAATGCATCTCCTCTTTAATCCCCTGAAATCACCCCCCACAGTCTCAGGCCTTGCATCCCAAAGCTAAAACCTTCACAGCTTCCTGTCATCTCCAAGGAAGCTCTGCCTTTGTTCTTGTCTGAAATGTGAGGCCTTACGTCACAAAGTAGGTCACATAAGTGTGATCACTACTTCCGGCTTCGAGAGAGAGCAGACGCCTTTTCTAATCCTCTCTTTTCCCTTCTGATCCCAGCTTGCAATGTTGCGTTTTTGTCTGTGTTTAGTCGCTCTTGTCTGCTGAATCTTAATCTAAACGGAAATTATGGATTTGGTAGCGGCTTAAACGGGCTATTGTCACTATTTTTTCAACAAGAATCGGGCCAAGGGTTCTGATTCTGATTCTGGCCACAGTACACACCATGTCACCAAACAGCACAGTGACTACTTGTCACCCTTTAAATAGGCTGACTGACTGATTACAAGTTTGTAGACACCTGTGATGTTAATTAGAGGACACATCTTGGTTGAACATGTCCCTATGGTCACATTATTTTCAATCTTTTCTAAGGGTACCAGCATTTTTGTCCAAGCCTGTTTCATGAGTTTATTTTTTAAAAGTAATTCTGTTGAACCACAATTCAAAAGCATTGTCTGATTTTCATTGGTTAATTTTCATAGAATTTTTATTTATTACCACTTTTGTCAGATTCAAATTATTTCTGTGACCATTGTGGGTTTTTCTTTCATTAACAGAGGGGTACCAACAATTTTGTCCACATCTGTATATTCACTGCTCTTATTATCTTCTAAATTATTGCTCTGAGTGTTGCTATCCCTGTGCTGTTGCAATCCTGGAATTTCCCCATTGTGGGACTAATAAAGGCTTATCTTATTTTATCTTGTTACCTCCGCCAGGCCGGAGGCCAGGAGGAGGTTATGTTTTTGCCAGCGTTTGTCTGTTTGTCTGTCTGTTGGTTAGCAAGACAACTCAAAAAGTTTTGGACGGATTTCAATGAAACTTTCAGGTGTTGTTGGAAATGGTACAAGGAAGAACTGATTAAATTTTGGGGATGATCCGGATCACCGTCTGGATACAGGAATTTTTTAAAGGATTCTTTAACATTGTGAGATACGGCCATTTTCAACATGTGTGCAGGCCCAATGGAGGCCGCTGCTCGTTGTGTCTGATGAACACAAACTCCGCCTTCTTCAAAGTTTTAGGCACAAAAGCACGCGGAACACAGTGGTGGCCAGGGATCGCCAGCGTGCCTGTGTTTGCGCTACGCTGCAAAACTCACACGGGCAGCTGTCCGCCGCCAGATTATTTGGCAGAAATTCCACGGGCAGCCATAGTAGCTGCGCAAAAAGAAGCTCTCTGCTGGGGAAGATTCCAAATCCTCTTTTGCCGCGGAGCGCAACCCCAATAAAACCCACGCCAACCTGTCTACCCAATTTGCATCCGTCAGTGAAGCCCTGAGTGCTGCTCTCAGTGATCTATGAAAACGCTCGCATAACCCATTGGCCTGTGGGTTGTACGCAGTTGTGCCATGATTTCTTTTTTTTCTTTTGAATTCCTGGATGGAATATGGTGGGCAATATAAGCTGCAGCTTCAGCCATCACCCATTTCGGATAACTTATGTTGAACTGTATAATCAGAGGAGATATTGTCTAATTTGACCTTGTTGGATTTTCTTTCCCCCTTTGTTATATTATTCACTTTCTTTTAACCTGTACTCTTAATCTATTCGAAATAAAGATTCATTCATTCATTCATTCAATTGCAACGCCCGCAGCCTGGGAGTTTGCAGATGGAGGAGATGCACACAACACCAACACTTCAGTTTATTACCTCCATCAAGGAGGTAATGCTTTCACTACTGAACCACTAATCCTATCATTGTCAATCCAATTGCTTGTCATATGTTTTCATGGTCAAGGAATCTGAAAACGTACACACAAACACTGTATGGGGGGAACTGTGGTGCTTGGCAGAGGTCTGCGCTCTCCGAGTGCTTTTCTAGTGTAAATATACATATAAAATGTCAGAGAAAATCCAGGATGACACAGGAAAGTGAAAACGCGTATATCCAATGTGGTCCTTTCAGTCACATTATTATTCCTCTGAATCCTATGCAGTGTTAGAATGGAGAGGTTTTGCTGCATTATCAAATGCAACAACTGCTCTCATGATTGGCATGGAAAAAGATTGATAACGGCGTATGCTTTTTTAACTTCCTGACTTGGAAGAAAAGTAGAGAGAATCGGGTCTCCGAGCTAACAGAGGTGTGGGATGGAATGGATTGCAGCGATCAGAAGGAAAGACATCAGCTTTGACACCATTCCTGCACACGTGGTGTGTTCACGGCATTCTCACCAAGCAAAGTTGTGATTTAAACTATTTATTAGTGCAGAAAGACGTCCCCTCTCCAGAGCAGCTGTCTTGTGCTCTGTGCCTTTGGCTGCACTTCAGCCACGGCTCTCTGTCATCTCTCAGTAATGCGTAAAACACACAGAGCAAAATCACAGAATTTCCCCAAATCATCGCTGCTGTTCCCAATTTCTCTTGCTGATCTGGAGCAGTTTTGTTTTTTTTAATGGGAGCTTTTCGTGTTGCTGATTCAGCCTCGGCAGACCCTGACTACTGTGAGTTAAACATGCAGAGAATGGCAGAGGAGGTAAACGAAACTTGGACGACATAAGTGAGTCTCCTTTAACTCCATCTAAAGGGGCACATTGTGGTCTATATTAATCATATATCCCATAACCTACATATGTATAAGCATGTGAGAATGTTTGGTGATTACATATGTAAAGCGACTTCACACCTCAGAACAGGACAAAGGGTCTCAACCGCCAGTGAAGATCAAAGAGCATCCGAGGCGCTGCGGTGGAGACCAGATAGGTCGCCCTGACCTCCCAGGGCCAGGTGGAGGGGTACGGAGACAAAGGAGGGGAATTAAGTTAATGGGGGATGTCAGCTTTGATATGCATGTCTTTTGTTGTGTGTGAGTATAAGTACGCAGAACCGAATGTGTTCGCTCTCTTACTTCTGCTGCTGCTGTACTAGATGAGACTTGTTAGAGAAGCGAAGCTGATAATAAACTTTGGTTTATAAGTCACATCGCCTCGTTATTCCAAGCTCTTCTACACTGGTGACCCTGACGCGAGAATGGACCAGAGGCGTTCCCCCGCGATCGACTCATCTGTGGCGACCCAGGCAGACGCCGGCGCCCATGCAGACAGGGGAACAGATGGACGACGTCCCCCCACGGCAGAAGTGATAGAGAGGGCTCAACCGAGCACCAGCGCCGCTGCAAGAGCCGAAGGAAGGCACTCTCACCCTGCGGACACATCAGTGACGGTCCACACAAACGCCGTCACCGTCAAGCTGCCGGACTTCTGGCAGGAAGACCCCGCCTTGTGGTTTCAGCAAGCTGAAGCCCAGTTTGCACTTGCGGGCATCACGGCTGACGATACAAAGTTCTATCACATCGTCGCCAAACTCAACGCCGCCACTTCGAGATGTGCGCGGAGCATTATCCAGCGGCCGCGGGCCCAGGACAAATACAGAGAACTGAAAGCAACCATCGTGGCGAATTTCGTCCCCTCTGCCGAAGAGAGTGCCGAGAGGATCCTGGCGGTCTACGGCTACAGAGGATGCAGACCCAAGGCCCTCATGGAGGACTTGCTGCAACTCAAAGAAGAGGACAATGACAATTTCCTCTTCCAATTTATATTCCTCAGTACGCTGCTGCCACACATGAGAGGGACGCTGGCCAACATGGGATGCAGCACCCAGCAAGACTTCCGCACGCTGGCTCACGAAGCGCAGCGACTCGTCAACGCCTGCAAGGAACAGACACCCACAGCAGCATCCGCAGACCTCAACGCCGATGTCCAGAGCCACGGGGAGCCACAAACCACGGAGCAGAATCCGCCCGCCGTGACAGCGACACGGCCAAGACGTAACAGACGGAGCGACGTCTGTTATTACCACCACCGCTTCGCCGAGAAGGCCTACAAGTGCGTTCCCCCCCTGCAAATTCACGATTTCGGGAAACGCCAAAGCCGAGAACCGTTAACAGCGGCGGTTCTCGGCGAAAAAAGCAAGCTTCTATATGTGACGGACGGACACACCGGCAAGCAGTTCCTCATTGACACGGGAGCTCAACTGAGTTTTATCATGCCCTCCCAAGCAGACCGAGCCATGGGCCCCCGGGGCAATGGAGCGGTGGCAGCCAACGGCTCCATCATCGACACTTTTGGCGAAAGGAACCTGCCCCTCCGCATCCATGGCCGCAACTACAGATGGACATTTGTTGTAGCGGCGGTGAGTTTTAACTTGTTGGGCGCAGACTTTTTGTGTGCACATGGGTTATTAGTCGATCTAGCGAACAGACGCTTGGTTAATGCACTGTCCTTTGCTTCTATTCCCTGCTCAGCTTGAGTTTCTCCACCACCCGTGCAGGCCAGCGTCACTACAGCAGGAGGTAAGTTTGATCAACTCCTCACCCAATTTCCAGCACTCACAATTCCCAAATTCTCAGCCACAGTGGCTAAGCACGGGGTCGAACACTTTATTCCCACAACGGGCCCACCCGTGTTCGCCAAAGCTCGGCGCTTAGACGCGACCAAGCTCGCCATAGCTCGGGACGAGTTTACCACCCTTGAAAAACTAGGCATTATCAGGCGCTCAAAAAGCCCCTGGGCGTCACTGCTTCACATGGTCCTGAAATCCGACGGTTCTTGGAGACCGTGCGGCGATTACCGCAGATTAAACAATGCGACAGCGCATGACCGCTACCCTATTCCTCACATCCAAGATTTTTCACTACATCTGGCGGGTGCGCGCATTTTTTCAAAAATAGACCTGGTCCGCGGCTATCATCAAGTCCCCGTTAGAGCGGAAGACATTCCTAAAACAGCTGTAATAACCCCCTTCGGTCTTTTTGAATTTTTGCGGATGCCTTTTGGCCTCAAAGGCGCTGCTCAAACCTTTCAGCGGATGATGGACGCGGTATTACGCGACCTCCCTTTCGTGTTCGTCTACCTCGACGATATGCTGGTAGCCAGCTCGTCTGAGGAAGAACACGAACAGCATCTCACTATGGTTTTTCAGAGACTAGAAGAGCACGGGTTAATAATCAATCCAGCCAAATGCAAATTCGGCGTGTCACAAATTGAATTTTTTGGGACACAGAGTTTCACCGAAGGGGGCAGTCCCACTGCCAGACAAAGTTCACGCAGTAAAAAGTTTCCCACAGCCACAAACGGTCAAATCGCTGCAAGAATTTTGGGGAATGGTTAATTTTTACAACCGTTTCCTCCCCCGCGCAGCTCAGCTCATGCAGCCCCTATATGACGCGCTCAGAAAACAAAAACCTTCCAACGCGGTCGAATGGACCCCGGAGCGCGAACGCGCCTTCACGGAAGTAAAAAGTGCCCTAGCTAATGCCACATTGTTGGTTCTCCCTGATCCCTCGGCCCGCATTGTGCTAACCACAGACGCTTCAGACCTGGCCATAGGGGCGGTTGTAGAACAACACGTCGGCGGAACCTGGCAACCTTTGGCATTTTTCAACAAATCGCTAAATCAAACTGAGCGTAAATACAGCACCTTTGACAGGGAGCTGCTAGCGCTTCATTTATCCATCCGCCACTTCCAGTTCTGGTTGGAGGGGCGGCGTTTCACGGCTTTTGTAGACCACAAACCGCTCACCTTTGCGATGGCTAAAATTTCTGAACCGTGGTCAGGCAGGCAACAAAGACAGCTAGCTGCGATTTCAGAGTTCACCACAGACATTAGACATCTTGGGGTCTTGTTCACGAGTGAGGGGAAAATGGAGCGAGAGATCGACAGACGGATTGGAGCAACATCTGCAGTGATGCGGACGTTGTACCGGTCTGTTGTGGTGAAGAGGGAGCTGAGTTCTAAGGCAAAGCTGTCAATTTACCAGTCAATCTACGTTCCTACTCTCACCTATGGTCACGAGCTTTGGGTAATGACCGAAAGAATGAGATTGCGGATACAAGCGGCTGAAATGACCTTTCTCCGTAGGATTGCTGGACTCACCCTCAGAGATAGGGTGAGGAGCTCAGTCATCCGGGAGAGGCTCAGAGTAGAACCGATGCTCCTCCACATTGAAAGGAGTCAGTTGAGGTGGTATGGGCATCTGATTAGGATGCCTCCTGGATGCCTCCCACTTGAGGTGTTTCAGGCACGTCCCACTGGGAGGAGACCCCGGGGCAGACCCAGGACTCAGTGGAGAGACTATGTCTCCCAGCTGGTCTGGGAACGCCTTGGTATCCCCTCTGAAGAGCTGGAGCAGGTGGCTGGGGAGAGTGAAGTCTGGGCTTCTCTGCTTGAACTGCTGCCTCCGCGACCCGGACCTCCGGAAAAGCAGTAGAAGATGGATGGATGGATGGATGGACCTGACCTGGAGCAAGAATTCCTTAGAGATCAGGAAGTGGGCTCAGCAGAGACTGCACTTCTTGAGGAAACTCAAACAGGCCTCTCTCCCCATCTGCATCCTCAGGACCTTCTACAGAGGTGTGGTGGAGAGTGTTCTGACGTACTGCATTGCTACATGGTACTCCAGCTGCAGTATGTCAGACAAAAAAGCCCTGCAGAGGATAGTCAAGGGGGAGGAGAGGGTAATTGGAGCCTCCCTCCCCTCTGTCCAAGAACTTTTTCAGAACCGTTGTAGGAGCAGGGCACTGAACATTGTCAAGGACCGTTCTCACCCTCTGCATAAACACTTTGAACTTCTTCCATCTGGTAAACGATTCCGGAGCATCAGAGGCAGAACCACCAGACTGATCAACAGCTTCCTTCCACAAGCTGTCAGGATGCTGAACAGTTGATCCGGAATCTCTCATACACACTACTGCACCTACGGACATTTTGTATATTATAGTTAGTTATTCTTTTTTTTTTTTCCCCAAGTATGTCTCAGGGATGTGTGAATGGATTGGGGGGGGGTGGGGGTGGGGGTGGGAGCTATGTGGGAATGTGTCTTAAATCATGCTGCTTCTTATATGGATGCCGAGAGAAACGCAATTTCATCTTGCCTGCACTACAGTTGTATGTACAGCAATATGACAATAAAGTTTGATTTGATTTGGTTTGATAAGGTAAGAATGCGAGCGCTGCTTGTCCACAACCTCGACATCGAAAGCCAGAGGATTCTACGGACGCTAGGCGTGACGGACTCGTACGAGGACGTCATGAAACTAATGGATAAGGACTTCACCGCTCCGAAGAGGGTGAGGGTACGACGAATTTGGTTTTGCCAGAGATGCTAAGGAGTCGGTGAGCCTATTCAACAGTTTGTCGCTGACCTAAGACAGTTAGCCAGTGTGTGGCATTTTAGGCCATTAGAGGACGAGTTGGTGCAGGACCAATTAGCCGAGCATATGTGTAGTGCTGCGATACAAGCTAGGTTGCTAACAGCGCCCAGTGACTTGGCGCTAGCTAGGGCAGTTGAGCTAGCTCTTCAGCTAGAGGCCGTGGATAAGCTGCTTTGGAGCTAAATTGGTGCCAGTTTCAGAAGACACTGGAAGGAACGACGTTGGCAAATGCAGTGGACTTGGAGGATGAAGGGAGCATGGCGGATGACTACAAGGCTATGCAGTGACCCACAGGTCTGCTACAAAGGACCCCGTCTGCAGGGGTAGTGGATCCCCGATGCACCAGAGTAATGTGCGAGCATGCCTGTTAAGAGGGAAGCGGTGCAGCAAATGTGGGCACAACAATCGTCTTGCCAGAATGTGTCAGTTTTTAGCATCGTGGAGCCTGCCAAGTAAGCCAGCCGGCCCGCCCACAACGACCATCCACTTGGTGAGTGCTAAAGCCAATGGGCTTTCCTACTGCATGGTGGAATTGGATGGTGTAGCTCTGCCATTAATACTCGACACTGCGGCAGTGCAATCAGTGCTAAATTGGGCAATGGTGAAAAAGTTTTTCCCACACCACAGGATCAGGAAGAACCCGGTGTTGCTGTATGGATATGGCGGTGGTAGACTGTGCAATGTTGAGACTGTGGAGTTGACTATTTGCTGTAACACGGGAGCGGTGCACGACTTCTTGTTCCAGGCAACAATGCATGGCAACAACATTATGGGGTGTGACCTGTTCTACGGACTGGGTTTCACCATTAAGGACAGTTCTGGATTCGAGTGGTCTGAATGTGGATAGTGGAGATTGCCGGACCTGGTGGATGACGTCGTAGTGTGGGACGAGGTACCCGCTGGCGGTACTGGAACTGAACACATGTTTCGGACTCTCAGGAGGACAGCTGCTCAGTGGAGAAACCGGACGACTCCAATGCCTGTGCTCAGCCTGCTATTATGGGAGCAACTGAGTTAGCAAGCGGAGGGTCCGTTCCGACAAGTGTCAACAGGGAAGCATCGGACATTTTCGGTGCCAAAGTCAAGCCTTGGATGACGACGGATGAGGGGTCTGCTGTGACAGTGGTGGCTGCTGTGCCACCGCGGTGTTACGATGGCACGAAACGGAAGGAAGACGCGGAGCTGCCAAAACTACAGCAGCACATCAAACCAAGCAAGGTTCCACTCCAGGTCATAGACTGGGTTCGGATTTGTACTGAGGAGAGACCAGGGTAAGGACTGGCTGAATTACAGTTGGTGGGACATTGGCCGCTGCTGAGGATTGTGTAGTTGGGAGCAGCATGTTTCCAGCTGGCAGACAGCTCAATCTGACACGCAAACAAGCTGCAGCATGTCCAGGTGGATGTTCCAAGTGACAGGGCTACGCAGGAGTTGAAGAAAGTGGTGGAAGATCCGAATTCCTGTGTTTTGAAGATCAGCCCTGGTCCTGGGGGCGTGTCTCCATCAGGGGTGCCTCTGCAGCGGGGCCCCCCGGCAGACACTCCCCTGCCATGGGACACAGTGAGGAAGAGACAGAGGTCTCTTTAGGTAGGAGCACGGCTGGTCTATCGTTACAAGTGGCAGAATAAACCACTTGGCCATACGGGCTGTGTGGCAGGTCCACCCACCAGCCCTAGTTCTAGTGTTCATGGTTCGTATTATTGTTGTTTAGTGTGTTTGTTGGGGGTTTTATCTGCTAAATTTGGGTGGGTTTTAATTAGGCGTGTTTTTCTGTTTTATAAAGGGGGAGAATGTGATGAGGGGTTTTATTGTGAAGTATGGTGTGGTGACTCTGCCTTCCGGGTGCGTCACCACACCACCCTGTAAGTAGGGGCGTCCACCATTTGGGGCTTCTCTTGCCCGGATGACCCCACACAGTGTAGCACCTGCTGTATAGCAACCCGTTCTATAATAAAGTGCCGTTCCAGTGCAACCTGTCATCCGTCTCCTTTTGTGTCAGGTTTGTGGACATAACACTTTCATCAACAAGTTCTCCCTTACTGGAAACTTATTTTTAAACATAATTTTTCTCCACACACTTTCCCAATTTGGAGTAACAGATGTACAACGGGGAAAATAAGTATTGAAGACATCAACTTTTTTCTCATTAAACATATTTCTGATGGAGCATTGACCTGAGATTTTCACCAGACATCAGTAACAACCCAAGTAAGTCAACCATACAAAGAAATCAAGGCAACTGTGTTCATAAAACAAGATATATGTAATAAAGTGGAATGACACAGGGAAGAAGTATTGAACACAGTTGGTGAATCAATCAATCAATCAAACTTTATTCCAGACTCAAGGTCCATCAAAATAAAATAAACAAGACAATTAAAACAGTTAATAAAAAAAACAAGACAATTAAAAAAGTTACAAAACAATAAGAAACAATTACTAAAAGAAGTACAAAAACAGTACAGACTTAAAAAGACAAAAAGACTACTGTACCAATGCCTTCTAAACTGTGACTGACAGCGAATAGAACTGAGCTTAATGCTAGACATGACCTGAATGATTTCATTTCCAGATACATCAAGGTGACAGATGAATTTATACATAAGATTCCTTATTACTGCATGCAGTGTATTTACACGTGATGAGACAAATAACTCGGAAGCACTGCACCATCCAGGCTTTTGAAGTAAAATTCTTAAAGCATCATTGTAAGCAACCTGTAATCTCTGCATGCTTTGTTTCCTATAGTTTATCCATAAATGAGCAGTGTATAAAGGTGTACAATAGGTTTTAAAAAGAACCAGCTTCACCTCATCTGAACAAAAGCCAAACCTATGTCCAAGAATATTTGCTTGCATGTAGATTTATATGAGGCGCCTTGTATGGCTGCCGCGTCATTAGGGAGCGCTTAACATGAGCGCACCTTAGTGATAAGTGGAATTCCTTGTATGTGCAAGCATACTTGGCAATAAAGTTGTTTCTGATTTCTGATTTTGCAGCGTTGTCTGAAAATATCATCATCAGTCATTCTATTATTAATAAAATGTCCCAGATATTTAATTTTATCCCTGACAATTAATTCCCTAGAGATGATTGTGGACTTCAGGAAAGTCACATCCCCCCTGCCCCCCCTCACCATCACAAGCTCTCCCATCACCTTTGCAGATTCCTTCCGCTTCTTGGGCACCACCATCACCCGAGACCTCAAATGGGAGCCAACCATCAGCTCCCTCATCAAAAAGGCCCAGCAGAGGATGTTCTTTCTGCGGCAGCTGAGGAAGCTCAAGCTACCCACCAAGATGTTAGTGCAGTTCTACACGGCCATCATCGAGTCCATCCTCACCTCCTCCATAACTGTGTGGTATGCAGGAGCCACTGCCAGGGACAGACTAAGGCTGCAGCGCGTCGTGCGCACTGCTGAGAAGGTGATAGGCTGCAAGCTCCCATCTCTCCAGGATCTGTACATCTCCAGGACCCGGAGGCGTGCTGGCCGGATCATAGCCGATCCTTCACATCCTGGCCACGTGCTGTTTGCCCCCCTCCCCTCAGGTAGAAGGCTTCGGTCCATTCGGACTAAAACCTCCCGGCACATGAACAGCTTTTTCCCCTCTGCCATCAGACTGCTGAACACTAAGTGACTTTTGACTCTCGTGCACTATGTACAGCAGCTCAACCAGACTCATGTCAATCATCACTGTTTTTCTGTTGCATTATTGACTGCACTATGTGGTACTTCACATTATCTGCTACATGCTAATTTTTTTAAACTGCCTTGACTAGTACTACTCATTATTACTAGTATTATTATTATTATTACTTATTATTACTTATTTTTCTACACTTATTGCACGTTTCTAGTCCTTTAGTTTTTTAGTTTATCCCTTTTTCTCATTATGTTTTTAATGTTGCAGCATGGCACCGAGACAAATTCCTAGTTTGTGTATCACATGAACAATGGCAATAAATCTGATTCTGATTCTGATCTGATTCTCTGCCTGCCAATTCAAAGACAGGGAGTTTCATTCACAAATCTTCTCTAGTGCGGCAAATCAGCACACAACTCTTATTTGTATTATATTTTATATCTTATATCTTATATTTTATTCTATATATATTATATAGAGGGCGGACGTACCCCTCTGCGTTTGTATAACCACAGCAACACACAGCGAGAAGAGAAAGTGATGTTTACTGTAAAGGTGCCTTCACATCAAAACGTCAACAGGTGAATTTTTCGTGTAGCACGATTACATTATAACTAAATGCAAATACATGGAAAGACATTATTCACTGTCTGGGTGAGATGCAGACAGGTGAAGCTGCAACTCACCTGAAAAAGTTGAAAACTTGACGTGTTTCAGGTCCATGGCAGGAATCCGTGGGTAAATAAATCCAACGTCCCAATTCAGCTGAAGAGCTCCCGGTCCTTCTGCCCCATTTTGGGTAGAAAATAACACTAAAGACAACCGTGTGGACCAAGGAATACTTTTACCGGAGAAAGCCGAGGAGAAAAGTAAAAAAAAAAATGTCTCTTGGACTTGGAGTAGTGAGCAGATGCATGGTAGATATTTGGTCTGAGGACCAGATTTCTCAGCTGCTTGTGGCTGCACACAAGAATACCGATGTTTTTAAAATGTTTAGTGACATGATGGCGGCACGGGGAATTTATACAGACAGACGAGCTTTTTATTTTTATTAGTTTGTGGTGCATAAACACCATACTGAAGGGAACGGCGTTTTGCTGAGAATTGCTCGCTTGTCAAGAATTGCATCCCATCGTCGAAAAAACACAGTTTAAAGTAATTTACAAGAGGTAATAATTTTTACTTTAAAAATGAGCAAATGGTTACAAGCTTGGCTGTAGTGTTATATTTTAAAGTTTTGGTGGATGGGATGCAATTCTTGGCAAGAGAGCAATTCTCGGCACAACACAGTGCTGGCCAGTCGATGAGTTGGATTTCTCTTCTTCACCAAGATTTTTTCTTCCTGGTCAGTGGTGGCTTTGGCTACAGCGCCACAAACAAGCAGCTGTTGTAACTGCGTGACTTTGTCCAAGCAGTTTGGTCCGCTTGAGTGAAGTGCTGTGTGAATGCAAACCAAACCAAACAAAGGTGTGAAAATTCTCAACATCCCCTGCTGAGTCAAACCGAGACCCCCAGACTATACTGGTGTGAATGCAGCCGGACTGTACAGAAAGGACAGCGCCATTATTGCATCAAGTACATACCTGAGGAAGACAAATGAAACACATCAATAAGTCTTCTTCTACACAGGCGCATCTGGCTCTTAATTGAACAAAAATTAAAAAGACAGCTGTCAGTCACAGGTTCCAAAATGACATTAGACAATACCACAAGGCTGATACATCCATCCATCCATCCATCCATCCTCTACCGCTTTTCTGGAGGTCTGGGTCTCGGAGGCAGCAGTTCAAGCAGAGAAGCCCAGACTTCCCTCTCCCCAGCCACCTGCTCCAGCTCTTCAGAGAGGATACCAAGGCGTTCCCAGACCAGCTGGGAGACACAGTCTCTCCACCGAGTCCTGGGTTTGCCCCGGGGTCTCCTCCCAGTGGGACATGCCCGAAACACCTCAAGTGGGAGGCGTCCAGGAGGCATCCTGATCAGATGCCCGTACCACCTCAACTGACTCCTTTCAATGTGGAGGAGCAGCGGTTCTACTCTGAGCCTCTCCCGGTTGACTGAGCTCCTCACCCTATCTCTGAGGGTGAGTCCAGCAATCCTACGGAGAAAACTCATTTCAGCCGCTTGTATCCACGATCTCGTTCTTTCAGTCATTACCCAAAGCTCGTGACCATAGGTGAGAGTAGTAATGTAGATTGACTGGTAAATCGACAGCTTTGCCTTAGAGCTTAGCTCCCTCTTCACCTCAACAGACCGGTACAACGTCCGCATCACTGCAGATGCTGCTCCGATCCATCTGTCAATCTCTCACTCCATTTTCCCCTCACTCGTGAACAAGACCCCAAGATACTTAAACTCCTCCACTTGGGGCAGGAGCCTGTCCCCAACCCAGAGAGGACAATCCACCTTTTTCCAGCTGAGGACCATGGACTCGGACTTGAAGGTGCTGATTTTCATCCCAGCAACTTCACACTCAGCGGCAAACCATCCCAGCAAGAGCTGTAGGTCATTGCTGGATGAAGCCAACAGGACAACATCATCTGCAAACAATAGAGATGAGATCCTGTGGTCACCAAGCATGACACCCTCCATTCCCTGGCTGCACCTAGAAATCCTGTCCATAAAAATTATGAACAGGATCGGTGACAAAGGGCAGCCCTGGCGGAGTCCAACTCTCACTGGGAATGACTCCGACCGAGTGTTGGCAATACGAACCAAACTCTCACAATGGTCATACAGAGACCGAATAGCTCGTAACAACAAGCCCGATACCCCATTCTCCCAAAACACCCCCCACAAAAAACCACGAGGGACGCGGTCGAATGCATTCTCCAAGTCCACAAAACACATGTAAACTGGTTGGATAAACTCCCACGAACCCTCAAGAATTCTCGAGACGGTAAAGAGCTGGTCCGATGTGCCACAGCCAGGACAAAAACCACATTGTTCCTCCTGAATCTGAGGTTCGACCAACAGCCAGACTCTCCTCTCCAGTACCTTGGCATAGACCTTCCCAGGGAGGCTGAGGAGTGTGATCCCTCTAAAGTTGGAGCACACCCTCCGGTCCCCTTTTTTGAAGACAGAAACCACCACCCCAGTTTGCCATGCCAAAGGCACTGCCCCCAACCTCCACACAATGTTGCAGAGGTGTGTCAACCATGACAGCCCTACAACATCCAGGGCCTTGAGGTACTCAGGGCGACTCTCGTCCACCCCCGGGGCCCGGCCACCAAGGAGATTTTTAACCAACTTGGCGACCTCAGCCCCTGTGATAGGCGAGTCATCCCCCTCGTCCACAAGCCCTGCTTCCTCTGTGGAAGGCGTATCAGTGGGATTGAATAGATCCTCTAAGTATTCCTTCCACCACCCGACGATATCCCCAGTCGAAGTCAACAGTGCCCCATCCACACCATACACAGTGTGGACAGGAAGCTGCCTCCCCCTCCTGAGCCACTGGACAGTTTGCCAGAATCTCTTCAAGGCCGACCGAAAGTCTTGTTCCATGGCCTCACCGAATTCCTCCCATACCCGGATTTTTGCTTCAGCAACCACCCGAGCTGCACTCCGCTTGGCCTGCCGGTACACCTCATCTGCTTTGGGAGTTTCACAAGCCAACCAAGCTTGATAGGACTCCTTCTTCAGCTTAATGGCCCCCCTCACCACTGGTGTCCACCACTTGGTTCGGGGGTTGAGATGCACTGACCATCTTGCGGCTGCAGCTCTGGGCCACCGCTTCAATAATAGAGGTGGAGAACATGGCCCATTCAGACTCCATGTCTCCAGACTTCCTTGGAATGTGGTTGAAGTTCTTCCGGAGTTGGGAGTTGAAGACCTCCCAGACAGGGGCCTGAGCCAGACGTTCCCAGCACACCCTCACTATACGTTTGGGTCTACCAGGTCTGGATGGCTTCCTCCCCTGCCATCGGATCCAACTCACCACCAGGTGGTGATCAGTTGACAGCTCTGCACCTCTCTTTACCCGGGTGTCCAAGACATACGGTCGCAGGTCTGATGACACAATAACAAAATCGATCATCGACCTGCGACCTAGGGTGTCCTGGTGCCAGGTGCACATATGGACACCCTTATGCTTGAATATGGTGTTCGTTATGGACAAACTGTGGTTAGCACAGAAGACCAATAACTGAACACCACTCGGGTTCAGATCAGGCAGGCCGTTCCTCCCAATCACCCCCCTCCAGGTTTCACTGTCGTTGCCCACGTGCACATTGAAGTCCCCCAGTAGGACAATGAAGTCTCCAAGAGGATCACCCTCCAGCACCCCAGTCACAGACTCCAAAAAGGGTGGGTACTCTGAAACATCATTTGGTGCATAGGTACAAATGATGGTCAGGACCTGTTTCCCAACCCGAAGGCACAGGGAAGCAACCCTTTCATCCACCGGGGAAAACTCCAGTATAGAGGCAGCAAGGTGGGGGGGGGGATACAAGAATACCCACCCCTGCTCGTCGCCTCTCACCCGGGGCAACTCCAGAGTAGGCCAAGCTCCAGCCCCTCTCCAGGAGACTGGTTCCGGAACCGGAGCTGTGTGTTGAGGTGAGGCCGACTATATCTAGCCGGTATCTCTCAACCTCGTACACCAGCTCAGGCTCCTTCCCCACCAGAGAGGTGACATTCCATGTACCAAAAGCCAGTTTAGAAAACTTGGGATCAGTCCACCAAGGTCTCCACCTTTGACCGCCACTTAATCCACATAGCACCAGACCCCCATGATCCCTCCTGCAGGTGGTGAGCCCACTGGAGGGCGGACCCATGTAACTCCTTTGGGCTGAGCCCAGCCGGGTCCCATGGGTGGAAACCCGGCCACCAGACGCTACCCATCGAGCCCCTCCCCCAGGCCTGGCTCCAGGGTGGGGCCCCGGTAACCCCATATCGGGCGGGGTACACTGAATCCTTGATATACAATTTATCATGAGAGTCTGTTGGATTGTTCTTAGTCTGGCCCTTCACCCAGGACCAGTTTGTCTTGGGTGACCCTATCAGAGGCAAATTGCTACGGACAACATTGCTCCTGGGATCACTGGGGCATGCAACCCCACACCCCCCACCACCACGATAAGGTGATGTTCCATGAGGGGCTGATACAGCGCCAAGCAAAATGGTGAATAACGGACTTAAGAAGAAAAAAAATAAAAATGGCTATAAACAGCAACGGGCAAAACAACACAGAAAACTACACAGAAATAAAATAAAAGTATCACTGACAATATATGAATCGGTGAATTCCAAAAGGGCCCAAGTCCACACTTTTTCAAAACCCAGATATTACATGTTTAATGAACTTTAAGAGACAAGCTATCTGATTATGTGCAAAAACATCCCAAGTCAACTTTAATGCATTGACTATTCACAGCATTGTTTATGCATTGAGTGCAAGAGAGACCCAAGTCCAGGACTTGGGCCCTTCCTGCATGGATTTAACGTAAAGTCATAGGTGGCAGCACAAATTTCAGAAATGATATAGAAGTTTCCGAAAATATGTCTGCTCAGGTCACATCCAGATTCCGCCTTCTAAAGCCATCGTGCAGGGTTGTTACATTCCCAGAGGAGCCACTCTACAGCGAGCAACTTGGTGTAAAGGCAGCTAAAGTAAAGGATGTTCAGAAATTGGCGAAATATCTTTCACCAGAGGCTCAGCAGTTCCTCAGTAATTTAACAGTTTGTGATTCTAGGCATGAAGATGAGTCTGACTTTGACGATTAGTTACCAGTAGATGCACCTCTATGTTAATCTGCCCACTTTTAGATGAAAATCTCATTTGCTGGCAGTTATCCAAACAATAGTTTGAATATAAAGTGATCATAAAAGGTGTTCAAAACATGGCATAATAATAAAAAAAAAACGTTTTCAACATGTGAGAAATAGATGTTATGCGCTTCTTTTCATATGTTCTTATTGTTTAATTCAAGAAGGGCCCAAGTCCAGGGACTTTAGTTTGCCAATCCTCTGAAATTAAAAAAGTGAAATGCTTCATATTCTAGCATTTCTAAGCTATGGCCTTGTGCTATATCTGAATAAAATATGAACCATCTGGCATAGACTACCTTTGAGATATGCAATTTATTTGATTTCCTGCAAAAACATATTTCTTGGACTTGGGCCCCTTTTGAATTCACTGATTCATATGCACAAGCTGACAGCTTAGATAATCCAAATAATTAAAGAAAATAGCAAAGTTACAGGACCCACACTCTAACACAACTGACCCACAGCAACGTGTAGCAGCATTGTGAGTGGAGGAGGAGGAGCAGCCCCGGATAACAGCAAGGTACAAAGGAGTAATGTGCCGTAAAACTCAGAATAAGTGCTCATCAAGACAAAATTCACAAATGAAATACAAAAATAATTATTGAATAAAACAACAAACAATAAATAGTCTATGGTGCAAGAATAATCTGTTACATCCACCCCCAGTGGATTTTATCGAACTGAGCCATGGCTAAACAACAATACCCAAAATTGACAAAATCCTAACAAACCTGCTGGGCCAGCACAACCGAAACCAACATTACAAGTATCTCATAGGGATGAAATGGTATGAGAGCAAAACCATCTCAACTCAGCTACTGGCGATAGGGTGGCTTGTACACCCCATAAAACCCCATATATCGTGTTGTAGAGAGAGGAATAATCAGGCAAGGCAGTCCTGAGCAGAGCAGACTTTATTAGTCTCTCTCTAGCATTAACAAGAATCAGAAGCCTAAAAACCAGGTCGCGGGCACCTCTCTTTTTATACCATACAACTCACCCTGCAACCTGTGGTGTTTGCATTAACATGAATACATTTACCAAGACAATTCCCTTTGTCACTCAGCCTGTCGGCACATTAAAATGTAGACCGGAGGAAAATGCATATTCTCATGCGAAAACCATAGACTGCTTTGCATATCCATTTCTCTTCTCTTATGCATCTCCTCCTGCCGTGCCATTCAGTCTGAGTAGAGAACACACTGACTGGGTCCCCCACACCGCCCCCACCCAGAAACTCAGACTGAGCCTTTACCCTCATGTCCTTTGGGCTTCAGTCAACGTCCATAGCGGCTGTAACAGGGGGTCGCCAGTTCCGAGGTGCTGCTGTGCCGGTGGAGCGCTTCTGGAGGCGCGTCCATCTGTGGGGGGGCATTGGGGGGGGTGCATCTTCAGCATGCCATTGTGACTGAGCTGACGAGTCATTTACCTGGGGAGTTCTCAGTGGGGGTCGTCCACGCCAAGGAGCTTGGGCCAACACCACCTGCTCGTCTGCTAAAATGAAGGTGGGCTTAAGCCTGTCTATACAGATTGTTTCCCTGCGTCCCTCCAAGTCTAACACAAAATGTTTCTCCCCAGGTTCCAGCACTCTGAACGGGCCATCGTAGGGCGGGCACAACGGGGTCTGGTGGGCATCGTGCCTGACAAACACGAATGATGCATCCTTCAAGGTCTTTGGCACAAACGCACAGGGAAAACAGTGGTGGGCCGGGCCGGGTACTGTCCCTGCCTCTGCGCTATGCAATGAAAGCGGGGATAGATCGGTGTTCAGCGCGGAGTTGTCCGGCAAAAATTCTCCGGGGAGCCACAGCAGCTGGGAAAAAACAGCTCTGCTGGGGAGGCCTCCAAATCCTCCTTTGGTGCTGAACGCAACACTAATAGAACCCACAGCAACCGGTCCACCCAATTTGCATCTGTAAGCAAAGCCCTGAGCGCTGCTTTAAGTGACCTATGGAAATGCTCGCATAACCCATTGGCCTGGGGGTTGTACGCGGTCGTGCAATGAATTGTGACGCCCAGGCTCTGGGCCATCGTGGACCAGAGTTCGAAAACAAACTGCGGGCCCCGGTCGGATGTGATATCCAAAGGGGTGCCAAAACATGCCACCCATGTCATCAAAAAAGCGTGTGCAACTTCTGCGGATGCGGTGGAAGCTAGTGGGACTGCCTCGGGCCAACGCATGGTGCGGTCCACCACTGTCAGGAGGTGCATGAACCCCTGCGATGGCGGGAGGGGGCCCACGAGGTCCACGTGAATGTGGTCAAACCTCTTAGCTGGGACATGAAACGGCTCAAGGGGGGCTTTGTGTGCCTGTGCACCTTGGCTCATTGGCACGCTATGCAGGCTGCAGCACACTCTTTCACCTGTTTGCGCAGGCTTGGCCAGACGAACTTTGCTCCCACCATTTTGACTGATGCGCGCACTCCTGGGTGTGCCAGGGAGTGAACCAACTCAAAACCGCCTGTGGAGACGTCACAGATGGAGGGGGGGGGGGGGCGTCTTGCAGTACTCTGCTCTCCAGCCTTAACCCTGTTGGTCCAGAATGGAGCACGCAAATGTCCGCATCGCCCATCTGCTCATCGGCCATGGCCTTGTAATCTATCCCTACGTAGACTGGGGCCACTAATGCGTGCCAGAGGCAGTCTGCCACCATGTTGAGTTTACCGGCCACATGCTGAATGTCGGTCGTAAATTCCGAGATCACAGCCACCTGTCTCTGCTGCCAGGCTGACCATGATTCTGAAACCTTGGCCATAGCGTACATCAGCGGCTTGTGGTCCACAAACACAGTGAAGGTGCGCCCTTCCAGCCAGACCTGGAAGTGACATATGGCCAGGTGGAAAGCCAGTAACTCCCTGTCTAACGCGTTGTATTTATACTCATTGTTGTGCAAAGACCTGCTAAAAAAAGGCAAGCGGCTACCAAGAATTGGCAACGCACTGCTCCAAGACAGCCCCTATGGCCATGTCCAATGCGTCGATAGTGAGAGCCATCCGAGCTGCCGGGTCCGGGTGCACCAGTAGTGCGGCGTTCGCTAGAGCTGCTTTAACCTCGGAAAACGCCTGCTTTCGCTCAGGAGTCCAGTCGACTCTGTCTGCCGGTTTCCGTTTCTTAAGTGTGGCGTACAACGGCTGCATGAGCTGAGCTGCGTGGGGGAGGAAACGGTTGTAGAAGTTAACCATCCCCAAAAACTCCTGCAGTGCCCTGACCGTCTGAGGCCTGGGAAAATCTGCCACTGCGAGCACTTTGTCCGGTAAGGGTATCACGCCCTCTGGTGAGATGCGGTGGCCCAAAAAATCGATTCCCATCACCCCGAACTGGCACTTCGCCTGGTTGATTATTAACCTGTGCTCCTCCAACCTCTGGAAAACTGTCCTGAGGTGGGCTACGTGTTCGTCCTCAGACGCGCTGGCCACCAGGATGTTGTCCAGGTAGACGAACACAAACAGCTGTATCGTGAAATATGGAATATTAATAAACAATAAATATGATCAGGTATGAATTATTTAATTTATATTGATGTATTGGAATCTGAGATCAAATCTCGTTTCATATACATCAGAAAAGTTAATAACACTCGTGGGGCACCAGCTTCTATCTCTAAGAAGCAATTTAATCTTTAATTTCACTTTATACCTGTTTAATCACTCAATAAATTAATTAATAATCAGTCTCAAAAATTTTCCATGAATTCGATACCTGTGCTTGAACAGACTCAGAATGAAATAAATTCTCAACAACTTCTCTTATTTTCACATATTTATTAAACGAAATGATTAACAGACATTGCAGTAATTTCATTAATCATAAAATCAATCTTGTAAATGATAGATTAACAATGTCAATATTTTCGGAACCAGGGTTAAACTGAGAAATGAATCTATCAGTTTGAGTTAACAGATTATGAAACAACGCAAATTTATGGAGAATGTTTACTAATTATATGAAAAGTCCTGGATTAATCTTAAGAAAATAAAAACGGAAATTTACCGAAAAGAAGAGTTATGTTAATGGCTTCTTAATTTGCATCTGATTAGATACACAAATTATTACCGAACCTCAGACGTTTAATTCAGCAGATGAATTAAAGTTTGCAGCTCACATGATTCCTCGTTGATGATGGTTCTGTCGTCGTCCTCATGAAGTTTTGAAATGTTGTTCAGGGGCAAAACCCAGAATATTTGTCCCGCAAATATTCTCTTGACGATGAAGGATATTTATTAGATCATAAGTTTGATCTCGATGGTTGAAATCCTGCAGAAGCGCGCTGATTCCTCAGCTGCGTGTGATGTGGAGAGCTGCATCTTCCCAGAGGCCTTCGATAATAATTAATTAAAGATATCTAATCCGATCTCAAATTAAAGAGCTTCGGACTTTAGATAAAAATGATAGCTTCTGGTATGTGATTGGTCAAGAAAAATATTATAAAAATAAAGTCACGATTAAAGTTTACATTAAAATTAAACAAACGGTGATTTTACAGAATGTTTAACAAAGAAAAAGAGATAAATAAAATTGGAGTTTAACTCCCATTAAGAATTGAGCTCAAAGAAATAGGAATTCCTAGGTATTTAAGAGAAAAAGGAAAAACATTAAAATACAAAGTTACATAAAGAAATTACGAGTTATCAGCTCTGTGTTCAGAAAAGCGACACGTGGTAGGAGTCTTTGTTCTTCTTTGCTCTTCCTTGCTGTGTGTAGACAATGGACAATAGACGAACGTCGAAAGAGATGAATCAGAGCGAAGAGAAGGGAAAAAGAGACAAGCCAAAAAGAGAGCAAAAAGAGAACGAAGCAGGGGTCTCTCTGTTATTTATAAGTTCTGTTGAGCTTCCGCGGGCTTCCGGCTGACAGGAATCTCAGCCAATGAGCGTCCTTTCGTGGGCGGGCTCGATGAACCTTTAGTCCAATAACAGTCTACAAGGGACCAATGGGATGAAGAACTGTTGTCATGCAGAGATTGGCTGCTGGAGTCACATGGTTCCAGAGGCAAATTTCTGATACATACTGGAATGTGCTATTTTCCTTATGTATTAAACTGAGTTAACTTTAGTATATCTTATAAGCAGTGCTTCTAAATCAACATGCAGGAATAAACATTCATTTAAACATTTTTAACATGCATATATATATATATATATATATATATATATATATATATATATATACGTATATATATAAAATCACACATTAATGCATTTCACACATATTATTGATTTTCCACATTAAAACATCAGAGTCCATTTGCTTTTCATAGTTCTGAAAAGAAGAAGAAGAAGATTTAGAATTGAGTTTGTAATAATGTACTTTAAAGTTCACTGGTTAAATCCAGCATGTCCCAGAGTTTAAGGAAATTTTATTGAGCTGTGGATCCATGTTTGGCCAGGTCTGTTGCATGTTTATGGGGGCAATAAAAGCAAAGCCGGACATTGGGGAAATTCCTTAGGCTGGTTTTAACAAAGGAATGGGATTTCAGCTGTGGCCTGGAGAGAAAATCCATTTTTTGACTTACTCCTGGGTGAAACAAAATGTCTTTAAGCAGAAGAATAATTATTGCTGAGCCAAAGTGAGATGATGCTACACAGCAGATCGCACAGCACCGCATCCATCATGCGTTGGGATGTCTGCACCGTGCCTTTTAACCCAAAAGGCATGAGTAAGAACTCAAAAAGACCAAACGGGGTTATTACTCCCATTTTAGATATGTCCTCCATGCACACCGGGCCCTGGTGGTAACCGCGGATCAGGTCTATCTTGGAAAAAATGCGTGCCCCGGTGAGGTGAAAGGAAAAATCCTGAATATGAGGGATTGGGTAGTGATTATGCGCTGTGGCGTTGTTTAATCTGCGGAAATCTCTGCATGGTCGCCACGATCCCTCAGCTTTAGGAGCCATATGTAGCAGGGATGCCTATGGGCTGTTTGAGCATCTAATGATGCCCAACCTTTCCAAGTTGGCAAACTCCTCTCGCGCAATGGCCAGTTTAGCTGCGTCCAGGCGCTGAGGTCATGCGAAAATGGGCAGCCCCGTGGTGGTAATGAAGTGCTCTACCCTGTGTTTAGTGACGGCTGCCGAAAATGTCAGGACCGTGAGTGCTGGGAACTGGGTGAGTAGTGTGTGTTGTGGACCCGGCTCCTCTAGCTGTACAGGGCAGAGAATCAAAAGACATTGCGTTAATCAGGCGTCTGTTAGCCACATTGACTAATAGTCCGTGTGCACACCAAAAATTCTGCGCCCAAAATGGGAGAGTTACATGCCACTATGATGAAGGTCCATTGGTACGTACGGCCGTGCAAGGATATAGTCAGTGTCCTCTCATCAAAAGTCTTAATGTCTGAGCCGTTTGCGGCCGCCAGCTCGGGGCCGCTACTTCCCGCCAGCCGGTCTGCGTAGGATGGCAAGATGAGGCTCTTTTGGGAACCGGAGTCCACGAGGAACCATCTCCCTGAGTATGAGTCTGTCACATAGAGCAGCTTGTTTGTGTCACCGGCGGTCACAGCTGCTACCGACTGCCGGCCCTGGCGTTTCCCGAACGCTTGAATTGGCACGGTGGCATGCATCGGTGTGTGTTCTCCAAAACGGCGGTGGTAGAAGCAGAGTGTGTCTCTCCGGTGCTTTTTGGCCTCCTCTGCAGCCACCATCATTGGCTACTCGCCTCCGCTGGCCGTCTTGCTAGGTTCCGACGCCATTGCGTTCACAACGAAGGCTCTGGTGGTGAGGATAATACGATCTGACTCTTGTGCTAGTGCCCGGTAGTTGCGTGTGGCCAGCAGCGGCGAATTGGTAAGGACCGCTCTGGCCGCTGTCAGGAGGTTCTGGAGGAAAAGGTGGGCAAAGAGGAATTGCCCGTCATCTGTGCTCATCAACGCCAACATCTTCTCCATTAATTCAACCGCCGACCCGTCTCTCAACTTGGAGCATGTCAGGAGCCTTTCCACTCTGTCGCAGTCCGAGAGCATGTAGCGCTGGGTCAGTGTGGTTTTGAAAGCATCGTATTTGTCGTGAGCTGGGGACCGTTGGAGCAGGCTCACCACCTGTTGTGTTGTGCATGCGTCCAGTGCTGCAGCCATGTAGTTGTATTTGGTGTCATTCACCGTTACTCCCCGGAGCGCGAATTGGGCCTCGGTGTGGAGGAATCAAAACTTTGGGTCATGTAGCCAAAAGTCTGGGAGTTTGACCGAAACGGCGCCGCGGGTCGTCTCCGGGGTTTTCGCCTCGAGTTCCATTGTGCATCAAGGGTCACCAGTGTAGAGAGAGGAATAATCAGGCGAGGTGGTCCAGAGCAGAGAAGACTTTATTAATCTCTCTCTATCATTAACAAGAATCAGAAGCCTGAAAACCAGGTCGCGGGCACCTCTCTTTTTATACCATGCAACTCGCCCTGCGACCTGTGGTGTTTGCATTAACATGAATACATTTACCATGACAATCTCTTTGTCACTGTTTGCATTAACACACATACATCCCCCATGACAATTTCCTTTGTCATCCAGCCTGTCGGCTCATTATTATGCAGACCGGAGGAGAATGCATATTCTCATGCGAAAACCATGACTGCCTTGCATATCCGTTTCTCCTCTCTTATGCATCTCCTCCTGCCCTGCCATTCAGTCTGAGTGGAGAACGTACTGACTGGGTCCCCCACAGTGTCGTACTTCATGTACAGTATAAATAAAACCCATCAGGACAATAATACACCAGAATTTTAAAAAATGGTAGGTCAATAATGCTAGAAACCAAATAAACAAGTGTTCAGTCAACAACAGCCAAGAATATGACTAACAAAAAACCTTATCACGAAACCCGTTATACTTAAACAACATCCTGCCTAGACATCATTTGTATCAGTCTATTCACAGGTTTAATTAGACGACCAAACCTCAACCTTCATTGTGGTTGTTCACTGGGAATGTCACAGTATATGTGAGGAATCTGACCAACTGTATTTGGACTGGTAGAAATGTTGTCTGTCTGTGTTATCAAATCATGAGGAGAATCCTACTGTCGGACATGAGGATCTGCACTAGCATCAGACACTGGCCCATAGTCATGAGACAGTCTGAGGTGGGTCATTATCATAATGTAGCACTGAAGTGCCACTTAGATCAGAGGACACAGTCATGTCAGAAAGATCAGCACATGCAGGACTTGGTGTAGATAGTTACATTATCCATTCAACAGTTCTAGTGTCAGAACAGACCACATCTGGATCAGTCATGGCAACATCAACATTGTTCTCACTGTCAAGAGAAAACCCTGCTCATCTGAATCATCACCATCACTATCAAGTGTGCTCAAAGGTGTCACATTCAAGTCATTGACATCAGAAGGGGAGAATTATGATCAAATGCAAAAGAGTTTCTGTCAGAATAGTCACAACTGTCCTCAAGTGGAAGGAAGTCTGCGGGCATCAGTAGATTCTTATGGACTACTTTCTCACAGTCAGTGGTTGTGTCACAAACCCTGTGACACAACCCCTGAGTCACAGGGTTAATGTCCACTACACAGTACAAAGTGGATTCCCACCTATCGGCAAGTTTCCTTTTTCCTCTTTCAATTTTGTTAGCCAAAAGTACTCTGTCTCCGATTTCAGTTTTGGAGCCGTTCACCTTCCTGTTGTAAAGCTGAATGTGCCTACTTTGTTCCGTTTTTGCATGTTCCTGAGCAGTAAACATAACCTCTTTCAGGTCACTCGTAAGAGATGCCACATATTTTTCATAACTTGTCACAGCAGAGTAACTGAGCACTGTGCGGAAAAGGACATGCACAGGTAGACGTGGTACACGGCCAAACATAAGGTAGATAGGAAGATAGCCTGTTGTCTCGTGTGCCATGCAGTTGTACACAAATGTCAGAGTCTGCAGCCGACATGGCCAGTTTGCCTTTGCTTCAGCTGACAGCGCACAGATCATCCCACCCAAGGTGTTGTTAAACCCCTCCACACTACCATTCCCCAATGGATGGTAAGGGGTCGTGTGTGACTTCTTGATACCTGAGACTCTGAAGAGCTCACTTATGAGCTGGCTTTCATAGCTGGCACCGTGGTCGCTGTGGATCCTCTCAGGAAACCCAAAAACACATAAATAGCAATCCCAGAGAACCTTGGCTACCTGTTGTGCTGGCTGGTTTTTACACAGAAACGCTTGAGCCATCCGCATAAAAATGGTCTGTAATAACAAAGAAATTAACAGACCTGTTGTCTGAATCTTTGACTGACCAGAAATCAATGCAGACTAACTCTAACAGCCAACCTGATGTAATGCTCTCAAGTGGAGCGTACCCTTCAGGTTCAGTGGTCTTACTAACAATGCAACGTTGGCAATGTCTCACATAATCTCTCACATCCCTGTCAAGGTTTAGCCAGAAAAAACTTCTGTCTCGTAAGACTTAGACTCCTGAACTGGGCCTGATGTCTGGAATCGTCATGAGCACCCTTCAGAACTACATCTCTCAGAGAGTCTAGAACAACAAATTGATGCCTTCTTGCTCTGGATCTCTGATCTTTTGAAACCCTGTACAGTATACCATTGGTCATGGTAATCTTGTCCCAGTGCTTTAGGTATTTTGTGACTGGCACGGCTCCATTGCTCTCTTTCTCTCGTTGAGGGCCTTTGATGTCTCTCAACATAAAACATAACACAAGAAAGAGTGGGGTCACTCAAATGTTTATCACAGAGTTCTTTTTCCATGTAATCAGGTAAAATGTCCTGCCCAGGAGGGACCAGTTGAGGCAAAGAGTGCAACACTTCAATAGCCGTCACTCTTGAAACAACATCCCACTCCTCATGTGAATGCAAAGCAGCAGACACCTCATTTCTTTCAATAGACTTCATGCGCATCTGAC
The DNA here is from genome assembly GCA_020510985.1 of Pholidichthys leucotaenia. Classification (NCBI taxonomy): domain Eukaryota; kingdom Metazoa; phylum Chordata; class Actinopteri; order Cichliformes; family Pholidichthyidae; genus Pholidichthys; species Pholidichthys leucotaenia. The sequence continues at coordinate 491,457,350 of CM035838.1, forward strand.
TATTGCTGTTTACTGGGGCAAGCTCTCTGTGGCCACTAGACACTCTAAAGGCATTCTGGACTAAAATGTTAAGACATGCTTCTGGACCTAGCAAATAAACCAGCATAAGACTCAGTAAACAGTCTGTCACTCACACTCTCTCTGACAAATGGTACATGGCTCAAGGCTTCAGCAACGATGTTCTGCTGACCAGGAACATACTTTATGTCAGAATCATAGCTCGCTAACTTAGCTACCCAGCGCTGCTCACAACAGTCTAGCTTTGGTTTTGTTAAAATGTGCATTAAAGAGTTATTGTCAGTCCAGACCATGAATCTATGGCCTTTCAGCCAATGGCTGAACTTGTCACACACTGCCCATTTTAGTGCTAAAAACTGTAACCGGTGAGCTGGGTAGTTTCTTTGGGACGTAGACAAGTATTTGCAGGCAAAAGCAATGGGCTATGCCCGTGTCTCGCCCTCCTGTACTTGGGACAGAACAGTGCCTATTCTGTCCAGGGACACATCAGTTGACAACATAAAGGGATGAGAAAAGTCAGGATGAGCCAGAACAACAGTGCCAATCAGTGAGGTTTTCAGGTTTTCAAAGGCCTGTTCATGTGTTTGTGTCCAATCAGATGAGCACAGCTTCCTGCTCAACAACTTGTTTTTGTTCTGTTTACCTTTTTTCTTACCACCTTTCAACAAATCAAAAAGGGGCTTGGCCAGGGCAGAGTACCTGGGTACAAAGTGTTGACAGTAGTTTATCATCCCAAGAAATGATCTAATCTTCTGGGATGGGGTCACACCATCGGGCTCCGTAAGGTCAACACATGTCAGTTTTGTGATGTTATCAACTTTACAAGGGCCAGTGGAGACACCATTGTCTTCAATAATGTGACCGAGAAATCTCACAAACTTTCATAGAAAGAAGCACTTTTTGGGGGACAATTTCAAATTGTTGTTACTCAGTCTGCTAATCATCATTTCTAAATGCATCAACGCAGTGTCCTCGTCTGGTGCAAACACTAACAGATCATCCAAGTAGCACAGTAGACTCAAAAAGATTTGATCACCAAAAATGCTTGTCATCATGCACATAAAACTCCCTGGACTATTGCAAAGGCCCTGGGGCAACCAGTTGCATTCATACAAGCCCATGGGAGTGGTAAAGGCAGAATACTTCTTGTCATCTTCATGAAGTGGCATGTTATAAAAACCAGATGTCAAATCCATTGTACTGAAGAGGCAGTTCCCTCCCAATGCAGCCAAACAGTCTGCCTGGTGTGGGAGAGAATGTGCATCTTTCAAAGTTCTTTTATTTAACCAACAAAAGTCTGTACAAATGTGGAGGTCACCGTTCTTTTTCCACACAAGTACCAAAGAAGACACAAACTCACTGGTTGACTTTCTGATTATTTCCTTTTCTTCCATCTCACTCAACACCTACTGTAACTTGTGGTACTGACTAGGGGCCACTCGCCGATGGGGGAGCCTAAAGGGCCTCCTGTCTGATAGGTGTATGTGGTGCACAAAGTCCTTTGCTTCCCCACAGTCGAGGTGATGGGGCAAAAAATATGCGTGCGCATGCATCTTTGGGCGCATGCGCACGCAGCGACCAGCAGCTTGGTGATATAGTGCATGTGTGCGTGTGTGTGTTTTTTGTACTTTTTTACGTTTTTAGAAAATCCTCTGTGTCGTTTCTGCTCTGGAGCGTTTGTGGAATATATGGCGAAGAGCTCCCTAGTATCTGCAACATGGATTTCCTCTCATATCTCGCACTGCTGCTTTCTGTGTTCTGGCTCTTTGTCTCTGAGGTAAACGCGTTCGGCTCCATGACGAGCAGAATAGCGGGCAGAATACAATATTCCAGGGACGTGTTGCTGCGCTTTAACACAGCTGGTGCAGAGTCTCTGATTGCGCCCAAATTTCATCTGCCGGACTTTATTTTGAGAGACGGTCACAGCGGTGAAAAAAGAAGCGGCAGGAGGAAGCGTGGAAGACGTGGAGGTGTGAAATTGCGCCTTAGGAGACGTCAGTTTGGTAACATTCCTCTTCCTTCGATCATTTTTGGGAATGCACAGTCTGTGAGAAACAAGGTGGAGGAAATTCAAGGCAATGTACGTTACCAGAAAGATTTTAAGAACTGCTGCGTCATGGCTTTCACTGAATCTTGGCTTACTGCGCATGATCGAGATGCAGAGCTGTGGATTGACGGCTTTGGAGCTCCGCTGCGCTCGGATCGGCAGGAAGAGGTAACTGGGAAGCGTCAGGGGGGCGGAGTATGTTTATACATTAATAAGCAGTACTGCACATCTGTCACGGTCAGAGAGCACATCTGTACACCCCATGTGGAGCTGCTGTCTGTGTCACTATGCCCCTTTTATTTGCCTCGAGAGTTTCCCCAACTTTTCATCACAACTGTGTACATTCATCCGAGGGCAGACGCTGACTCCGCCTCCAGCACCATCTCTGATGTGGTGCAGCGGCTGCAGTCAATTTCTCCAGAGGCGCCAAACTTCATTCTTGGGGATTTTAACTATGTTTCTTTAAAGAAGACACTTAAAAACTTTCATCAGTATGTCTCCTGCCCAACCAGGCGAAAAAAGACATTGGACCTGTGCTATGGATCCATAGAGAGGGCCTATAAATCACTCCCCCTTCCTCCTTTAGGATCATCAGATCACAACTGTGTTCATTTGCTGCCCACATATAAAACTGCTCTCAGAAGAGGCAAAGTGGAGACCAGAGACATTGATGTGTGGACAGAAGATTCAGAGCACAGCCTCCAGGAATGCTTTGACTGTACAGACTGGAAGATGTTCATAATGGCCTGCGGGGATGATTTGGACTCTCTGGCTGAGCTCACATGCTCATACATGGCTCACTGTCAAAATAAGTTTGTTCCACGTAAACGTGTCAAAATATATCCCAACAACAAACCATGGGTTACTAAATCAGTTAAATCCTGCTTACAGAGGAAAGCTCTTGCCTTTAAACAGGGGTCTGTTTCTGAGCTACAGGTTGCCACCAAGGAGCTGAAGGCCGAAATTTTAAGAGCAAAACAGAATTATAAATCAGAGTTGGAAAGCAAGATGGCAGCAAATAAACTTGGTTCGGCCTGGGCCAGTATGAAAACTATTGCGGGCCTTCAGAGCACAGAGCGCAGTAATCGTGTGTTTTTAGATGGTTTTAGTTCAGACACAGAGCTGGCTAATGCTCTTAATTGTTTTTATGGTCGTTTTGACTCCTTTGATTTTAGCACAGAAATCCAAGATTTGAAACAGAAACTCAAAGACAATCAGCACTTTAATATTGAGATGCAGGATGTTAAAAGGGAGTTCCGCGCTGTAAAAGTGAACAAAAGTCAGGGCCCTGATAATATATGTGGACGCCTGGTAAAGTCCTGTGCACATGAACTGAGTCCTATATTTCATTATATTTTCAATAAGTCCTTACAGACACAACATGTGCCTAAGATCTGGAAAGATGCCGTGGTTGTTCCCGTTCCAAAATCCAGCTGTCCTAAAACGGTAAACGACTTTAGACCAGTTGCTTTGACTTCAATTTTAATGAAAATTTTTGAAAAACTGGTCAGATGTGAGGTCCTAAGGCAGACTGAACATGCATTGGATCCTCTGCAGTTTGCCTATAGGCCTCACAGAGGAGTGGAGGATGCCACTGTCACTCTGTTTGACATGCTTTTTAAACATCTGGATTTTAATGGGACACACGCCAGGCTTTTATTTGTGGACTTTTCTTCTGCCTTTAATACAATCCAACCTCATATTTTAGTTGAAAGGCTCCTGCAACAATTTGATTTAAGCAATAATCTGGTGGGTTGGATTCTGGATTTCTTAACCAACAGGACACAGAGAGTAAGGGTCATTGGTACATTGTCTGACCAAAAGTGTTCTTCTACTGGCTCTCCTCAGGGGTGTGTGTTGTCACCACTACTCTTCATCCTGTACACAAACATGTGTCGGAGCAGACATGACAACAGACACATTATAAAGTATGCTGATGACTCAGTCATTGTCAGTCTCCTCCAGGATGGTGAGAGTGGCCACGGCCCAGTAGTTGATGACTTTGTTCACTGGTGTGAGGATTCCTACCTGCAGCTGAATACAACAAAAACGAAAGATATGATTATTGACTTTAGGAGGAAAACTCCCAGGCACAAAGTCACCATACTAAAAGGCCAGACCACCGGATGTGTACAATCGTACAAATATCTTGGGACAATTATTGATAGTGGATTGAACTTTGAGGTGAACTGTGAAAGGGTGTGCAAAAAGGGTCAGCAAAATTTGCATTGTTTGAGGAAACTTGCACGCTTCCAAATTGACCGAACCATAATGACTATGTTCTATCGGGCTTTTATTGAATCTGTTTTATCCTTTTCTTTAATGTCATGGTTTGGTCAGATAAAACTGAAACAGAGGAAATCCTTGGATCAGGTAGTCAGATGGTCCAGTCGTTTGCTTGGTGAGTCACAGCTGAGCCTGACATCCCTGTACACCAGACAAGTACAGAGGATGGCCGACTCGATTTTAAATGATGACTCCCACCCTTTGCACTGCAGCTTTCAGCTTCTTCCCTCCAGACGGAGGTTTGCTGTCCCAAAAAGTAGAACCCAGCGCTACAAAAACAGCTTTGTCCCTGCTGCTGTCAAAGAGTTGAACAAGCTATAAAAATTATATTGTACATATTTTATATTTACCTATTTTGTAAGATGTGTGCCTGTGTTTGTGTCTATGTTGAATGTAATTAGTGGCTTGTAAATATGGATGTCACCAACTGCAAAACAAATCTACCTACGGGTACAAATAAAGTAACCTGAACCTGAACCTGAATATGTTGCTATATTGCGAAACAAGGTTAGCCATTCTCATCCTACATTCTTGTGACACCTCACATGAACCAATGCCAATATCATTGAGTCCAACTGACCTGAGCCTACCTACCACAGAAGTTGCATCGGCAGTAGTGGAATCAAGTTACTGTGTGTGACTTAACAAAACGGACTCTGACTGCCCGTCAGAGTCCAGATCCTCAACAGCCATGCAGAAGACATCAGCAAGCTTTGCATTCTGCCTCAGCAGCACAGGCTAATCAGACATGTTAATGAGTTTGAGTGGGATCCAGTGATCACCCCAAAGAGGAGTTATCAGTTTAGCAACCAAGACACCCCTAGGAGCAGAGCGAGATGATGTAGGCTCTGTCATCACTGTGCTGCCTGGAGAAATCATGCTATCTTTGGGCAGTCTACCCCAGATAAGATACTCATGTCCAGGCTCAAGACAAGTAGCTGAGTTACATCTGACAGTACCAACCTTGTTAAGAGCATCCCCACCCCTCCACTGATTGAGATCAGAGAGCATGGACAAGAAGCTTTCGGTCTCCGGGTCTTTGTCGGTACACGAATTAGACACCGTCTTCCAATAAGATTCACATTGTTTTGACTGATGCAGAATGTGCTTAATCACATTTGTCCCTATTATCAATTCGTCGTGCTGGCCTACAACAAGAAGTATGGGAAGAACTAACTTGCAGCCATACACTTCCATCTCAACATCAAAAGCACATTTGGGCTTCACTCAGACCCCACCACATCCAATAAGGACTATTTCCACGTCTGTCTGCTTTTGGGAGGCTATAACTCCAGCCTCCCTCAGTTTCATTTCAGCTGCCTCGTTAATGCTGCAGGCCATAGAACCACTGTCTAACATCCCACCCATTTTTACAGACCCACCCATCACAACAGGTGTGCAGAAAAGACTGTTACTACTGACAACTTTATGAATGTTCTGATAAACAACATTTTGACTTTCAGAGAACAAGTTACACGCAGAGGCGAAAACAGTCTCAGCATCAGATGGGTCTTTATATTGGGAATTGTTGTTAGACCTGTACTGCCTCCCACCGAATACAGGTCAGCTAGTTTGCCCCAAGCTGAAGTTTTGAACTATCGGCAGGACAGTTCAGTCTGACATAACCTGGAGCAAGGCAGGCAAAACACAATTTCTCTGACATGCAGTGTGAAACAGTGGTGTGGCTTGAGTTCCTACAGACCCTACAAGCTGTGTTTTTCATGTGTCTGCCATGAGCAGGTTGGAACTTCCCACCCTGAGCTGGACCAGTACGCTTCTCTACCCTCTCCATCATACTCTGAAAAAGTTCTACCATGCGACTGAGAAGCCTTTTCTCAGACTGCTGCTGTTTTTGGGCTACAACAGGTGCAACATAGTGATTTAAGGTAAGGTGCGACATACCCTGAACATTAGCAGACGTACACCCAGGGTGACATTAATGCTGTGAGGCATGGGAAGGGACTGGTAAGACACCTGATGTGTGGCACTGTTCAGCTGCTGCCTTTTCCACTGAAGGACTGGGCTGCTCAGAGACGACTGCTGTAATGTGGCTTTTTAATTGCATAGCACCAGTGGCTTTGCCACTCGCCCGTAAATCTCTCTGATAATCATCGATCCTCAACTGCATATGACAGGCTGTCCACTCGTGAATAGGCCTACGCTTCAACACGCAAGACAATTCTGGATCTGGGCAATGTTTGACAAACATAATAGCCACCTCATCATTGATGTTCTCTGTTGCTTTTTCCTGCCTGTGCAGCCCCTGGAGAGCGAGTTCAGCTGCTTTATTCAGTTTTATCCAGTAATCTACTGGGTTCTCCCTGTGCATGGAATTATAGCATAAAAGTCTGTGAGGGGGAGGCAAGAAGGCCCATCACCAAAGTAATGCATTAGAATATCAAACATCTCTGGCTTTGCCCAGCAAATGGCTGATAATTTCATCAGCCTGCTCATGCACAGGAACCTCATCTTTTTGAGGTACATCCTGGTCATGTCAATCCAGTCTTGCACTGAATGTTTATCTGTGTTGTTACCTCTGAATGTCTGAAGTTCTGACCTTAAATGAACAGTGACACTTGATGGTTCATGTTTGGGGGTCTCACCGTGCACAGTCTGGTTAGGAGAGGTCGACTGAGGATCACTGGACACATTAACAGCACCAGCTGACATCAACTTAGAAACAACAGACTCCCCAGTTTGCACCCCTAATTGCTGAACCATATTTGTGAGGTGGCTAATACCATCGCTGTCACTATTACCAGATGTGGGAGGGTGAGGAGCCCCATCCATAGACCCTCCAATTGACGTGAAACTCAGGCTATGCCCGACCCTAGTATCCACACCACTGTCATTTGTGTGAAATTGCCCCACATTTCTGCTACTGGTGAAAAAATCGTGGCCCTGTTCCCCCATTAAGCAAAAGTGGAGTGCTGGAATTATCTATTGTCTCTATACAAGTCACTTGACTTGCACTGTGAACAGGGTTAGGCAAGTTACTAAAAAATAGTGACTAGTTACAGGTACTAGTTGCTTCTTTTCAAAAGACTGCATGATTAAAGTAACTAGTTACTTGGAAAAGTAACTTTCACATTATTTTTAAATGCATACTTAAAATCATGTTGCACACACAGCCAGATCAAGGTCTCTTGTTCTCATCAGGAAAAAGAAGAAAAAGAAAACTGATGAGAAAAAAGTCTCATCTTACAGAGAAAAAATGTCTCAGATTTACTTAAACTATTGTAATCAGTAGAGAGTCAGAAGTTTACTAGAAATAAAACTGTAAATTCATGGAGAAAATTTTGGACTGGTGGGCCGTTTTTGGCCCACGAGCCATATGTTTGACACCCCTGGAACAGCTCATTAAAAACGCGTATTTAATTGGCGTTCACTTATATAGCGCTTTTCTTCTCATCTAGGATGACCGAAGCACTTTACAGATCCTGCAGTCCACCCATTCACACACTGATGGTGGCAGAGCTGCCATGCACACACAGGCACTAACCAGGCCACCAGGAGCAAGTGGGGGTTCAGTGTCTTGCTCAAGGACACTTCTACAAGTGGACAGCAGACAGAGCGGGAATCGGACCCATGACCCTCTGATCAGTAGTTAGTCACGCTACACCTGCACCACCGCCGCCCCATTTAGTGGATTTACTTCCATGAAATAGTTGCAGATCACAACAGCATGTAAACGAAGAAGATCAAATAAAACAGAAAGCACAGATAAATGAAAGTTCACCGCTTAGAAGAAGCTGTTCTTTACTGCAACAAATCACAGCCACTTTTCTCTGTGTGGAAGAAAACTACTGTCAACTGGTTGATTTGAATACTTCACTTGAATGTTTAGCTGTTAATGTATGTCTCTCACCGGTAATGAATTTCAACATTGCAGTATTGTACAACCCACCGTCACACAATTCTTCTTTTTATAATGAATTAAGTGCTCTGGTTAAACAACTTGAGAGGAGCAGAGAAACAATATTTTATGGTGACTTCAATATCATCGTCGGCCTCCGTCGGTCTATGATGACCATGGAAGAGAATCCTAAACGTCTACTCTGCTGGAGCAGCACCGCCTGTGGCTGAACAGGCCGATGCGCGAATGACAGTCCCTGTCACACAGGTCACACTTGTGGGTGGTCTCCGTGCTGCTGGGTCTGTGGCGGTTCTTCCTGCGGGTCCTTTTTTCATCTCATCTGCTGCAGCAGTCAGTCTCTCTTCACCCGCCTTGAGCTGTCTGGTCAGGGTGCCTCTCCATTTGCAGCGGTCCGTTGCAAGGTCCTCCCAGCGCTCTGTGTTGATATCCAGGGCCTTCATGTCTCTCTTGCAGACGTCTCTAAAGCGCAGCTGTGGGCGGCCAACGTCTCTCCTGCCAGTTGCCAGTTCTCCATAGAGGACGTCTTTGGGGATTCTGCCATCCTCCATACGGTGAACGTGGCCTAGCCAGCGGAGCCTGCGCTGCCTGAGTAGAGTGAACATGGAGGGAAGGCTGGCGCGGGACAGAACTTCTGTGTTGGGCACTTTGTCCTGCCAGGATATGTCCAGGATGTGGCGAATGCAGCGCAAGTGGAAGGAGTTCAGTCTCTTTTCCTGCCGGGCGTATGTTGTCCACGTCTCACTCCCATAGAGCAATGTGCTGATGACGCAGGCGTTGTACACTGCCATCTTTGTCTTGACAGAGAGTTTGGGATTCTCCCACACTCGTGTGGTGAGGCGAGCGAGTGCGAAGGCTGATTTTCCAATCCTCTTGTTGATCTCTGTATCAAGGGAGAGGTTGTTGCTGATCGTGGACCCCAGGTACGTGAACTGATTCACGACCTCCAGCTTGTAGTCATCAATGGTGATGGTTGGTGGTGCTTCCGTGCCTTGCGCCAAGACGTTAGTCTTCTTCAGGCTGATGGTAAGCCCGAAGTCCTTGCATGCCTGGGAGAAGCGGTCCATCAGGGTCTGAAGCTCCTGCTGTGTGTGGGTTGCGACTGCAGCGTCGTCTGCGAACAGCATGTCTCTGATTAGAGCCTCGCGTACTTTGGTTCTGGCTTTCAGGCGGGCAAGGTTGAAAAGCCTGCCGTCAGATCTTGTGTGCAGGTAGATTCCCTCTGTTGCTGTGCTGAAGGCATGCCTCAGGAGCATAGCAAAGAAAATCCCAAAGAGGGTTGGCGCAAGTACACAGCCCTGTTTCACTCCGCTGCGTATGTTGAATGGCTCTGAGACGTTGCCATCATGCTGCACTATCCCCTGCATGTTGGTGTGAAACGATTCGATGAGGCTTTGCAACTTTGGTGGGCATCCTATCTTTGGCAGGATCTTGAAAAGGCCCTCTCTGCTGACCAGATCGAACGCTTTGGTGAGGTCGATGAAGGCGACGTACAGAGGCATGTTCTGTTCTCTGCATTTCTCCTGGAGTTGGCGGATGGAGAATATCATGTCTACCGTCGATCGCTCAGCGCGGAAGCCACACTGAGACTCGGGGTAGACACGTTCGGCAAGCTTCTGTAGACGAACGAGAACGACTCGTGTGTAGACTTTGCCAACAACGCTGAGGAGGGAAATGCCCCTGTAGTTGTTGCAGTCGCTTCTCTCCCCTTTGTTTTTGTAGAGGGTGATGATCTTGGCGTCCCTCATGTCCTGTGGTACGGCACCTTCCTTCCAGCACTGGCAGAGGACGTCATGCAATGGCAGCAGTAGGGCGGTCTTGCAGTGCTTGATCAGGTCAGGGGGTATGCCGTCGTTGCCGGGTGCCTTGCCAGCGGCCAAGCTATCAATGGCCTTACTGAGTTTGTCGATGGTTGGCTCGGCGTCAAGTTCGTCCATGGATGGCAGGCAGTCGATGGCATCAAGGGCCGACGGTGTCACGGTGTTCTGTCTAGAGTAGAGGTCGGAGTAGTGTTCCACCCATCTCTCCATCTGCTTGTTCTTCTCTGTGATCATCTCCCCAGTGGAAGATTTGAGGGGGGCCGTCTTGCTCTGAGCCGGACCAAGTGCTTTCTTGATGCCATCGTACATACCACGGATGTTCCCTGTTATGGCAGCGGTTTGAATGTCTTGGCTGAGCTGAGTCCAGTACTCGTTGGCACAGCGCCGAGCAGTCTGCTGAACTTTGCTTCTCACAGCCCTGAGAATCTGGAGATTCTTCTCGTTTGGGTATTTCTTGTACTCAGCAAGAGCTGAGCGCTTGGCTTCAATGACGGGGGTCATCTCGGTCAACTTGGCATCAAACCAGTCCCGTGACTTCGAGGTCTTCCTCCCAAAGGTAGCCAAGGCTGTGCGGTAGATGGTGTTTCGCAGCTCTTCCCACTTCTGCTTTGCAGATTCTCCTCCTTGTGGTACACCAAGTTCCTTCTCAAAGGTGGAGGCAAACTGCTCAACAAGTTCTGGTTGGGCCATCTTGCTGATGTCAATCCGTGCCTTTCCAGGTTGTCTAGCACGATGGAATTTCTTCAGCTGCAGCTTGACCTTGCAACACACCAATGAATGGTCTGTGTCGCAATCTGCACTCTGGAACGAACGGGTGATTAGCACATTCTTCAGTGAGGTGCGCCTGGTCAGGATCAAGTCTAGCTGGTGCCAGTGCTTTGAGCGCGGATGTTGCCAGGAAACCTTGTGTTGGGGCTTGGTCTTGAAGAACGAGTTTGTGATGCACAGATCGTGATATGTGCAGAACTCGAGCAGCCGCTGTCCGTTGTCGTTCATTCTGCCCACGCCAAAAGGGCCAAGACAGGAGGGCCAGGAGTCGTGGTCAGCACCCACTCTGGCATTGAAGTCTCCAAGGAGAATGAGTTGTTCAGAGTTGGGGATGATCCTGACAGTTGTTACGAGATTCTCGTAGAACTCGTCTTTTGCCTCTGGTGTGGCTGTCTGTGTTGGGGCATACACACTGACGAGGGTGACTGGGCCTTGAGTGGTGTTCAGGCGGAGGGTGAGGAGTCGTGCAGAGCCAGTGCTGCCCGGTTCCACCATCTTCAGCAAATTGTTCTTCACTGCGAAGCCCACTCCGTGTTCCCTGTGTTCGTCACTGCCCTTTCCCTGCCAGTAGAACGTGTAGTCCTTCTCTCTCAGTGTGCCTGCATCAGCTAACCGTGTTTCCTGGAGAGTGGCGATATCCACTCCCAGTCTCTTCAGCTCATTATTGATGATGGCAGTCTTCCTGGTGTCGTTGATGTCCTTGAGGTTAGCAGCGAGTCCTGTCATCATAGTGCGAACGTTCCAAGTTCCCAGTTTTAGAGTTGGTCTCTTTTGTTTTATTGTCTTGCCTGGTGCGAAGGTTCTCAGCCTGCTGTTTGGATTTCTCCTTATCCCCATGCACCCAATGAGGAAAGCAAGCTGTGGCGGGACAACACCTTATTGGCTGGGGGCTGCCCAGCTTGAGGCGGGCGGTAGCTGTCCAGTGAGATCTGATGATCCCTCCCACCGTCGGGAACAACCCCTGGCGCCACGCTCTACGCCAATTGAGCAGTGGCTTATAACTGGTAACTGTCATTCCCCGTGTTTTGTCTACGCCAAAGGCGAAGCTGGAGTGTCCTCTCCAGTGATCCGGTGTTCTACCTTCCAGCGTTGGGCGTTGGTAGGATTCAAGCCTGGGCAGGAAGATATGGAGGACAAGATGTTGCCCATGCAGCATGTCCCCCCTCTCCACGTCACTGATGAATCCAAAGGAACAGCAGGGCTGCTACAGTTTGGCACCAGCGCCGTTGCAGGAGCTGCCAGAACGATGTTGAGCACAACATAGAACTGCCTTAGGGGCTCCGACTCCGGATTTTTCCTCAGGGTGGACTCCCGAAGCCTTTCCCGTGACCGGGTATGCCGCAAGGCAGCAGAGGTTTGAAATCAGGGTTTACCTTCCCCTAGATGGGCTACCTTCCCAGGTTGACGAGCCACCATCTACCCGAAGCATCTGGTTTTAAGGCGCCAGAGATCCGCCCTCGCCCCTTCTCCTATTAGTAAAAGCAGTTCCGCCGGGCTTAGAGACTAAACCACACGGGCAGGCTAGGAGTTGGACTTAGTTGTCAGAGGCTTTTCGAGACGCACGCCATAAGGAGCATTTTATGAGCACTGGGAGCTTAACCCCAGTGCCGCTCCTGGCTATGACAACCTTGGAACCTTCAATATCAACTGGTCTGATAAAAAGGACAAACAGAAACTGAAAAGCCTCATGACTAAATTTAATTACCAGCAAATGATCAAAGGACCCACCAGGATAACCAAACAATCTAGAACACTTACTGACATGGTATTTGCTAATAAACCAGAATGAATAACCAGAACCTATAATCTTGTAACTGGTCTCTCAGATCATAACATGGTTCTTGCTGTCAGAAAACTCACTAAAAAGCGACTACAGTATTTTGAGGGAGTTTTTTTTTTTTTTTTTTTTTTTTGTTACTTATTTGTACCCGTAGGTAGACTTGGTTTGCAGTCTGGTGACAAGCCACCGGCTGCTGGTCACTGCGTGCGCGAGCGCCCTAAACCTACATGTTTTTGGTATGCGGGAGGAAACCGGAGAAATCCCGGAGTAAACCCACGCAACACGGGGAGAACATGCAAACTCCACACAGCTCACTGTTGGTCGGGGGCTGGGATCGAACCCACGATCTCATGATCCCCGCGATCCCCCGGCCGAGGGTAAAACTGTGCTGCCACAGTGCTAAACCACTGCGCCACCGTGCAGCCAGTGCCGTGGCTGCACGGTGCAGTTATATTGACAAAGTAAATTTTATTATTCCCAAATCAAAAAATGAGGAGTTTGAACATTACTTAGAGAATCAAAATTGGGAGCAGCTCATGTCAATATATGAAGTAGATGATTGTTGTAATTTTATAACTGCAACAATTACAAAGTTTATAGAAAAATTTACAAAGCAAATTAATAGCAGACAACAGAAGATTAACCTACCATGTTTAAATAATGAAATAAGAAAACTTATGAAGAGGTGAGACTCTGCATTGAAAACATCATTAACCTCCAAACTACAAAATGATCACCTTGTGTACAAAAGTTTAAGAAATAAAGTGGTACAAGAGCTGCGAAAATCAAAAGCATCTTATTACAATAAACTGATAGATCATGCAAAGGGTAACAACAGTTCCCTATGGAGGCATTTAAATAACTTAACTAATAAAAAAAATGTTCAGAAGGGGGTAAAGGAACTTAGAATCAATGATCAAGACCATCAGTGATGAGGCTACATTGGCAAATGAATTTAATTCATATTTTGTGGGCTCTGTGGAAGACTTAACAAAAAACTTTGTGCTGCCAAATGTGCTCAACAACACAAATTCAATACTTTCAACAGATTCTTTTCACATCGATGAGGTAAATGAGGAGTTAATTGCTGGTATTGTTAAAACACTGTCAAACTCAAAAACTAATGATATCTACAACATGAGCACTTCCTTTCTCAAAACGCACAGCAAAATATTAATCAAACCACTGACTCATCTCATTAATCTCTCCATTAGGTCTAGTACATTTCCATCTGGCTGGAAAAAAGCTGTTGTCATACCAGTTCATAAATCAGGCAGTAAAGACGATATATGCAATTACCGCCCAATCTCTATTTTACCAGTCCTGTCTAAGGTTCTTGAAAAAGTTGTAGCTACACAGCTGATAGACTACTTACAAGACAGTCAACTTCTTCATCCACATCAATTTAGTTTTAGACCAGGATACTCAACAGAAACAGCAAATTGTTGCCTTATTGAAAATGTCAAACAGTCCTTGGACAGGGGTAATGTGGTAGGAGCTGTTTTTCTAGATCTCAAAAAGGCTTTCGATACTGTAAACCACAGTTTGCTTTTATCCAAAATGGTATCTTTTATCTTCTCTTCCAGATACATTAGAATGGTTTGCATCTTATCTCCAGAATAGAGAACAGTGTGTAAAAGTTCACCAGGATAAATCCTCATTTTTAAACAACCGCATGGGTATCCCACCAGGGTCCATTCTTGGTCCTTTACTTTTCAGCATTTTTATTAATGACTTGCCGCTACACTGCTCAGCTGCAACATGCCAACTTTATGCAGATGATGCAGTTATTTACACAGCTGCCAAGACTCCAGCACAGGCTGCAGATGTACTGTCCACAAGTATGGTTGATGTCCAAGAGTGGCTCTTCCAGAACCATCTATTGCTGAACCTTCAGAAAACAGTTTCAATGTGCTTTTCAATCAAAAAAATGTAACCTGCAATGTTTTAAAGTTAATATACATGATCAAGACATCAGTTTAGTTACAGAATTCAAATATCTTGGCATTGTACTAGATCAGGGGTGGGCAATCATGTGCCATGGAGGGCCATTCTATTGCAGGTTTTCTGTTCCACCCAGTCTCTTCAGCAGGTGTTTTCAATGATTAGCAGTCCTTGAAGCTGATCAGAGCACACGCCTGCTGAAGAGACTGGGTGGAACAAAAAACCTGCAGTGGAATGGCCCTCACTGCCCACCCCTGTACTAGATCCTCAACTCAAATTTAATCTTCATATAAAGAAAATTTCAAAAACAGTAAAAAAAAAAATCTGAACTGCTTTAAATTAATTGGATATTACATACCATATGAGGCAGCTGTACTGTCACATAAACTAATCTACTACTACTACTATATATGCATTCTATGGTTTTTTCTCATATATCATACTGTTTGACAGTCTGGGCTCAAGCAGCCCCTTCTACAATAAGACATATAGGTTCATTATATAATCAAACCCTAAAAATCTTGGACAAAAAGCCCATTAGGTGGCATCACTGTTATATTTTAAAAAAATACAACCTATTGAGTTTTGAGAGTCTCATTGACCTCTGTTTTCTGAAATTAACGTTCAAATGTTTCCATAAATCAGCACCTGAGCCACTTGCTGGTTTTGTCCAAAGACAGGACAGCAGCAGAGCCACCAGGAGTTCTGTTAACAATAACTGTAAAATATTCCACCGCAGAACCACATTTGGACAAACAGCTTTCTCTATAAAGGGCAGTCACATCTGGAACACAATGCCAAATGAAATTAAAATAATAACGGACTTTAAAACATTCACTAAAAAGACTGGCTGAAAAATAAACAAGAATGTACCCATGTATGAAATGATTGTCTGCAGGGTTGAGAGTGAATGAAGGGAAGGAATGAATGTGTTTGTTTATAGTGAGTGACGAAGGGAGGGAGGCCTGAAATAGGCAAATGTGAGTCAGGTTGTTATATTTGTGTATTTATAATATTTATAATCTTTATAATCTTTATAATATTCATAATTGTGTATTTATAATGTATTTACAATCTTTTTTGCATTGATGGGTTATTGTTTATTCTGTTCATTTTTTTTAATCTTTTCCTTTCCTTTTGTTCTTTACTTGATTCTCTTTTCTAAAGCCCATCCAGGGACAAGAGTTGCAAATTAGCTAATAGCTATACACTCTTTGTGCAACACATCAGATTGATTGTCATTGATTAATTGTCTATGTTTATTGCACTGTCCCTGACAAATAAACAAATAATCTAAATCTAAATCTAAATGCATTTCATGCGGACATTAAATGCAAGCTTCTTGCTCAAAAAAATACTCATGTTTAACCACAGAGGTAGGAGCTGTTAGGGGCTACTCACCGCTCGGACAACAGGTGATCAGGGCTTGATATGAAAAGTTGCCACCGGGTTGCGGTGTGAACTGGGGCAGGACAGGAAACTGACCCACAGAGGAGACTGACAGCTGCACCATCTATGGTAGGGTCAGTTTATTTGCGCTATGATCCAATATTTAAAAAAGAAAGAAACCAACAATCTCAAGCACTTCCAAGCGGTCACAGGAAATATTAACACTCCAGACAAGAGTCCTATTCAGATCTAACCCCACATGAGAAGAAGACTGTCATGAGTTGAGCTGGTGGTTCCCAAGCTCAGACTTCATGATGGTTTCCTGTTCCATATTATCTGTGTTTTATGCTACCTTTGGCTTTCCATACCTCTTCCGTGCCTCCTGCCTCTGGTAGCCACTCCCCCCTCTCCTGTCAGTTTCTGACAGGTGATTCCAAATCTGTCATCGTCTGTTCCTCTCCCTGCTCAGGTTCACACATTCACACACACTCACACACGCACTCTCACCCATACACACACACTATCATCCACACCTGCTCCCCATCACTCTTCAATCACTGATTCACACCGGCGATCATGGTGATCATCAGGGCTGGTGTTACTAAAGCCCTGTCTGTCCTCCTGTGCATTGTCAGTGCATTGGATTGTCTTCGCCCTGCACACAGTAAGTCGTTCTGTTCAGCCTGCTCCTCGTGTTTGGACTTTTCCCCTTGGACTACGGTTGTTTCCCGGAGCCCAGTTGTGCTCCAACACTTTTATGTAAGTCCTGCCTCCCAGTTTACATTTCTGGTTTCCTTCAGCGGCCAGATTTACCCGGGGGCTTATGCAAACAGCCTTAGTCTAAGTCCAACCCTGACTCCGCTGAACTGAATTCACCTGTTGTGCAGCTAACCTTCATGGACTCCTATGTTGGACATTTGTTGTATGTTTGACTCCATATTTATTAAAACACTCTCTTCACCTGCAAGTGGGCTTGTCGTTTCCATTTATGCGTGCGTAAAGCGCACACTTATGACAGAATGCACCGACTAGTGAAAGCCCAGCGATGAAGTTGTGCTCTTTCATCTGTCTGTGTTTTTCACTTACCTGAGTCCCGGCGTAATCATGGATGAGTTGGAGCAGCTGCTGATGTCCCTCCTGAAGGACCTCTTGGCACGGGCACGGGCCTTTTCCTCTCTGGGGTGGTCCAGAAGAACCAGGCAGCTTGGGTAATGAAGATGAACCCTGGCCTATGGAGTAACCCGAAGGCTACTGACGTGCTCAGCCACATCAATTCCCTGTCGATGGAGGATGTTTCGACACCGGAGCCGGTCCATGTTAAGAAGAGGCACGTGCGCCGTAGGAAGTCCCCAGCTTCGCCCGCAACAGCCCAGCTTCCTTCTCCTGAATCGTGGCCCGCTCCATCTGCTGAGGAGATGGAGGAACGCAGGCAGGTGTTGCTGGCTGAGACGGCTCTTCTCTTGGAGGTGAAGCCGTAGTTCCTCACGGATTTCAGATCAGAGTTGTGGGAATATTTTCCCAGGGAGCTGGAGCTCCAGCCCGTGGCCGAGCACGCTCCGATCACGGATCCTCCTCACCACTATGACGAATTCAACCTCGGGGAGACAGCGGACGTCATCACCTCCCAGGAATTCAGGCAAGTGCTTGTTCAATCACTTCTACTCTCTCCTGAAACCACTTGTCTGATTCCTGATGAGCTATTAATTGCTGTCACCATGCCTCCATCTGTCTCTCCTGTTTCCCCCGAGTTCCCGCTGTTTCCGGAGGGAGTTTTCGGGGCGATGGAGGAGCATTCCCCGAGGGAGGCGGAGCCCGAGTGCGCGCTGGTCAAGAAACCATCTGCTCTCCCACACCGTCGCCGTTCCTGGAGGTCTCGCCCAAAGGAGTCCATCATCATCCAGTCAGCAACTCCTCCTTTACCAGAGAAGGGAAATCCTGCTGCAGAGCCGCTGGTTTCTCCCAAGGTGTCGCCTGCAACCATCTCCTCCACAACTTTTACCTTCACCAATGTGGGGGTTGCAGTTTTTTCCTCTGGAGTCTTCTCCTGTGCCTATTTTGGAGGTTTCTCCTCTGCATATAGAGGAGCCCAGGGCCACCGTAGACACGGAGGGAGATAAAAGTGCTTCTGACGCCACTGGAGACATCAAACACCAGGAGAACAGTCAAGTTCCTTCTCATTGTTCTATTATTAATGAACAAGTTTGCCTGTTCTCTGGCCAAGAGACTCAGGTTCTGCAGTCCCCTGAGCTCTCTGTGCCAGCGGCATGTTATAACTCCTCACCGATCCTCTCCGTGTCCCCTCCGTGTGCTCCTGTGAGCTTGCCAGTTCCTGAGCCAAGTCGCCAGATGGGGGAGAGGTCTGAGGCTCTGGAGGATCCTGTGCCAGGGTTAGCAGTGGGGCAGCCCTCAGCTGCCACATCGGATGAGTCATCAACGTGGGGGAGATCGCCTTTGGGCCCCAAGACTGCAGTCACCATCCCACCTGCTGCGCGAGCCGTTGCGGCAGAGCCACCCGCCGAGCTGGGTCTTCTGGAGGCTGGACCTAGGACATCAGCAAGGGAGTCCTGGACGGCAGTGGAGTCCGAGTACAGGCAAGTGCTCTCATTTGTTTCTCTTCCTCCTAAATTAGAGCAAACTTGTCTGGCTCTTGGGGAGGAGAGTCGGGGGCAGCCCTCAGCTACATCTGAACCCTCCTCGCTGGGCTCCGCCACTGCTGGCGACCCTAACCCCTTTCTGTCTGTTGCCATTCCTGGGCATCCTCCTAGGGCCGCCGGGGGAGACCCACCACCACCAGAGGTCTCCATTGATCCGGTCCAACCTGCGGGAGTCAACAATGGTCCAGTTTCCTCGGTGGAGGTTGACACAGGGGTTCAGTCCTAATTGGGGACCTCCACGGGTGCAGCGTCTTCCCTTCCTGAGGGGCCAGCACTTCCTGGATCACCGGAGTCCTGGACGGCGGTGGAGCCCGAGTTCAGGCAAGTGTGCTCCACTGTGTCAATACTGTACATGTTCATGTCACACTGCCCGACTCATTCCTAGTTTGTGTACTACATGAACAATGGCAATAAATCTGATTCTGATTCTGATTCTGATTCTGATTCTCATGGCGAGGAGGGCCCGGGGCAGCTCGGAGTGGCCCTCAAGGCTGTCTCACTGGGCTTTGCCGCTGCTGGTGACCCTGACCCAGTCTCTTTTTGTCTTCCCCCCCCCCCCCCCGGGTTTGGAGTCCCCTGCCAGGGTTGCCGGAGAGCAGCTGACCTCACCGGAAGCCGCCAAGGATAGAGGTCTGGCACCAGATGGCGTGAGGAGCACCACCTCCCTTGCTGGGGAGGCCACCGTGGGAGCAATGAGGCCCCCGATGGGGGTCACTGCTGGTCCAATGGTGCTCCAACTGGAGCCCATCGCAGGTGCAGCCACGTCCCAGACCGAGACCAGCACGGGTGCAGCCACATCCCAGACCGGGACCACTGCAGGTGCAGCAGAGCTTCAGCCAGAGGTCACCGCAGGTTCAGCAATGGCCCAGGCCAGGTCCACTGAGGTTGCAGCTATGACCGAGGCTGGGTCTTCTGAGGGTGCTGTCAGCCAGCTATAGGAGGCCAGGGCCTAAAATTCTCTTCTGGGCGTTGTTGGGGTCTTCCATCCTCTGCCACCAGTCACTGTGGGGGTTCCCCTCCTTCGGTCTGGCCACCAACCCTTAAGCCTTCCAGTGGGTAAGCCACCTCCTCACTCTCCCCTCCGGGCCTGGAGGCTTAGCAATGCTGGCCGGCCACCCGAAGGACAAAGTCTACAGGTCTGGATGCCTGTTTGTTCCGGCAGGCCACCTGCCGCTGTTCAGCAGTCTGCGTGTGGGGCTTGGGACTCAGGCAGGCCACCCGATTGGTCCCGGTTTGCCGCCCACTGGACCTGGGATTTTGGTCGGCTCCCTGAACTCTGGGACTCTTTGGCCTGGGGGGCTTAGTCTTTTGTTTCTAGGTTTTGGGGTGGTGTATGTTAGTGTTTTTCTGTTGCAGCCCTGAGCAGGGTTGTTTTTTGTTTTTCCCTCCTAGCCCGTTCCCCCCACCACCCGCCCTGGGTAGTTTGTTCCAGTTCTGGTTGGGGGGGGGGGGTTGTCTCTGGTTTTGATGGTACTCTGGGTGTCTGAAATCCACCCCTTGAGAGGGGGGGCTATGTCATGAGCTGAGCTGGTGGTTCCTAAGCTCAGGCTTCATGACGGTTTCCTGTTCCATATTATCTGTGTTTTATGCTACCTTTGGCTTTCCATACCTCTTCTGTGCCTCCTGCCTCTGGTAGCCACTCCCCCCTCTCCTGTCAGTTTCTGACAGGTGATTCCAAATCTGTCATCGTCTGTTCCTCTCCCTGCTCAGGTTCACACATTCACACACACTCACACACGCACTCTCACCCATACACACACACACTATCATCCACACCTGCTCCCCATCACTCTTCAATCACTGATTCACACCGGCGATCATGGTGATCATCAGGGCTGGTGTTACTAAAGCCCTGTCCGTCCTCCTGTGCATTGTCGGTGCATTGGATTGTCTTCGCCCTGCACACAGTAAGTCGTTCTGTTCAGCCTGCTCCTCGTGTTTGGACTTTTCCCCTTGGACTACAGTTGTTGTTGTTCCCCAGAGCCCAGTTGTGCTCCAACACTCCTATGTAAGTCCTGCCTCCCGGTTTAGATTTCTGGTTTCCCCCAGTGGCCAGTTTTACCTGGGGGCTTAGGTGAACGGCTTTTCTCTAAGTCCAAACCTGAGTCCGTTGAACTGAATTCATCTGTTGTGCAGCTAATCTTCATGGAATCCTATATTGGACATTTGTTGTATGTTTGACTCCATATTTAATAAAACCCTCTCTTCACCTGCAAGTGAGCTTGTCGTTTCCATTTATGCGTGCATAAAGCGCACACTTGTGACAAAAACGAAGATCAAAAGGGGGTTGCAGCAGCCACGGCGACTGGCATCAGCTGGTCAGGACATCCAAGGAGTCACGGCACCAGTGTGACGGACGTGAAGTTGCATGAATCAGACCATGGACCATCAGACTGTTTTCTGCAGATTTATTTGCTGTGTGGAGATGTTCCTCCACACAGGAACATCTGGCTCCTAATTGAACAATAACTAAAATCAAAATGACATTAGACAACACCATGGGGCTGATGCGGTGCCAGCACTAAATGCTGAATAACGGACTTAAAAAGATAAAAGTCTATAAACACATAGTGATGGCAAAACAACTCAGAAAAATATACAGAAATAAAGAAAAAGTATCACTGACAATATATGTGTTATGTAGTGTGACGTAGGTGAAGTTCACACAAAGAGAAGGAGCAGATGGCTGTGACACAACAGGCTTTATTAAACACACCCCTGAGCACAGACGGGAGGGGGGGGGTCATCCTCCCAGAGCCCCGTTTCAATCATGGTTACACACACATGAGACATCTGGCCCTAATCCTGCCTATAAACACTGCTGTGTCATTATAACGCAGTTATAATGACACAGCAGTATAATAACTCAGTAATCACATTAAATATACAGACAAAGTAACGTTATCTGCTGGCAAAGCATGCTGGGGAAATCCCTGTCCCCCCCCCCTTAACACAGCCCCAATGTTACACTGCCCCCCCCCCCCCCCGGACTGGTTTCTGTCCCCAGAAAAATTCAAGTCCAATTCAAAAGTCCAATATGAACTCGTCCAGGTGTCGGGGCAGCCTTCGGTGCCAGTGACCAGCACGCACAGGCCCCCTAGTGTCCATCTGAGTCTCAGTTGGAGTATCTGGTCGGGATGAAAGCTCCGGTTCGTCCACCAGCGGGGTGGATGGCTGATATGGGGCGAGACGGTCACGATGAAGGACCACAACCCAGTCCCTTTTCCTAAGCCTCACCCTGTACACCACATCCGACAGTCTCTGCAGAACCACGCAGGGTCCTGACCAATGGCTTGCCAGCTTCGGTGATCGTCCTCTCTTTCTCTCAGGGCAGAAAACCCAGACTAGATCTCCCGGTGCAAAGTCCCTCCCCTGGCAGCGGGAGTCGTACGCTCGCTTCTGCCGACCCCCCGCCGCTGCCAGGGCCTATCAAGCCAGTTCGTGCACTGTGTGGAGACACTCTTTCAAACAAAAAAATAATCCAACCCGGGTTTTCCCTCCACCTCCGGCTCAGGGGGGGACCAAATACCAAATCCACCGGTGTGCGCAGTTCGCATCCAAACATGAGCGCTGCAGGGGTGCACCAAGTAGATTCCTGAGCTGCCGTCCGGTACGCCAACAAAACAAAAGGCAGTCTCGCTGTCGCTGGTCCACTAGAATAGCGAGCTGGGTGGTGAGGGTCCGGTTGAATCGTTCGACCAGGCCGTCGCTCTGTGGATGCAGCGGGGTGGTCTGGGTCTTCCGGATGCCCAGCCGCTTGCAGACCTCTCCGAAGACCTTCGCCTCGAAGTTCCGGCCCTGATCTCTGTGCAGCTCCTCCGGTGCGCCAAACCGACAGAACATTTCGTCCACCAGCTTTGATGCCGTCGTAGCGGCGCTCTGGTCCGGGACCGCGTACGCCTCTGGCCACTTAGTGAAATAATCTGCCCCTTAGTGAAATAATCCATTGTGACCAGAACGTAGTGGTTCCCCCGGTCCGTGGTCGGGAAAGGGCCCAGGATGTCCACTCCCACTCGCTCCATCGGCGCTCCCACCCGGTACTGCTGCAGGGGAGTGTGGGATCGCTGAGTTGGCCCTTTCTGAGCTGTGCACGTGTCGCAGCGATGAACGTGGAGCTCCACGTCCTGATGACAACCGGGCCAGTAGAACCGGGCTCGAAGGCGCTGCAGCGTCTTTGTCACTCCAAAGTGGCCCGCTCCTACCGCCCCATGAACCAGCAGTACGTTGGGCCGGAGTCGACGAGGAACCAGCAGCTGCCAGACGTGCCGCTGCCCAGCTGGAGTCTGCCACTGTCGATACACCACGCCCTCGTGGCAGCGGAGGTTGGCCTACTGGGAATGCAGGGCCTTAGTCTCTGGGTCCAGCGGTGACACAACCTCCAGGCGGGCCGCTGTCCTGCATCCAGCCACTGCCGAACCCGAGAAATGACCGGGTCTCTGTCCTGCTCGCTCTGCAGCTGCTGCGTGCCAAGGACCTCTGTGACGTCATCACTGGGGGGGGGGGGCTGCCTGATCATCCGAGGAGAAGCTGTGCATCGCTGCGTTATTCCTGCTCGCAGCGGTCTGGAGAGCAGCAGCCCGTGGGCCGGCTTGGTCTCGATCTTCAGCCCGTTGGCAGTGACGAAACTCTGTCGCACAGGGGTGCCGAGACAGCGCGTCAGCGTTGGCATGGAGGCGGCCTGCCCGATGCATAATCTGGAAATTATAATCCTGCAGTGCCTCCAGCCATCTCACCAACTGTCCATCCGGCTCTTTGAAGTTCAATAACCAGGTCAGGGAAGCGTGATCCGTCCTGAGCTGGAACCTCCCCCCGTACACATACGGGCGGAAATGACGCAGTCCTTGGATGACAGCCAACAGCTCCCTGCGAGTCACACAGTAATTCCTCTCAGCTCTGCTGAGAGTGCGGCTGAAAAAAGCGACTGCCTGCTCTCCCTGCTCTCCCTCCTGGGATAACACCACGCCGATGCCCTGGTTGCTGGTGTCCGTGTCCACGATGAACGGGCGGTTCAGGTCAGGATACTGCAGGACGGGGGCTCCGATGAGCGCTGCGTGGAGCTGGGAGAAAGGAGCAGCACAGCTGTCACGCCACTGAAACGTGCGTCCTTTCTGCGTCAGCTGATGCAGCGGGCTGGCGATGGTGACGAAGTTTTTCACAAACCTCCTATAATAGGAGGCCAGTCCAAGAAAACTCCTCAGTTCTCCCACGTTCCGCGGCACTGGCCAGTCTCTCACCGCCGCCACTTTTTCTGGGTCGGTAGCGACTCCCGCTGCGTTGACGACGTGGCCCAGGAAGGTGGTCTCCCGCCGGAATAGGTGACATTTTCTCGGGTGTAACCGTAGCCCCGCCTGTTGGATGGCACCCAGCACCTCTCGGAGATTTGACAGGGCGCTGTCAAAATCAGCTTCATGCACCAGTAGGTTGTCCAGGTAAACAACGCAGCGACTCCGGGGCATGTGAGCCAGCACTCGCTCCATCAAGCGCTCAAAGGTGGCCGGGGCGTTGCAGAGTCCAAATGGCATCACTTTAAACTGGTACAGTCCCTGCCCGATGGAGAAGGCTGTTTTTTGGCGGGCCTCAGGTGACAGCTCTACCTGCCAATAGCCGCTGCGTAGATCCAGCGAGCTGAACCAGCTGGAACCGGCGATGTGGTCCAGCGCGTCATCGATGTGGGGCAGGGGGTAGGAATCCTTCCGGGTGACATCATTCAGGCGCCGGTAATCCACACAGAACCGCCACGACCCGTCCTTCTTCTTGACCAGCACCACCGGCGCCACCCAGGGGCTGCTGGAGGGCTCAATAACATCTTCCTCCAGCATTTCTCGCACTTTTTGTTCTGCTGCTGCCCACCTTGAAAAGGGCAGCCAGCGTGGGCGGAGTCGAATCGGCCTGGTCTCACCGGTGTCGATCTCGTGCTGCACCAAGCCGGTCCGGCTGCATTCCTCGTCCTTCCCAATGAAGACACCCATATAACAGTCCAACAGTGCCCGCAGCTGGCGTCTCTGTTCCGGCTCCAGCCCGCTGCAGCTCCACTGAAATAATTCCTCAACCGCCTGCTGTGTCTCTGCTGACACATTGACCCCTCCCCTTGCTGTCCCTGTGTGCTCGTGCTTTCTCTGCCCGCGCTAGTGGCGTCATCGTTTCCGGTCCTCGTGGTGGCCCACCTGGTCCAGTCCGTCCTGGTGGTCCCTCGATCGCACAGGCCCCCGTGTTCCTTCTCTGGGCTCTGCTGTGGAGCGTGATGGTCCGGTTTCCCAGCTGGAGGGACGGTCCGGCGGTGTTGATCTTGACGTTCCAGGCTGTGAGCAGGTCTAGTCCAATAATACAGGGGTCTTGGATGTCAGCCGGCCAGAATGGGTGTTTCATGTTCTGACCGGCCACCCCCAACACCAGGACTCTCCACCCCCCCAGCCTGGCGCGCTCACCGGTAGCTGTGGTGACGCAGCGCTCGGTGGGTTCCCACCCCCGTGGGGTCGTCTCGTTCGTGCCCGGCAGCACACCGGGTCAGACCAAGGAGATTGTAGAGCCGGTGTCAATCAGGGCCCGGATCGACATCTTCTCCAGGCTGTACTGCAGATACATCCCTGGCGAGTGTCCAATTCGGCCCACGCATGGTGACAGCTCATCAGTTTGTCGTGGGGTGGGTGCAGGGCAGTACCATGTGATGTGTCCTGGCTCCCCGCAGCGGGAGCACCCTTCCACGCGCCACTGTGGCCGTCTTGTCCGTGGACTCACTGCCGTGGTCTGCCGTAACTACTCCTCCTACCCGTCGCTCTCAGCCGTGGCCTGGAAGGTTCTTTGTCTTGGCATCGACGCTTCGATTGTTGGATTCATCAGCGGCTCCACCCGCTCTGCTTCTGCCACCACAGTCTCCCTGTCGCTCGCAGTGTTGATCTGGAAGTGGCTCTGGAGCTGGGCTGGGTGGAGACCTTGGATGAAGTTCCAGAGGGCGAGCTTCTCTACCACCTCCGGTGCGAAGTCCGGGTAGCTGCGCTGTGTTAGCAGCCGTATGTCCGCTGTGTAGGCTCCTAGGCTTTCCTGGCTGCTTCTACGGCGGTTGGTCAGTTGTTCCTGGGCGTGCTCAGCGTTGGCCGTCCTCCCAAATCATCTCCGGAGCGTTCCTTGTAGAGCTGGCCAGCTGCAGCGCTCCTCGGGCCAGAGATCAGAGAGCGTGCAGAGAGCCCTCCCTTCCAAGGCCAGCGCGACCTGCATGGTGGTTTCCTCTGGTGACCAGTCGTTCAGCGCGGCGGCCAGCTTGACCTGGACCAGGTAGTCATCCAACATGGTCTCGCTGTTGAAGCGGGGAATCTTGGCCCGCTGCCGGATGGATGGGACGGTCGCCTCCCGATCGATCGCTGCTCCTGATCGCCGTGGAATCGCCAGCCCGTCCTGCCCTGAAAAGGGTGGGAAGCGGGGCTGGTTTGCTCTACTCAGCCCGCTCTGCCTTGAAAAAGGCAGAAGGCGGGGTACGCTGGTCACGCTGCTCCGTTCATCCCGGCGAGCCACTCCGGGGGTCGGTGTCTCAGCTCTGTCGTCCGTTCCCAGCTGAGCGATGAATCGCTCCAGCTGCTGGATCTCCGCTCGGATCCTGGCTTCCATCTGCTCCATCCCACTCCTGACACCAGTGTGACATAGGTGAAGGTTCACACAAAGAAGAGGAGCAGATAGTTGTGACACAACAGGCTTTATTAAACACAATACTGAGCACAGACAGGAGGGGAGGTCATCCTCCCAGACCTCCGTTTCAATCATGGTTACACACACATGATAGATCTTGCACTAATCCTGCCTATAAACACTGCTAGGTCATTATAACACAGTTATAATGACACACCATTATAATAACTCAGTAATCACATTAAACACACACACAAAGTAACGTTCTCTGCTGGCAAAGCATGCTGGGGAAATCCCTGCCCCCCCCCTTAACACAGCCCCGACATTACAGTATTAAAAGACATTATTGTGTGATGAGGGTGGTGGCTCCACCTTTCCGGTTCCGCCGTCACCCTGAGTATAAAGGGCTGATGCGGAAGAGGCACCGTCTCTTTTGACCTTCGCCTCTGCCTGTATAGGAGCACCTTGTATATCTGTGAGTCACATAATAAAGTCACGTTCTATTGTACCGCTGGCCTCATTATTGGAACACTGGTTATGGACATAACATTTGGCGATGAGGATAAAAATATGCATAAAGGTATTTCAGGTATTCGGCCATTTCCGGAGATTCCTGGCAAGCCGCTGGTGTCATGGGAGAGGCGGTTTGCCACATTCAGGAATTATCTGGTGGCATTGAACCTCGGTGAACTGGAGAAATTGCATGCACGGGCAATATTAGTCCATAATCTTGGCACGGAGGGACAGTGCATTCTCAGCACACTGGGAGTGAGCGACAGTTTTGAGGACGTGGTTGGGCTAGTGGCGCACTACTTTCACACCCCTGAGAATGTCATCATCCAGAGGATCCTGTTCCGACAGCACCGCCAGCAGACTGGAGAGTTGGTGCAGCGTATGTTGCTGACCTGCGTTAGGTGGCTGCGTGTTGCCAATTTGGTACCTTGGAAGAAGAAATGGTCCGCAATCAGTTGGTGGAGCACACGCTGTGTGCAGCGGCACGGTCAAGACTCCTTACACATTCCAGTGAGGTGATGTTGGCCAAGGCTGTGGAGATAGCCCAACAGTTTGAAACAGCGGATAAACTGTCACAGGACCTCAGTGAGAGAACAACATTGGGGCAACCCAACTCACAATCAGCGGCGCAGGCTGTAGACCCGGATAGCGATGACAGCATGGAACAGAGAGGAATACACTACCGCTATAAGAATTAGGTCCGTCCCAGAATCGCCAAAGTGTTTTGGCTGTGGGTCTACCAAGCACCAGTACAAGGCAAGAGAGTGTCCGACAAAAGGCAAATGCTGTGGCAAGGGTGAACTCCTAAATCATTTCACCAGGATCTGTAAAAAATTTGAGCAAGGGGAACAACGATGTGAAGTGGATTCTCCCACCATGACTCCTACGGTTATCCACACCGTCTCCCCGAGCACAGAGGCGGTGTGGATAACCGTAGGAGTCGTGGTGGGAGTATGACGAGTACGGCGAGGAAGTGCCGTTGTTCATGGACACGAGTGTGGTGAGGTCCGTGTTGAACTGGCCTACTGTGAGGAGTTTTTTCCCCTACCATTGTGTGAGAGGTCTGTCGACGCCATTGTTTGGGTATGGTGGTAATAGACTGTCCATCATGGGTTTGCTGGTGCTAACAGCGAGCTATGGGTCAGCAGTGGTGTCCAGCCTGCAGTTCGTGGCGACCATGAATAGGTCGAACGTGATGGGCTGCGACCTTTTTTATGGACTGGGCTTCTCAATTACCAGCAGCAGCGGAGAGGAGTGGTAGGGCTGTGGTTTGTGGAACCAGCTGATTCCGCAAGTGGTGGACGATGCGGTTTGGGACAATACATGGCCTAGTGTTCTGGGAGATGGTCAGGACCGATACCACCCAGGGCAATCGCAGGTGGGTGCCGGTGCCAGAGCCCAAGTTACCCTAGGTGAGGGAACTGGGCAGCATGGTGGAACACCCGTGACGGCAGGTGGAGTTGTGAGGACTGCTCCCTCTGCTTCCAGAGTTCAGCCTGGAGATATCGAGGAGCAAGGGGCTGCGATGGCTTCGCCAGCGTTCAAATTGAAAGAGAGCTGGGCAGGACTGGCTGGCACGGGGAACAGACGTGCCACACAGAAACACTGGTGACTGAATTGAGATGAGATGAGATGAGATTCAACTTTATTGTCATTACACATGTATGAATACAAGGTAACGAAACGTGACTTGGCATTTGGGCACGCTCTGCAGAGCGCATCCAAGGCCGGGGCAGCCGCTAGGCGCCAGTCATGGCGAGTCAATTGGGCTTTGCAAAGGGTCGCTGGTGTGGCGCAACCCAATGAGGAGGCCCAGTTGAGAGATTGTGGACATTGGAAGCCAAGTTGAGCTCCTTTGGTAGTCGGTGATGTTGTTCGACCCAGACAGGAGGCTTGGCTGAGAGGAGTACCAGGGGCGGCTGAAGGTGATAGCTGTTCAGGAGGACGGGTACCTTTGGCTGTCA
This sequence comes from Pholidichthys leucotaenia, assembly GCA_020510985.1. Classification (NCBI taxonomy): domain Eukaryota; kingdom Metazoa; phylum Chordata; class Actinopteri; order Cichliformes; family Pholidichthyidae; genus Pholidichthys; species Pholidichthys leucotaenia. The sequence goes on from CM035838.1 coordinate 491,486,024, forward strand.
GATGACTCATGGAGACACCCCAGTGAACTGCGGCGTGCCATCGGGGAGAAGGAGGTGTCGGGGCTCCGACATGGCTCATCTCCAGGGGCGAAGAGACAAAGGAGCTCTGGGCGAGACCCACCAGACTGGTCCCCCAGGGGGTGGCCTCTCCAATGAGACTGTACGGTACCAAGGGGCAATGAGCTGGGTTAAATGTAATTGTCCGGGCTGTGTAGTTAATACGTTTCTCTTGTAGAACTACTACATCAAGTGCCCATTCGCTTCTGCCTGTAAAGGAGCGCCTTGTATATCTGTGAGTCACATTATAAAGTCAAGTTCTATTGCACCTCCGGCCTCATTATTGGAACATTGGATATAGACATAACAATATGCACAAGCTGACTGCTTAGATAATCAAAATACAGGAGCCACACTGCAACACAACTCACCCTAAGCAATGTGTAGCAGCATTGTTAGGGGGAGTGTGTGGGGGGGGCAGCGACAGATAACAGCAAGGGACAAAGGAGCAATGTGCTGAAAAATCAGAATAAGTGCTCATCAAGATAAAATTCAAAAATAAAATAGAAAAATAATTATTGGATAAAACAACAAACAATAAATGCTGAATAAATGTTCTGTCGAGCAGACAGAACTGGAACCTCGGGTAAGATGAGGGGAGGGGTGTGAGTGTTTATAAACATCTCGTGGTGTGGAGATGTACAGACTGTTTACAAGCACTGTTCGCCTGATGTGGAGTTTTTACTGCTGAAATGCCGTCCCTATTATCTATGGAGGAACTCTACTGCTGTGTTTTTGGCCGCGGTCTACATTCACCCACAAAGCAACTACACAATAGTGCTAAACAAACTCCATGACATCATCAACACAATAGAGACAACACATCCCAATGCTGTTTTTATTGCTGCTAGTGACTTTAACCAGTGCAATTTAAGGACTGTGCTACCTAAATATTACCAGCATGTGGACATTCCCACCCACGACAAAGACACACTTGACCATGTTTACTCCAACATATGTGGCGCTTACAGAGCGGCACCCCGCCCCCACTCTGGACAGTCAGATCACATCTCCCTGTCTATGTACCCAGCCTACAGACAAAAGGTGAAACTGTGGGCACCCAACACAATGCAGACTGATAATATTCACACTCAGCAGGGATTGCATACGAACAGAGAGCCCTAGGGGGACAACCAGAACAATGACTAATATTATTCATCCCCGGAGGAAGGAGAGGAAGTCTGGCGCCAGTTAATCACGCGATTGATATGTATTGTCTGATATGTATATCAGTATGTAAATGTGCCATGCATTCTCTCTTGTCTGTATAAAACAGCTGACTTTACATGCCTCACTAGCGCACACACAGCACACAGCGCTGCAGTGTGTCTCATGATGATGGAGGAATAAAACTCTGAAACCTTCAGCTTGCCGTGTCACGCCTGAATTTATTTTGTTCCTCCACAAAACAAACAAACCCTGTTATTAAGCAAATTAGACGCTGGACTCCAGAGACTGAGAACATCCTGCAAGACTGTTTTGCCTGCACAGACTGGGATGTGTTTAAAGCTGCAGCAACCCGAGAGGACTCCTTTGTAAACATACAGGATTATGCTGAGTATGTGACTGGGTACATCAACACGTGTTGATTTTGATTTTTGATTTGATTTTGTATACTTTATTGATCCCCAGAGGGGAAATTGAGGGCATCCACATACCATCGTACCCACCATACAAGTCAGGAAGTTCCCCAACCAGAAGCCCTGGATCAACAGTCAGGTACATCAGATGCTGCGTGCTCACTCTATCCATCCATTTTCTTCCACTTAATCCTTTTCGGGTTGCGGAGGGGCTGGAGCCTATCCCAGCATCTTTGGGTGAGAGACAGGGTACAGCCTGGACAGATCACTTGTCTATCGCTCTCTGACATTTAAATCAGGCAATGAAGTCGAATACAAAGCTGCAAAGTATTGTGACGTTTGCGGGATTCACACAAAGAAAGAGGAGCAAGATGGTTGTGACGAACAGGCTTTATTTACACACCACCAACCCCAACTACTCTGAGCACAGAAAGAAGGGGAGGTCATTCTCCCAGACCTCCGTTTCAATCATGGTTACACACACATGATACATCTTGCCCTAATCCTGCTAAACACTGCTGGGTCATTATAACGCAGTTATAATGACACAGCAGTATAATAACTCAGTAATAACACATTTAATACACACACACAGTAACGTTTCAACTGGCAAAGCATGCTAGGAAATCCCTGCCCCCCTTAACATGGCCCCGGCGTTACACTGCCCTCCCCTGGACTGGTTTCTGTCCCCAGAAAATTCAAAGTCCACTTTCAGAAATCCAACGCGAGTCAGTCCGGTGCCGGGGCGGCACGCACGGGCCATCCAGTGTCCATCTGAGTCTCGGTCGGAGTATCTGGTTGGGGTAGGGTTCTGGTTTGGCCAACAGCGGGCGGATGGACACATCTGACAACCTCTGTAGGACCACACACAGTCCCTTCCCTGGCAGCGGGAGTCCCATGCCCGCTCCGGCCGACTCCCACTGCTGCTAGGTCTTCCAGGCGGCTGCTGGCCCGTGTCCATGCGTCCAGCCCTTGGCCCCGCCTGGAAAATGGCCGGATCTTCGTCCTGCTCGCCCCGCTGCTGCGCGTTGCTGCTGCGCGTTGCTGCTGCGCGTCGCTGCTGCGCCGAGGGCCTCCGTGATGTCACCGAAAGGGAAAGCATATGCGGGTGGCGGTAGGACTACGCATAGTTCCTCCTCTGGCAGCGGGAGTCACGACTCCCACCACTGCCAGGACCTCCCAGGCAGCCGCTGGCCCACGTCCAGGCATCCAGCCCCTGCCAAGCCCAGGAAAAGACCAGATCTGTCCTGCTCGCTCCGCTGCTGCTGTGCTCCAAAGGCCTCTGTGACGTCACCACCGGGGGAAACATCTGCAGGAGGTGGCCTTTCCCATCCATGCCACCTCACTCTAATTTAACGTTGGCAAGGGGTCAGTTTATCGTGCGCTGCGTGTGGGGCAGTACCGTGCAATGTACCCTGGCTCTGCGCAGCGGAAGCCCCCCTTCCTCGTGTCGCCGCCGCCGTCTCCTCCGTGCACACGCTGCTGTGGTCTGCCGTAGCTCCTCCTCCCACTCGCTCTCAGCACGGCGGTTTCCTCCGATGACCAGTCGTTCAGCGCGGCAGCCAACTCGACCTGGGCCAGGTGGTCATCCAACAGGTTCTCACCGTTATAGCGGGGAATCTTGGCCGGCTGCCGGATGGATGGGACGGTCACCTCCCGGTTGATCGCTGCTCCTAATCGCTCTGGAATCGCCAGCCCGTCCTGCCATGAAAAGGGCGGGAAACGGGGCTGGTTTGCTCTGCTCGGCCCGCTCTGCCTTGAAAAAGGCAGAGCAGTCCCGTCGGGTCCACTGCTCTGTCCATCGTGGCGAGCCACTCCGGGGGCCGGCGTCTCAGCTCTACACTCCGTTCCCAGCCGAGCGATGAACCGCTCCGGCCGCTGGACCTCCGCCTGGATCCCCATCTTGCTCCATCCCCACTTCTGACACCAGTGTGATCGCCAGCCCGCCCTGTCCTGAAAGGGGCGGGATGCGGGGCTGGTTTGCTCTGCTCTGCCCGTTCTGCCTTGAAAAAGGCAGAAGGCGGGGTGCGCTGGTCCCGTCAGGTCCGCCGCTTCGTTCGTCCCGGCTCCCGGCTCCCGGCTCCCGGGGGTGGTGTCTCGGTTCCATCGTCTGTCGTCAGCTGAGCAATGAATCGCTCCAGCTGCTGGATCTCCATTCTGATCCTGGCTTCCATCTGCTCCATCCCACTTCTGACACCAGTGTGACGTTTGCGGGATTCACACAAAGAAAGAGGAGCAAGATGGTTGTGATGAACAGGCTTTATTTACACACCACCAACTCCAACTACTTCTGAGCACAGAGAGGAGGGGAGGTCATTCTCCCAGACCTCCATTTCAATCATGGTTACACACACATGATACATCTTGCCCTAATCCTGCTAAACACTGCTGGGTCATTATAACGCAGTTATAATGACCCAGCAGTATAATAACTCAGTAATAACAGATTTAATACACACACACAGTAACGTTTCAACTGGCAAAGCATGCTGGGAAATCCCTGCCCCCCTTAACATGGCCCCAACATTACAGTATGGACTGAGAAAGGCTATAACAACAGCCAAGAGGCAGTACAGGGAAAAGCTGGACAGCCTCTACTCCACTCCTGACCCAGGGCACATGTGGCAAGGCCTGCAACACATCACAGACTACAAGAGGACCAACAGCAGCACCACTAGCTACAGAGACAGCCTGCCGGACGATCTCAGCATCTTTTACACCCACTTTGAGACCACCAGCCCCAGTGCAGAGAGGAGACTTACACTCCCCCCCCCCCCCCCCACTATGAGTCTCACCAGGCCAGGTAAACAAAGCACTGAGGAATATCAACCCCGCAAGGCAGCAGGACCAGACAACATCCCTGGGCGGGCCCTCAGAGCATGTGCTGCAGAGCTGAGTGATGTTCTCACATCCATCTTCAACCTCTCTCTCAACTAGAACATAGTCCCCTCCTGCTTCAAAACGACAGCCATTATCCCTCTCCCCAGAAGGAGCCCGCCAACCTGTCTGAATGATTACAGACCGGTAGCATTCACTCCAATCATCATGAAGTGCTTCGAGAAAGTGGTGCTGCCCGTCATTCAAGACAGCATACTGGATACCCTGGACCCCCTGCAGTACACCTACTAGCCCAACAGGTCCACCTCAGATGCCATCACTGCAGCACTCCATTATTCTCTCTCCCACCTGGAAGATTAAGACTCCTACATTAGGATGGTCTTTGTTGACTACAGCTCCGCCTTCAACACGGTCATCCCCCACAAACTCACCAACAAACTGTCTTCACTTGGCCTGCACCCCACCCTCTGTGATTGGCTACTGGACTTTCTAACTGGCAGGCCCCAGTCTGTCAGGATGGGTAACAGGACCTCAGCCAGCATCATCACAAACACAGGTGTCCCACAGGGTTGTGTTCTCAGCCCCATCCTCTACAGCCTCTTCACCCATGACTGTGTTGCCTCCCACAAGGATATTCATTCATTCATTCATTCATCTTCTACCGCTTAATCCTTTTCGGGTCGCGGGGGGACTGGAGCCTATCCCAGCATCTTTGGGCGAGAGGCAGGGTCCACCCTGGACAGATCGCCAGTCCATCGCAGGGCCAACACAGAGAGACAGACAACCATTCACTCTCACAGTCACACCTAAGGACAAGTTAGAATCCCCAGTTTGATGCCAGTTAACCTAACTTGCATGTTTTTGGCATGTGGGAGGAAACCGGAGAAATCCCGGAGTAAACCCACGCAGACACGGGGAGAACATGCAAACTCCACACAGATCACTATTGGTCGGGGGCTGGGATCGAACCCAGGATCCCCCGGCCAAGGGTGAGTTGCTGTGCTGCCGCAGTGCTAACCACTCCGCCACCGCGCTGCCACCCACAAGGACAATATCATCCTAAAGTTTGCAGATGACACAGCAGTGATAGGATGCTTCACTGGTGCTGATGAAACATCCTACAGGAGGGAGGTGACCAGCCTGGTTTCATGGTGTGAGGACAACAACCTCACCCTTAACACGGACATGACCAAGGAAATGATAGTGGACATGAGGAAGGGGAGGAGGAGACTCCTGCGGCTGCTGTTCATCTAGGAGCTTGAGGTGAAGAGGGTGAGCAGCCTTAATTACCTGGGCATCCACATCAGTCAGGACACTACGTGGACACACAGCACCACAGGTTCAGGTTCAGGTTCCTTTATTTGTACCCGTAGGTAGATTTGTTTTGCAGTCAGGTGACATCCATATTTACAAAACACAATTACATTCAACATAAACACAAACACAGGCACACATGAAGCTGACTATAAACATGATAAAAATACTCAAGGCTCCATCAATCAGGATATAAAGACAAAGAGATGAGAGAAAAAACAAAGAGATAAGAGAGAAGGGTCATATTAAAAAAGTTAAAGACTAGTCAAAGAGGTTAAAAACTCAAAAGTCTAAAACCTAATAAAAGATTTAGAACCCAAATAAAAAACCTACAAAAATAAGTAAATATAAAATGGAGTTAATAAATAGGTAACTAAATTATGTGCAATATATTGTTACAGCTTGTTCAACTCTTTAACAGCAGCAGGAACAAAGCTGTTTTTGTAACGCTGGGTTCTACTTTTTGGGACAGCAAACCTCCGTCTGGAGGGAAGAAGCTGAAAGTTGCAGTGCAAAGGGTGGGAGTCATCATTTAAAATGGAGGCAGCCATCCTCTGTACCTGTCTGGTGTACAGGGATGTCAGGCTCAGCTGTGACTCACCAAGCAAACGACTGGACCATCTAACTACCTGATCCAAGGATTTCCTCTGTTTCGGTTTTATCTGACCAAACCATGACACTAAAGAAAAGGATAAAACAGATTCAATAAAAGCCCGATAAAACATTGTCATTATGGTTCGGTCAAATTGGAAGCGTGCAAGTTTCCTTAAACAATGCAAATGTCTCTCGGGGACGCAGGCAGTGAAGATGGCTACTTAGGTGAGGAGCTCCGCAGTGCAGGCAGCCTTTTTACTTTTACAAGGGCGCTTTTCACTTGTTTCCTCGGTCGAAACTACTCTACATTTCTGCATTGAGACTGCATTTGTGAAAAACAGGATTAAAATGCCAACGCAGCAACAGAAACTTAACATTCGCTCCAAAGCCGATGCTAGCAAGGAAAGTCTGGCTAAAGCTAACGATACCGCAACGAGCCCTCCTTCCTCTCCGCCACCTTCAACAGATGCAGGTGTTTCCAAAGACCAAATGGCGGAGGACATTTCTAAGATCTATGCACTGCTGAAAGAAATATCGGAGGGGCAAGATGCTAAGCTCAATTCTATAGAGGCGTCAACGAGGGCGGTGGATACCAAGCTCACGGAGTTAGCCACCCGGCTGGGAGACGTGGAATCTTGCATTGCCTTTCTCAAAGATGCTAATGTAGCTCTGGATGCTAATCCTCCCGCAACCCAGATGCAGGTGGAAGATTTGCTTTTGAAGCTGGATGACTTGGAAAATAGATCACGCCAAAACAATTTGTTTTGTCAGCTTTCCAGAAAACTGTGAAAAGTCAGATGCCCTCACCTTCATGCGCAAAGCTATCCCAGATCTGCTGAAAATTGAGTTCCCTGGAGGGCTGGAAATTGACCATGCGCACCGGAGCCTCGCCAGACGCAAACCAGACGGCCAGCCACCCAGGGCTATCCTGATTCGACTTCTGCGCTTCCAGGATAGGGAGCGTATTGTGGAGGCAGCGCGCGGGATGGGAAAGCTGGATTGGAATGGTCATCACATTATGATTTTTCCGGATTATTCCAGATGAGTATCAGAGATGAGGGCGGCGTTCAAGCAATGTAAACACCTGCTGCACCAGAAGAAAATTGCATTCTCTCTCAGGTATCCTGCAGTTCTCGTTGTGAAGTTGGCAAGTTGTAAACAGGAGTTCACTGATCCTAAGAAAGCACTGAACCTGATTCTTTCACTACTGTGAGACATTGATGAACAATGGTATGAACACATGCTATATGTTTATATGATATATTTTTGACGGAGGATTTGATGCAGTATTAATGTAAGGCTTCATTTTTGTTTTTGTTAACAACCAAACATAAAAATTTATAAAAGTTACTGGCCGTGCTTTATTATCTTTATGCATGAGGCTGCTGCAATGTTGCGGCTCTCCCTAAGTTTGTTGCACTGTTCACAGTCACAGTCATAGAGTTTTTTATTTTATTTATTTATTTATTTTTTTTGGTTGGTGCTGTTCTTGTGCACCGATGGGTGACATTGGTTCTAGGTCACCGTTTATGTTACCCTATGATTAAGTGGTTTTCGTTTCTTTTTTTTGTATTTTCAACTTTTAATGTGTTTATCTTTTACCCAGTGAGGAAGTTTTTAATAATAATAATGCATCGGTTTTATATAGCGCTTTATCATATATACTGAAAGACGCTTTACAAATAGGTACATTATTCATTCACTCCAGACAGACAATGGTAGTGGCAAGCTACTTCTGCAGCCACAGCTGCCCTGGGGCAGGCTGACGGAAACGTGGCAGCCAATCTGCGCCAACGGCCTTTCCAGCCACCACCGAACATTTTTATACATTTATACACATTCATACCCAGTGTTATGGGTGTAAAAAGTGTAATCCCTTGGACATAACTCCAGTGTCCAGTTATGGACACTGGAGGCAATGCGGGTGAAGTGTTTTGCCCAGGGACACAACGGCAGGATATCTGGGGAGAGCGGGATTCGAACTGCCAACCATTGGGTTATTAGACAACCTGCTCTACCTCCTGAGCCACTGCCGCCCCTCTACTTTCTGGTGGAGAATTGCTGGATATTTTGAATGGTAATATGTACTGTTTATGATGTCTGCTAATTGTCAGAGCTTTCTTAACCTCATTACTTGGAATGTTAAAGGTCTTAACCACCCAATTAAGAGGAAAAAAAATTTTGGTGTTTATTAAATCGACAAAAGTGGATATAGCGTTGCTTCAGGAGACCCACCTCACTATTACAGAATCTAAAAAACTCTGTCGGGATTGGGTGGGACATGGGTTTGCGTCTTGCGGTAATAGCCAGAGCAGGGGGGTGGCAATCCTTATTCATAAACATTTGCAGTTCAAGTGTCTAAAAGAGGTTAGTGATGATGATGGATGACTCCTCATAATCCTTATAGAAATCCAGGGCCATAGGATGATACTCGCTAATGTCTATGCACCAGATATAGTTGATTGTGCATTTTTTGCACAGCTTGAACATAAACTAAGCAAAATGGGTAATTATCCCATTTTAGTAGGTGGGGATTTCAATCAGGTCATGGTCAAGATTTTAGATCGGAGCACCCCCTCACAGTGTTCATCTAAATCTGGTTCTCTATTGAAAGACATGTGCAATGCAGTTGGTTTGGTAGATGTTTGGCGGCTTTTTAATCCATCCATAAGGGATTACACTTTTTATTCCACTGCTCATAATGTGTTTTCCAGAATTGATTACTTTCTTCAATCTTAACACAAAAAGCTGAATTTTCCCTATTTTGCCTTAGGCACAAACAATTCGAAGAGGGGGATAAAACTGGCAAAATGCTGGCTAGATATATCAAAATGAAAGAAGCTCAGTGCACTATATCTGCTATTAGGGCGCAGGATGGTACTCTGGTGTCAGACTCAAATGAAATTAATGGTGCTTTCAGAGAATTTTACACTTCGCCTTATTCTTCTGAAATGGAGGCTGGATCTCAAGAGATTTATGCATTTTTGTCTTCCCTGTCTTTGCCCTCCCTAACGAAGGAACAAATAGATCTGCTTGACGCCCCAATTACAAAAGATGAAATTGTGAAAGTTATTAAGAGCCTTCCGACTGGAAAAGCACCGGGCCCTGATGGATTCACTGTAGAATTTTACAGGGCCTGTGTTGATGAGCTTCCTCCTTTACTTTTAGAAATGTTTGCAGAATCTTTTGAACAAGGCCGTCTGCCTCCTTCTTTAACAGAGGCTTTAATCTCGCTTATTTTAAAAAGCAATAAAGACCCGTTAGATTGCAAGAATTATAGACCAATTAGTCTTATAAACTGTCACTGTAAAATTCTCTCCAAAATTTTGGCATTAAGATTAGATAAAGTAATGATATCTCTTATAAATCCTGATCAGGTGGGTTTTATTCGTTCCAGGGGTGCGGCAGACAATATTAGGCGATTTATTGATATCATATGGTCAGTTCAAAATGATCCCTCACTTGCACACCTCTTTCCAGTAGCAGCCCTCTCCCTGGATGCTGAAAAAGCATTTGACAGGGTTGAGTGGCAGTATCTTTTTGCTACTCTAGAGACTTTTGGTTTTGGTTCAAAGTTTCTTTCCTGGATTAAATTACTATATAATGAACCTAGAGCTTCAGTGACATCAAATCAAGTTACATCACAGCCTTTTAGACTCTATAGGGGCACGTGCCAGGACTGCCCTTTAAGTCCCCTGCTTTTCGCTTTGGCATTAGAACCATTAGCTGTAGCTATCCGCAAAGACGGCAACTTCCCAGGTATTCAGGTCCATGGCAGTACCCATAAGATAATGTTGTATGCTGATGACGCATTGGTACTGATTACACAACCTCAAAAATTAATTCCAGCTCTCCTTAAAATTATTAACCAATTTTCATGTCTGTCTGGTTATAGAGTTAACTGGATAAAATCAGAAGCTTTCCCCCTAACACCTTATTGCCCTAAAATACTGTTTACATTTGGTCAAAATATAGGCTTTTCTTGGCCAAAATTAGGAATTAAATATCTTGGCATCCTGTTTCCTCACACTTTATCGGATCTGATTCAGATTAATTTTGAGCCTTTGCTCGAAAAATTTAAAATAGACATAGAGTGGTGGTCGCCTCTTTTTTTTGTCTCTTTGGGGCAAGGTCAATGTTATCAAGATGATTTGTGCACCCCAATTTAATTACCTTCTACAATCCCTTCCTCTTAGGATCCCAGTTGGTTATTTTCGGCAATTTGATAGGCTATGCAATAAGTTTTTATGGAATGGTAAGCGCCCTAGAGTAAAGTTGAAAAGATTACAAAAGGCAACAGATTCAGGAGGTTTGGGGGGTTCCACATCTAGTTTTATATCATTATGCTTCTAGTCTTAGACATTTGATTTATTGGGCTCTCCCCCCTGAGAGAGCTCCCCCTTGCTTTCATTTGGAGAGTTATCTGAGCAGCCCTCTTCCCTTAGTACATCTAATCACAATCAAACTTCCTTCTGAATTTCATTCGCATCCTATAGTATCCTTTTTACAATAAGTTTGGAAGAGGGTTGCTTCTATACTAGGGTTTAGCTGTCATCTTCATTCTATGGCTTCTATTTGGCTTAACCCAAGTCTCCACATTGGAAAATCTCCATTTATTTGGAAAATCTGGGTGAAAAAGGACATCTTGATGCTAAAAGATCTATATGAAGGGGGAGCTCTCAAATTATTTGATGATCTATGGGCACAGTATGGACTACCACAGAATCGGTTGCGGAAATATTTACAACTTCGACATATGCTGTGTCAAGTCTTTGGATCTACAGCTACCCCTCCTCCCGAGGCAGATTGGCTCACCCAGGCATTGAGTTCCTGTGGTAAAAGATGTAAGGCCTCAAATTTTTATTCAATGCTCCTTAAGAGCTCAAATAAAGATTTTTCATTCCTCAAACAGGCATGGGAAAAAGATCTGAATTCACAATTTACTGATGCTGAATGGGCAAATATTCTAAGGAATGGGAAGAAAGTGTCTAGGGAATTGAAAACCAGACTTGTTCAATTTAAAATTTTGAATCAATTCTACTGGACACCCCATAGAATGTTTAGAGCAAATCTTATACATTCATCAAGCTGCTGGAGATGTCTACAGGGGGAGGGCACACTTATTCATATGATCTGGAGTTGTCCGGAAATACAGGTCTTTTGGTTGGAGATCCATAGACATATTATGTCAATTGTCAAGCAAGAAGTGCCATTCACTCAGAGACTTTTTGTCCTTGGGGATCCATCTACTATTCAGGACCCAATCTCTGACGCTAAGTGGATTCAGACTGCTTTGATGGTGGGCCGAAAGTTGATTACCTCCTATTGGAAATCTTCCTCTGCCCCACCCGTAGCTCAGTGGTTCAAGGAGCTGGGCAAGCTAGCTGCACTAGAACGCCTTTCATATAAACTTTTGGACAGGATGGACAGCTTTTACAGTAAGTGGGGATCCTAGCTCACCTTTATAGGTGTTGTAGATTAAGCCAATCATCTTAGGAGCACTAGGGTGGAACTGAAATGTTTTATCCTCTCATTGGGTATATTCGTTCTTGATGTTTTTTTTGTTTTTGTTTTTGTTTTTTTGCTTGTTTGTTTGTTTTTTGTTTGATTTTCTAAATTGAAAACCCAATAAAATTCAAATCATAAAAAAAACCAATGTAAATGTTGCTGACCCTTTTTTCACACCCTTTCACAGTTCTCTTCAAAGTTTAAATTACTATCAATAATCGTCCCAAGATATTTTTAAGATTGCACACATTCAGTGGTCTGGCCTTTTAGTACAGTGACTTCGTGCCTGGGAGTTTTCCTCCTAAAGTCAATAATCATATCTTTAGTTTTTGTCGTATTCAGCTGCAGGTAGGAATCCTCACACCAGAGAACAAAATCATTAACTACTGGGCCGTGGCCACTCTCACCATCCTGGAGGAGACTGACAACAACTGAATCAACAGCATACTTTATAATGTGTCTGTTGTCATGTCTGCTTCGACACATGTTTGTGTACAGGATGAAGAGTAGTGGTGACAACACACACCCCTGAGGAGAGCCAGTAGAAGAGCACTTTAGGTTAGACAATGTACCATTGACCCTTACTCTCTGTGTCCTGTTGGTTAAAAAATCCAGAGCTGGTTAAAAGAGCTCAACAGTGGCTGTACCTTGTGAGGAGGCTGAAGAGGTTCGGCATGTCCCCCAGGATCCTCAACAATTTCTACAGCTGCATCATCGAGAGCATCCTGACCAACTGCATCACTGCATGGTACAGCAGAACTATTTGCCTGGACCGCAAATAGCCTGCAGAGAGTGGTGAAGGCAGTGGAGAAGATCATCAGGACTCCAGTCCCCTCTCTGCAGAGCATCTACCACCACAGAGTCCAACGGAGAGCTGATGCCATCTTCCGGGACCCCACCCACCCCATCACAGAATGTTCACACTTCTACCCTCAGGCTGGAGATACAGAAGTGTGAAATGCAGGACAACCAGACTGAAGAACTCCTTCTTTCCCACTGTCATCAGACTCCTGAACAAATAAACTCCCCAAACTCCGCAACACAGCTTTGCAAATAGGAACTCATACATCGGTTGCTAAATTTGCACATTTCTCACTTGTACAGGGCACATAGTCTCACCTGTCTGATATCCATATCATCTCTGCTGCTAATTATAAGATAAGATAAGATAAGCCTTTATTAGTCCCACAACGGGGAAATTCCAGGATTGCAACAGCACAGGGATAGCAACACTCAGAGCAACAATCAGAAGGCAAGAAAAAAAAACAAGCAAGCAAGAGCAGCTAATATACATATGTACATATTACTATAAAATATATATATACACACACACACAGACACACAGTGCAGAGCATTGTAGCTGGATGGAATAAATACGGTATGTAAATATAAACACCCACAGTACGGAGCATTGCAGCTAGGTGGAATAAATATGTAAGTATATAAACACACAGTGCGGAGCAATGTAGCTAGATGGAATAATATGTAGATATATAAAAACACAGTGCGGAGCATTGTAGCTAGATGGAATAAATATATAGATATATAAATATAAACACACCCAGTGCTGAGCATTGTAGCTAGATGGAATAAATATGTAAATATATAAACACACACAGTGCAGAGCATTGTTGCTAGATGGGATGAAACAGCACAACCGTCTACTTAGTTATCCTACATGGTATGATTATGTACCCATACATATTCTCACCCTCCATAGCGACCGGTATGTTCCTAGTTGTATGCCGGAGGGGACCATTGTGTAAGTCTATTGCATCTTTTGCATTCAAAAAAACTATTAGTTTGTTACGTCTTTTTGCTATCTCTGCGAGCAGCCCTGCTTAGGTTGTACAGTCTGACAGCCGTTGGTAGGAAGGACCTACGAAACCTCTCGGTTGTGCACCTGGGATGATGTAGTCTGCTGCTAAATGAGCTCCTCAGTGCATTCAGTATGTCCTGCATAGGGTGGAACTCGGACTCCAGCAGAGATGACAGTTTAGCCACCATCCTTCTCTCTCCTATCTCCTCCACTCATCAAAAAAGCCCAGCAGAGGATGTTCTTCCTGCGGCAGCTGAGGAAGCTCAAGCTACCCACCAAGATGTTAGTGCAGTTCTACACAGCCATCATCGAGTCCATCCTCACCACCTCCATAACCGTGTGGTACGCAGGAGCCACTGCCAGGGACAGACTAAGGCTGCAGCGCGTCGTGCGCACTGCTGAGAAGGTGATCGGCTGCAAGCTCCCATCTCTCCAGGATCTGTACATCTCCAGGACCCGGAGGCGTGCTGGCCGGATCATAGCCGATCCCTCACACCCTGGTCATGTACTGTTTGCCCCCCTCCCCTCTGGTAGAAGACTTCGGTCCATCCAGACTAAAACCTCCCGTCACATGAACAGCTTCTTCCCCTCTGCCATTAGACTGCTGAACACTAAGTGACTCTCGTGCACCATGTACAGCAGCTCAACCAGACTCATGTCAATCATCACTGTTTTCTTCCTGCATTACCGACTGCACTATATAGTTCTCCACAGTATCTGCTGCTGGCTAATATATATTTTAACTGTTGACCAGTATCACTTAATCTTATCCTACACTTTATTACATGTATAGTTTATTTCTCTTATCTTATCATGTTTAATGTTGCAGCATTGTACCGAGACAAATTCCTAGTTTGTGTACTACATGAACAATGGCAATAAACCTGATTCTGATTCTGATTCTGATTCTGATTCTGATTCCATCGGATCAAGGCGCTGCCCCAGGACAGAGCTAGCTTTCTTGATCAGTTTGTTCAGTCTCTTCCTATCGGCTGCAGTAATGCCACTTCCCCAGCAGACCACTCCAAAAGTGATGGCTGATGCCACCACCGTGTCATAGAATGTCTTCAGCAGTGCCCCTTGTACACCAAAAGACCTGAGTCTCCTCAGCAGGAACAGCCTGCGCTGTCCCTTCTTGTAGAGTGCGTCAGTATTGTGTGACCAGTCTAGTTTATTGTTCAGATGAACACCCAGGTACTTATAGGATGTCACCATCTCGATGTCTGTTCCCTGTATATTTACTGGTGCTGTGAGGGGCTGCCCATGCCTGCGGCAGTCCACCACCAGCTCCTTAGTTTTCCTTGCGTTGATCTGGAGGCAGTTCCGATGGCACCAGTCCACGAAGTCCTGGATAAGCCCTCTGTACTCAGCTTCATCTCCATTGGAGATGAGGCCAACGATCGCAGAGTCATCAGAGAACTTCTGTAGATGGGAGTGTGTTGTGTTGTGTGAGAAGTCCGCAGTATAAAGAGTGAACAGGAAGGGATCCAGCACCGTTCCCTGGGGGGGCCCCGTGCTACTGATGATCGTGTCGGACACACAGTCCCGGGTTCTCACAAACTGAGGCCGGTTCGTGAGGTAGTCCAGGATCCATGATGACAGGTGCTGGTCCACCCCTGCGCGCAGCAGCTTGTCCTTCAGGATCATCGGTTGGATGGTGTTGAAAGCACTGGAGAAGTCAAAGAACATGATCCTTACCATATTCCCGGGCTTCTCCAGGTGGGACAGAGAACGGTGAAGGAGGAAGATCACCGCATCCTCCACCCCAATGCCATGCTGGTAGGCAAACTGGAGTGGATCCATCGCTGGTTCCACCAGGGGGCGGAGGTGAGCAAGGAGCAGTCTCTCCAGGGTCTTCATCAAGTGGGACGTCAAGGCCACCGGTCTGTAGCTGTTCAGGTCTTTGGGGTGGGAAGTTTTTGGTGCAGGTACCACACAAGATGTTTTCCACAGCTGTGGTACCCTCCCCAGCTTCAGGCTCAGGTTGAAGATGTCAACCTGGGATTCGTCACAATCCCACACAGCTGGTCTGCACAGGACTTGAGGAGCTTTGCGCTGATGCCGTCCGGTCCCGACGCCTTCCTCGCCTTGATCTTCCTCAGCTCCGTCCTCACCTGGGTCCTGGTCAGGGTCAGGATGGGGGGCTGTGTGTTGGGAGTGGGGGGGTGTTGGTGGAGTGGGGAGTGGGCAGCAGGACTTGATTTCTTTAGAGGCAGCAGTGGTTGTTGTGCAGTCAGGGGGGAGGGCGGTTGGTCAAACCTATTGAAAAACAGATTCAGGTTGTTTGCCCACTCCCTGCCCCCCGTGGCCTGGGGGGAGGTATTCTGGAGCCCAGAGATGGTTTTGAGGTTTCTCCAGACCCCGCTGATGTCGCTCTGTTGCAACTTGTCCTCCATCTTCTTCCTGAAGCTGTCCTTGCCTTCTCTGATCTTTCTCCTCAGCTCCCTCTGTATGGACTTCAACATCTCCCTGTTCCCCGACCTGAAGATCCTCTTCTTTTCTCTCAGAAGTGTTTTAATCTCAGGGTTGATCCAGGGTTTGTTGTTTGAGTAACACCGTATGGTCTTGGTGGGAACGGATTTGTCCACACAGAAGCTGAGGTAGCCCGTGAAGGTGTGAATGAGGCCATCGATGTCCTCACCATGTGGATCGCAGAGCTGCTTCCAGGCGGTGGCTTCAAAACAGCCTTTTAGAGTGTCCATTGTCTCCTCAGACCATAACTCCACTGTGCGCATGGCCGGACGTTGTCTGTGCACTAGGGGTTTGTACACCGGCCGGAGATGAACCAAGTTGTGATCCGATCTCCCGAGTGGGGGGAGTTGTGATCAGGTGTACGCCTCCTTAGTGTTTGCGTAGAATAAGTCCAGTGTTTTATTGTCTCTAGTGTGGCATGTGACATACTGGGTGAACGTGGGTAGAATGGGAGACAGTGAAACATGGTTGAAATCGCCTGAGATGAGGAGAAGAGCATCTGGGTGTTCTGTCTGCAGCCTGCTGGTTACTGAATGGATGACGTCACGCGCTGTCCCAGCGTTCGCCGTCGGATTTGCATAAACAACAATGCAGATCACGTGTGAGTGTTCTCTCGGGAGATATGTAGGCCTCATGCTAACAGCTAGCAACTCAATGTCTTTGCTGCAGTGTCGTTATCATGTACAGTCTACTGGTATTATCATTACAAAGAAATTCTCACACTGGGTGCTAATTTGCAATTTGTATACTGCTCATTTGCACACTGTACATAGGCTTATGCCATCTCACATTCATGTCATCGCTGATATCAATATACCACTGTCCATGATAGTCATCCAGTGAACTTTCAATTTCACTCTTCTTGTTTCCTCTAGTTTGACTGCTTTTGCTGTCCAAATTGCCTCATGTTTGTTATAAGTATTCATTAGTATTAGTGCAGATGATGTTGTCCTGTTGGCTTCATCCAGCAATGACCTACAGTTCTTGTTGGGACGGTTTGCCACTGAGTGTGAGGTGGCTGGGATGAGAATCAGCACCTCCAAGTCCGAGTCCATGGTCCTCAGCCGGAAAAAGTTGGATTGTCCTCTCTGGGTTGGGGACAGGCTCCTGCCCCAAGTGGAGGAGTTTAAGTATCTTGGGGTCTTATTCACGAGTGAGGGGAAAATGGAACGAGAGATTGATAGATGGATCGGAGCAGCATCTGCAGTGATGTGGATGTTGTACCGGTCTGTTGTGGTGAAGAGGGAGCTGAGTTCTAAGGCAAAGCTGTCGATTTACCTACGTTCCTACTCTCACCTATGGTCACGAGCTTTGGGTAATGACCAAAAGAACGAGATTGCGGATACAAGCGGCTGAAATGAGCTTTCTTCATAGGATTGCTGGACTCACCCTCAGAGATAAGGTGAGGAGCTCAGTCATCCGGGAGAGGCTCAGAGTAGAACCGCTGCTCCTCCACATTGAAAGGAGTCAGCTGAGGTGGTATGAGCATCTGATTAGGATGCCTCCTGGACGCCTCCCACTTGAAGTGTTTTGGGCAGGTCCCACTGGGAGGATACCCTGGGGCAGACCCAGGACTCGGTGGAGAGACTATGTCTCCCAGCTGGTCTGGGAACGCCTTGGTATCCTCTCTGAAGAGCTGGAGCAGGTGGCTGGGGAGAGGGAAGTCTGGGCTTCTCTGCTTGAACTGCTGCCTCCACGACCCGGACCTCCAGAAAAATGGTAGAAAATGGATGGATGGATAGTATTAGTACTTAGTATCACGGTGTGCTAAGGTGTCCTAATTGCCTAACTGTTTGTATAGTGTGTGTTATTAGTATCCATTAGTATTAAGATAAGATAAGATAAGATAAGATAAGATCAGCCTTTATTCGTCCCACGATGGGGAAATTCCAGGATTGCAACAGCACAGGGATAGCAACACTCAGAACAATAATTTAGAAGATAAGAAAATAAGAGCAGTGAATGTACACATAAATATATATACACAGTGCAGAGCATTGTAGCTAGATGCAATAAACAGCATAACCGTCTACTTAGTTATCCTACATAGTATGAATATGTACCCATACATATGCATGACAAAGTGATTTATTCTGCCGCTCGTAGTAAACTAGTCCTGCTCCTACCCAAACAATTTTTAGTCAGTCTCTTTTCTTTTTGTACAAACAGTCCCCCATGGCGATGGTGGGTTGGGCAGGGGGGCCAAACAGGCCCCGCTGCAGACACGCCCCTGGAGGCAGCAGGTCCCTGGGGCAAGGACCGATCTTCAGAACACAGGAGCCTGGATTCCACACCACCTCTGCTGACTGCTGCGTAGCCCTGCCACCCGGACTGTCCAACCAGACACGTTGCAGCTGGTTCGCATGGCAGATCGAGAAATCCGTCAGCCAGAAACATGCCACTCCCAACTTCGCCGCAATCCTCAGCGGCGCCTGATGTTTCGCCGGCTGTGGTCCGGCTAACAGCTGCCCTGGTCGTTCATTGGTCGGAACCTGAACCCAGTCCATGACCTGGAGTGGCACCTTGCTTGGTTTGACGTGCCACTGTGTCTGCGGCAGCTCCATGTTCACCTTTTGTCTAGCCCCATTGTTATGCCATGGTGATGCAGCAGTCACCGCCGTAGCAGCGGACCCCTCACCCGTTTTTGGCCGAAACCCAACATGGGCACTGAAGGTGTCCGGTGCCTCCCTGGTGTCGCTTGTTGGGCTGGATGCCTCACCCGCCCACTCAGCCTTCACCACTATCTCCGACTGAGCTCGGGTACTGAAACCATCTGGTTCCTCCACTGAGCTA
This sequence comes from Pholidichthys leucotaenia, assembly GCA_020510985.1. Classification (NCBI taxonomy): domain Eukaryota; kingdom Metazoa; phylum Chordata; class Actinopteri; order Cichliformes; family Pholidichthyidae; genus Pholidichthys; species Pholidichthys leucotaenia. Next base: position 491,504,999 of record CM035838.1, read on the forward strand.
GGAGTGAGCGCCCTGGTACTGGCACTGTCCGAAAGCACCTCATCCCAAACCACAATGTCGTCGTCCACCAGGGTCAGCGAATTCCAGCGTCCACACCCAGACCATTCAGACCCAGCCCTGTTCCTGATGGCAAAACCCAGTCTGTAGAACAGGTCACACCCCGTGATTGTTATGATCTGGTGAGCGCACTCTCCCCTGCCCGTCCGGTTCAACTTTCACCTACTCTGCGGGCAATCATCTCCACCTGTGTGATGAGACGTACCTGTTACTTCTGACTCACCAGCGCTTAAACAGACTCCCTGCATGTGAGCTGTCAATTAATACCAATCATGACAGAACGAGCCAGCCAACGTGCAAGCTCAGCAGGAGTGGCATCAGCGGAACACTCCGCTTTAGACCATTTAGATGCCACAGAGAGGGAGGTGGCCGCTTATACAGCAGCTGCAAACAATTACACAGCAGCTGGGCATAGTCACCGAACATTTGGCCCATTTGTCTCATCCGGGTTCCACTCTGCCGCCTGTTGCCCCACTTTCTTCCACCATGTGCCGAACAACCTCCGTTCCCTCACCTGTCTCATATGCGGGGGAGGTGGGGAAATGTAAAGGGTTTTTGTGCCTTGTTCGGCTGTATTTGGGCCAAGTCGGGGAGGAATACCCAGATGACACAGCTAAAATTCATTTTATGACCCTCCTGCTGCGAGACAGGACCCTCAGCTGGGCCCAATCTATTCTCAACAACTTGGTGGGTCCCACTTATTCATTTGAGAGATTTGTGACCGAATTCACTCGCGCATTTGACCGTTCAGAAAGTGAAGGGAACATTATGAGCCGATTAATGTCAGTCCTTCAGGGAAACTGGTCTGCTGCCAACTGCTCTGTGGAGAACTGGGTTGTCGCGGCAGACCCTGGATGGAACAATGTTTTGCTATGCAGCGTCTTCCTCTGGAGTTTAAATGAAAACCTCCATGACGACCTAGCGGTTCATGCCGTTCCCTCCTCCTTGGATGGTTTAATTTATCAGGCTGTCAGTCTTGACAACCGATACCACAAGCGTGTGAAGGAGTGCAAGGCCTCCTCTATCCTGCCCAGTGTGCGCTCACCCACTTCAGCCTCTGACACAGGTGGAGCCAACTCCTCCTCTGAGCCTATGGAATTTGTCAGAGTCCGTCTGGCTCCGGAAGAACGCCTGAGGTGGAGGAGAGCCGGCGCCTGCATGTATTGCAGCTCTCTAAAGCACACACTGCAGTAGTGCCATCTGAAGCCTTAAAGATGCGGCCAGTCAGTAGCCATGGGGGAGGTGATGGGTGGGAAATCTATTCGTTCCCCTGGTAATTTCTCCATTTCGGCACTCATTCAGTTGCTGGGGGTCGAGAGGAGAACTGAAGCTTTAACTGATTCAGGGGCGGAGCAGAATTTCATCTGTGCATGCTTTGTGCTCCCCACGATCAAATTGCCCATGTCCCAGAAGGTAACTACATTGTCTGGCGAAAGGGTGGCCACCATCACCGAGAAAACGGAGCCGGTGGCCGTCCTTTTTTCTGGCATCCACCGGGAGACTATCTCGTTTTATATGCTCCCTAAATCCAGTCACCTGGTGGTTCTAGGTTACCTTTGGCTCCGGAAGCATAACCCTATTATTAATTGGGTGAATAATTCCATTTCTTTCTGGAGCCTGTATTGTTTAGCATCCTGTCACAGCTCGGCCGAGTGTTCACCTACGCTATCCATCTCCTCCACTCCAGTAGAGCCGCTGGATCTCAGCCTAGTGCCCGAGGTCTATCATGATCGCGGAGAGATCTTTAGCAAATCTAGAGCGCTTTCTTTACCTCCCCATCGCTCCTATGATTGTGCTATAGACCTTCTCCTGGGTGCTGCCTTCCAGCTAGCTCTAGAATATTTCTTGGCTGGAGAGGGAGGCGATGGAGAGCAATATTAAAGATTCTCTGAACGCCGGCCTTATTCGGTCTTCATCAGCTCCTCTTCGGGCAGGGTTCTTTTTTGTCGGGAAGAAGGATGGTTCCCTAAACCCGTGCATTGATTATTGTGAACTCAATGCTATAACAGTCAAGGACAAATACCCTCTGCAGCTGATAAACTCCACGTTTGAGCTCCTTCAGCGCTTGCGAGTATATACCAAATTGGACTTGCGGAACGTGCATCATCTGGTTCACATTCGTGAAGGGGATGAATGGAAGACGGCCTCTAAAACACACTTGGGACAATTTGAATATCTGGTGATGACATTCGGGCTCACCAATGCTGCTGCCATCTTCCAACGTGTGATCAATGACGCCCTCCGTGATATGAGCAATCAATTTGTTTTTGTTTATCTCAATGACATTTTGATTTTTTCATGCACCCCAGAGGAACACGCAGTCCATGTCAAGGCTGTTCCACAATGACTCCTGGAGAATCAGCTTTACGTTAAAGCCGAGAAGTGTGAGTTTTCCACCCACTCTACTTCTTTTCTGGGCTTTATTGTGGCTGAGGGAGAGCTGAGGGCTGACCCAGCCAAGGTGGAGGCTGTGCTAAATTGGCCTACACCCCACTCCCGCAAGGAGCTTCAACACGTCTTCGGGCTTGAGAATTTCTATCACTGTTTCATTAGAAACTATAGTGAGGTAGCACAGCCTCTGACTCAGCTGACCTAGGTAAAAGTGCCTTTTAGTTGGTCCGGGGCAGCTGAACAGGCCTTTCACAAATTGAAGGGTTTGTTCTCCAACACTCCTATCTTGGCCCAGGTCGACCACCTGCTCCAGTTTATTTTAGAGGTGGATGCTTCTGACTCAGGGGTGGGTGCTGTTCTATTGCAGCATTCAGCCTCAGATCAGAGGCTCCATCCTTGTGCGTATTTCTCTCGACGGCTCACACCTGCCAAGAGGAAGTACGACATAGGAGACCAAGAGCTGTTGGCCATTAAGTTGGCCCTTGAGGAGTGGAGACACTGGTTGGAGGGAGCGGCCCAGCCCATAATTGTGTAGACTGACCATAAAAATTTAGAATATCTTCAGCTGGCCCGCAGGCTGAATGCCAGGCAGGCCCACTGGGACTTATCCTTTGTTAGATTTGCAATGTTAAACCAGACGCTCTCTCCCGCCAGTTCTGCCCCAACTCTCCTACCCCTCCCTCCCTCCCCCAACCCATTGTTCCACCCTCCTGCTTCCTCGGTGCGCTCATGTGGGACACTGAGCAGAGGGTCTGGCAGGCTCTATCCACAGAACCCATACCAGAAGGGGGCCCTGACGGTTGACTGTTTGTCCCAGCCGCTCTCCGCAGCGACATCATCAAGTGGGGCCACACCAGCTTCTTTGCATGTCATCCTGGGATCACTCGGACTATCAATCTCATTCGTCGGGTGTTCTGGTGGCCCACTCTGCGGACTGACATCCGGGATTATGTCAGCACTTGTCAAGCCTGTTGCCGCAAAAAATTGGACTCTTTGCCCCCTTCTGACCTTCTCCATCCACTCCCCATCCCTCACCATCCCTGGTCCCACATTGCCTTGGACTTCGTTACCGGACTTCCTCCTTCTCAGGGTAATACCGTTATTCTCACCTGCATGGATCACTTCTCTTAGGCGATCCACCTGGTGCCCCTTCCCAAACTCCCTTCTGCTTTTGAAATTTCAAACCTCCTCACTAACCACATCATCTGCTTACACCACATCCCTATGGACACTGTGTCTGACCGGGGTCCTCAATTCATCTCCCAAATCTGGAAAGCCTTTTGTCGCTCTTTGGGAATCACCATCAGTCTTACATCGGGATACCATCCACTAAGCAACGGGAAGGCTGAGCATGCCAACCAATCCTTGGAGGCAACCCTTAGGTGCGCGGCAGCCTGCAACCCAAGTTTATGGAGTACTAATCTGGCCTGTGTGGAGTACTCCCACAACACTGTGATCTCAACAGCCACCGGCTTGACCCCATTTGAGGCATGCATGGGGCATACCTCCCCCCCCCCCCTTTTGTCACCAATGGCGGAGAGGGAAGTGGCAGTTCCATTGGTGGAAGCCCATGCATGCCACTGTTGCCGGCTGTGGAGAGCCACTCGTGCTGCCCTCGTCAGCTGAACTCAATTGCCAGTATGCTGACCGCAGGCGGACTCCAGCTCCAAAGTATGCCATCGGACAGCAAGGTGTGGCTCGCAGCGGACCAGTTGCCATTAAGAACAGAATCCAGGAAGCGTTCTCCTCGGTTCCTTGGTCCATTTCCCATTTCAAGAATCATCAACAACATCACGGTGTGCTTAAAGCTCACACCGGCGATGCGGATACACCCCACCTTTCATGTTTCTAAGATCAAGCCCCTCTCTGCCCTCCCCCGAAGCCACCTCCTCCAACTCAGATCATCGATGGCTAAACCACCTACACGGTCCAGAGGATTCTGAACATTCGCCGTCAGGGCTGGGGGCTTCAATATCTCATCCACTGGAAGGCCTACGGACCAGAAGAAAGATTGTGGATTCCTGGTTCCAACTTCCACGACAAGGGGATGGTCCGGGCCTTCCACAAAGCTCATCCCACCAAGCCCAGTAGACCATCAGAAGGCGTTCCTTGGGGGGGGGGGCACTGTTATGATCTGGTGAGCGCACTCTCCCCCGCCCGTCCTGTTCAACTTTCACCTACTCTGTGGGCAATCATCTCTACCTGTGTGATGAGACGCACCTGTTACCTCTGACTCGCCAGCGCTTAAATAGACCGTCTCTTCTACACCTCAGCACTGGCTCATTGGGTATACTACCTGCTTCAGCAGTAAGTCTGATTTTCCTCTAAACTTGAATAAATGGCGTTCACTTATATAGCGCTTTTCTTCTCATCTAGAATGACCAAAGCGCTTTACAGATCCTGCAATCCACCCATTCACCCACGCATTCACACACTGATGGCAGTAACTATCTGTAGCATCATCGTCTCCTCAAACCAAGACAGAAGATCACTTCTCTCCAGTTTACAGGAATTTCATTTTATTCCTTATACAGGAATACTACTTTTCTGCATGTTACAGGAATATCACTGGCTTTTATGTCGACTCATGCAGGCCTCTTCCAGGCCTGACCAAAGATGCTTGCTTTCCCAGGACCACAATGTAAACAGTTGCCTCTTGCAGAGATTGTAAGGATCAGAATTTGCTTTTAAAGGCTCAAAGGAACATAAACTCGGTAGACCAGACCTCCAACGTGAACACTGCATTTGGATAACGTACCTTTTCACAGGAAACCAATGTTCTTAAAAGAGTCATAAACTGCTTAATCTGACGGGTTTATAGCCCCCGATGCTGTCCAGGCTTTCTCCCAGATACCATGGACCTAAAAGAAATCATCCACAGCTCAACAGTACCTCCTAGCGGATACCTACGAAATGTTTCAGTACTTAGGATGACTTTTTAATTTGTTCTAAACATTAAGTTTCTTTCAGCTTATCCTCTGGATCCTAAGGACACTGAAAATCATCCCTCTTTTATCACCAACCATGGTTTGCTGCATGGTTTGCTGCATTTTGATCTAAATGTGAATGCATGTATTATAATTATGTGTAAGAAATGTTATATTCATGAGTGTTATTCAAACAGATGTAATATTGGAGTAATGGTATAAATGCATGATCACCAAATATTAGCCAAGTCATTTAATTTAGTTAGATTTTATATTGAGCACCTAATTTCATAAGAACTGACTGAGTGTTGATTTTTCCTCTGCAATTTCATGGGATGGTGTCTTCGTTTGACTGGCTGCTCTCAAACAAAGAAATGTTCTCACATTGGATAGCAGCCATTTCAAACTGCTTCTGAAAAAGTCAACTGGTCAGTCTTGCAATTGACATCATCATTTTACGACCCGGCGAGGTAACTTTAAAAGAGAGAAGTTAGATTTGAGTTTAGTAAAAAAAAAAAAAAAAGACAGACAAAGAGAAGTAAGGGCAAGATTAGCAAGAAGTAAAGTAAAGATTGGTTCCAAGGTTGTCATAGCCAGGAGCGGCACTGGGGTTAAGCTCCCAGTGCTCATAAAATGTTCCTTACGGCGTGCGTCTCGAAAAGCCTCTGACAACTAAGTCCAACTCCTAGCCTGCCCGTGTGGTTTAGTCTCTAAGCCCGGTGGAACTGCTTTTACTAATAGGAGAAGGGGCGAGGGCGGATCTCTGGCGCCTTAAAACCAGATGCTTCGGGTAGATGGTGGCTCATCAACCTGGGAAGGTAGCCCATCTGGGGAAGGTAAATCCTGATTTCAAACCTCCGCTGCCTTGTGGCACACCCGGTCACGGGAAAGGCTTCGGGAGTCAACCCTGAGGAAAAATCTGGAGTCGGAGCCCCTAAGGCAGTTCTCTGTTGTGCTCAACATCATTCTGGCAGCTCCTGCGACGGCGCTGGTGCCAAACTATAGCAGCCCTGCTGTTCCTTTGGATTCATCAGTGACGTGGAGAGGGGGGACATGCTGAATGGGTAACATCTTGTCCTCCATATCTTCCTGCCCAGGCTTGAATCCTACCAATGCCCAACGCTGGAAGGTAGAACACCGGTGCGCATCGGCCTGTTCAGCCACAGGTGGTGCTGTTCCAGCAGAGTAGACGTTTAGGATTCTCTTCCATGGTCATCATAGACCGACGGAGGCCGACGACGACGACGAAAGTAAAGATTAGTAACAAGAACAGCAAGATAGAGAGCGGTGATAGAATTAAGAATTAGAAACACAGAAAGAAGAAAAAAAGAGATTTTGAGAAAGATTAGGAACTAAATTAAGATTAAAGCAGCAGAATAGTAATCTAGATCTCAGAAGAAGATTTCATTCCACCGTTTCAAGGCCCTGTGAAGTTTTATTCTGTTCTTTGTGAAGTTTGTCAAGTCTTTCTGGTTACTGAGGAGAAACCTTTTTTTTTTTCTTTAGAGCTCGTCTTTTAGAGAATCAAATTCTCAAACTTTTTCCTTCACCTCAGTAGCCATTCTTATCCTAGTAAATGTTTTTCTCATTTTTTTTTCATGACTTTTCACGCCATTAGAGTGGACCTTTAATTTGCCTAGTTTAAAGTGAACAGAGACTGAGAAGTTTCTCCTTCAGTTTTTTTGGTCTATCCCGCTACAAGAGACCTCAAATTTGGACTCTTTTCCAAGGACTTTTCACTTCGCCCTGAGACAAACCATCCACGGCTGCCATTGTCTCCTTGAAGGGCCCCCAGCTGAGTTATCACCTCCACGGCTGTGAGGACAGCAGCCGCTTCCTCCGACGTCCTAACTTCAAAACCCAGCGGTACCGACCCGCGGAAACGTGGACCTACAGCTGTTGTGTGAGTGAAGCTCCTACTTTTCTTATCTCCTGGGTTAAAACGTGATGTCCTAACAATTAAATTACAATTGAATATGGCCCGTATTTCAGGGCTCAATTAGTCTCTCAGCCACAGGATAAAGCTATGAACTGAAGGAAAACTCTTAGTCTTTTTTAAGTAACTGCCCTTAAATTTTTGTAGATTAATTCAGAAGTCATTTTTAGATAATTAGCTTATGAATTTTCCCCATAAAATTGCGTTGTTTTGTTAAAACATTTCAGCCTCATTTACCGTTGAAACATAAGTCTGGTTCCTCCTTGGTTCTACAGAGGTTTAACGCTGGATTTTATGTTCAGGAATCCAATATCAGTTGATGTGATATATTACGCTGTTATCCTCTGAATCTGTTTATTCATCATTTGAACGCCATGCCATGTAACCTGAATGAGTTTAATAAAAGGGATGAATGAGAGAAGTTGAAGCGTTTTCCTTTCGCATATACATGTTTCCTAATCACGACAGGACAAGAACTCACTGAAACTTTGAGACTGATTCATTAAGTAATGTAAGGTACAAAATTAATTAAAATTAAAGTTAATATTATTGTCCGTTAGGACTGGTGCCCCTTTTACGAGTGCTTTTATTTAATTTAGCGGGTGTAGAAGTGATGGTTTAACTCCACCCCCTTTCACACCCACTAGTAAATAAAAGAAATAATTCCTGTACCTTATGACAAATATTTTTATAGCCAATTCACGCGACATATCTAACCTTCTAACTTTCTGCTTACCTCTCCACTGTCATAACCCGAGTGTCGGTTCTGGCCACACTCGGGTCTCATATCTTTTTGTTCCCTGGCTTTGGCAGCTGAGGTTTCCTTCCAGCTCCTCGGGCTCTTATTGTGAAGGCGCCCGGGGGAGCTCCCTGCTGTCAAAGTCAGCTGCTGCTCAGCTGTCATTAGGAGCAGCTGTGCCGCGTTGGGGTCATTAGCCGCCAGAGATATAAGCGGGTGCTAAATGTCCTCCAACGCGGCAGTCTCTGTTATGTTCTCCTGTTATGATCATCTGTTATGTTCTCCTGTTATGTTCAGCTACGTTCTGATGGTGCTTCCATATGCTCAGGTATGTTCCTGTTTGCCTAGCTCATCATTGTTAACGTTGTCGTCTCGTAAGGTACGTCCCCTTGAGACTTCACCCTTACTGTTGTCCGTCTGGCGCATCGGGCGTTCCCCGGCTCAGACTTCACCCTGTTCACTATATGTATTCCTGTGCCTGTCTAAACCTGCACTGTAAATAAACATCACTGCAACTCACTGGTGACTGAGGCGTCTTGTGATGGTCCGTGAGGGCCATCGTGACAGTAGACTGCCGCCTAACGCCCGGAGAGGAGGCGTTGTATTGAGACGCCATTCACCGTGCAGTTTGCAGTAGTGGACTGTTTATTCCTACCTGTCTGAGTGTCTGCAGCGGGGAGTATGTCGTCATCCAGGGGCCGTTGTCGGCGCCTTGGCAGGCAGCAAGCAGAGGTTCTGAAGGAGGTAGACTACACCATCTTCACCGCTACGCTGTTGGACGCTCCCAGCGACATTTGTAGATACTTGGACCTAGCCGAGGAGATTCTGGATTCTCTTCCCCGCTTTACTAATCATCCAGAGGTAAGCGTGAGGAGAGATGACATCGCCACCCTGCGTAAGATACTCCGAGGGCTGGAGGGAAATCCTGGCAGGAAGCTGAAGTGGAGGAGACGTCGCCCCTCGCTTCGGAATCCCGCTCCTGCCTCCGTTCCGGCCCGGGAGTTCGCTCCATCCGGAGGTCTTTTCCCATCGGGCATGTCGTCACTCGGGATTCCCCCAGAGGAGCTGCAGCTGACAGCAGACAAGATCTGGGACCGGGTGGCTGCTGCTTGCTCCGCTAGGAATCCTCCAGCGTGTATGAAGCATGTGGTGGCGGCGGTCAGACTGGTGGAGAGGAATCCAGCGCTGCGTGAGTTTCCTGAGTTCGCTGACTTGCTTGCCGCTGTTTCTGCTCAGGAACGGCGATTTCCGGACCTCACCTTCGCCTCACCCCCTACAAGGAACCGTCGTCACTCCGGCTTCCAACCTCGGCTAGAGCCCCATCTGGATGCTGTTCCGGGTCGCCGCAAGGGCTCAACCCCCCACACAGCTGTCACTCCTGCGCCTCGTCAGAGGGGAATTCCCGCAGCCTCGTCTTCTCCCAGGCCCTCGCCTGCTATCCCGTCAGCGCTCCATGCCCGACTGACCCCGGCTGTCGCCCCCTCCTCCTCATCGCGTATCCTGGCTGCTGTGTGTCACGAGAGCTCCGTTTCGGCGAGCCTCATCCCGGATCCGCCTCGAGTGGCCTCATCTTGTCTTCCCAGAGGGCCCTCTGTCACCATCCAGCGGGGAAAGGAAGAAATGACGTCCCCCACAGCGGAAACCATCTTACCCTTAGGGGAAAGGCAAGTGCATGATAATTTCTCTCCTTTTGACATTGTTTTGCCTTGTCTGACTCCTAGGGGTGGAGTTCGGGGTATGCAGCCCCCCGAGCTCCCTCCACCCGCTGTGGATGAAAGTATTAACCCTGCTTCCTCTGTGTCTCTCTCCGCTGAGCGGTCCTCAACGTCAGGCCAACGTCGCTGGATGAGGAGGGGGCCTGCGGTTCTGGAGAGCCTGGTTCCGGTTCCGCAGCCACGCCATGGGCGGAGGAGGAGAGCGGACTGCAGCGTGGAGCCATCGCCGATGAAGAAGCGTCCCCGGGGTTCCACGGAGGAGCGGTCCGGTCCAGCAGGGCGAGATTCTCCTGCCACCACGCCGTGCAGGCCACCGACATGGACTTTGGTGCCGGAGGACTCTCTAGCTGCACGCACCATCATGCCAGCTGCGGAGCCCAACGCAGCTGAATGGGAGCCTGAAGACGACCTCCTGACTTCTGAGCCCGGATCATCGCAGTCCTGGACGGCGTCAGAACCCGAGTTCAGGCAAGTGCTCTGTTTTATCTTTCTTCTTCACCTTTTAGAGCACTTTTGCCTGTCTCAAGGGGAGATGAGCCGGGTGCGGCTGCCCGCTGCGTCCGAGCTTATCTCGCCGGGTTCTGGCGCTGCCGGTGATCCTGATCCCAGGTTTTCTCTCTTGTGTGAGTCTTCTCCCAGGGTCGCCGGTGAGGGGCTGCTCTCGCCTGCTGCGCCAGAGGTTCTGGTTTCGAGGTTGGAGGTCGAGTCTGGTGCCACGCCGACCGGGTCCACCATGGGTTTGATTCCGGAGGCCCAATCGGGGTCCACCGTGGGTTTGGTTCCGGAGGCCCAATCGGGGTCCACCGTGGGTTTGGTTCCGGAGGCCCAATCGGGGTCCACCGTGGGTGCTGCACCAGCAGGTCCTAGGTTCGGTGAGGGAGCTGCAGATCCCCAGCCACCGGATGCTGGACAGGCTCGTTTCCTTCGTCACCCTCATCTCCACCGTCATCCTCCTCGTCTCCCTGAGGAGCACTACCCATCTCCACCTGGGGCCGTTGGGGTCCCGAACGCTCCGCCCGGTTCCCCCTCATCTCCCCCCTTTTCAGCGGGACCACCGGCTGCTTCTTCCCAACGGTTCTGGTGGGCTGGTGTTGCAGGGCGGCCGCCTGAAGGGCTGTCTCGTTGGTTTGGTTCTCTGGGTCGGCCCCCCGACCTGTTTGTCTTCCTGTGCAGCGACCTGCTCCGGCCGCCTGAAACTCTCTTCTCCCGAGCATGGGACTGGGGTAGGCCGCCCGAACTGTCCTCTTTTCCCCTCCATGTTCTGTGGCCTCTTGTTGCCGGACGACCCCCCGAACCTTTTGCTCCCATCCCTCCGGGCCTTGACTGCACCCTTCCCGGGTTCCTGATCTCGTCTGTGGGACTGTTGGGGTGTGTGTATGGGGGGGGGGGGGGGGATTGTTTTGTGTTTTTGTGGCTCACCAGGTTGTTTCTGAGTTTGGTGGGGGGGGGGGGGTTTCTTCCACCTTATGTCACTCTATTTGCCAAAAGGTATGTTGCCTATTTTGAACTTATTGTGGTTGGCCACATTTTTGGGGATTGTGGGTTTTTTTTTCTCCCCCTACCTTTATAGCCTTGTTGGTTGTTTGTCTCTCTCCCTCCTGCCAGCGCCCCATCCACCCACCCTAGGGGGGTGGGGGGGGGCTTGGGTGTTACTCAGGCCGCTCAGAGCTCGGCCTTGAGGGGGAGATACTGTCATAACCCGAGTGTCGGTTCTGGCCACACTCGGGTCTCATATCTTTTTGTTCCCTGGCTTTGGCAGCTGAGGTTTCCTTCCAGCTCCTCGGGCTCTTATTGTGAAGGCGCCCGGGGGAGCTCCCTGCTGTCAAAGTCAGCTGCTGCTCAGCTGTCATTAGGAGCAGCTGTGCCGCGTTGGGGTCATTAGCCGCCAGAGATATAAGCGGGTGCTAAATGTCCTCCAACGCGGCAGTCTCTGTTATGTTCTCCTGTTATGATCATCTGTTATGTTCTCCTGTTATGTTCAGCTACGTTCTGATGGTGTTTCCATATGCTCAGGTATGTTCCTGTTTGCCTAGCTCATCATTGTTAACGTTGTCGTCTCGTAAGGTATGTCCCCTTGAGACTTCACCCTTACTGTTGTCCGTCTGGCGCATCGGGCGTTCCCCGGCTCAAACTTCACCCTGTTCACTATATGTATTCCTGTGCCTGTCTAAACCTGCACTGTAAATAAACATCACTGCAACTCACTGGTGACTGAGGCGTCTTGTGATGGTCCGTGAGGGCCATCGTGACATCCACAGGTTGCTGCCTCCTTCGTGGTGCATCTCCAGGGTTGTTGTGTGCTCACCTGCCTCTTCACCATCATCATGTCAGTGACCATCATCACCCGGTCAGACACCTCACCCAGCTCCACTCCTGCCTTCCAGCATCACCATTTGGTTTGCCATAAGCGCTGGGTTCTTCTGCCGGGCTCTCTACTACTCCCACATGATTGTTGTCCTATTTTCCCCTCCTAGTCTACTGCTCTCGTCTCTCTCTCCCCTCAGGCTGAGTGTTCCCTTGGCAAGTGGCGTTTTTCTCTTGTGGAGCGTTCCTGTTGCATTAATAAAATTCAACTCAAATTTGCTTCTGTGTGTCATAGTGTGCTTTCTCTGTTGTCACTCCCTGCACGTGAGCTGTCAATTAATACCAATCCTGACAATGATGTTATTGCCATGCGCTGACACCTGGAGCGTGAAGTCATGCATCACTATGTTTTTGTAGTGAACAGTCCACTCCACAGCCCTGACATTGCACAGCCTATTACCACCATAGCTGTACAATGGCGCTGGGTTACTCCTGATCCTGTGATGTGGGAAGAACGTTTTCACCATGGCCCAATTCAGCATCAACCGCACCGCCACCGTATCGAGCAATAATGGCAAAACCATACCGTCCAACTCCACCATACAATGAGAATATCGGTTGGTACTTGGACTCACCAAGTGAATGGTCATTGTACGCTGGCGGGTTGACATCCTTGGTGGGCTCCAAGGTGCTGGAAACCGGCACACTTTGGCGAAATGGTTCAAGTGCCCACAGTTACTACATCACTTCCCTCTTGCCGGGCACACTCTCGCTTTAAACTGATGTGTTGAGGACCCACAACCCCCACAAATGGGGCCTCTCGGGGCAGACCTTCGGCTCATGGCATAAGCCTCATAGTCCTTGTCCATACTTTCATCATCCTCCGGGTCCACCACATTTGCCAATGTCATCGTCGTCTCCAGCGGCTTTTGTGACTGGTGCCAGTTTAGCTCTGATGCTAGCCTATCTGTAGCCTCCAACTGGAGAGCTAGCTCAACAGCCCTAGCAAACATCAAGTCATTGGGTGCCATTAGCAATCTAGCATGCAGCCCAGTGTAACACATGTGCTAGACCAATTGGTCCCACACCATCTCATCCTCCAACACCCCAAAACGGCACACACTAGCTAACTGTTTGAGGTCAGTGATGAACTGTTGAATTGGCTCACCAACCCTTTGGTGTTTCTGGCGACAGGGAATTCGACGCACCATCATGTTGTCCAGCATGGTAAAGTGGTTAACTAGTAGCTCCATGATGTCCTTGTACGAGTCTGTCACGCTGAACATCCGCAGGATCCTGTGGCCTTCGATACCCAGGTTGTGGACAAGGAGCGCTTGCGTCCTTACCTTGTGTAGCTTCCTGAGGTCCAGGGTTGTGATGTACAGTAAGTCTCAAAAGCCTGGGAAGCTCCAGGCAAGGCCGCAGTGGTGTAACACATGCCTCCATGGATTAATCCTTCTCGCCAAATGCTATGTCCACAAACCTGGTATAAAGGAGGCAGACGAAGGGGTTGCACTGGAACTACACTTTATTAACAAGCTGGTTGCAATACAGTAAATGCACAGTATGCGGAGTCATCCTGGGCAAAGAGAGCCCTCAGATGACGGACCCCCCTTATTATACGGTGGTGTGATGACGCCACCGGAAGATTGCATCATCACACCACACTTCACAATAAACTCCAATCCCACAGCTGCACGATTAAAGTAACTAGTTACTTGGAAAAGTAACTTTCATGTTAAATGCATGTTTAAATCATCTTGCACCCATAGCAAGATAATTTAATTAATGGATTACATTAGGGGCTTATTAATGTCAGGCTGAAAACAGACTGTTTCAGGCAGAGCTTTTAGAACATGTTCAGTCTTCTTTATCCTGCCTTCACAGCTCTGATTGTGGGAAAAATCTGAAGAAAATCAACACAATATAGCCAGAATTTTTCTCATTTTGGAGTGAGAAACAGCATTTGTGGAGTGGGATAGAGGGAAAAAGAGTAATGGTTACTGTAACACTGGTCAGGACTTAACCAGCTGAAATTAATTTGCATTGATCGGGGATGGTATGGCTTTCTAAATGCTGATGGATTTCAGCTGGTTTCTTGGCTTTCTGTGACTTTTTGCACCTCATTTTCTTTGTGTGTTCAATACTTATTCCCTGTGTTGTTCCATTTTATTAAATATAGCTTGTTTTGTCAACAGAGTTGCCTTGATTTCTTTGTATGTATAGATTACTTGGGTTGTTGCTAATGTCTGGTGAAAATCTCAGGGAAAAAATATGTTTAATGAGAAAAATGCTGACATCTTCAATACTGATTTTCTCCACTGTATACTGATTAAAAGAAGGTCCTTTGATTATAAAGACTGGATGGAAAAAGGAGTTTGGTCCGTCTCACACTTTTTTTTTTTTAATCCGATTTCCGGCTCCGGTTGCAGTTGCGCTGTCTGATATGAGCCGAGAATTTTAAGCAAAACCATCAAAAATAAGGACTTTTGTTGGCCACCAACAGATGTGGGGAATACTCTTAAGACCCAGCACTGACCTGGTGAAGGTTCTGGCAGCTCTGGCCCCATTTCGCCCCGTTTCCAACTTCTAAAGTCTGATCCTCGCCTCTGCTGCTACCCCAGAGAAATAGCAGCAGTGAGAAGGTATTCACTATGACAGGCGAATGGTCATCTGTGTGTGATGAAATAGATACTGGTGTCGTCTACCGTTATTCCCCGGAGGGCGAACTGATCCGCAGTGAGGTGGAACCAAGAGCGCATGTGTATTAATTCACACAAGAGCGCAATTATTGAATCTATCACGCTAACGCTAAGCTAACGCTAATGCTAAGCTAACGTTAGACCCGCCAATCTAATGATCAGCCCCGCTGAACGTTACTCCTGTTGGGCTTCAAAGCTATCCAAGCTAACAAAGCTATCTCGTTAAACCTATGTTGGTGTGCTAAATACATGTCAGTATCTTGTTAGATAACTGTCTGAATTGTCTTCTGGACTAAATGAACTAACGCCAGATATGGTTGGTGACAACTATGGTAACGACCCTCCCCTGCATGGGCCAACTACAGCATCCCCACGTCAGATGTCCGTCTGCGAGCTGCTGTGCTTTATGCAGAACAAGATGGGTGTTGTCCCGATGGACTATCTTGTGAAATGGGTTAGCGACTTCTATGATGAGAACCAGGTTGAAGGAGCAAAGAAGTTGCTGTTCGAGCAGTGTCCAGAGGGAAAATTGCGGAAGAAGAAGAGGATCGGCCCCAGCCAGAAGAAAGACAACATCGCCGACATCTACCACAAGCTGAATGAGGTTGGTCAGCTGGCACCACAATACGTTGCCCTGAACCTCAAGGATTTGTCACCAGCTTCGTTGGAGTCATTTGACCTTGCCAGGCTGTCTAAGGATGTGTGCCATGTGATGTCCCTTGGAGAGAGCATGGCTACCGTGTTCAAAACGATATCTGCTATCCAGGACGACATTGCGGCAATAAAGTCCAAACTCGGCGACACACCCCCTCCAGCTAACGTCCTGGTTGTGGAAGATGACGATGAGGCTGGCAGTACCCTGAGTGCTGTCAACATCACCAGCGATGAGGAAACCGTAGTAGTAGCTGTCGACCACGCCCCGGTCGCCAATGCAGCCCGTGGTCCTCCACCTACCGCCACGGCCGACGGGGAGAATGCGGACGAGGCCGCCAACTCTACAGAGGCCTGTTCTGTTGACGTTGTCAGCAGCAACCCTTCTGGGGTTGCCAAAGCTGCCAAAGTTGCTGTAATTGCTGAAGAACGCGAGTGTGAGTTCGAGGAAGTTGAGAGTTGCCGTTCCAAGAAGAAGAAGAGGTCCTACGCTAATGCTCTTCAATCGTCTGACAACCAACCGTCTGCCAAGCAGACCACGAACCAGCTACAGGCTGTCAACAAGACACGCCCCCACTCACAGTTACGTGTTGTACCAAAGTCTGATAGGAGGTCTGGCGGACATCAGGGTCAACGTCAAGGTCATAAGAAGCACCAAGTCTTCATCAGTCGACTTTACCCCACCACCAGACCCCATCATGTACGGTCCTACATCAAAACCCATGTTAAATTAAATGACAATCTCAAGATTGAGCAACTAGAAACCAAGTATGATGGTTATGCCTCTTTTAAGATTACATGTCCTGCCAGTTGCAGCAAGAAGTTGCTTGACAAAAACGTGTGGCCATCTGGTTTATACCTTCGACAGTTTTTTGAGAGGAAATGATCTACATGTGATTGTCATTATTGTGTTTGTCATTATACTCATTCAATAGTAGGACCAACCTTAGAATATGTTCATTCAACTGCCAGAATGTAAAAACTTCATCTAATGAGATCTCCAGTTTATGTGATAACCATGACATTGTGTTGTTGCAGGAACACTGGTTGTTCGAAAACGAATTGTCTATTCTGAGCAGATTACATGGTGACTTTATAGGACAAGGGGTTTCTTTTATGGATACGGAAGAACGTGTTATCTTAGGTCGCCCCTATGGCGGCGTCAGTATCCTATGGCGGAAGTCACTTGCGAACAGTTGTGTTGTGAAAACTTACGATTGCTTAAGAGTTACAGGTATTGAAGTCAACCTGGGTGACTTTCACTGTCTTATATTATGTGTATATTTCCCCTATGACAGTGTTGAAAACTTGGATGAATACTTGCACTGCCTGAGTCTTGTTAAACGTATCACAGAGGACTTTCCAACTCCATATAAGATAAGATAAGATAAGATAAGCCTTTATTAGTCCCACAACGGGGAAATTCCAGGATTGCAACAGCACAGGGATAGCAACACTCAGAGCAACAATCAGAAGGCAAGAAAAAAAAAACAAGCAAGCAAGAGCAGCTAATATACATATGTACATATTACTATAAAATATATAAATACACACACACACACAGACACACAGTGCAGAGCATTGTAGCTGGATGGAATAAATATATGAATATATGAACACACAGTGCAGAGCATTGTAGCTAGATGGAATAAATATGTAAATATATAAACACCCACAGCATATGTGTTCACAATTGGTGACTTCAACGCTAATACAGCACGTTCAAGTTGTTTTGGAGACGAACTGGTGTCTTTTTGTGAGAGTTACTCCTTACACATCTCGGACAGGATTATCTTACCAGGTGATACCTTTACTCATGTTAGCATGGCTCATGGCTCTACATCATGGCTTGATCACTGTGTGACTACATCCTCAGGCCATGATAACGTGTCCAATATCAAAGTTCTGTATGACTATGTGAGTTCTGATCATGTACCTTTATCTATAGATATTGAGGTATCTAGTGCTGTAAGTGGCCCCCGGGAAGCTCCCTCAGCCACAACGGGCAGTAGAACATACAAATGGCATGATGCCACAGCGTCAGACCTGTCCAGATATAAGAAACTTACTCGTAGGAAACTCTGTAACATCCGTGCTCCTATGGACGCCATCAGGTGTCACGACCGTAATTGTGCGGCACACAGGGACGATATCGACAGGTTCTACAGTGATATTGTTGATGCTCTATATTACTGTGTGAGTGAATGCATTCCTAGTCACAGTGTGGCCACCCAATATAACGTCCCAGGCTGGAATGATGTCGTTAGCGAGGCTCACACAGCTGCTCGGGATGCTTTTTTGTGGTTGGAGGAGTAATAGCAAACCACGTTCTGGTCCAATATTTGAAAACATGAAAAATTGCAGGGCTAGGTTCAAATATGCTCTACGAGCATGCAGGCGCAATGAAGAAAGTATCAAATGTGACCAGCTAGCTAATCACATGAGTGAACTGAACATGGTAGAATTCTGGAAACAAATGAAGGCTATGAGCTCCCACCGGTCTGTCAGATCAAACACTATTGATGGTGTGACTGGTGACGTTAATATTGCTGAAAAGTGGAAATGTCATTATGAAGCTATTTTCAACTCAGTCAAGAATGTTTCAATGAAGGATTCTGTTATGCATGATATTCGTCTGTATAACGACATGTTTGATGCCTCTGATATTTCTGCTGTTACTCCTGTTGAAGTTGATTCACTGATCAAAGTTCTCAAGAAAGGCAAATCAGCTGGCCCTGACTGTCTCACCAGTGAATGCCTCATCAACGCCGATTTCAACTTGTGTATTTTGTTGTCATTGTGTTTTAACTGTATGTTTGTTCATGGTTACATGCCAGACATGTTGATGGACTCTGTTATTATTCCTTTGGTGAAAAACAAGTGTGCCAGTCTTTCTGATATGAACAATTACAGACCTATAGCTATTGCAAATGTTATATCTAAACTGTTAGAGGGTTTATTCCTGAACAGAATTGAGGATTATCTGTGGACAAACGACAATCAGTTTGGTTTCAAATCAGCTCTTTCAACTGACAAGGCTGTTTACCTACTCCATGAATTTGTTGACTACTTCAGAAGCCATTCCACTAGTGTCTATGCTACATTCCTAGATGCTAGCAAAGCATTTGACAGGATTAACCACTGGTGTTTGTTCAGAAAATTGATCGATCGAGGTATTCCTATTTACATTGTTAGCATCCTGTTATACTGGTACAGAAGGCAGTCTATGGTTGTTAGATGGGGCAATGCCACCTCATCCAAATTTCATGTGACCAACGGTGTTAAACAAGGTGGTATACTGTCACCCTTGTTGTTTAATGTCTATGTTGATGATCTCAGTGTACTGTTGAACAATACTAATGTGGGCGGCTCCTTTAACGGTGCACTGTTAAATCACATTTTCTACGCTGATGACCTCTGTTTGTTAAGTTTATCTACCGCAGCGATGCAACATCTCCTTTCGGTATGTGAAAAATTTGGTGAAAAAAATGACATCCTGTTCAACTGTACTAAATCTATGTGTATGGCTTTCAAACCAAAGGGTGTCAATACGTCGAATCCTGTTATGCCACTTTGTGGTAATAGCTTGAACTTTGTTGAAAAAGTCAAATACCTAGGTGTGTGGATTGAATCTGATAAGACCAATGTTGATTGTAACAGGCATCTCAGGAAACTGTATGCTCAAACAAATTTACTGTTGCGAAATTTCCATAGATGTTCTCCTGATGTCAAATGTATGTTGTTCAAGACCTTCTGTACCTCAATGTACTGCTCGCCGTTATGGTTTAATAGCAATGTTGCTGTTAGGAACAAAATCCGCATTGCATATAATAACTCCCTAAGAAGATTGTTAGATGTACCACGAAGGTCGAGTGCAAGCAAGATGTTTGTGTCTGTGAACATTCCGTCTTTTGGCGAATTGATACGTAAGAATGTTTACAGTTTTTTGAGAAGGTTGCTGGCATGTAACAATCATCTTATATCAGCAATTGTCAACTCGTCACTCACACTTCATTCCAGCATTTGGAAGTGGTGGCGTTCCATTTTATACTGAGCCCATTATTGTATGTTACTGTTGTTACAAGATCGCCGAGTGTCTGCTGATCTGTATATACTTTTATCTATTTATTTATTTATCTATTTTCTACTCGTTTTAGTTTTGCTCTTAATATGAACCCTGAGTTTGAAATAAACATTTGAATTTGAATTTGAATTTATTAGATGATTGTGGTAATTCTTTAACATTTGATGACTTTATTAGTAAATATAATCTGTTATGTACTAAGAATAAGTTTAATACAGTAATCAAAGCAATTCCTCCCAGAATTTTTTTTTTGATTTTGTATACTTTATTGATCCCCAGAGGGGAAATTGAGGGCATCAACCTGGATGGATGAAGCAGCCACGATACGACGCTATCCCTTAACCATTCATACACACATTCACACCTAGGACCACTTTAGAGTCTCTAATTAACCTAACTTGCATGTTTTTGGCCTGTGGGAGGAAACCGGAGAAATCCCGGAGTAAACCCACACAGATACAGGGAGAATATGCAAACTCCACACAGATCACTGTTGGTCAGGGGCTGGGATCGAACCAGGGATCCCATGGCCAAGGGTGAGTTGCTGTGCTGCCGCAGTGCTAACCACTGCACCACAGCACCACCCTTTTGTTCCTTAAGGGAATACTAACATACTCTCATATTATTCCACTACAACCCTCCTTAATTATAGATAGATTTTTAGAAAAAAGATGTTACAATAAATTCTTAGGGGCCACTCTCACGTCAATATGTTTTCCAATCCCAAAAAGAAAATCTAAGTTTCAAGGATTTTCCACTAATGATTTGATAAGACCCCTCATGGATCGTCACCTTATCGTGGTGGTGGTGGTGGGGGGGGGGGGGGTTGCGTGCCCCAGTGATCCCAGGAGCTATGTTGTCCAGGGCAATTTGCCTCTGGTAGGGTCACCCAAGACAGACTGGTCCTGGGTGAAGGGCCAGACTAAGAACGATCCAACAAACTCTCATGATGAATGCTAGAACAAGGATTCAGTATACCCCGCCCGGTATAGGGTTACCGGGACCCCACCCAGGAGCCAGGCCTGGGGAAGGGGCTCAATGGCTAGTGTCTGGTGGCCAGGTTTCCGCCCATAGGACCCGGACGGGCTCAGCCCAAAGGAGTTACATGGATCTGCCCTCCAGTGGGCTCACCACCTGCAGGAGGGACCATGAGGGTCTGGTGCTATGTGGATTAGGTGGTGATCAAAGGTGGAGACCTTGGCGGTCTGATCCCAGGCTTCCTAAACAGGCTTTTGGGATGTGGAATGTCACCTCTCTGGTGGGGAAGGAGCTTGAGCTGGTGCCTGAGGTTGAGAGATACTGCCTAGATATAGTCGGCCTCACCTCAACACACAGCTCTGGTTCCGGAACCAGTCTCCTGGAGAGGGGCTGGAGCTTGACCTAGTCTAGGGTTTCCCCAGGTGAGGGGCGACGAGCAGGGGTGGGTATTCTTGTATCCCCCCACCTTGCTGCGTCAGTATTGAAGTTTTCCCCGGTGGAAGAAAGGGTTGTTTCGCTGCACCTTCGAGTTGGGAAACGGGTCCTGACCATCATTTTTGCCTATGCACCAAATGATGTTTCAGAGTACCCACCTTTTTTGGACTCTCTGACTGGGGTGCTGGAGGGTGCTCCTCTTGGAGACTCCATTGTCCTACTGGGGGACTTCAATGCACATGTAGGCAATGACAGTGAAACCTGGAGGGGGTGATTGGGAAGAGCGGCCTGCCTGATCGGAACCCAAGTGGTGTTCAGTTATTGGACTTCTGTGCTCACCAGTTTGTCCATAACAAACACCATGCTCTGTCATGGCGGCCGCTGGGCCATCATCAGCCCCGGGTGCGCACATACCTGCTTCCAATTCCCAGCAAGCCATGAAAGCTGGATCCACTGACAGCTCAGCATGCAGTCGTCTGTCATCACCACTGCGCAACGCTCCATGCCCTCGATCTCAGATCAGAGCCTCGTTCAAGCCGGCTCGTCAAGCCTCATCACATAAGCCACCATCATCCTTACCTTGTCAAAGTATTCTCATCTGTGCACAGGTGGATCTCCCTGGCGGCGGACCTGTCCCCCGTAACAGCGGGGCTTCTTCTCCTCCTCCTCGGATCCACTCCTCGTCATGACGCCAAGTTCCCTGCTCACCTCTCAACACTCGCTCTCGGAGCAAGCAAGAGTCTCCCGGCGACACCTGCAAGTAAGCAGCAATCATTGTTACACCTCCTTGCTGCAAACAGTAGTAATCCTTGTGCTTTGTGTTCCTAGGGTTGCCAGGTCGTGGCGGGACTCGCTCAGCTCCAGCACATTACCAGCATCACATTCACCCTCACATTCACACACCAACACTACTCACTGTGTTAATAAATAATTGTAAACTGAACTACTCGTGTCTGTCGTCTATTCCTGGGTCAAACATCATGTCAGTACGACTCCGTCAAAGCAACCCAGCAGACAGCGCACTGACGTGCCACCTTAACACTCTTGGCGCCCGAGTAGACCTAATAGCCCACCAACAGACAGTTATATTAAACCAATTAACACAGATAATAATCGGCTGGATCGCTTGGAGGGTCACCAGGCATTCCCCCTGGTCGCCGGGGCACCACCTGCCCCCGCTAATCCACCAGTTAGCCAGGTACACCAGCCTCCCTTATTTCGCCTCACCCCCGTGCCTACCCCCGCCCGCTTCAGTGGAAAACTCGGGGAGGCGCGGGGTTTTCTGCTTCAGTGTGAGACGTTTTTTCACCATGTCCCGGGAGACTTTCCCTCCAACCACAGCAAGATCGGTTATATTTCCAACCTACTTGAAGGTAGAGCGCTAGCTTGGGTGTATGCAGTTATGGCTAAGCCCAGTTACGCCAACTTGACTTACCAACAATTTGTAGCCGATTTTGCTGAGGTTTTTGACCACACCAATAGGGACACGGTGCTAAGTGATTGTTTGTTAAATTCTTCGGCAGGGCAGTAGATCTGCTGCTGATTTCGCTGTTGATTTCCGGGTACTAGCTACAGAGGTGGGGTGGGAGGATACTTCACTTTGTAGTATTTTTGTCCGTAGTCTTAGCTCTGAGCTAAGGGACGAGCTAACGACACAGGACAAGCCAGACAGTTTAAGTGAATTAATCTCTCTCACTATTAGTTTGGATAATAGACTGAAGGAGCGGGCAGCCGAGCGAAGGGCTGCTGGTTGCTCGGGCAAGTCATACCCCCGCCCCTCTCAACCACCCCTGCTGGCTCTGCCTCCGTCGGAGGAACTTCCGGGGCAGGAGGAGATGATTATCGGGCGATTGGGATTTTCGGCAGCTGAGAGACAGCGCTGGAGGGATTTAGGGCTGTGTTTCTACTGTGGTAGTGAGTCCCATGAAGTAGCTGAATGCACTAACCGGGTAAAAGGGGAGGTCCGTGGGTCACAGTAGGGGGACTCACAGACGTAGATCAGACAAAACCCCTCACCAGCTGTCTTGTCCCCATTAGACCCATTTATATAGATTGTTGCTCTGAGTGTTGCTATCCCTGTGCTGTTGCAATCCTGGAATTTCCCCGTTGTGGGACTAATAAAGGCTTATCTTATCTTATCTTATAAACATAGAGAACATACCACACATGCCCTCATTGACTCTGGAGCTGAGCAAAGCTTTATCTCAGGAGACCTGGCAACCCGCTTGGGCCTCAGCTGTCAACCTCTCTGGCCCCCTGTCAATCTCATCACCCTGTCAAAGGCCCCGCTAACCACTGTCTCCCACCAGACTGCCCCTGTGTCGGTGATTGTTTCTGGGAACCATCGGGAGGATATCCGGTTCCTGGTGTTGCCCACCTCTACCTCTCCTGTTATCCTGGGTTATCCATGGCTATGGTTACATAACCCCACATTTGATTGGCAGGCAGGAAATACCGCCGCTTGGAGCTCGTTCTGCCTCAGCGCCTGCCTCCAGTCCACAGCGTGTGCTCCCTCTGTGTCAATGACCCCTCCTACGTCACAACCCCCGGATCTGTCCAGGGTACCAGAGATCTACCACGATCTAGGAGCTGTTTTTAGTAAGTCACGGGCGCTGTCCCTTCCCAGCCACCGCCCTTATGACTGCGCGATCAATGTCCGGGCTGGAGCCCCACTTCCGGCAAGCCGGTTATACAGTCTCTCAGCCCAGGAGCGTGAAGCCATGGACACTTACATTTAGGAGTCCCTCAGCTCCAGAATCATCCGACCATCCTCTTCTGTGGTGGGGGCAGGATTCTTCTTCCTGGGGAAGAAGGATGGCTCGCTACGTCCCTGCATTGATTTCTGGGGTCTCAACGGCATAACCGTCAAAGACAAGTACACGCTGCCCCTGATGAACTCGGCCTTCGACTCTCTCCGGGGGGCGTCATGGTTTACAAAACTGGACTTTCGTAACACCTATCCTCTGGTGCGAATCAAGGAGGGCGATGAGCGGAAGACAGGCTTCCGGACCCCAAGCGGCCACTTTGAATACCTGGTGATGCCGTTTGGGTTAACCAACGCTCCGGCCGTCTCCCAGCGCTTAATTAACGACATCCTCCGAGATTTCCTGAACTCCTTCGTGTTTGTGTACCTGGATGACATCCTCATCTTTTCGCATACTTTGGAAGAACACCAGGTGCATGTCAGACGGGTCCTACAGCGCCTCCTGGAGAACCAGTTATTTGTCAAGGCCGAGAAATGTGACTTCCACACCAGGTCGACGTCGTTTTTGGGTTTTGTGATTGCACATAACCAGCTGCTCCCTGACCCGGCCAAGGTTAAGGCGGTAGTGGACTGGCCCACCCCCGCTTCCAGGAAACAGTTGCAGGGGTTTTTGGGATTCTCCAATTTCTACCGTCATTTTGTGCCCAATTTTGGGATCATCGCCCGGCCCCTGACCAGCCTTATGTCCCCCAAGACCCCCTTCTGTTGGAGTGAGGAGGCTGCTGCGGCGTTCGAGTAGTTGAAGGAGGAGTTCGCTTCATCCAGCGTCTTGACCCAGGTGGACCCAGACCTTCAGTGCTTGGTGGAGGTGGACGCCTCGGATTCTGGAGTCAGGGCAGTCCTCTCACAACGCTCGCCTGCGGATGGGGTGATTTGTCCAAGTGCCTTCTTCTCTTGCCGTCTGCAACCCGCCGAGAGGAACTACAGTATTGGCGACAGGGAGTTGCTGGCAGTCAAGCTCGCCTTAGAAGAATGGAGGCACTGGTTGGAGGGGGCTGCTCAGCTGTTTGTCGTCTGGACGGACCATAAGAACTTAGAATATCTCCGGACGGCCAAACGACTGAACTCCCGCCAGGCCCGCTGGTCTCTCTTTTTTGGACATTTTGATTTCATGATCACCTTTCAGCCTGGGAGCAAGAACGTGAAGCCGGACGCCCTCTCTAGGCAGTTCGAGGCAGAGACGTCTGAAGATCAGGAGGAGACCATCCTGCCTTCATCCTGTGTTGTGGGCGCCCTCGTGTGGGAGATCCGGGATAGAGTCAGGAGGGCTCAGGAGGGTGAGCCTGACCCGGGGGGGGGGGGATTGTTCGTCCCCACCTCTATCAGGAGTGAGGTCATCCAGTGGGCCCATGTCGCCTTACTCCAGAGAGCCTTCTGGTGGCCAGGGTTGAGGAAGGATGTCACCAGCTACGTCCGGGCCTGCGCCCGGTGCGCCACCGGGAAATCATCATCTCCCCCCCCCCAGCGGGTCTTCTCCATCCCCTGCCAGTCCCTTTCCACCCCTGGTCTCATGTGGCTTTGGATTTCGTGACGGGCCTGCCCCCTTCTGACCACTTCACCTCGGTCCTGACCATAGTGGAACGCTTCTCCAAGGCAGCCCATTTTGTGCCCCTCCGTGGGTTGCCTTCGACACGGCAGACGGCGGATCTCCTGGTGCAGCATGTGGTCCGCCTTCATGGCATCCCTTCGGATATTGTTTCGGATCGGGGCCCTCAGTTCGTCTCCCAGGTCTGGAAGGCATTCTGCATGGTGTTGGGGGCCACGGCGAGTCTCTCCTCGGGATATCATCCACAGAGCAATGGCCAGTGTGAGCGAGCTAATCAGGAGCTGGAGGCTGTGCTCCGTTGTGTTATATCATCATGCTCCTCTTCCTGGAGTGCGTTCCTGCCTTGGATTGAGTATGCACATTTCTCCATGGTGTCCTCAGCAACTGGGATGTCCCCTTTTAAGTCATCGGTGGGGTATGATCCACCGCTGTTCCCGGAGGAAGAGAAGGAGGTTGCTGTCCCCTCTGTTCAGGCTCACACTAGGCGCTGTCGCCGGATTTGGACCATCACCCGCACAGCCCTTCTCAGAACCACAGAGCGCAACATCCAGGTAGCCAACCATCACAGGAGACCAGCCCTGGACTATAAGGTGGGTCAACAGGTCTAGCTTTCCACTAAAAATATTAATGTACCGGCCGAAAAATGCAAATTAACCAAACGTTTTATCGGTCACTATGTTATCTCTCGTGTTGTTAATCCGGTGGCTGTGCGCCTAGCTCTTCCCCCTTCCATGCGAATCTGCCTCACCTTTCATGTCTCCCAGGTGAAGCCCTACATCTCTGACCCTCTGTGCCCGCCCCCCGCGGTGTCTTCCCCTCCGAGGTTGATCGATGATCACCCGGCTTGGGGGGTTACTGCCATCTTGGATGTCCGCTGGCGGGGCCGGGGTCTTCAGTACCTGGTGGACTGGGAGGGATTCGGTCCTGAACACCGTTCCTGGATTCGCCCGGCGTTGATCCTTGACAAGCAGCTCATCCGCGACTTCCATCGGGCGCATCCAGGTAGGATGGGGCAGGTGCCTGGAGGCACCTCTAGAGGGGGGAGCACTGTCATGGCGGCCGCTGGGCCGTCATCAGCCCCGGCTGCGCACACACCTGCTTCCAATTCCCAACAAGCCATGAAAGCTGGATCCACTGACAGCTCAGCACGGAGTCGTCTGTCATCACCACTGCGCAACGCTCCATGCCCTCGATCTCAGATCAGAGCCTCATCCAAGCCAGCTCATCAAGCCTTGTCACGTAAGCCACCATCAACCTTACCTTGTCAAGTATTCTCCCCTGTGCACAGGTGGATCTCCCTGGCGGCAGACCTGTCCCCCGTAACAGTGGGGCTTCTTCTCCTCCTCCTCGGATCCACTCCTCCTCGTCACGACGCCAAGTTCCCCGCTCACCTCCCAACACCCGCTCCCAGAGCAAGCAAGAATCTCCCGGCGACACCTGCAAGTAAGCAGCAATCATTGTTACACCTCCTTGCTGCAAACAGTAGTAATCCTTGTGCTTTGTGTTCCTAGGGTTGCCAGGTCGCGGCGGGACTCGCTCAGCTCCAGCATATTACCAGCATCACATTCACCCTCCCATTCACACACCAACACTACTCACTGTGTTAATAAATAATTGTAAACTGAACTACTCGTGTCTGTCGTCTGTCTCTTGGGTCAAACATCATGTCATGTTCAAGCATAAGAGTGTCCATATGTGCACCTGGCACCAGGACACCTGGTGATGGTCGATAATTGATTTTGTTATCATGCGACCATATGTCTTGGACATTTAATTCAATTCAATTCAATTCTTTATTTATATAGTGCCATTTCACAACAAACAGTCATCTCATAGCACTTTCAACTGTAGGGGAACCTCCACAATTGAATTGACCCCAGCAATCAAGCAATCCCCTGTGAGCAGCACTTGGCGACGGTGGAGAGGAAAAACTCCCTTTTAACAGGAAGAAACATCCAGCAGAACCAGTCTCAGGGAGGGGCAGTCATCTGCTGTGACTGGCTGGGGGGGTGAGGGGATAGAGAAGATGAAAAGAACAGACATGTAGAGAGCAAACAGCACGATGGGGACTCAATCTATGGGAGAGAACAAACAGATGTTTATGACCAGCAAAAATATTTCATTGAGAGTAAAGAAAGGAGTGAAGCCCAGTGCATTATTAGAGGTCCCTCGACAGTCGAAAACCTATTAGCAGCATAACTAAGGGAGGGTTCAGAGGCACATGATCCCTCCCTAGTTGTAGGGTATGTCAAAAAGGAAGGTTTTAACCTTATTCTTAAAAACAGAGATTGAGTCTGACTCCCGAATCCAGATTGGCAGCTGGTTCCACAGGAGAGGAGCTTGATAACTGAAGGCTCTGCCTCCCATTGTACTTTTGGAGATCCTAGGTATTACAGGTAATACTGCATTTTGGGAGCGTAGTGCTCTGTTAGGATAATAGGGAAGTATCAGATCTTTTAAATAAAAAAGGAGCCTGATTGTTTAGAGCTTTGTAAGTAAGAAGAAGGATTTTAAACTTAATTCTAAACTCTATGGGAAGCCAATGAAGGGAGGCCAGAACCGGAGAGATATGATCTCTCTTTCTAGTACCTGTTAAAACTCTTGCTGCAGCATTTTGGATCAGCTGAAGACTTTTTAAAGATGTTTTAGGACAGCCCGATAATAATGAGTTACAATAATCTAATCTAGAGCAAACAAAAGCATGGATCAGTTTCTCAGCATCACTCTGAGACAAGATGCTCCTAATCTTGGCAAGATTATGCAAATGATAGAAGGCAGTCTTAGAAACAAATTTAATATGTCAATTGAAAAACAGATCTTGATCAAAAATTACTCCAAGGTTCCTTCCAGAACTATTAAGAGAAACAGTAACCACATCCAAACTAAGAGTTTGATTTGGAAAGGTATTTCTAAGACTTTTTGGACCAAATCGAATGGCTTCAGTCTTTTCTGAATTTAATAGCAGGAAATTACAAGTCATCCAAGCTTTGATTTCCTTAAGACAGGCTCCTAATGTGGCTAATTGATTGCTTTCATCTGGCTTCATTGACAGGTATAATTGTGTGTCATCTGCATAACAATGAAAATATATACAGTGCTTTCTGATAATGTTGCCTAACGGAAGCATATATAAACTAAAAAGATTAGGGCCTAATATAGATCCCTGTGGAACTTCATGACTGAGCTTTGAGATGGAAGAAAAGTCATTATTGACATGAACAAACTGGAACCTATCAGATAAATAAGATCTAAACCACTGCAACGAAGTTCCATTAAGTCCAACATAGTGATCTAATCTATCAAGTAGAATATTATGATCAATAGTATCAAAAGCTGCACTAAGGTCTAAAAGGACAAGCACAGCAAGAAGTCCATTATCAGATGCGATACGGAAGTCATTAATGACCTTCACTAAAGCTGTTTCAGCACTATGATGGATTCTAAACCCAGATTGAAACTCTTCAAATTAACCATTTCCCTGCAAGTGGTCAAATAATTGCGTAGCAACAACTCTTTCTAAGATTTTTGAAATGAAAGGAAGATTAGAGATTGGCCTATAATTAGCTTAAACTCCTGGATCCAGTGTTGGCTTTTTGAGTAAGGGTTTTTTAGTAAGGGTTTACTTGGGTAAAGAGAGGTGAAGAGCTGTCAACTGACCACCACCTGGTGGTGAGTTGGATCCGATGGCAGGGTAGGACGCCATTCAGACCTGGCTGACCCAAATGTATAGTGAGGGTGTGCTGGGAACATCTGGCTGAGGCCCCTGTCCGAGAGCCTTCAACTCCCACCTCCGGAACAACTTCAGCCACATTCAGAGGGAGTCTGGAGACATGGAATCTGAATGGGCCATGTTCTGCACCTCCATTGTTGAAGTGGCTGCCTAGAGCTGCGGCTGCAAGGTCATTGGGGCACCTTGTGGTGGCAACCCCAGAACCAAGTGGTGGACACCAGTGGTGAGGGGGGCCATCAAGCTGAAAAAGGAGTCCTATCAAGCTTGGTTGACTTGTGGGACTCCCGAAGCAGCTGAGGTGTACCAGCAAGCCAAGCGGAGTGCTGCTTGGGTGGTTGCTGAAGCAAAAACTCGGGTATGGGGAATTTGGTGAGGCCATGGAACAAGACTTTCGGTCGGCCTTGAAGAAATTCTGGCAAACTGGCGGCTCAGGAGGGGGAAGCAACCCCCTATCCACACTGTGTATGGTGCGGGTGGGGCACTACTGACTTCGACTGGGGATATTGTTGGGCGGTGGAAGGAATACTTCGAGGATCTCCTCAATACCACTGATACACCTTCCACAGAGGAAGCAGGGCTTGTGGACAAGGGGGACGACTCACCTATCACAGGGGTCGAGGTTGCCAAGGTGGTTAAAAATCTCTTTGTTGGCCGGGCCCCGGGGGTGGACGAGATTCACCCTGAGTACCTCAAGGCCCTGGACGTTGTAGGGCTGTCATGGTTGACATGCCTCTGCAACATTGCGTGGAGGTCGGGGGTAGTGCCTTTGGCATGGAAAACTGGGGTGGTGGTTCCTCCCTTCAAAAAAGGGGAGTTGGTGTGCTCCAACTTTAGAGGGATCACACTCCTCAGCCTCCCTGGAAAGGTCTATGCTAAGGTACTGGAGAGGAGAGTCCGGCTGTTGGTTGAACCTCGGATTCAGGAGGAGCAATGTGGTTTTCGTCCTGGTCATGGTACATCGGACCAGCTCTTTACCCTCTCGAGAATCCTCGAGGGCTCGTGGGCGTTTGCCCAACCAGTTTACATGTGTGTTGTGGACTTTGACAAGACATTCGACTGGGTGGCTCGTAGTTTTTTGTGGGGGGTGCTTCGGGATTATGGGGTATCGTGCTTGTTGTTACGAGCTATCCAGTCTCTGTACGACCGTTGTGAGAGTTTGGTTCGTATTGCCAACACTCGGTCTGACTCATTCCCAGTGAGAGTTGGACTCCACCAGGGCTGCCCTTTGTCACCGATCCTGTTCATAATTTTTATGGACAGAATTTCTAGGCACAGCCAGGAAATGGAGGGTGTCATGCTTGGTGTTCACAGGATCTCATCTCTGTTGTTTGCAGATTATGTTGTCCTGTTGGCTTCATCCAGCAATCACCTACAGGTCTTACTGGGATGGTTTGTCGCTGAGTGTGAAGTGGCTGGGATGAGAAACAGTACCTCCAAGTCCGAGTCCATGGTCCTCAGCCGGAAAAAGGTGGATTGTCCTCTCTGGGTTGAGGACAGGCTCCTGCCTCAAGTGAAGGAGTTTAAGTATCTTGGGGTCTTATTCACGAGTGAGGGGAGAATAGAGCGAGAGATTGACAGACGTATCGGAGCAGCATCTGCAGTGATGCGGACATTGTACTGGTCTGTTGTGGTGAAGAGGGAGCTGAGCTCTTAGACAAAGCTGTTGATTTATGTCAATCTATGTTCCTACTCTCACCTATGGTCACGAGCTTTGGGTAATGACCAAAAGAACAAGATCGTACAAATCGTACAAATGGCTGAAATGAGCTTTCTTTGTAGGATTGCTGGACTTACCCTCAGAGATAGGGTGAGGAGCTCAGTCATCCGGGAGAGGCTCAGAGTAGAACCGCTGCTCCTCTACATTGAAAGGAGCCAGTTGAGGTGGTATGGGCATCTGATACGGATGCCTCCTTCACTCCTCCCACTTGAGGCATTTTGGGCATGTCCCACTGGGAGGAGACCCCGGGGCAGACCCAGGACTCGCTGGAGAGACTATGTCTCCCAGCTGGTCTGGGAACATCTTGGCATCCTCTCTGAAGAGCTGGAGCAGGTGGCTGGGGAGAAGAAAGTCT
Source organism: Pholidichthys leucotaenia (assembly GCA_020510985.1). NCBI lineage: Eukaryota > Metazoa > Chordata > Actinopteri > Cichliformes > Pholidichthyidae > Pholidichthys > Pholidichthys leucotaenia. Next base: position 491,536,030 of record CM035838.1, read on the forward strand.
GGACTTCTCTGCTTGAACTGCTGCCTCCGTGACCTGGACCTCTGGAAAAAACAGTAGAAGATGGATGGATGGATGGATGGATGGATGGATGGATTTGATAAGAATAAGAAGTCATCCCTCACTTTACCACTTCCTCCTAAAGTGAAAGAAGTCCACTTTAAAATTCTCATGGAAATATATCCTTGTAATGACATCCTTCACCAAAGGGTTGACATCCATAACACCTCATTTACCTTCTGCAATTCAAACATGGAGACAGTGGAACATCTTTTTTCTGCTGCAGTGCTGCAACAAAACCCCAGTAGTCCTCATTTTATCTGGTTTTTATTACCACCATCAAGGGAGCAGCTAATGGTTTTAGTTGATCTTCTACCTACATCACTCAAAAAGTTCTGAACAGATTTTGATGAAATTTTCAGGAAAAATGTGTAATGTCACAGAGAAGAGATGATCACATTTAGGTGCTTGTGGTGTTGTGAGTGTGGTTTGTGTGTGTGCTGCTGTACCCACCTGGTGTGACGTCAGGCAGGCATGGCCCTTGTATATAAACAGGATTCTAAATTGTCCTTAGGTCTGACTGTGAGAGTGAATGGCTGTCTGTCTCTCTGTGTTGGCCCTGCGATGGACTGGTGATCTGTCCAGGGTGGACCCTGCCTCTCACCCAAAGATGCTGAGATAGGCTCCAGCCCCCCCGTGACCCGAAAAGGATTAAGCGGAAGAAGATGGATGGATGGATGGTTGGTGTTGATGGTTCCTGAAGAAGAGACTCTGACTCTCATTATTCATACACAACATATTAGTGATGAGGATAATTATGGCAGCGTATGGGCTACCTCAAATGCTAGTGCTGTTTCTGGAGTACACGGGATCGCAGGTGCTCCTGTGGCCAAAGTGAAGGGCCATGTTTGAGGGTTACATCAGGGCGCTGGGCCTAGGTGGACTCGATGGGAGAAGACGACGAGCGCTCCTGGCCCATCATCTTGGCGTGGAAGGCTGAAGAATTCTCGGTACATTGGGAGAGATGGAGCACAATGAGGATGCTGTCGAGCAGTTGGCCGATTTTTTTCGCTGGACAAATGAGGACCATGACGCTGTGGGTAGCAGGAGTGTTGGCACCAAATGAAGCTAAGCTAGTTAGCTGGGAGAAGCTAACGGCACAGTCAGTGTCTATGGACTGGCTAGCCACGAAGCTAACTGCGCGCCTAAAGAGGGCTCCAGGGTACTAGTGGGCATCGAGGTGTTACCGGGGGAGTCCCCGATCACTGAAGACGGCGGGCCAGCTGTGAAGCGCAGAAAGGTGGGGGACCATAGCGCTGATGAGTTGGACGGCACAGTGGAGAGGGAGAGCAGCAGGAGTCATCCCTGCAGCTGGAGGCTAGGCAGCGGGAGAGTGGGACCATGGAGGCTGAGAGCCCCAGGGAAGAACACCGACAGCCGGGCATGGAGACGACGCAGTGGAGCACCTGGGACGAGGGTGCCGAGAGAAGCGAAGAAACACCAGGGTCGGAGAGTGATGCTGACGAGAGTGACGCTGAGAGCCCCGAGGGAGAGCAGCTGTAGCCGGACATGGAGTCGATGCAGCAGAGCACCTGGAACGAGGGTGCTGAGAGCAGCGACGAGATGCGTGAATCGGAGAATGACACTGATCAGAGTAAAGCTGAGGACCCCGGGAGAGGCCAGCTACGACCGGGCATGGTGACAGTGCAGCGGAGCGCCTGGAATGAGGGTGCTGGGATCAGCGGGGAGGTGCCTGGGTTGGGAAACAATGCCAGCAAGTAGGTTTCGGTGTTACCTGGAGTGCGGCCACAGGAGGCCGGAGTGTTAAGAGCCCCGATGACGGTGTTGAGAGCAGTCGGGAGCAGACCGATGAGCACGGAGGGACGGTGTGCGGGACAGCAGCATGGCGGGTCCCGATGAGTGACGTAGTCAGTGGTGAAGAGGGACATTATAGTGAGAGAGATTGTTTTTGATCCTGGGGGAAGATGGCGGCCTCAGGTGCACATGTTGTGGGGCTGCCCAGGGCCCCCAAGTCTGGCATGTCTTCGGCGGCCAAAGGAGTGGATGGTTTGGGGCTGTCCTGGGCCCCCGGGCCGGTTTTACCCCTGGCTTCCAACAGACATTGGCATAACTTAAGTGTTAAAATGTAAATATGTACATATATACAGTGGGGCAAAAAAGCATTTAGTCAGCCACCAATTGTGCAAGTTCTCCCACTTAAAAGATGAGAGAGGTCTCCAATTTTCATCATAGGTATACCTCAACTATGAGAGAAAAAATGAGAAAAAAAAATCCAGAATATCACATTGAAGGATTTTTAATTAATTAATTGGTAAATTCCTCGGTAAAATAAGTATATGGTCACCTACATACAAGCAAGATTTCTGGCTCTCACAGACCTGTAACTTCTTCTTTAAGAGGCTCCTCTGTCCTCCACTCATTACCTGTATTAATGGCACCTGTTTGAACTCGTTATCAGTATAAAAGACACCTGTCCACAACCTCAAACAGTCAGACTCCAAACTCCACTATGGCCAAGACCAAAGAGCTGTCAAGGAACACCAGAAACAAAATTGTAGACCTGCACCAGGCTGGGAAGACTGAATCTGCAATAGGTAAGCAGCTTGGTGTGAAGAAATCAACTGTGGGAGCAAATATTAGAAAATGGAAGACATACAAGACCACTGATAATCTCCCTTGATCTGGGGCTCCACGCAAGATCTCACCCCGTGGGGTCAAAATGATCACAAGAACGGTGAGCAAAAATCCCAGAACCACACGGGGGGACCTAGTGAATGACCTGCAGAGAGCTGGGACCAAAGTAACAAAGGCTACCATCAGTAACAGACTACGCTGCCAGGGACTCAAATCCTGCAGTGCCAGACGTGTCCCCCTGCTTTAGCCAGTACACGTCCAGGCCCATCTGAAGTTTGCTAGAGAGCATTTGGATAATCCAGAAGAGGACTGGGAGAATGTCATATGGTCAGATGAAAACAAAATAGAACTTTTTGGTAAAAACTCAACTTGTCTTGTTTGGAGGAGAAAGAACACCATACCTACTGTGAAGCTTGGGGGTGGAAACATCATGCTTTGGGGCTGTTTTTCTGCAAAGGGACCAGGACAACTGATCCGTGTAAAAGAAAGAATGAATGGGGCCATGTATCGTGAGATTTTGAGTGAAAACCTCCTTCCACCAGCAAGGGCATTGAAGATGAAACGTGGCTGGGTCTTTCAGCATGACAATGATCCCAAACACACCGCCCGGGCAACGAAGGAGTGGTTTCATAAGAAGCATTTCAAGGTCCTGGAGTGCTCTAGTCAGTCTCCAGATCTCAACCCCATAGAAAATCTTTGGAGGGAGTTGAAAGTCCGTGTTGCCCAGCGACAGTCCCAAAACATCACTGCTCTAGAGGAGATCTGCATGGAGGAATGGGCCAAAATACCAGCAACAGTGTGTGAAAACCTTGTGAAGACTTACAGAAAACGTTTCATCTCTGTCATTGCCAACAAAGGGTATATAACAAAGCATTGAGATGAACTTTTGTTATTGACCAAATATTTATTTTCCACCATAATTTGCAAATAAATTCTTTAAAAATCAGACAATGTGATTTTCTGGATTTTTTTTTTCTCATTTTGTCTCTCATAGTTGAGGTATACCTATGATGAAAACTGGAGACCTCTCTCATCTTTTAAGTGGGAGAACTTGCACAATTGGTGGCTGACTAAATACTTTTTTACCCCACTGTATATTGCTGGTGTGCATGGCAGTATGTATGTGGTGTATTATGGGATTGTTTTATGTATTTTCAGAGACTATGTCTGATTTTAGTCGTTTTTCTGGATGAGTGTGTTAGGTGATTTTATTACAGTTAATTATTCCCAGTTCCTTACAGCGTGACTGAAGCTCACAAAACCTGTTGTGAGCACTACGAGGAAATGGACCAGTGAAGCTGGGGAGGAGCTGAGCACGTGCTTGGAAATAACTGACTGGGGCATGTTTAAAGGAGCCACGCACGATCTGGATGAGTACACGGACACTGTGACCTCATATATCCACTTTTGTGAGGAGAGCATTCTTCCATCACGCACCAGGGTGAGGTACTCCAACGACAAGCCCTGGTTCACTGCTAAGCTCAGACAGATCAGGAAGGAGAAGGAAGCAGCGCTGAAAAGTGGAGACAGGGACTGCTACAGGGAGGTTAAATACCGATTTAGCAGAGAGCTGAGGAGAGCTAAATCTGTGTATTCTGAGAGACTCCAGCAACAGTTCACTGCTAACGACTCTGCTTCTGTGTGGAGAGGACTGAGGCAAATCACCAACTATCGGCCTCAGGCTTCTAAGGGACAGGATGACAAAGCCCTTTGTCAAAGACTGTCCCAACACTATGCCCCTTTTGACACCTCGTCAGCTGTGTCCAACTCCCCCCTCCCCCCAGCGCCACTGCCTCCATGGTCCCCACTTCATCAAAGGCGCCCCCCCTCCCCCCCTGCCCTTGCCATCAGTGAGCAGGACATGTACAGACAGTTCTCCAGACTGAACCCGCGCAAGGCCCCCGGTCCGGATGGTGTGTCTCCCTACACCCTGAGACACTGTGCGGAGGAGCTGACTCCTGTCTTCACAGACATTTTTAACACCTCCCTGAAGTCATGCCACATGCCGGCCTGCCTCAAAACCTCTACCATCGTCCCTGTCCCCAAGAAGCCAAGGATCACTGGACTTAACGACTACAGACCTGTAGCGCTCACCTCTGTAGTCATGAAGTCCTTTGAGCGCCTGGTCCTGCCCTACCTCAAGACCATCACCACTCCCCTCCTGGCCCCGCTGCAGTTCGCCTACAGAGCCAACAGGTCTGTGGACGACGCAGTCAACCTGGCCCTCCACTCCATCCTGCAGCACCTGGACTCCCCGGGAACCTACATCAGGATCCTGTTTGTGGACTTCAGCTCGGCATTCAATACCATCCGCCCCGCTCTGCTCCAGGACAAGCTGTCCCTGCTCAACGTGCCTGACTCCCTCTGCAGGTGGATCACCAACTTCCTGACAGACCGGAGGCAGCATGTGCGGCTGGGAAAGACTGTCTCAGACTCTGTTAGCATCAGCACCGGATCACCCCAGGGCTGTGTACTTTCCCCCCTGCTCTTCTCCCTGTACACCAACTCCTGCACCTCCAGCCACCAGTCTGTCAAGCTGATCAAGTTTGCGGACGACACCACCCTCATCGGGCTCATCTCCAACAGCGACGAGTCCGCCTACAGGAGAGAGGTGGCCCAGCTGGCGTCCTGGTGCAGCCACAACAACCTGCAGCTGAACGCTCTGAAGACAGTGGAGATGATCGTGGACTTCAGAAAAGTCACAGCCCCTCTGCCCCCCCTCACCCTCACAGACTCTCCCATCACCACTACGGATTCCTTCCGCTTCCTGGGCACCACCATCACCCGGGACCTCAAGTGGGAGCCGACCATCAGCTCCCTCATCAAAAAGGCCCAGCAGAGGATGTTCTTCCTGCGGCAGCTGAGGAAGCTCAAGCTACCCACCAAGATGTTGGTGCAGTTCTACACGGCCATCATCGAGTCCATCCTCACCACCTCCATCACCGTGTGGTACGCAGGAGCCACTGCCAGGGACAGACTAAGACTGCAGCGCGTTGTGCGCACTGCTGAGAAGGTGATCGGCTGCAAGCTCCCATCCCTCCAGGACCTGTACATCTCCATGACCCGGAGGCATGCAGGTCGGATCATAGCCGACCCTTCACACCCTGGACACGCACTGTTTCAATTCAATTCAATTCAATTCAACTTTATTTATATAGCGCCATTTCACAACAACAGTCATCTCATAGCACTATCAACTGTAGGGGGAACCCCCACAGTTGCAGAAAGACCCCAGCAATCAGGCGATCCCCTGTGAGCAAGCACTTGGCGACGGTGGAGAGGAAAAACTCCCTTTTAACAGGAAGAAACCTCCAGCAGAACCAGGCTCAGGGAGGGGCAGTCATCTGCTGCGACTGGCTGGGGGGTGAGGGGATAGAGAAGAAGAAAAGAACAGACATGTAGAGAGCAAACAGCACGATGGGGACTCAATCTATGGGAGAGAACAAACAGATGTTAATGACCAGCAAAAAAAAAATATTTCATAGAGAGTGAGGAAAGGAGTGAGGCCCAGTGCATTACTGGAGGTCCCCCGGCTGACTAAACCTATTAGCAGCATAACTAAGGGAGGGTTCAGAAACACATGATCCCTCCCTAATTGTAGGCTATATCAAAAAGGTAGGTTTTAGCCCTATTCTTAAAAACAGAGATCGAGTCTGACTCCCGAATCCAGACTGGCAGCTGATTCCACAGGAGAGGAGCTTGATAACTGAAGGCTCTGCCTCCCATTGTACTTTTGGAGATTCTAGGTATTACAAGTAATCCTGCATTTTGGGAGCGTAGTGCTCTGTTAGGATAATACGGTAGTATCAGATCTTTTAAATAAAAAGGAACCTGATTGTTTAGAGCTTTGTAAGTAAGAAGACGGATTTTAAACTTAATTCTAAACTCTATGGGAAGCCAATGAAGGGAGGCCAGAACCGGAGAGATATGATCTCTCTTTCTAGTACCTGTTAAAACTCTTGCTGCAGCATTTTGGATCAGCTGAAGACTTTTTAAAGATGTTTTAGAACAGCCTGATAATAAAGAATTACAATAATCTAATCTCGAGCTAACAAAAGCGTGGATCAGTTTCTCAGCATCACTCTGAGACAAGATGCTCCTAATCTTGTCAATATTACGCAAATGATAGAAGGCAGTCTTAGAAACAAATTTAATATGTGAATTGAAGGACAAATCCTGATCTGACCTGTTTGCCCCCCTCCCCTCAGGCAGAAGACTTCGGTCCATCCAGACTAAAATCTCCCGCTACATGAACAGCTTCTTCTCCTCTGCCATCAGACTGCTGAACACTAAGTGACTTATTAGACTCTCGTGCACTACGTACAGCAGCTCAACCAGGCTCATGACAATTACAGTGATCCCTCACTTATCGTGTTTAATGGGGACCAGAACCAACCGCGAAAAGTGAAAAACCGCGAAGTAGCGTCACCCCCCCCCAAGGGCATCACAAGCACTATTTTGCACAAAACGGCACAAGAGAACAGCGAAAAGTGCCACTAAGCAACACGAGCGATAAAGAACAATGAATGCGGTCTTCCTTCGCTGGGTATGGGCGCTCCGCAGGGAGAGAAGCTAGGTAAAACGTCTCGGCCAATCAGCTTGCAAGATTCCCGAGCGGTGAAGAGGTGGGCGGAGAGGAGTGGAGCGGTGGTCAGAGAGGTGGATTTTGAGTTGTGCGGGCTCTCCGTGTTGATACCTGGTGTTCTAATGTAGTCTCTCTGCCTTCTGCTAGCGCCCGGGCAACTTTCGTGCCATTTTTTCTCAATTTTGAATTTTTGATGAATATTTTTGAAAAATCCGCGATGCACTGAGGGTGCGAAAGGTGAAACGCGAAGTAGTGAGGGATCACTGTATCACTGTTTTCTTTTTGCACTACCGACTCACTATGTGGAACTCCACAATATCTGCTGCTTGTTAATATATTTAAAAATTGCATAGATTAGTATTACTTATTCATATTCTACCTTTTATTGCATGCATATTTTTTTATTTTTATCTTTAGTGCTACTCCATGTTTAATGTTGCAGCACTGCACCGAGACAAATTCCTAGTTTGTGTACTACATGAACAATGGAAATAAATCTGATTCGGATTCGGATTCGGATTCGGATCCTAAATTGGGGAGGGTCTTGACTATGTTTGTGGTTTTCATTTTGTAAGACGGAGGGGAATTGTGGTGTGGTGGGTGTGGTTTGAGTGTGTGCTGCCGTACCTGCCCCTGGTGTGACGTCAGGCGGGCGCAGCCCTTCTATGTAAATAGTTCTGTCTTCATAATAAAGGTTGATTGGTTGGTGTTGATGGTTCCTGAAGAACAGACTCTGACTCTCATCATTCATACATAACAGTGATGATCTGAGAGTGCATACCTCCACCAAGGCTCTGATGTTTGTACACAGTGTCAGCAACAATCCTCCCAAACTACTGGACAGACTTGGATGCAGTTTTCACCAGAAGTGGCTGCTGGCCTACACACAAACCCATCATATTTGGGAAGTGATCCATGAGGGACAAGAGGAGCCTTGGTGGAGGTATGCTCTCTCTGAGTGCTTTTCTCGTTTTGGATGATCCTGGATGTTCCTGTTTATAGAATCTGTATTCTGGTGCTCAGTTTTTTGAAGTCATTAACTTCTTTAAAGTGCCTAAATTTAGTTGAAATTGTCATCCTAATAATAAACACGTATGTAGCGCCCCCATCAGACCATGACGTCATTACGCTCCTCACGGCTTCCTCATAGTTGCCAAGTCCACTTATTATGAGCGACTTTGGGCTTGTTTTTGTCTAAAGTTGCTTGTAAATCTTGTCAGTGGCGGGTTGCAGGTTTTTGGGCTGGTTTTTAACATTCAGTTGCTTTTTTGGTTTTGTTTTTTTTGGTCTTGCTGTGCTGTCTGTAACAGCTCTCCCAGCTCCCAGCTAAAAACACCAGCGACATAGTTTACAGCACCCATCCACACCCCCCGGCTCCTGGTTACTGTGCCCGCCCTGGTGATCTGAAAACTAGACGGATCGCTGACCACCGGAAGTGACGCCACCTGGCCGCCATGTTAGTCCTCCCAAAACACTAGTTCATCCAGATCGATGGTCGCTAAACATAATGTCATCTCCATTTCTATAGTTCACCGGTTGCACAAGATTATCAGTTGTGTCTCCAGACCAAGAAGTTCAAACTCTGATAATTCTGGGGAAGTTATTGAGGTCAAAGTGTCCGACCAGGGGCTTCGGTTCTGGCGGCCAGTGATCATCCAGTTTTTCTAGAGGGATCAGTGGCCTGGACTCCCCTCGGCTCTGGACTCACTGATGAGGCTGAGCTGTCCAGGTTCTTTTATCCAGATCAGTGCAAATGGGACCTTAAAACAAAAAAGTCTCCACTGAAATGAATGGCAAGAGCAACATCATCTTTGGATCCTGATCACATTTTTCCATGAGTTACACACATGATGTTTGTCAGTTTAAAAGATAATTTTCCTCGTAATTGAAGTTGTCGGCTGTCGTGTAATAACAGAGTAATATTTAGTTTGTTTAAAGGACTAGCAGACAACAACCATCATCCACAGCACTAAACTGTAATGGTGGTCAGTGCTGCTACTGACGCAGAATGCAGATGTATTCTCCTTTAATTAGTTGATAAAAACATTTTTATTCAATGCTGACTGTGTTGACAGTCAAGTCACTGCAAACAAAAATAAATCTATATCTCATATACGCTATGAGGCAGCCTGTCTTTCACGCGGTGTGGCAGGTTGCCTGTTGGGCTTTTTTGCCTTGTTTCCATCCAGCTGGATGCTTGTTTCTCTGCGAAACCTGGCAACACTGGTCTTCCTCGGGGCAGGCGCTGTTCTGCGCATGCGCACTGAGCCTTCACAATCTCAGCATTACCGATGACAAAGGGTCCTCCGGGGACGCGCCGCGCGTGACCGCCCTCTGCTCGTGGTGCTGCAGACGGAGACGGACACGAGGACAAAGGTGGACCGACGGAGCCGTGTGAGCATGCGCGTGTCCGGCAGCAGTAGCAGCAGCACGCGGTGATCGTCGGTACCGAGAGGAGACCGGAGGAGGACCGGGACCCGGAGCAGCCATGAGCTGTAACTGGGGGACGGAGCTGTGGGTACGTGCACCTGCTCACACCCGGACACGCGCACTGACCGCTAACTCGGTAACCTGGTAACCAGCAGAGCGCGCGCCCTCCGGTAACCCGCCGGTAACCGGGATTGGGGGGGTGTTAGTGCGCGCGTGTGCTCCGCGTGCTTCTGTCTCCTCTACCATAGCAACAGGGGCGCGCGCTCACCATCCTCCATGGTGCTGCAGCGCAACAAAGACAGGCAGATCATCATCATTATTATTATTATTATTAATATTAATTTAGCGAACTTTGTTGATGGCAGAGGGAACGCAGGCAGCCACGGCGCGGCGCCACCCCTTCACCGTTCAGCTGAGCGGCGTTATTAGCATTCAGGTGTCGTTCCTGAAGTGACGCGCTGCCCCGCCATCATCATCATCATTATTATTAAAATTAATGTTTCACTCACATCCTGGCACCACGCTGCCCCGCCATCATCATCATCATCATCATTATTATTAAAATTAATGTTTCACTCACATCCTGGCACCACGCTGCCACAGGCCCGTTTCCAGGTTCGTGGGGTCCCACCTTAGACCGGAGACTTTAGGGTGTTTAAAGGTGAACTAGGCTGGATTTATCATGTCAACAAAATATTTAAAACTAGAAAAGCACTCAGAGAGTTCATACCTCCGCCAAGGCTCCTTCCTTCCCCCTCTTTGTCCATCCATCAGTTTGCATCTCCCCGCCTCCATCCCACCATACATTGCAAGAGTGGGCCTTGGTAGAGGTGTGCACTCTCAGATCAGCTCCAAAATGTAATGAGTTTGTCTGCAGGCCAAGGACCGTTTCAGCAAAATCCACCCAGTAGTTTTTACTAAACCACTGCAAGAAGATGGAGCCTTGGCGGAGGTATGCAGTCATGGATCACCCCCCAAAATGTAATGGGTTCCTCTGTAGGCCAAGAACCACTTCTGGTGAAAATTTCATCCAAATCCATCCACTAGTTTTTGTGTAATCCTGCTGCACAAATACAAACAAAGCCCTTGGTGGAGGTATGCACTCTCAGATCATCACCAAAATCTAATCATGTGTTCTCTGTGCCATGACACACCTTTGCTGAAAATGTCATCAAAATCCATCCAGAACCTTTTGAGTTATGTTGCTAACAAACAGACAGACAAATGCTGGCAAAAACAGAACCTCCTTGGCGGAGGTAAAAATTACACCAACAGTCTTTATCCATCCATCCATCTTCTTCCACTTAATCCTTTTCGGGTCGCGGGGGTGCTGGAGCCTGTCCCAGCATCCTTGGTCAGAGGCAGGGTCCACCCTGGACAGATCCCCAGTCCACCACAGGACCAACACAGAGAGACAGACGACCATTCACTCTCACAGTCACACCTAAGGACAGTTTAGAAGTCTAGAAAGATTCAAAATTAAAGTTGTTATTCTTCAAAATAAAACACTGAGAAATATTTTAATAATTTTGCAGGTTTGTAATAATCATATTTACAGCTGATCAGCTGGTATCATGTATCTGTGTTTCTATGGTAACAGCATTGTGATAACAGGATACACAAACTATTGTTGACTGTGTTTATTGTAATCATCAGTGTTGGGACTATAGACAAAGTAACGCGTTACTGTAACACCACTACTGTTGCAGTAACGTGTGGTAGAATGAAATTACTGTTTAAAAATTAGACAAAATTTATAGTTTTTAACAACCATCACAACAACTTAGTATCTAAACTCAGTGTAAATGGTGTAGAGATTGAAAGGGTATCTGAAACTAAATTTCTTGGAGTAATAATTGATAATAAACTGTGTTGGAAGTCACATATTAATTAACATATTAATCCTTGTTGGATTTTCTTTCCCCCTTTGTTATATTATTCAGTTTCTTTTTAATCTGTACTTTTCAATTCAATTCAATTCAAACGTTTATTTCAAACTCAGGGTTCATATTACAAATAGATAAATAAATAAAGTATATACAGATCAGCAGACACTCGGCGCTCTTGTAACAACAAAAAACATAATGGGCTCAGTGTAAAATGGAACGCCACCACTTCCAAATGCTGGAATGAAGTGTGAGTGACGAGTTGACAATTGCTGATATAAGATGATTGTTACATGCCAGCAGCCTTCTCAAAAAACTAAACATTCTGACGTATCAATTCTCCAAAAGACGGAATGTTCACAGACACAAACATCTTGCTTGCACTCGACCTTTGTGGTACATTTAACAACCTTCTTAGGGAGTTATTATATGCAATGCGGATTTTGTTCCTAACAGCAACATTGCTATTAAACCATAACGGCGAGCAGTACATTGAGGTACAGAAGGTCTTGAACAACATACATTTGACTTCAGGAGAGCATCTATGGAAATTACGCAACAGTAAATTGGTTTGAGCGTACAATTTCCTGAGATGCCTGTTACAATCAACATTGGTCTTATCAGATTCAATCCACACACCTAGGTATTTGACTTTTTCGACAAAGTTCAAGCTATTACCACAAAGTGACATAACAGGATTCGACGTATTGACACCCTTTGGTTTGAAAGCCATACACATAGATTTAGTACAGTTGAACAGGATGTCATTTTTTTCACCAAATTTTTCACATACCGAAAGGAGATGTTGCATCGCTGCGGTAGATAAACTTAACAAACAGAGGTCATCAGCGTAGAAAATGTGATTTAACAGTGCACCGTTAAAGGAGCCGCCCACATTAGTATTGTTCAACAGTACACTGAGATCATCAACATAGACATTAAACAACAAGGGTGACAGTACACCACCTTGTTTAACACCGTTGGTCACATGAAATTTGGATGAGGTGACATTGCCCCATCTAACAACCATAGACTGCCTTCTGTACCAGTATAACAGGATGCTAACAATGTAAAAAGGGATACCTCGATCGATCAATTTTCTGAACAAACCCCAGTGGTTAATCCTGTCAAAAGCTTTGCTAGCATCTAGGAACGTAGCATAAACACTAGTGGAGTGGCTTCTGAAGTAGTCAACAAATTCGTGGAGTAGGTAAACAGCCTTGTCAGTTGAAAGAGCTGATTTGAAACCAAACTGATTGTCGTTTGTCCACAGATAATCCTCAATTCTGTTCAGGAATAAACCCTCTAACAGTTTAGATATAACATTAGCAATAGCTATAGGTCTGTAGTTGTTCATATCAGAAAGACTGGCACACTTGTTTTTCACTAGAGGAATAATAACAGAGTCCATCAACATGTCTGGCATGTAACCATGAACAAACATACAGTTAAAACACAATGACAACAAAATACACAAGTTGAAATCGGCGTTGATGAGGCATTCACTGGTGAGACAGTCAGGGCCAGCTGATTTGCCTTTCTTAAGAACTTTGATCAGTGAATCAACTTCAACAGGAGTAACAGCAGAAATATCAGAGGCATCAAACATATCGTTGTACAGACGAATATCATGCATAACAGAATCCTTCATTGAAACATTCTTGACTGAGTTGTAAATAGCTTCATAATGACATTTCCACTTTTCAGCAATATTAACGTCACCAGTCACACCATCAATAGTGTTTGATCTGACAGACCGGTGGGAGCTCATAGCCTTCATTTGTTTCCAGAATTCTACCATGTTCAGTTCACTCATGTGATTAGCTAGCTGGTCACATTTGATACTTTCTTCATTGCGCCTGCATGCTCGTAGAGCATATTTGAACCTAGCCCTGCAATTTTTCATGTTTTCAAATATTGGACCAGAACATGGTTTGCTATTACTCCTCCACCACAAAAAATCTATCTGAAATTTTAATCTATCTGAAATAAAGATTCATTCATTCATTCAAAAAATTCAGTAATGCGTTAGTTACTGAAATTTGATCAGATATGTTACTTGTTACATTAATATGGGCAGATATTTTTAGTGCAAATCAATGAATACACAAAGTGACCCTACCATAGCTGAGATGTAGCCGTCAGTCACTGTGACCTGTTGCAGAGAGCTGAGTCTCTACTGAGTGGAGGAAGAGATGAAGCTACTTTGTTTTTGCGGAAATAGATTATTTTTCCTTTGTCACAGTTAAGGACAAAAGCATATTAGTGAGTTGGAAGCTAAGTGCCGGTTGAGACCTACTGCAATCTTCAGAACCGTCTGAAAACAGCATCAAAGCTCTGATAAAGCTAGTGCTAAGTAACAGCTAGCTATGCTAACAACACCATGTTAGTGGATTTACGCTGTCTGAACAGCCACAGCTGGATTTCAATCACAGGTATGCATATGGACAGTTTGTGACCCAGCAGGAATTAAACCTGATTGCTAGATACGTCATTATAGACTGAAGACATAACTGTCATTTTCCATCAGACAGCTGAGACTGTGATCCACTGAAGTTAAAACACACTTACCTGCTACCTGGATGAAGATTATTCAAAAATGGATTTTGATCTCCAAAAGGAAATTGAGGGACTGGATCATGTCTCTGTCACAGTAGACATTTGGACTGTGGATAATGGACATTTTCTTTGGATCACTGCACATCGGATTAATGCATAATATAAAGGTCATATAAACACGGACAGCTTTATGAGGTGTTACCAGCTCTCACTCCAAAATGAGGAAATTACTGGCAATTTTGTGTTGATTTCCTTCAGATTTTTCCCACAATCAGAGCTGTGAAGGCAGGATGAAGCAGACTGAACATGCTCTAGAAGCTCTGTCTGTTTCAGCCTGACATTAATACGCCCCTAATGTAATCCATTAATTAAATTAGCTTGCTATGTGTGCAAGATGATTTAAGTAGGCATTTAAAAGTAATGTGAAAGTTACTTTTCCAAGAAACTAGTTACTTTAATCATGCAATAACTGGTAAGTAACTCAGTTACTTTTGAAAAGAATTAACCACCTCCCGCCTGCATACCGGCGGGAGGTGGAGCAGCTGATCCTCTGGTGCAGCCAGAACCATCTTGAACTTAACCCAGCCAAAACGGTGGAGATGACTGTGGATTTCAGGCGACACCCCCCTTCATTCCCCCCACTCACCATCCTTAACAGCACAGTGTCCACTGTGGACTCCTTCAAGTTTCTGGGTACCACAATCTCCCGGAACCTGAAGTGGTCCTCCCATATTGACACTGTCCGAAAAAAGGCCCAGCAGAGGTTGTTTTTTCTGCGTCAGCTCAAGAAGTTTGATTTGCCTCAGGAGCTGCTGGTTGTCTTCTACACCGCCATCATCCAATCTGTCCTCTGCTTTTCCATCACTGTCTGGTTTGGATCTGCCACTAAACAGGACAAGACCAGACTGCAGCGGATCATTAAGTCTGCGGAGAGGATCATTGGTACCGACCTACCCTCCATTGAGAACTTACAGTATATCGGTCCATAACCAGGAAACGGGTGGGAAACATCTGTGCTGACCCATCACACCCCGGCCACAAACTGTTTGATCTTCTATCTTCTGGTCGTCATTACAGATCACTGAAGGTCAAAACCACCCGTCACAGGAACAGTTTCTTTCCTCAAGCCATCACTCTGATGAACTCCTAACATTCACCTAGTCCTACCTGTTGCTGTACTCATGACTTTTCATCCATTATTACATTGCACATAACTCTCACACTGCTTTTTACTTCATTCACATTATATCACTGAATCTGAGTCCACATTGAAATACTGTGTGATTGTATATTTTTTCATATATTTCTGCAAAGTGTGGTTAGTCCGAGTAAATAACTGCATATATTCCTGTATATATTTGCATCCTTTTATAGAAACGTGGACAGACTGTAATTTACTGTACATACTCTGTTTGTCATTGAATCCTTATTTAAATCCTTCACCTGAACAACGAGAGCAAGTTTTTAGCCAAAGTCAAATTCCTTGTATGTGTTGTGCATACTTGGTCAATAAAGCTGATTCTGATTCTGATTCTGATTCTGATAGTAACTGTAACTAGTTGCTGTTTTTTCGTAACTTGCCCAACACTGGTGATCATATAAGTAAGCTACATGTGTGAAACATGATTAGCCTAGTGGCTAATCATGTTCTATCTCGTATTTACTATGGCTGGTCAGCAAAGGCGTGTTCAACATGAGTCTGACTCCAGGGTCTAATTAAGTAATATTACACGGGAGGAATATGATACCATAATGACCTCCAGTGTCATATTGCTTTTAATCTATCGATAAATGCACAGGATCTCTGTCTGTCTGTTCACACATATCTCTTGAACTGTTCCTCAAACTGACCTCAGATTTTACACGTGGTTTGCTGAGAGTAGGAGGGTGTGTATCCCTGAGTATGGAGTCGCTGAGTCAAAATATGTAATTTTTATCAATGAAAGTTTAGCCACTGCTCTGTCGCCGCTGTGCGTCTCTTCATGCCCTGGTTTCAAGAAGTGTGGGTGGGGTTTCGGAATGACTTCATACTGATTGGATAATACACGGCATCACAACCTCTCAGTCACCACAGTGTTCCCTGGACAAAGCAAGGAAGTGAAATGCGACAAATTTGACGAGAAAAAGATAATACTGAAGATTTAATGCTTAAAAATTATACCATAAAGTTGCTGTGATTGTGTAGGTCTAAAGGATAATTCACTATATGTAGAGAACATGAGGTGTGCAGCAGACTGGGCAGAGCATCAGTGGGACCGGGTCTGACAAATCAATACAGAACATGCTGGAAGAAGCAGCAGCCAGACATGACCTGGCTCAAAGGCACGCTAACTGATGGAGATAAAAAAAAAAGTTACTTTTAATAAAGTGAAAAAAGATGATGCAGGGAGTGTGCTTTTGGCCTGAGGCTGATTTATCATGGAAAACACTGAGCTCTGTGGTTCCAGCGATCGGCTGATTGGATCCACCTCCTCCGTGTTCTGACATGTTGGCATATCTATCAGAGCAGCATGGACAGCTGAAGGGACAGACTGCAAAGGTAAAAAAAAAAAAAACATGGAGGAAGGCCCTACAACCTTTGCTCCACAAATGCAGGATGTATCAACCATACGCTGGATACATTTTCAGCATGGGGCACATATTTTTTCCAGTTTATAAAATTTTTCACAGGTTTGAGGTGTGTGCAAAAAAAAAAAAAAAGTGTTTTGGTTAACGTTTAGAGCAGGGGTGTCAAACTCATTCCATGGAGGGCCAAGACCCTGCAAGTTTTACCTCCATCCAGTGTCTACAGCAGGTGATTTCACTGAATTTCTTCCCACTGATTGCTGATCAATGAAAACACCTGCTGAAGACACTGGGTGGAGGAAAAACCTGCAGGGTCTTGGCCCTCCATTGGATGAGTTTGACACCCCTGGTTTAGAGGGTCAAAAATGCAGAATCAGAATCAGAATCAGGTTTATTGCCATTGTTCATGTAGTACACAAACTAGGAATTTGTCTCGGTACAATGCTGCAACATTAAACATGATAAGATAAGAGAAATAAACTATACATGTAATAAAGTGTAGGATAAGATTAAGTGATACTGGTCAACAGTTAAAATATATATTAGCCAGCAGCAGATACTGTGGAGAACTATATAGTGCAGTCGGTAATGCAGGAAGAAAACAGTGATGATTGACATGAGTCTGGTTGAGCTGCTGTACATGGTGCACGAGAGTCAATAAGTCACTTAGTGTTCAGCAGTCTAATGGCAGAGGGGAAGAAGCTGTTCATGTGACGGGAGGTTTTAGTCTGGATGGACCGAAGTCTTCTACCAGAGGGGAGGGGGGCAAACAGTACGTGACCAGGGTGTGAGGGATCGGCTATGATCCGGCCAGCACGCCTCCGGGTCCTGGAGATGTACAGATCCTGGAGAGATGGAAGCTTGCAGCCGATCACCTTCTCAGCAGTGCGCACGACGCGCTGCAGCCTTAGTCTGTCCCTGGCAGTGGCTCCTGCGTACCACACGGTTATGGAGGTGGTGAGGATGGACTCGATGATGGCTGTGTAGAACTGCACTAACATCTTGGTGGGTAGCTTGAGCTTCCTCAGCTGCCGCAGGAAGAACATCCTCTGCTGGGCTTTTTTGATGAGTGAGCTGATGGTCAGCTCCCATTTGAGGTCCCTGGTGATGGTAGTGCCTAGGAAGCGGAAGGAATCAGCAGTGGTGATGGGAGAGCCTGAGAGGGTGAGGGGGGGGCAGAGGAGTAGTGACTTTCCTGAAGTCTACAATCATCTCCACTGTCTTCAGAGCGTTCAGCTGCAGGTTGTTATTGCTGCACCAGGACGCCAGCTGGGCCACCTCTCTCCTGTAGGCGGACTCGTCGCCGTTGGAGATGAGCCCGATGAGGGTGGTGTCGTCCGCAAACTTGATCAACTTGACAGACTGGTGGCTGGAGGTGCAGGAGTTGGTGTAAAGGGAGAAGAGTAGAGGGGAAAGTACACAGCCCTGGGGTGATCCGGTGCTGATGCTAGTATAGTCTGAGACAGTCTTTCCCAGCCGCACATGCTGCCTCCGGTCCGTCAGGAAGTCGATGATCCACCTGCAGAGGGAGTCAGGCACGTTGAGCAGGGACAGCTTGTCCCGGAGCAGAGCGGGGCGGATGGTGTTGAATGCGGAGCTGAAGTCCACAAACAGGATCCTGGCGTAGGTTCCCGGGGAGTCCAGGTGCTGCAGGATGGAGTGGAGGGCCAGGTTGACTGCATCGTCTACAGACCTGTTGGCTCGGTAGGCAAACTGCAGCGGGTCCAGGAGAGGGGTGGTGATGGACTTGAGGTGGGACAGGACCAGGCGCTCAAAGGACTTCATGACTACAGAGGTGAGCGCTACAGGTCTGTAGTCGTTAAGTCCAGTGATCCGTGGCTTCTTGGGGACAGGGATGATGGTGGAGGATTTGAGGCAGGACGGCACGTGGCATAACTTAAGGGAGGTGTTAAAAATGTCTGTGAATACAGGAGCCAGTTGTTTCGCACAGAGTCTCAGGGTGGAGGGAGACACGCCGTCTGGGCCGGGGGCCTTGCGCGGGTTCAGTCTGGAGAACTGTTTGAGCACATCCTGCTCACTGATGATAAGGGGAGGGGGGGAGGAGGGGGGGTGTGCCTTAAATGAAGTAGGGAATGTGGAGGCTGTGGAGCTGGAGGGAGGGGGGAGTTGGACACAGATGACGAGGTGTCAAAACGGGCATAGTGTTGGGACAGTCTTTGACAAAGGGCTTTGTCATCCTGACCTTTAGGAGCCTGAGGCCGATAGTTGGTGATTTGCCTCAGTCCTCTCCACACGGAAGCCGAATCATTAGCAGTGAACTGCTGCTGGAGTCTCTCTGAGTATAGAGATTTAGCCCTCTTCAGCTCTCTGTTAAACCGGTATTTAACCTCCCTGTAGCAGTCCCTGTCTCCACTTTTCAGCGCTGCTTCCTTCTCCTTCCTGATCTGTCTGAGCTTAGCTGTGAACCAGGGTTTGTCATTAGAGTAACTCACCCTGGTGCGTGATGGAAGAATGTTCTCTTCACAAAAGTGGATATATGAGTTCACAGTGTCCGTGTACTCATCCAGATCATGCGTGGCTCCTTTAAGCATGCCCCAGTCAGATATTTCCATGCACGTTTCCAGCTTCTCCTCAGCATCACTGGTCCGTATCTTCGTAGTGCTCACAACAGGTTTAGTGAGCTTCAATCTCTGTCTGTATGTGGGAATGAGGTGAACCATCACGTGATCAGATAATCCCAGCGCAGCTCGAGGGACAGCGCGATATGCGTCTTTCACTGTGGTGTAACAGTGATCCAGTGTGTTTAATCCTCTGGTGGGGCATTTAATAAACTGTTTGTAGCGGGGGAGATCGTGGCTCAGATTGCACTGATTAAAGTCGCCAGCCACAATAATCAGCGAGTCTGGAAAACTCCGCTCTGTGTGTTGAATGTGATCCGCGAGCACGCGCTGAGCTTCGCGCGTGTCCGCGTCGGGAGGGGCGTACACAGCGATCATTATGAAAGAAGCAAACTCCCGCGGGGAATAGAAGGGCTTGCAATTGATAACAAGAAATTCCAAGGCAGGAGAACAGTGTTTGGAAATTACCGTTACATCAGAGCACCAGCTGCAGTTGATGTAGAAGCAGACACCGCCTCCTGTGGTCTTGCCGGAAAGCTCTGTGTCACGATCAGCACGGAAGAGCTGAAAGCCGTCGAGGCGCAGCGCGCTGTCCGGTATATTTTCCCGGAGCCAGGTCTCAGTAACGCAGAGGACAGCTGAGGAGGCGAGGTCCTTAAAACGCATCAGCAGTCTCAGTTCATCCACCTTGTTAGAGAGAGAGTTGGTATTGGACAGAAATATGCCAGGCAGCGCCGTTCGCGAGCCTCTCCTGCGAAGTCGTACGAGAGCGCCCGCTCGTCTACCTCTCTTCTGCCGTCTCACTTTCCGAGCCAAACAATAAACCAGATCGGCGGCAGGGGCTAGAAAAACTGGGAGGAGGTCCGTGGGGGTGAAAGTCCTGATATTTAGAAGTTCTTCACGGGTATAAGTGCAAGCAGACACACAATTGACAAACAAAAACAAACAAAGAGCGCAGCGAAGCACCATGTCGACCGCTGTGGGCGCCATCTTGGATCGTTTAGATCCAAGAATCGTTTAGATTCAAGATTCAAAGGCTTTATTCTCATGTGCACAGTTAAGAAATGCTACATTTCCTGAGCAATGAAATTTTTACTTTGCTCTCTGAACAAATGCCAAGTTAAAGTTTCAGAAATATCAATTCTAGTAGGTCATGACACACTAACACAGTAACTCAATCCTAATACTAATGGATGCCAAAACACCCCCCCCCCCAACACACAGTTAGGCAGTTGAGGAATGAAACTGAAAAGTGACCGGATGACTGAAGTGATAATGGTTTATTGATATCAGAGATGATGTGAAACTGAGATGGCGTGAACCTGTGTACAGTGTGCAACAAGCAGTGAATAATTACAAATCATTGGTAAGTAGTAGCAGAGATGACATGGACATCAGACAGGTGAGACTATATCAACTGTACAGGTGAGCAGTGTGTAAATTTAGCAGCCGGTGTGTGAGTTCCTATATGCAAAGCTGTGTTGCGGAGTTTTGGGGGTTGTTATCTGTTCATGAGTCTGATGGCAGTGGGAGAGAAGGAGTTCTTCATTCTGGTTGTCCTGCATTTCACACTTCTGTACCTCCAACCTGAGGGCAGAAGTGTGAACAGTCTGTGCTGGGGGTGGGTGGGGTCCTGGAGGATGGCATCAGCTCTCCTTTGGACTCTGCGGTGGTAGATGCTCTGCAGAGAGGGGAGTGGAGTCCTGATGGTCTTCTCCGCTGTCTTCACCACTCTCTGCAGGCATTTGCGCTCCAGGGCAGTGGTGTTTCCATACCACGCAGTGATGCATTTGGTCAGGATGCTCTCAATGATGCAGCTGTAGAAATTGTTGAGGATCCTGGAGAACATGCCAAACTTCTTCAGCCTCCTCAGAAAGTACAGTCGCTGTTGAGCTCTCTTAACCAGCTCTGTGGTGTTGTGTGTCCACTTAAGGTCCTCACTGATGTGGATGCCCAGGTATTTAAAGCTGGTCACCCCCTCCACCTCAAGCTTCCAGATGAACAGTGACCGATGAGGTGTCCTCCTCCCTTTCATCATGTCCACTGTCATTTCATTTGTCTTGTCTGTGTTGAGGGTGAGGTTGTTGTCCTCACACCATGACACCAGGCTGGCCACACCCCTCTTGTAGGATGTTTCATCATCACCAGTGATGCGTCCTATCACTGCTCTGTCATCCTCAAACTTTAGGATGATATTGCAATGTTTCCTCTGGCTTAAAGACCTTGGCGTGGTGGCAACATATTTTTCCGGGGGGGCAGAAAACACATATGTATGAATATTTTAATTTTATACTATTTATTTCTTTTTTTAAAATTTTGCACAATAGCTTTGCAAATAATAATAATAATAATGCTTCAGATTTATACAGCGCTTTATCATAGACACTCAGATGCTTTTTACAGATACATTATTCATTCACTCCAGACAGACAATGGTACTGGTAAGCTACTACTCTAGCCACAGCTGCCCTGGGGCAGGCTCACGGAAATGTGGCTGCCAATCCAGGCCAACGGCCTTGTCCAGGGACACAACGGCAGGATATCTGGGGAGAGTGGGATTCAAATCATTTTCATCTACTCAGGCCAAGCGGTTGACGCATGTGCAGAACCATCATTTGTAGTTTCACTCCCGCCGGATAGGTAGCACCAAGGTGCTGATGCACCAGGATTTTCACCAATGAAGAAACGGCGGACTTCTAAACAAAGTTTCTCTTCAAATAGAGTCCATTTCTGCTGTTTGACTTCCCGGTTTTCACTCCTTTTCCACAAAGATGATGCTACTGCTAGCGAGACACTGCCTGCTGACTGACTGGAAAGCTTGCGTGGGTGGGGTGCTTCTAAACTCCGTGCGGATGACGGCCACACGTGTTGTTCGTGTGCGCACTTGCGGAAAGTCATTGCTTCTTATATTTAAATTCATATCTCTGTCTTGGCGTGGTGGTAAATTTTCTGGCGAGGCGGCCCGCCACCGAGAAATGTTACCAGAGGAAACCTTGTATTGTCCTTGTGGGAGGCAACACAGTCATGGGTGAAGAGGCTGTAGAAGATGGGGCTGAGAACACAACCCTGTGGGACACCTGTGTTCATGATGATGCTGGCTGAGGTCCTGTTACCCATCTTGACAGACTAGGGCCTGCCAGTTAGAAAGTCCAGTAGCCAATCACAGAGGGTGGGGTGCAGGCCAAGTAAAGACAGTTTGTTGGTGAGTTTGTAGGGGATGACCTTGTTGAAGGCGGAACTGTAGTCGACAAAGAGTATCCTAATGTAGGAGTCTTTATCTTCCAGGTGGGAGAGAGAATAATGTAGTGCTGCAGCGATGGCATCTGAGGTGGACCTGTTGGGCCTGTAGGCGTACTGCAGGGGGTCCAGGGTGCCCAGTTTGCTGTCCTGAATGACGGGCAGCACCACTCTCTCGAAGCACTTCATGATGATTGTAGTGAGTGCTTTGGGTCTGTAATCATTCAGACAGGTCGGCAGGCTCCTTTTGGGGAGAGGGATGATGGTTGTGGTTTTGAAGCAGGAGGGGACTATGTTCTAGTTCAGAATCAGAATCAGAAAAAGCTTTATTGCCAAGCATGTTAAAAAAAAACACACGAGGAATTTGACTTGACATTGGCGCGCTATGTAAGCACAACACAACGACACGGCAGCCATAACAAGGCGCCTCATCAAAACAGTGGGGGGATAAGGGGGGGGGTAAGGGGGGGTAAGGAATGACACAATGGGTGGAGAGAAAAAAACTTCGTTATCAAAATACAGCTTATGATTATGTAAGTAGATTATGATTACAATGAAAAAACCTCTCTATGGCACAGAGCAGACAATCAAACCGCACAAAAACAAAGACAGCAGAGAGAGTCAGTGTGTGTATGTGAACATCAGTATAAATGAATCAGTCGTGTGATGTTGAATGCAGTGTGTGTGTCAGTTATCAGTTACTGGTGGACAGCAAAAAACCTCTCTCAGCAGATGTTATGTCTTAGTGTCTGTAACTTAGAAGCATGTCCTTGTGAGATCAACTCTCAGTGCATGGCCGATGGAAATTTCTAAGCCAGTCACATGGCGCTGTCCTTGAGAGTTCAAATTACTGTACGCCAGGTGTTTGTGTAGGAGCCAGACTCCCTTCAGCCTTATCTTCCCAGGAGGAATGAATGAAGTCTTCAAGGGTGCCGAATAAGGTTGAAAGGCACAGTTCACTTAGAGTAATGGGGCAATGGATCAGCGTTCTCGTCGTGCCCTCCGCCAGTACCCGGGCTCGCCTGGGGAAGCTAATGATCCTACCAGCAGACTAAATTCGAAGAGACGACGCCGCTGTGCCAAGTCAAAGAAGAATCCTAGTCACAGTCCTAAAGCCGAAAGCAAACAGCCCCAAAAGCACTTTGTGGTAGGATCTGCCCTTCGCATATTACAACTAAACATTGAAGGCCTATCTGCAGCCAAGCGAAGCCTTATTGAAGTCCTCGCCTTCCAACATTCGATTGATGTAATCTGCCTCCAAGAGACTCATATTGGCACAGAGGAAGCTGGCCGCTTCACCATCAAAGGCTTTGACCTCCTGTGCTATGTTCTACATGCTAAACATGGACGTGCCACCTATGTGCGTTCTGACATAGTTGAAGCAAATCACCTGATAACAACACATTTCTCAGACACCATAATCATTGGTGGCTTCCATATTGTCAATGTGTACAAGCCCCCTAATGCCAACTGGGATCTGCAGGTCTTACCCACCCTACCCCACCCTGCCATCTATGTGGGGGACTTTAACAGCCATCACCCTGACTGGGGGTACCCAGCAGTGGACAGTGATGGGGAGGCACTTTCAGACTGGGCATCCAGAAATGACTTCGCTTTGATATACGACCCCAAACAAAGAGGAACCTTCCACTCTGCTAGGTGGAAGAAGGACTATTCTCCTGACCTGTGTTGGGTCAGCTCTTTGAATGGGGAGCCATATCCTACACAGATCCTCATTCTTGATGATTTTCCACACAGCCAACACCGGCCCCTGCTTGTACACATTGGCCTACAACTTCCAGTCATAAACAGCCCAAGGAAGATGCGCTGGAACTTCCGCAAAGCCAACTGGAAGAAATTCAGTGAAACTCTGGACCGGAGCGTTGTCACCATCCCACTCCACACCATCACTGTAGATGAAGCATACAACCGCTTCTGCAGCGCAATCTTCAAGGCTGCCCATACTGCAATCCCACGAGGCTACTGACCCCTCTATGTCCCATGTTTGGACGGAGAAAGTGCTGCCCTCCTACAATCCTATCAAACATCAGGGGACCCAGAGATAGCAGACCATCTCATTGAATCGCTAAATACAGCCCGGCGAAAGAAATAGGAGGAGACAGTTGCTGACCGGAGCTTTACCCACTCTAGCAGGAAATGTTGGAGCCTCATCCGTCGCCTAGGAGCTGCACAGAAGCCCCCTAGCCAAAGCCGAGCATCCGTCACACCCAACCAAGTTGCATCCCACCTACTGACTATCGCCAAAGCACCTCAAGACAAAGACACCAGAAGAGCAGTTACAACTGAGCTAAAAAAACACCAAAAAATGCCTGTAGAGGAAACGAACCCTGAACCCTTCAAGGCTGCTGAACTGGAGAAAGTCCTACAGGGCCTGAAATGTGGAAAGGCAGCAGGATACGATAACATCTTCCCAGAATTCATGAAAAATCTTGGCCCCCGAGCCCTAACCTGGTTGACACAATTCTACACAAGGATCACACAAACAAACTCGATCCCAAAGAAATGGCGGACAGCAAAGGTCATTGCCATCCCAAAACCTGGCAAAGACCACAAACTACCAGCAAGCTACCGCCCAATCTCCCTACTCAGCGTTCCTTACAAAATCATGGAGCGCCTAATACTACAACGCATTTCCCCAGAAATAGAGGATATTCTAAGTGTGGATCAAGCAGGTTTCCGCAAGGACCGCAGTACAGGAGAACAAGTACTGGCCCTAACCACCTTCATAGAAAATGGCTTTGAGAGCAGACTGAAGACAGGGGCTGTGTTTCTCGATCTTACAGCCGCCTATGATACGGTCTGGCACAAAGGCCTCCTCCTGAAACTTATAAAGGCGATCCCTGCTTGGGCAACAGCAATTATAAAAACCCTGCTGACCAACCGAAGGTTCAGAGTCCACCTCAGTCAGAACACAAGTGCATGGAGAATGCAGAAAAACGGACTCCCACAAGGCTCAGTTCTAGCTCCAACTCTGTTCAACCTCTACATAAACGACCTGCCTACTACAAAATCCCGCAAATTCATCTATGCAGACGACATCTGTTTGGCATTCCAAGCACCAGACTTTGAACCACTGGAACGGGTGCTCACGGAAGATCTTGCCAAACTGGACCAGTTCTGCAAAATCTGGCGCTTAAAACCAAGCCCAGCAAAAACCGTCTCCAGTGTATTCCATCTCCACAATGCAAAAGCTGCCAGAGAACTAAACATCCACCTGAGCGGACTCAAGCTTAAGCATGCCCCAAATCCAACTTATCTTGGAGTGACCCTTGATAGGACCTTATCCTTCAAGGAACATCTAAAGGGGACGGCTGCTAAGGTGAAGGTACGAAACAACCTGCTCTGCAAGCTCGCTGGTGCAAAATGGGGGGCAGCAGTCTCCACCCTGCGCACCTCAGCACTGGCCCTTTCATACTCTGTAGCAGAATATTGTGCCCCTGTCTGGTCCAGGTCATCTTACACACACCATGTAGACACCCAGCTCAACTCAACCATGAGAACTATAACTGGAACAATCCGCTCAACACCACTCCCCTGGCTGTCTGTACTGTCAAACATAGCCCCTCCACACATCCGGCGAGCAGCATTAACTCAAAGGATGCTCCAAAAAGTTAAAGATTTTCCTCACTTGCCAATCCATGCAGATATCTACACCCCACCCACTGCTCGACTTTCATCCAGACGGCCGATTTGGAAAAACCCTCCCCCAGCTGACTTTACCATCCAGACAGCTTGGCAAGAGGAATGGGAGACCAAGGAGGTCCCAAACAAACAGCTGGTGATAAACCCCAACCAACAGGTCCCGGGCACCAACCTCCCAAGGAGACAGTGGTCTACACTCAATCGCTTCAGGACTGGACATGGCCCCTGCTTGGCCAGCCTTCACAGATGGGGCAGTAGCCCTAGCCCACTGTGCGCATGTGGAGAGGAGCAAACAATGGAACACATCATAGAGGTTTGCCCGCTCCAAAGACTGGAAGGAGGATTACACACCCTCCATACAGCAAACCAGGAGGCAACTGCTTGGCTTAAGGACTTTGCATTCGCTAAATAAAACTTAGAGTAAAAAAAATTCATCTCTCAGCGATTGTGCATCACAATTTACAGGCTTAAAAGTCATACTCTGGAAAGCACTCAGCGACTCCAGATGTTATCCACCTACCGAAACATAGGTAACATGTCCAAGAGAATCCATTCTCTCTTCAATGCATGCCAGATGGTAAATTCCATGTTAATTCCATTTGCCGCTATCAGTGCTCCCCCCAGCTGGAAATTGTTGGGGGAGCTACGCCGGGGTCCGCATTTTGATTAGCTCACCCAAATATAATTTTGATACACCAGGAACTCCAGGGCCAAACAGAAAATCCTGTGATCATGCCAATCTTCAGTCGAATCACGCAGGTTCCAATTCTTGGGCTTCCCCCTGGCCCGATTCTTGTTGAAAAGTGGTGACAATAGCATTAAGCCACAATCCAATTTCCATAGTTTCCATTTGGGTCGATTCAGCAGAAGTAGAGTGAGACACAGACAGGATATCGCAAGCAGGGAAACATTCGGGAGGAGGAAAGGAGAGGAGAGAGGGGAGAAAGCGTCTGCTCTCTCTGAAAGCCGGAAGTGAAAAGTTGAGGGAGCAGTTGAAGATTGCTGTGAGAACATCAGTCAGCTGTGCAGCACATGCTCTGAGGGTCCACCCAGGGATGTTTTTCTGGTCCTGCTGCCTTGTGGGGGTTGATATTCCTCATTGCTTTGTTTACCTGGCCTGGTGAGACTCTTGGTGGTGGGGGTGTGTGAGTGTGTGTCTTTTCTCTGTGCTGTGGCTGGTGGTCTCGAAGCGGGTGTAAAAGATGTTGAGATCGTCCAGCAGGCTGTCTGTGGAGCTGGTGGTGCTGCTGTTGGTCCTCTTGTAGTCTGTGATGTGTTGCAGGCCTTGCCACATGCGCCCTGGGTCAGGAGTGGAGTAGAGGCTGTCCAGCTTTTCCCTGTACTGCCTCTTGGCTGTTGTTATAGCCTTCCTCAGTCCATACCTTGCAGCTTTGTACTCAATCTCATGGCCTGATTTAAATGCACGAGAGCGAGCACGCAGCATCTGACATACCTGACTATTGATCCAGGGCTTCTGGTTGGGGAACTTCTTGACCTGTATGGTGGGTACTGTGGAGAGCGTGAAATGAAGAGGCTGAATTTATTTCTCAATTCAGGTTTATTAACCATCACGTGTCTCCAACATCCTCTCAAACAGAAAAGAGACAGAACTTCCCACATCTCCCCTTTTTATACCCGGGACATCAAAGTACAGAGTCACATTGTCGTTCAATCCCTAGAGACAATACATTACCCCCCAGGTCTTCTCTTCTCCACCTAAAACCCTGGTGGTCAGGAAGTCTTCTCAGAACCATTTCTAAAGACAGATTTCACACCCTCCTGACATCCCCAGGAGGTCCAGACTTATTGTTCCTTCTAAGACGTGAGGTAACAGTAATATACATATGCAGCCTAAGCATCTCAAATACGTGTGCCACATGACCCCCCCCCCCCCCCAAACGTTGAAGATGAAACAATACAACATAGTCTACACCGCATGATAAAATCACAAACATCAGTCCATATGCTGTCTGGGCTTCAACGGTCTTCCGAACTTGCTGTAAGCGGGCTTAGCCGCTCCTGCGGTGCCATCCTGCAGTGAATCCGCTATCTGAGGATGAGAACTGTTAGTCAATCCCTGTGGGGGCTCTGGGGCATGCTCCCTGGGGGGTCTGCCACGTCGAGGAGCCCTCGCCACTTGCACAGCCTCATCAGCCATCACAAAAGCAGGTTTAAGTCTGTCTATACCAATTTTTTCCCTCCTGCCCCCTAAATCTAGCAAAAAATGCTTATCACCTGTTTCCAGCACTCTATATGGGCCATCGTAAGGTGGTCGCAGGGTTGGGCGCTGAGCCTTGTGCCTGACAAAAACAAACTCGGCGTTTTTTTTAAAGATTTAGGTACAAAAACACGCAGAAAAGTGTGATGAACGGGGCCCGGAAGCATGTCCGCTCCCATGCCTTTCAGTGACCGCTGAGCAGGGGGACGTTCTGGCGCCGGATTATCAGGAAGAAACTCCCCTGGCAGCTGGAGTGGTTGCGCAAACACCAACTCAGCTGGGGAGGCTTTTAAGTCATCTTTAGGTGCAGAACGCAACCCTAATAAAACCCATAGTAGTCTGTTTACCCAATTTGCATCCGTAAGTGACGCTCTGAGGGCTGCTTTCAATGACCTATGAAAACGCCCGCATAAACCATTAGCCTGGGGGTGGTACGCGGTAGTGCGGTGAATTGTTGCCCCCAGGCTGCGGGCCATCGCTGACCAAAGCTCAGAAACAAATTGAGGTCCTCTGTCGGACGTAATATCCGACGGGACCCCAAAACGCGCTACCCAAGCCGTTAAAAATACGCGGGCCACCTCTGCGGCTGTGGTTGATGCCAGTGGGACCACTTCAGGCCAACGCGTGGTGCAGTCCACCATTGTCAAAAGATGCGTGTACCCCTGCGACGACGGTAGGGGGCCTACGAGGTCGACATGCACATGATCGAACCTCTTGGCTGGGATGTGAAACGGCTCTAAGGGGGCTTTAGTGTGTCTGTGTATTTTGGCCCGCTGGCAAGCCATGCAGGCTCTTGCCCACTCTTTAACGTGCTTGCGCAGGCTCGGCCAAACAAACTTCTCTCCTACCATTTTTACCGACGTGCGCACCCCCGGGTGCGCCAGAGAGTGAATCAAGTCAAAAACACGGCGGCGCAACGCGGCCGGCGCAACGCGGCCGGCACTACCGGACGCAGTCGTCAGGTAGAGACATCGCAAATTAAGGGGGGCATACCATCTTGCAGCCTCCAGCTCTCCAGACTGGAGTGCGCACACGTCCGCATCGCTACCCTGATCCGCGGCCCTGGCTGCATAATCTATCCCCACGTGGACTGGGGCCGCGTACGCTTCCACGCCGCTATTTTGCTCTGCAGCCATGGCAGTATAATCTACCTCTGCGCGGACTGGAGCGGTTACGGCGCGAGAGAGGCAGTCTGCCACTACGTTAAGTTTACCCGCTACGTGCTGAATATCAGTAGTAAACTCTGAAATTGCAGCCAGCTGCCTCTGCTGCCAGCCCAACCATGTTCTGAAACTTTGGCCATCGCAAAAGTGAGCGGTTTGTGGTCAACAAACGCGGTGAAACGCTGACCTTCTAGCCAGAACTGGAAGTGACGAATGGCTAAGTGGAGCACTAACAACTCCCTGTCGAACGCGCTGTATTTTCGCTTGGCCTCACGCAAGGTCCTGCTGAAAAAGGCCAGCGGCTGCCAAGCCCCGGCAACATGCTGCTCCACTACCACCCCTATGGCCACGTCTGACGCATCCGTGGTGAGCGCTATGCGGGCCGTTGGGTCTGGATGAGCCAACAACGCAGCGTCTGCAAGGGCTTTTTTGACCTCCAAGAATGCACGCTCCTGCTCTGGGGACCATTCGATTGCATTTGAGGGTTTTTGTTTTTTAAGAGCGGCATACAATGGTTGCATGAGCTGCGCTGCACGGGGGAGGAAACGGTTATAAAAATTCACCATTCCCAAAAACTCCTGTAGTGTTTTGACCGTTTGTGGCTGGGGAAAATTTGCTACTGCGCGCACTTTGTCCGGCAGCGGAACTGCCCCCTCTGGGGAGACGCGGTGCCCCAAAAAATCAATCTGCGCCACCCCGAACTGGCACTTCGCTGGGTTGATTATTAACCCATGCTCTCCCAACCTCCAGAAAACTGTCGTGAGGTGCTTTTCGTGTTCGTCTTCGGACGCGCTGGCTACCAAAATGTCGTCCAGGTAGATGAACACAAAAGGGAGATTGCGTAACACCGCGTCCATCATGCGCTGGAAAGTTTGTGCGGCGCCTTTAAGCCCAAACGGCATGCGCAAAAACTCAAAAAGTCCAAACGGAGTTATTACCGCTGTTTTGGGAATGTCCTCAGCGTGGACTGGGACTTGATGATAACCGCGGACCAAGTCTATTTTAGAAAAAATGCGCGCCCCCGCCAGATGAACCGAAAAATCCTGAATATGGGGAATTGGGTAGCGGTCGTGCACTGTGGCGTTGTTCAACTTGCGGAAATCACCGCAAGGTCGCCACGAGCCGTCAGCCTTATGGACCATGTGGAGCGGGGAAGCCCATGGGCTATTCGAACGCCGGATGATGCCCAACCTTTCCAGGTTGGCGAACTCCTCGCGCGCTATGGTCAGTTTAGCTGCATCCAAGCGCTGAGCTTTTGCAAAAACGGGGGGACCAGCGGTAGTGATAAAGTGCTCCACCCCATGTTTAGCAACGGCTGCTGAAAACGTGGGAACCGTGAGTGCTGGAAACTGAGTGAGGAGTGTGTGAAACTTACCGCCTGCTGTGGCGACGTTGGCTTGCGCTGTGGGCGGGGACACTCGAGCTGCACAAGGGATAGAGTAAAAAGAGAGTGCATTAACCAAGCGTCTATTGGGAAGATCAGCCAACAACCCATGTGAGCACAGAAAATCAGCACCTAACATGCTGAAACTCACCGCCGCTATGATAAAAGTCCACTCATATGTGCGGCCGTGCAGGGACAGAAGTAGAGTCCTTTCACCGAAGGTCTTAATGCTTGAGCCGTTTGCCGCTGATGCTCCATGACTCCCAGGGCCTGCCAGCCGATCAGCGTAGGTTGGCATGATGAAACTCACTTGTGTCACCTGTGTCTACGAGTAATTGCCTCCCAGAACGCGCATCCGTCAGGTAGAGCAGCTTGTTCTGTTCACCGAGGGCCGCAGCTGCTACCGACTCCCGGTCCTGGCGTTTCCCGAGCTCTTGAACTGACACGGCGGTATACACTTGCGTGCCCTCTCTGCGAAACGACGATGGTAAAAACAGAGGTCATCTCTTCCGCGATGTTGGGCCTTCGCCGCCGCCGTTGTTGGTGTGTCTGCCTCCGTCGCCTCTGGCCCTTTGCCGTTCCCGGTCGTCGCGCCGAGGTCTGCCGCTGCTGCGGTGGCCGTGTGCCGTCTGCTGGCGTTGAGGATCCGCTGCGCCTCCTGGGCTAGCGCGCGGAAGTCCCGCTGGGTCACAAACTGAGAGCCCGCCAGGGTCGCCCTCGTCTCCGACGGTAGAGTTCTCAGGAAGATGTGAGTGAAGAGGAAATCATCGCAGTCTGAGCCTCTCAGCTTCAGCATGTCTTCCATCAGGTCAACAGGCGTGCTTTCTCCCAAGTCGTGCAGGGCCAGGAGTCTCTCAGCTCTCTCCTGGGCTGAAGGAGTGAAACGCTGAATGAGCGCAGCTTTCAACCCGCCGTATTTGTCGCGAGCGGGTGGGCGCTGCACCAGGCTCCATACATGTCGAGCTGTGCGGCTGTCGAGTTTGGCGATGACGTGGTAGAACTTTGTGTCATCTGCTGTTATTCCCCCGAGAGCGAACTGGGCTTCGGCCAGGAGGAACCATGAGTCCGGGTTGTCCTGCCAGAATTCTGATAGCTTGACTGAGACAGCGTTTGCCCGGCTGGTCCTTGGCGAGTCTGGTTCGGGGGAATTGTCTCTGCTCATTATATGTCTTAAGGTCACCAGTGTGGAGAGCGTGAAATGAAGAGGCTGAATTTATTTCTCAATTCAGGTTTATTAACCATCACGTGTCTCCAACATCCTCTCAAACAGAAAAGAGACAGAACTTCCCACATCTCCCCTTTTTATACCCGGGACATCAAAGTACAGAGTCACATTGTCGTTCAATCCCAAGAGACAATACATCACCCCCCCAGGTCTTCTCTTCTCCACCTAAAACCCTGGTGGTCAGGAAGTCTTCTCAGAACCATTTCTAAAGACAGATTTCACACCCTCCTGTTATCCCCAGGAGGTCCAGACTTATTGTTCCTTCTAAGACGTGAGGTAACGTAATATACATATGCAGCCTAAGCATCTCAAATATGTGTGCCACAGGTACGATGGTATCAACGCACGTGCTGATGTACCCAGTCACATAATCAGCATAATCCTATATGTTTAGAGAACAGTCCTCTTGGGTGGCTGCAGCTTTAAAAACATCTCAGTCTGTTGAGGCAAATGGTGGAATGATAGGCATAATGTATGGTGTCCTAAAAACGACGTGGGCTACATTGACAATTGGAGGCCTTTTTGGGGAAAACCTGGTCTTATGAGACGAGACAGCATTCATCCCACTTTGGATGGTGCTTCTCATTTATCTAACAATCTGGCATCTTTTTTATCCAAATTTCCAAAACCTTGACTACTCAGAGTTGGGACCAGGAAGCAGAGTCACAGTCTTATACGCCTCTCTGCAGCTCCTCTTCATCCGCCACCCCTCAGCTTAGCCCCTGACTTCCCCATCAGAGAATCATTGTCTGCTCCCTCCAAAGTAAACAAAAATATAATGTATAAGCATCCCAAAGTGATAAAGCAAAATATTGGTAAAACTCAAATTAAACATAAAGCCTCTAAACTGAATGATTTGGCCTCTGTTCCTCTTCATAATTTAAAAATTAAATGTGGTTTGTTAAATATTAGGTCTCTAACTCCCAAGTCTCTGTTAGTCCATGATCTGTTAATTGATCATCAGATTGATTTAATTTCCCTTACAGAGACTTGGTTAGGGCAAGAGGATTATGTTGGTTTAAATGAATCAACTCCCTCTGGTTATTTAAACTGTCAAAATCCCAGAAGTTCTGGTCGTGGAGGAGGAGTAGCAACAATTTACCATTCCAAATTACTAGTTAATGTAAAGCAAAAAACATGTTATAATTCCTTTGAGGGCCTGGTCCTCAGTATTGGGCACTTTAGCAATTTTAGGTTAAACCCAATTTTATTTGCCATAGTTTATCGTCCCCCGTCAACCTACTCAGAATTTTTATCCGAATTTGCTGATTTCTTAGCTGATTTAGTGCTGAAATCTGATAGAATAATTATAGTAGGGGACTTTAATATACATGTGGATGTAGATAGTGACTGCCTTAATGTTTTTTTTTTTTGACTTATTTTGTATCCGTAGGTAGATTTGTTCTGCAGTCCGGTGACAAGCCACCAGCTGCCAGTCGCTGCGTGCGCAAGCGCCCCTTAACTCCCTAACCTGCATGTTTTGGCATGTGGGAGGAAAACGGAGAAATCCCGGAGTAAACCCACGCAAACACGGGGAGAACATGCAAACTCCACACAGATCACTGTTGGCCGGGGGCAGGGATCGAACCCACGATCTCATGATCCCCACGATCCCCCGGCCGAGGGTAAAACTGTGCTGCCGCGGTGCTAACCACTGTGCCACCGTGTTGCCGTATGTGGCATTAAATGTGGCATTTAATTCAATATTAGACTCGATTGGGTTTTCTCAGAAAGTAGGAAATTCTACCCATTATCTCCACCATACATTGGACCTTGTTCTGACATATGGCATAGAAATAGAAAATCTTGTAGTGTCTCCTCATAACCCTGTACTGTCAGACCATTGTCTGTTAACCTTTGATTTTACTATTTCTGACTATTTGGCTCCTAAAGAAAAATATTATTACAGTAGATGCCTCTCAGGGGATGCTGTTTCCAAATTTATGCAGATTGTTTTCTCTATGCCATGTGTCAACACAACGGAAATAAGCTATAGACAGCTTGCTCCTTCTGTAATTGATAACATGGTGGATAGTGTTACAGCTTCTCTGCATCAGACTCTAGACTTGGTGGCCCCCTTAAAAAAGAAAAAGTCTAATCAGAGATTTCTAACTCCTTGGTTCAACACAGAAACTCGTAGCTTAAAACAGAAGACTCGTCAATTAGAAAGAAAATGGCGCTCCACTAAT
This sequence comes from Pholidichthys leucotaenia, assembly GCA_020510985.1. Taxonomy (NCBI): domain Eukaryota; kingdom Metazoa; phylum Chordata; class Actinopteri; order Cichliformes; family Pholidichthyidae; genus Pholidichthys; species Pholidichthys leucotaenia. The sequence goes on from CM035838.1 coordinate 491,570,365, forward strand.
TTAGATGAAATCTATTTAGCTTGGAGAAATCATCTTTTAATTTATAAAAAATCTCTTAGAAAAGCTAGAACGAGTTATTACTCTGCATTAATAGAAGAGAACAAGAATAATCCCAGGTTTCTTTTCAGTACTGTAGCCAGGTTGACAAAGAGTCAGGACTCTGTCAATCCTAGCATTCCCTTAGAGCTTACTAGTCAGGACTTTATGAACTTTTTCAATAATAAAATTTCATCCATCAGAGATAAAATCAATCAGATTCTTCCAACAGTTAAATACTGTAACTACTACAACTCCTTCTATTGATGTCTGTCTTGATGAGTTTACTCCAATCGACCTTTTAGAGTTAGACAAAATAGTTTCCTCATCCAAACCTTCAACTTGTCTTTTAGACCCTATTCCTACCAGGTTATTTAAAGAAGTCTTCCCACTTATTGGTAGCTTTTTTCTTCATATAATCAGTTCTTCATTAACTTTAGGCCATGTACCGCAGGCTTTTAAAACGGCTGTAATTAAACCCTTACTCAAAAAGCCAACGCTAGATCCAGGAGCTTTAGCTAACTATAGACCAATCTCTAATCTCGCTTTCATTTCAAAAATCTTAGAAAGAGTTGTTGCTACGCAATTATTTGACCACCTGCAGGGAAATGGTTTACTTGAAGAGTTTCAACCTGGGTTTAGAATCCATCATAGTACTGAAACAGCCTTAGCGAAGGTCACCAACGACCTCCTCATTGCATCTGATAATGGACTAGTTTCTGTACTTGTCCTTTTAGACCTTAGTGCAGCTTTTGATACTATCGATCATAATATTCTACTTGATAGATTAGAACACTATGTTGGACTTAATGGAACTTCGTTGCAGTGGTTTAGATCTTATTTATCTGATCCAGGTCTGTTCCAGGTTGTTCATGTAAATAATGAGTTTTCTTTCAACTCAAAGCTTAGTCATGGAGTTCCACAGGGATCTGTGCTAGGCCCTACTCTTTTTAGTTTATATATGCTTCCGTTAGGCAACATTATTAGAAAGCACTGTATACATTTTCATTGTTATGCAGATGACACACAATTATACCTGTCAATGAAGCCAGATGATAGTAATCAATTAGCCAAGTTAGAAGCCTGTCTTAAGGAAATCAAAGCTTGGATAACTTGTAATTTCCTGCTATTAAATTCAGATAAGACTGAAGTCATTCTTGTTGGTCCAAAAAACCTTAGAAATTCCTTTCCAAATCAAACTTTCAGTTTGGATGTGGTTACTCTTTCTCTTAATAGCTCTGTGAGGAACCTTGGAGTTATTTTTGATCAGGATTTGTCCTTCAATTCACATATTAAATTTGTTTCTAAGACTGCCTTCTATCATTTGCGTAATATTGCCAAGATTAGGAGCATCTTGTCTCAGAGTGATGCTGAGAAGCTGATCCACGCTTTTGTTAGCTTGAGATTAGATTATTGTAATTCTTTATTATCAGGCTGTCCTAAAACATCTTTAAAAAGTCTTCAGCTGACCCAAAATGCTGCAGCAAGAGTTTTAACAGGTACTAGAAAGAGAGATCATATCTCTCCGGTTCTGGCCTCCCTTCATTGGCTTCCCATAGAGTTTAGAATTAAGTTTAAAATCCTTCTTCTTACTTACAAAGCTCTAAACAATCAGGCTCCTTTTTATTTAAACGATCTGATACTACCGTATTATCCTAACAGAGCACTACGCTCCCAAAATGCAGGATTACTTGTAATACCTAGAATCTCCAAAAGTACAATGGGAGGCAGAGCCTTCAGTTATCAAGCTCCTCTCCTATGGAATCAGCTGCCAATCTGGATTCGGGAGTCAGACTTGAGCTCTGTTTTTAAGAATAGGGTTAAAACCTACCTTTTTGATATAGCCTACAATTAGGGAGGGATCATGTGTTTCTGAACCCTCCCTTAGTTATGCTGCTAATAGGCTTAGTCAGCCGGGGGACCTCCAGTAATGCACTGGGCCTCACTCCTTTCCTCATTCTCAATGAAATATTTTTTTTGCTGGTAATTAACATTTGTTTGTTCTCTCCCATAGATTGAGTCCCCATCATGCTGTTTGCTCTCTACATGTCTGTTCTTTTCTTCTTCTCTATCCCCTCACCCCCCAGCCAGTCGCAGCAGATGACTGCCCCTCCCTGAGCCTGGTTCTGCTGGAGGTTTCTTCCTGTTAAAAGGGAGTTTTTCCTCTCCACCGTCGCCAAGTGCTTGCTCACAGGGGATCGCCTGATTGCTGGGGTCTTTCTGCAACTGTGGGGGTTCCCCCTACAGTTGATAGTGCTGTGAGATGACTGTTGTTGTGAAATGGCGCTATATAAATAAAGTTGAATTGAATTGAATTGAATAATAATAATAATAATTTTCTCACATCAATAAAAACAAACACAACAGAGTGGTGGCACTCACATTGTCAGTCTTTGCCAGTCACGCCCTCAAGGTTCAGATCATTATTTGGCCTCAGTATCACCCCAGCGAGACAATATAAGCACCACCTCAATTTCACCATTAAAGTTTTAAAAAACCTTTTAAAAACAAAATATTGCTAAGATATAAACTGATGCACGACAGTGGTCTGAAATATTAGTAAAGGTGTCCTGTTGTATATGAGTTTATTGACGACACACAGAAGAAATTCAATATTCCACTGAACTCCATCACTGAACAGTGATAGTGTAGAGGATGCCTTTCACAGACGAGACTGAGTTTATTTCTCAGGGTTGGTTTATTGAGAGGCTACATCCTCTTACAAGCACAGAATCTCAGAAAAGAGGCAGAACAATCGTCCTTCACAGTTCTTATACTCTTCAAAGTCACAAACCCCCAACATCAAATAACACCCCCCAACCCACAGTCCTTTAGTAAACATACAGCCCCCGAGGCTCCTTGGCGTCTCCATTGTCTCTCATCCTTCTAGCCTCCGGGGCTCCTGCTGGGACATTCTCTCCACTTCCCGTCTCCTGCAAGAGCAACTTCACACCTCCCGTAGGTCTCTGCAGGGTCAGGTCTTCTTTGGCCATTAAGACGTGAAGCTTCCAGAATATGCACCGTCATGCCTACTAGGTATATGCGGGGAATATGAATACCATATATGTGCCCTAAATATGCGCCATATAACCCCCCCCCAAATGTCTAAATAAGGACAAAGTACACCCCAATATGCATAGAATCATGTCATATCACACAGAACAGCAAAATGGCACAACATATCACACTCCCAACTGCTTGGGCTTCAACCTCCTGCTATATCTGCTGTAAGCAGGTTTCAATCTGCCTGTAGCTTTTTCTTGCATCTGTGGATTAGAGTCGTTAGCACATCCTTGTGAAGGCTTAGGACAGTGTCTCCCCGGTGGCCTGCCGCAACGGGGGGCCCTGGCTAACTGCACTTGTTCATCGGCCAACACAAAAGCGGGTTTGAGTCTGTTAATGCAGACTAATTCCCTCCTGTCACCCAAATCGAGCAAAAAATGTTTTTCCCCAGTTTCCAACACTCTGAACGGTCCATCATAAGGCGGTCTTAAACCTGGCCTCTGAGCTTTGTGTCTGACAAAGACAAATTCTGCGTTCTTTAAGGTCTTAGGCACAAAAACGCGTGGGAAACTGTGATGAACTGGGCCGGGGAGGGTGTTTGATCCCGTGTCGCTCTGCAGCAGCTGAGCGGGTGGGCGGTTTGGTGCGGGGTTCTCTGGAAGGAATTCGCCCGGTAACCGGAGGGGTTGGGCAAAAACTAGCTCAGCCGGAGAGGCGTGCAAATCTTCCTTAGGTGCTGAACGCAACCCTAATAAAACCCATGGAAGTTTATCAACCCAATTTGTGTCCGTGAGAGCCGCTCTGAGGGCTGCTTTCAATGACCGGTGAAAGCGTTCGCACAAACCGTTGGCTTGGGGATTATAAGCGGTAGTGCAGTGAATTTTCATCCCCAGACTGAGTGCCATGGATGACCAGAGCTCGGAAACGAATTGGGGACCCTCCAAAACGCGCGACCCAAACCGTTAAAAACGTGCGCGCAACGTCTGCTGCTGTAGTTGACGCCAGGGGGACCGCTTCTGGCCAGCGCGTGGTGCGGTCCACCATGGTTAGAAGGTGTGTGAACCCCTGCGACAGCGGGAGGGGTCCCACCAAGTCGATATGCACGTGGTCGAAGCGTTTGGCTGGGATGTGAAAAGGTTCTAAGGGGGCCCACGTGTGCTTGTGTATCTTTGCTCTTTGACACACTGCGCAGGCTGTGGCCCACTCTTTGACCTGTTTACGCAGCCCCGGCCAAACAAATTTTTCTCCCACCATTTTGATCGATGCGCGAACCCCCGGATGTGCCAGCGAATGGATTAAATCAAAAACGCGGCGGCACCACACAGCTGGGACCACTGGGCGGGGGCGCCCCATGGAGACATCGCAGATTAGAGGAGGCACACATATCTGTTGCATCCTGTGCTCCAGCCTTAGCCCTGTTGGCCCAGACTGGAGCGCGCGCACATCCGCATCGCTAACCTGCTCGGCGGCCATGGCTGCATAATCTAAGCCCACGCAGACCGGGGCTGCGAGCGCTTCCGCGCCGCAAGCCTGGCCCGCGTCCACGGCCACCGTGTCTGCCCCCTAGGGGCCTGGCGTTGCAACTGCGTGCGAAAGACAATCTGCCACTACATTGTGTTTGCCCGCCACATGTTGAATGTCGGTGGTAAACTCCGAAATCACGGCCAGCTGTCTCTGCTGTCGGCCCGACCAAGGCTCTGAAATCTTGGCCATTGCAAATGTTAATGGTTTGTGGTCTACAAACGCAGTGAAACGGTGCCCTTCCAGCCAGAACTGGAAGTGGCGGATGGCCAAATGCAAGGCTAAAAGTTCCCTATTGAACGCGCTGTATTTCCGCTCGTTATCGCGCAATGTTTTGCTGAAAAACGCAAGCGGTTGCCAGCTCCCTGCTACCAGTTGCTCGACAACCGCCCCAACTGCTACATCGGAAGCGTCCGTGGTTAGTGCCATGCGAGCTGCTGGCACCGGGTGTGCCAATAACACAGCGTTCGCCAGGGCTGACTTGACCTGGGAGAAAGCGCGCTCCCGTTCCGGGGACCACTCAACCTTATTTGCAGGTTTTTGTTTCTTTAGTGCCGCGTACAGTGGGTGCATGAGCTGTGCCGCGCTGGGGAGGAAGCGGTTATAAAAATTGACCATCCCCAAAAATTCTTGCAATGCTTTAACTGTCTGCGGTTGGGGAAACTCCGTTATCGCGCGTACTTTATCGGGCAGCGGGACCGCTCCTTCTGGAGAAATGCGGTGCCCCAAAAAATCGATTTGCGCTACCCCGAACTGGCATTTCGCTGGGTTAATTATTAACCCATGCTCTGTCAGCCTCTGAAAAACTGCTGTGAGATGGCGTTCGTGTTCGTCCTCGGATGTACTGGCTACTAAAATATCATCCAAGTAGACGAACACGAAAGGGAGGCCATGCAACACCGCATCCATCATGCGTTGGAACGTCTGTGCGGCGCCCTTGAGGCCGAAAGGCATGCGCAAAAACTCGAAAAGCCCAAAGGGGGTTATTACTGCCGTTTTGGGTATGTCTTGAGCGCGGACTAGGACTTGGTGATAACCGTGCACCAAATCTATTTTGGAAAAGATGCGCGCCCCTGCCAAATGTGCCGAGAAATCCTGGATGTGCGGAATCGGGTAGCGGTCGTGTGCTGAAGCATTATTTAACCTGCGGAAATCACCGCAAGGCCGCCATGAGCCGTCAGCCTTGGGAACCATATGCAGGGGTGACGACCAAGGGCTGTTAGAGCGTCTAACAATGCCCAGTTTTTCCAAGTTGGCGAATTCTTCGCGCGCGATGGCCAGTTTAGCTGGGTCCAAGCGCCGAGCTTTTGCAAAAACAGGGGGGGCCAGAGGTAGTTATGAAGTGCTCGACCCCGTGTTTGGCTACTGACGCTGAAAATGTTGGGACCGTGAGTGCTGGGAACTGATTGAGTAGTGCATGAAACTTACCACCCGCAGCTGTGACATTGGGATGTGCAGAAGGCAGGGCCACCCGAGCTGTACAGGAGATAGAGTGGAAAGACAGTGAATTTACCATACGTCTATTAGTAAGATCAACTAATAAACTGTTTGAGCATAAAAAATCAGCACCTAGCATGTTGTTGCTAACTGCAGCTACGACGAAAGTCCACTCGAAGGTGCGACCGTGGAAGGATAGGAGGAGCGTCTTCTCCCCATAGGTTTTGATCGTCGAGCCATTTGCCGCTAGCACCAGGGGTCCGCTGGAAGGCGCCAGCAGGTCCGCGTAGGAAGGCTTGACAAAACTCAGCTGGGAGCCTGTGTCCACCAGGAAATCCTTCCCTGAATTCGCGTCCGTCACGAAAAGCAGCTTGTTCTTCGCGCCGAGAGCAGCAGTTGCTACCGACTCTCGGTCTTGGCGTTTCCCTGGCGCTTGTATCGGCATGGTGGGATGCATCTGCGCGCCCTCTCGGCGAAACGTCGATGGTAAAAGCAGAGGGTGCCATCCGCTCCGCTTCTCCTGGTCTCTGCCGCTGCTGACGTCAGTGGGTCTGGTGCTGTGGCCTCTGGTCTCCCCTCGTCTCGCGGGGGTGCGTTCAGCTCCGTTGCCGCCGTCGTGGCTGCGTGTCGTCTATGGGTGTCGACGAGCCGCTGCGCCTCCTGGCCCAGCCCGTGGTAGTCACAGTCGTTGAGCAGCTGTGAGCTGGCCAGGGTGACTCTCACTGCTGGCGGTAGTGTTCTGAGAAAGAGGTGGGCGAAGATAAAACTGTCGTCATCTTCGCCTCTCAGGTTCATCATCCTCGCCATCAGATCTGCCGGCCTGTCTGCTTCCCCTTCTGTTAGCTCCAGAAGTCTCTCTGCTCGCTCTCCCTGCGAGGGAGTGAAAGCTCGAATGAGGGCGGCTTTCAGTGCACCATACTTGTCGTCCTGGGGCGGGTGGTTGGTCAGGCTCTCCACCCGCTGCACTGTGAGGCTGTCCAGCTTCGCGACGACATGGTAGAACCTCGTTGCGTCTGCTGAGATTCCCCAAAGGTGGAACTGCGCCTCCACAGTGGTAAACCAGGAGCGCGGGTTATGTTGCCAGAAATCGGGCAGCTGTAGTGTGGTAGCTGTGTTAACCCGGTTGGCTCCTGAAGAATCCGGTGCGGGAAGATTGTCACCACCGGCCATAGTTTGTCGTAGGTCACCAGTGTAGAGGATGCCTTTCACAGACGAGACTGAGTTTATTTCTCAGGGTTGGTTTATTGAGAGGTCACATCCTCTAACAAGCACAGAATCTCAGAAAAGAGGCAGAACAATCGTCCTTCACAGTTCTTATACTCTCCAAAGTCACAAACCCCCAACATCAAATAACACCCCCCCAACCCACAGTCCTTTAGTAAACATACAGCCCCCGAGGCTCCTTGGCGTCTCCATTGTCTCTCATCCTTCTAGCCTCCGGGGCTCCTGCTGGGACATTCTCTCCACTTCCCGTCTCCTGCAAGAGCAACTTCACACCTCCCGTAGGTCTCTGCAGGGTCAGGTCTTCTTTGGCCATTAAGACGTGAAGCTTCCAGAATATGCACCGTCATGCCTACTAGGTATATGCGGGGAATATGAATACCATATATGCGCCCTAAATATGTGCCATAATAGAAACTAAAATAATTATGATGATGACTGAATAGCTGCCATTTCCCAAAGTGAAGATTCAGTATTATGAATAGAAGTGATAAAAGATCAGACAGATCAGTGATGTGACAAACAAATAAAGAAAGTTCTGAAACAGTCACTAATATTGGATGTCCCATTCATTTTCAGTATTTAGGTATTCTGTAATTAATATTCACGCAATCAATAAATCTTAGTGCCATTTACTCCCTTTCATATTTGTCAAAGTCTAAAGGAACTTTTCCACAAGTATCACCTTAGCTTTACTTACTTCTACTTTATTCACTTTTTCGCTCTTTCCACAGTACCCTACCCGCTTTAACCGATACGATTTTCGTGCCAGTTTAAGGGCAGGGTATAACCGAGCGAAAAAGCGAGGTGTGATTTGACGTCAATCGACTGCTAGCCACTGATTGGTCAGGGCGTAACGTCACAAACGCGTCCGTTTTCTGTTTTCTGTTGAAGCTACACGACCGCCATTTGTAATTTCAGCGAGTAACCACGGTGAGCGGCTTCACAATTGTGTTAACGATGTCCAAAAGAAAAAAAATGAAGAGCGATTATCGGGCCATAAAGGACCATAACGGACGCAGTGGTGCGAGTAGATAGGAGTGGAAATGGTACGAGCAGATGGACGCCATATCGGCCTGCTAGCAATGGCAGAGACAATGTGCTCGACATGGCCACGCAATTGGAAAACGTTGACGGTGAGTGTTGTTTTAATATTGTCTGTCTTTTCGCCAATTGGTCCTTTCGGTCAAAAGCTCACTTCTTTTAAGCAATAAAGACATTTTTTCGATTGTGGGCAATGGTTAGTGATGATGGTTAGCCAGCTAATATCCGGCTACCTCCGCAGCTTGCTGTGAGGTAGCAGTTTCTCGCTTTTATTTCAGTATTCACTTAAACCAAACACTGAAAGAAGCTTATTATTGTATTCTGGTTAAAAGTTTGGTGTTTTCTGTACATGTTGCACTTTGTTGGTGAGCTGTATTGTGTTTATTTTCCTTCTAGAATCACTCCGGCGTCTGTCTGAGGGCCAGAATCGGTGTCGAGACCATTGTCCGCAATATCGGCAGCTCCATCAGTAACCGTCATGTCCCGGGCAAGTTCTGGTAAGGCACAACTGAAAATGACCACCCGGTTTTTTTAATGTGAATATTGTTATTTTCTTTAGATGCATAATAAGGAATTTAAAATGTCTTTGTACATTTAAAAACACTAGATGCAGGGGTGTTTTCATAACAACCTGAGATGCTGGCCCATGATAGGATGCTCGAACAGCATGAACGGCTCCACGAACAGCGTGAAAGACACCATCAGGAGCTACGAATGCTTGCAGCAAACCTGCAGTCAGCCCAGGCGAAGGAAGAAGCATTCAGAAGGGATGAGCTGACCGAGACGGCTTCTTTCAACACAGTTTTCCTGAACCATTTTGGCAGTCTGGTCAAAGTACTGAAAAATCCACGTTTTTAAACATGTTTAGGGAATATTTCTAATGTTATTAAATTGTTACTTTTTTGGATAAAAGTGTGGTTTGTCTGTTATAACTAAATGAGAAAGGCGAATAATTACATACACATTCCATTGCCTCATATGAGCCAAATGCCGCTGTTCATCCATAAAGGTGTTATGATTTTTAAAGGTAATGTAATTGTTATTGTTAAAGTTAATAAAAATGATCACGGTTGTATACATTTCTCTAAATTGTGTACAGTGTTCAAGTTAAATTGTAAGCAGAGGCACAGGTGTACTTTACATTCAGCAGTAGACACTGATGAAGGTAAAAGTCGAAGTAGGTAAAAGGTAAGTACATGTAAATTGAATGTTCTATCGTCATTCCAAATTCAGAGAATTTCAATACATTATAAGGAGTCTAGTATAATATAAAGGGAAAATACCCATACATGTAAACCCAAATATAACAGTTTTGTAGTTGTAAACGTTGACATGAATATGATAAACCTATGATTTTCTGATTCAATACATCCAAAGTGTCATAGGTTTGAAAAATAAAATTATAATTTGGTGTTGGCCAGTCTGACAATGTCACAGTATTTAATAGGAATAACAAAAGTTTCATCAGAAAATTTCGTGGTCCATTGACAATTCCATCAAACCCAAAGTGAGTTGTCTAGCTGCTGTTTTTTTCCCAGTGATTTTCTAAGGTGTTTTAACGTGTAATTACCCATCCCTGAACACATATGCCTTATAAATATTAATAGATTGGAAAATGGTACTCAAATGACACTCGACATAAAAAATGGTGCTACAGTTTGATTGACTTTAACATTTTTAAATTTATTTTGTAAGACAAAATGGGCTAGGATTAACTGGAAATAACAATTTTCCACATATAATTCCAAGGTCAATTTGCAATTCCATCAAACCAAAAGTGAGCTGTCTAGCTGCTGCCTTTTTTGTTGTAGTCATTTTTCTAAGGTGTTTTAACGTGTAATTAACCATCCCTGAACACATATGCCTTATAAATATCAATAGATGGGAAAATGATACTCAAATGACACTCAACATGCAAAATGGTGCTACAGTTGGATTGCCTTTCTTTAAAATTTTTAAAATTATTTTGTAAGTAAAAGTGGGCTAGGATTAACTGGAAATATAACAAGTTTCCACATATAATTCCAAGGTCAATTGGCAATTCAATCAAACCAAAAGTGAGTTGTTCAGCTGCTGCATTTTTCTGCAGTCATTTTCTACGGTGTTCTAGCGTGTAATTTCCCATCCCTGAACACATATCCCTTAAAAAGAACTATCAATGGGAAAATGATACACAAAAACAAGAATTTTACTACAGTTGAATTGGCTTTTTTTTAAAGTAATTTAAATTATTTTGTAAGTAAAATAGGGCTATGATTAATTGGAAATATAACGAGTATCCACATATAATTCCAAGGTCAATTACAAGGTTTTAGCATTTAATTAGTTGTCCCTTAACAGTTAACCGTTATGAACAACAGAGGAGATGTAGACGAAAAGTGCACCAAATTTTATTTAAAAAACAAACGTTTGACGTATGTATGCACATGAATGAGGCTCCATGCATGGACGCAATTTGTGGCACAAGTAGGTGAAAGTGTCCTCGGACATCCGGACGTTCTGCAACCACTGTGTGCTTGAGAAGCTGGGGACAACATTCTCCCACCACTGCGAGCTACGGTTTACTGCCCAGGTCCATGGTCTGCAGCGTTGATTTTGCAACAACGCAGCCAACTAGAACACACACACAGCATACATATTAATACTGATAACCTGGCGACATCAAAATGCTGTACACAACAATGACATGACGATAAAATGACAATAGAAAGCATTAAATTACCAAAAACTGTTTCCTTGTGTGCTTGATGTGCCTGATGTGCTGGGTAATTAAGCTCTCTGCTTCATATTCCGCTTCATATTCCGCTGCTTGATATTCCCCAATGGCAACAATGAGTGTCTGGTACTGCCCCAACGTGTGTTCTCTCAGTGCACGTTGTCTTCTCCTGTAAAACTCTCTTCTACGGTTAAAAACATTCATTTATTGTGTTCAAAAGCCAGAGAAGAAGCAACGTGGAAATCCTCCGCTCCTAATCCACCATTTTCTTTGTTGTGAAGGATTCGGTCGCGTGCTTGACGTCAGCAGAGTGTGGCGCCGCCTCAATCCCGCCCACTACCGAGTTTACGCGGCTTTACAGGGTTGTAATGGATTAAAAACCCAGGGAGAAAGAAGTAGTGGAGAATCGAAACAAGTAAAAAAGAACTGTGACTATGGAAAAGAGCCATAACATGATTGCCGACATCTAGGCTACACCTCTGTATTCCACTTTCAAACACAGCTTACATTTGGGCCTGGGAAGCCTGATTGAGGTACCTGTTTCAGACAGGAATACTTGGTTCTACGATGCACTAGTTTATTAAAAGACAGCAATACTGTGGGCTGCACGCCACCGTGGGCTGCACGGTGGCGCAGTGGTTAGCACTGTGGCAGCACAGTTTTACCCTCGGCCGGGGGATCACGGGGACTGTGAGATCGTGGGTTCGATCCCTGCCCCCGGCCAACAGTGATCTGTGTGGAGTTTGCATGTTCTCCCCGTGTTTGCGTGGGTTTACTCCGGGATTTCTTCGGTTTCCTCCCACATGCCAAAAACATGCAGGTTAGGGAGTTAAGGGGTGCTTGCGCACGCAGCGACCGGCAGCTGGTGGTTTGTCACCAGACTGCAAAACAAATCTACCTACGGGTACAAAACAAGTAACAACAACAACAATACTGGACAAAATATTAGGATTTGCTTGTTTAACCAGTTATTTTGTGCAGCTGAGAAAAATAGTCCCTTCTAAATGTAGCCAGTAACTGTTGCTAAACATCTCAATCAGCATGAATAGAGTAGAATAGAATAGAATAGAATAGAATAGGCTTTATTGTCATTGTACAGGTATCCCCTATCTTGCTTTGCCGGTTCAAACTGACTGTTAAATGCTCCCCATTTCAATAGTTTTATGTCCTCCTTTATATTATACTTTTGTACTATTTTATACCACAGTTCCAAAGTTAATTTAGTGATTGGGTCTATTTGTTTGATTTGCTTATATGCATCCTTATCTCCTATTATGCTTTGTACTGGGAGTCCCTCAATTTCCTTTTCCATTTCTTTCCATTTTGCCTCATATCCCTCGTCGCACCAACATATGATATATCTTATTTGTGCTGAGTAGTAATATTCCTTTAGACTCGGTAGGCCCATGCCTCCTTTCTCTTTTGGTAACTGGAGAGTTTTATATTTCACTCTTGGCTTTTTACCTCCCCAAACAAATCTCGATATCATCCTGTCCCACTTTGAGAACTGGGCACCAGGAATCTCTGTTGGTAGAGCCTGGAAGAGGTAAAGCAGTCTAGGTTGTATGCTGATTTTGACTGTCTTAATTTTTGAATTCAGATCCATATTTAAGATTGACCATCTATCAATATCTTATTTTATTTCTTGTTCCAACCTATCATAGTTTGCTTTATAGATTTTGCTTAGATCTTTAGGTATGCTCACTCCAAGGTATTTTATTTCTTTTTGTTTCCAGTTTAGTTTGATCTTATCAGTTATCTGGTTTAGAGGGTTATAGTGGAATGTCAGTATTTGTGTTTTTGTTATGTTTATCTTGTATCCTGATAATTTTCCAAAATTTTCTATCAAGTCCATCATTTCCATTATTGATTCATCTGGTTGTTCAAGGTAAACTATAATATCGTCTGCAAATAGCCCAATCTTGTGTTCCGCTCCCTTTATTGTTACACCTTTTAATTTCTTATTTTGTCGCATCGCTTGAGCCAGTGGCTCTATGAACAGAGCAAACAAGGTGGGCGATAGGCAGCATCCCTGCCTAGTTGATCTTTTTATATTTACTTTGTCTGTTAAGCTACCGTTTATCTTGATTCTTGCCACAGGTTTTTGATACAGTGTCTTTATGCATTGTACTGATTTTTCGTTAAATCCAAAGCGTTCCAGCACATTATATAGGAACATCCAATTCCCTATCAAATGCTTTTTCTGCGTCTAAACTCATTATTACTGCGCTTTTCTTTTCTTTATGTATTTGATTAATTATATGTATTGTTCTCCTGATATTATCATGTGTTTGGTGTCCCTCTATGAAACCAGTTTGATCATCCTCTATCAATTCCGTCAAGAATGTCTTTATTCGTTTACAGATAATTGTTGTATATATTTTATAAACCACATTTAATAAAGAGATTGGCCTATAGTTTCTGCATTGTTCCCTATCTTTCCCTGGCTTTAAAATAACTGAAATAATGGCTTTGTTCCATGATGGAGGTATTTTGTTGTTGTTTAATGTCCAATTAAATGACTTTAGGAGCTGTGGCGTGAGTTCTTCTATAAACAGTTTATAAAACTCAGATGGGTATCCGTCACTACCTGGTGATTTACCTTTTTGAAGTGACTTAATCACATCTTTAATCTCGTGTTGTTATTTCTGCTGTTAGCTTTTCATTTTGTTGGTTTCCTATTGATGGCAAGTCCAATGTGCATAGAAATTTTTTAATATCCTTAACATTTGTCTCTTCAGGTTGCGAGTATAGTTCTTGATAGAAATTATGGAATATTTCTTCGATGTTTTCTGGGTTAACTGTGGTTTTATTTGTGATGGGGTCCTTAATCTTATTTACATTATTCACTGTTTGTTGTTTTCTTAACCGTTTTGCCAGCAGTTTTGTGGCCTTTGGCCCCATTTCATAATATTTTTGTTTTAAATATCTATTTTTCCTTTCAATTTCATCTATTTGTATTTCTTTTATCTTTATTTTTTCTTCCTTAATTTCTTGATTTATTTTTGGGTCATTTGTGCTTTGATGTTTACGTTCTAATTCCCTCAGTCTCTCACATCTTTGTTCATATGTTTCCAGTTTAGACTTATTTGCTTTTCCTGTTTCAACAATTAATTTACCTCTTAACACGGCTTTTAGTGCGTCCCATAGTATTGTTGGGTCCACTTCTTCATTTAATTGTCATTCTCTTGGATATATTCATTTATGTTTACTTTTATTCTTTCTTTCATTTTCTCATCATTTAACAGTCCTACATTAAGTTTCCATGTTGTTTGTCGTTTTCTATTGTTTAAATATATTTCCATGTATATAGGATTATGATCTGATATTTCTGCCCCTCCAATCCAGCAATTTCTCACCCTGTGTCTGTCACCTTCATTCATAAGGAAGTAATCTATTCTAGAGTGTACTTTATGGACTGCTGAATAATGTGTAGAGTCTTTTTCGAGTGGGTGTAGGTCCCTCCATATGTCTACCATACCCATTTCTGCCAGTGAGGTTCTTATGAACTTTGTTACATGTTTTTTTGTCTTCTTAACACTTGTTGTGTCAACTTCATGATCCATGACAGCATTTAAGTCTCCTCCACAAATTAGGACTCCTTCACTGTGTGTTGCTATGAGATCAAACAGATGTTGAAAAAAACCCTTGTCACTTTCTGGTGGGGCATAGATGTTCACTAATGTGATCTGCATACCATCTGTTCTTCCCTTTATTATTACATACCTGCCTTCTTTATCAAGGATTTCTTGTTCACATTCAAATTGTATTTTATTTGAAATTAGTATCATAACCCCCCTTTTAGTTCCTCCCTTAAATGAACTGTAGTAGGAGTTCTTATAGCCAAATCTCTTTAGTTTCTCATGTTCTGTCTTGCTCAAATGTGTCTCTTGCATAAATATAATTTCAGCTTTTTCCTTCTTGGATTTTCTTATTATTCTTTCCCTTTTAACAGGTGAGTTCAGACCATTCACGTTTAGTGTCATTATCTTGAGATTTTTACCCATATTCATGTTTTTCCATTTTTTTAACTTGTGCTCCTAGCCCCTTTAACAACAAAACTAACACATATTTGTACAAAAACACATTAACAAATCTCGACCTCCGTACTTTGGGCCTTTCTTCTGCCCACTGGTCCCTGTTGGTGGGTGGAGGGAATGTCCTCACCGAGTGAGGGGCCCTCCCTAGACCTGTAGTTACTATCCAAGTAATAGTCATTAGTCTAGAAATGTCCAACAAAAATCACTTAAACTTCTCCTAGCCGTTTGTTTCTCTTTTACCTTGTCTTCTTGGCTTTCATTTCTTCTGTGTCCTTCTTAATCTTTGTTATAATCTAGGCTTTCCGTTGGAAGCCTTGCAGTTTTTCTTGGGCCCGGTGCGCCACGTCCGTCTCCCGTCTTCTGCCGCTCACTCGCCTCCACTCCGGCTGTCGCGATGCGTTCAGTGCCGCCGCTGCTCCAGCCGCTTCCTCCGGTACGCTCACCACAAAGCCTCGCTCCGTCATGTCCCGCACTGCCTCTCTGGCCGTGTTGTAGGTCTTCACACCGTCCTCCCAATGAATTGTCATCTTCGTTAGCGGCGTTTGGAATCTAATTTTTTTCTCTTTCAGCATTTTTTTATTGTTGGCATATTTCTTTCGCTGCTGCACAATTTCTGTCGGGTAGTCATGGTCAAACAATATCTGTTTGTCGCCGACTCATATCTTTTTTTTCCACGCTTGTGTCAGGATTCTTTCCTTTATGTCGTATTTCAGAAAGTTTACCACAACTGACCTGGGTGTGTCACGCCGCGCCATTCATCAGCGGCGCCACCTGCTCACGCACCTGCTACTCGTCAGCGGCGAAGGATAAAAGCCGCCTCGCCCTGAGCGTCGGCCTGAAGCCGTAGACTTCATTTCCTTTGTATGGACTTCTACCACATTCTCTTCAGCATCCTCATCTCCGGTAAGAAGTTCACTTACCTCATCTCTCCAGTCTGCTCCCCTGTGCACAGGTGGATTCCTCGGCGGCGGACAATCCCGTCCCTCGTCTCTCCTCGCTGCTGCACCGAGCCCTGCAGGTGGCTGTCTCCCGGGCTTCCATCCTTGAAGCGCCAGTCATCTGCCCAAACAAGTAAGCTTCTCTCCCTCGCCTATTCTCCTCCCGTGTTGGTGTGTGCTCATCACCCTGTGTCTGATTTCTCCCATAGGGTTGCCGGCTGAACGGTCTCCTGCCTCTGGGTCCGAAGCAGACGCCACCACCAACACATTAACATTCCGCAGACACGCACCCAAACATCCCTGTTGTTAATAAACAGTTTGAACTACTCTGAGCCTGTGTGTGTGCGTCTCCTGAGCCGAACGTTATGTCAGTACGGCTTCAGCAGAGCGGCTCGGCGGACGGCGGGCTCGCACACCGGTTTACCATCCTCGAGGCTCGGGTGGATCAGATTGTTTATCAGCAACAGGTGGTTCTTAATCAATTATTAGAACTGACTAACCGATTGAACCGCTTGGACCCCCAACAGCCGTTCCTCCCGACTCACCAGGGTGGCGCGGCTCCTGCTGTTCCAGCGGCCGTCCAGCCGGCTCCAGTGGCACCGGTTCGGCTCACGCCGATTCCGACCCCCCGCCCGCTTTAGCGGTAAGCTCGGCGGAGCGCGGGGGTTTATTATGCAGTGTGAGTCCGTGTTCCACCGTGTGCCCGGAGATTTTCCCTCGGATCACAGCCGAATTGGTTACATAGGGAATCTTCTGGAGGGGCGTGCGTTAACCTGGACCTACGCCGTAATGGCGAGGCCCAGTTATGCCACCCTCACCTATGACCAATTCGTGAGGCGCTTTCTGGAGGTCTTTGACCACTCACAAACCGAAACGGTCCAGGTCGATCGGCTTCTCGCTCTCCAGCAGGGAAGCCGGTCGGCAGCGGACCACTCGGTCGACTTCCGGGTAGCGGTGGAGGAATTGGGCTGGGAGGAACGCTCCCTCTGTGGCCTGTTCCTCCGCAGCCTCAATAGTGATCTGAGGGATGAACTGGCTGGTCGGGATATCCCTGGGACGCTAGCGGAGCTGACATCCTTAGCGATAAGTTTGGATAACAGGCTGCGCGAGCGCTCCTCGGGGCGGAGGTCTTCTTCTTCTCGCCCTCGTGGAGCCTCGCCGCACCTGTTCCAAGCTCGCCCCCTGGCGGCGCCGCCAGCATCGCGCCCCGAGGAGTCGGAGCCGATGGTGACGGGCTGGACTAAACTTTCCCCTGTGGAGAAACAACGCCGCCGTGAGTTGGGCCTCTGCATGTATTGCGGAGGCGACCAACACACCGTGGAGCGTTGTCCACGGAAAGCCAGTTGGTGGGGTCCGCGAGTCACTGTTGGAAGCCTCGCGGATGTCAATCGGTTAGGATCACTTACTCAATTGAAGCTGCCCATCCGTTTCTGCCATAACCCTACTGGGCACCTCACCCACGCACTGGTGGATTCGGGCGCAGAAGGCAGCTTCATTTCACAAAGCCTGGCAACCCGATTGGGCATCCGCTGCCAGGCACTCAACACTCCCATCTCCCTAATCCACCTCTCCCGTGCCACCCTCGGGAGAGTGACACATCAAACTGTTCCCCTACCGGTCATCATCTCGGGAAACCACCGGGAGGAAATGATCTTTTACGTCCTTCCCAACTCTGTGTCGCCCGTCATCCTGGGGTATCCCTGGCTCCGCCTTCACAATCCGGTCCTGGATTGGAAATCAGCTGGGATCTCGGCATGGAGTACGTTCTGTATGGGCACCTGCCTTCAGTCCGCTGCCTGCTCTCCGTCCGCTCCTCCCCCTGCTACGGACGCTGCACCCCCGGACCTGTCTCTGGTGCCCCCAGAATTTCACGACCTGGGTATAGTGTTCAGCAAAGCGAAAGCTATGTCTCTTCCCCCTCATCGGCCCTATGACTGCGCCATCAACCTCCGCCAGGGGGCTCCCTTACCTTCTGGTCGCCTTTACAGCCTGTCTGCGCCGGAGAAGGAGACGATGAACGCCTACCTGAAGGAATCATTAAGTGCTGGGATTATCCGCCCATCATCGTCACCCGTGGGGGCAGGGTTCTTCTTCGTGGGGAAAAAGGATGGGTCCCTCCGCCCTTGTATCGACTACCGGGCCCTCAACAATATCACGGAGAGGGACCGTTACACCCTGCCTCTCATGGACACTGCTTTCCACTCCCTCCAGGGGGCGACCTGGTTCACCAAGCTGGACCTACGCAGCGCTTACCACCTCGTCCGGATCCGGGAGGGAGATGAGTGGAAAACGGCCTTCCGTACCCCGAACGGCCACTTTGAATATCTGGTGATGCCGTTCGGGTTGACCAACGCTCCTGCAGTCTTCCAGCGCCTCATTAATGACGTCCTCCGGGACTTCATTGGCCTTTTCGTGTTCGTCTACCTGGACGATATTCTCATCTTCTCCAAGTCCAGGGATGAGCACCAGGTCCACGTGAGGCGGGTCCTCCAAAGGCTGCTGGAGAATCGTCTGTACGTTAAGGCGGAAAAGTGTGAATTTTACGCCAGGAGTACATCCTTCCTGGGGTTCATCATCGCCCACGATAAGGTGCTCCCCGACCCAGAGAAGGTAAAGGCGGTGGTGGAATGGCCCACACCTGCATCTCGGAAACAGGTGCAGCAATTTGTTGGCTTCGCCAATTTCTACCGCCGCTTTGTCCCCAACTTCAGTGCCATCGTGGGACCACTGACCCGCCTCACGTCCCCGAAGGTCCCGTTCCGGTGGACCGAAGAGGTCGCTGCCGCCTTTGAGGCGCTGAAGGCGGAATTCTCCTCCTCCCGGGTCCTTCGCCAGGTCGACCCCGCGCTGCAGTGCATTGTAGAGGTAGACGCCTCGGACACGGGAGTGGGAGCAGTGCTGTCCCAGCGGTCACCGGACGATGGCGCCAAGCGAACGTGCGCCTTCTTCTCCCGGCGCTTGTCCCCGGCGGAGAGAAACTACGATGTGGGGGACAGAGAGCTCTTGGCCATCAAGCTCGCCCTGCAGGAGTGGCGCCACTGGTTGGAGGGGGCAAGCCTGCCGTTTGTGGTCCTCACGGACCACAAGAACTTGGAATACTTACGATCTGCCAAGCGCCTGAACGCCCGCCAGGCGCGCTGGTCCCTGTTCTTCGCCAGGTTCCAATTTTCCATCACCTTCAGGCCTGGCTCTAAGAACGTCCTGCCTGACGCCCTCTCCAGGCAGTTCGCCCCCGTGGAGTCGGAGGAGGCGCCCCACTCCATCCTGCCCAGGTCGTGCGTCGTGGGAGCCATCTCGTGGGACATTGAGAGCAAGATCCGGAAGGCACAGGAGGTGGAACCTGACCCTGGCGGCGGACCGGAGGGGAGGCTGTTCGTGCCATCCGCGGTCCGAGGGGAGGTCATCCACTGGCTCCACACCTCCAAGCTCACCTGTCACCCTGGCACCTCCCGGATGATAGATCTCCTCCAACGGTCCTTTTGGTGGCCAGGCCTGCGGAGGGATGCAGCCCGCTACGCCCGGGCTTGCCCAATCTGTGCCACCTGCAAGTCGGGAAATGCCCCTCCAGCGGGTCTGCTCCAGCCCCTGCCCGTCCCTGGCAGGCCCTGGTCGCACATCGCTCTGGATTTCGTCACCGGACTCCCCATCTCCAACTCCTATGACACCGTCCTGACCATCGTGGACCGCTTCTCCAAGGCCGTGCACTTCGTCCCCCTGCGAGGCCTCCCTACTGCCCTGGAGACGGCGGACCTCCTCGTCCAACACGTGGTCAGGCTGCATGGGATTCCGGTGGACGTGGTCTCGGACCGGGGCCCCCAGTTTTCATCTGAGGTTTGGAGGTCTTTCTGCAACGCCATCGGAGCCAAGGTGAGCCTCTCCTCCGGCCATCACCCCCAATCCAACGGGCAGTGTGAGAGGACCAACCAGGAGCTGGAGGCTGCGCTCCGCTGTGTGTCCAGATCCAAACCCGCGTCCTGGAGCAACCATCTTGCCTGGGTTGAATATGCCCACAACACCGCTCGCTCTTCTGCTACAGGGATGTCCCCCTTCAAAGCGTCCGTGGGTTACGACCCCCCGCTGTTTCCGGAGCAGGAGAGTGAGGTAACTGTCCCGTCAGTTAGGGCCCATCTCAGGCAGTTCCGCTCCACCTGGGCTGCCGCGCGCCATGCGCTATTGCGCACAGCGGAGCGCAACAGGACTGTGGCGGACCGGCGTAGGAGACCTGCCCCGGCGTACAGAGTTGGGCAGCTTGTTTACATTTCCACCCAGGACGTCACTCTAAAAGGCGAGAGGAGAAAGCTGGCACAGCGCTTCATGGGTCCCTACCCCATCACCCGGATCATCAACCCGGTGGCTGTGCGCGTGGCTATTCCCCCCTCCCTCCGCATTCATCCTACTTTCCACGTGTCGAAGGTGAAACTGACGGTTACTGACCCCCTTTGCCCTCCTCCTGCAGCGCAACCCGCGCCCCGGATGATTGGTGGCCATCCGGCCTGGTCCGCCTCCTCCATCCTGGACTCCTGGCGCCGGGGTCGTGGGTTGCAATACTTGGTGGACTGGGAGGGCTATGGGCCCGAGCATCGACAGTGGGTGCCCCCGTCGTTTGTGTTGGACCCATCGCTCATCGCGGACTTCCACCGAGCGCACCTGGATAAGCCATCGCCAGGAGGCGCTGCTAGAGGGGGGAGTACTGTCACGCCGCGCCATTCATCAGCGGCGCCACCTGCTCACGCACCTGCTACTCGTCAGCGGCGAAGGATAAAAGCCGCCTCGCCCTGAGCGTCGGCCTGAAGCCGTAGACTTCATTTCCTTTGTATGGACTTCTACCACATTCTCTTCAGCATCCTCATCTCCGGTAAGAAGTTCACTTACCTCATCTCTCCAGTCTGCTCCCCTGTGCACAGGTGGATTCCTCGGCGGCGGACAATCCCGTCCCTCGTCTCTCCTCGCTGCTGCACCGAGCCCTGCAGGTGGCTGTCTCCCGGGCTTCCATCCTTGAAGCGCCAGTCATCTGCCCAAACAAGTAAGCTTCTCTCCCTCGCCTATTCTCCTCCCGTGTTGGTGTGTGCTCATCACCCTGTGTCTGATTTCTCCCATAGGGTTGCCGGCTGAACGGTCTCCTGCCTCTGGGTCCGAAGCAGACGCCACCACCAACACATTAACATTCCGCAGACACGCACCCAAACATCCCTGTTGTTAATAAACAGTTTGAACTACTCTGAGCCTGTGTGTGTGCGTCTCCTGAGCCGAACGTTATGTCAGGGTGTAGAGTTTGGATTCGGGTTGTGTGCCGAGGCTCTGTGCGCTCATTGGATCTGCAGGTCTGTTTCATCGGGCAGCTCAAGCTCTTTTTTTAAGAAATGATCCATGAATTTCGTCATCGAGTTGCCTTCAATGCCCTCCGGAATCCCGAAGATGCGTATATTGCTCCGCCTGGACCTGCTCTCCAGGTCGGTTATTTTTTCCTGCATCCTCTGTGTTTGTGCCGTCAGGGTCTGCAGCCGCTCGCTTGCCTCGGTCTTCCAGTCTTCCAACTCCGATATTCAAGCCTGTGCTTCTGTCATACATGCCCGTTGAGTGCGTAGCTCCTCCATGTTTTCAGCTAGCTTGCGCTCCATTTCTCTTCGGAGACCCATAATTTCCTCCTTCATCTCTTTTTTCAGCTCTTCCTTAAGAGCCGTTAAATCCTGTTGGAGTTGTCGCTTGAAGTCTTTTATGTCTTTACCTATATTGGCGATGCTAGTGTTCATAATATCGAGTTTGGTGTCCTCCATTTTCTCTGCTGTAGTCACCTCGTTTTTTTGGGCCTCGTGTTCAGCGATTTCTCCTGCGTTGTTGAAGAGGGATTCTTTAATTTTACCCTGCTTTTGTCCGTGTTCCCGGCTTCTTCGTGTTTTCATCCCTTGGTTTATTGATCCATTTATGTCGAGTTGGCCATTTACCAATGATTTTTAATCCGACTAGGGAGAGTTCTCTGTTTAAGCGTTATGCCTCTCCGCCATCTTCCCGGAAGTCAACTCCGTCATTGTACAGGTAAATAAACTCCATGCGTACATGATGAGACACCTTCGAGCCATAATGAACATCTCACGGAAAGACAAGATAACCAACATAGAAGTGTTGAAACGAGCTGGTCTACCATCAATGGAGGACATGCTAATACAGATGAACCTGAGGTTGCTCGGACATGTTGAGAGGATGGACCACCAGCGTCTCCCTCAGCAGTTACTCTACTCACAGTTATGCGAGGGCAAACGCAATCAGGGTAGACCAAGGCTCAGATTTAAAGACACTGAAAAAGAAACTTGAAGAAGTTGGATATAGATAGGAGTTCCTGGCAGCAGAAGGCTAAGGACAGAGCTGTGTGGAGGAATCTGATCAGACCTAAACGAAACAGTCATTGTCGCCCACGACAGACTGCTATGACGATGATGATGACAGTAGTACAGTACAGTGAAATAATGGGTGCTCCACCAGGCTACTGGGCAGTAAAGTAAGAAGAAGGATTAGATAAAACACAGTTATAGAACACACAATTAAACACACGACTGAAGATGTCTGCTGTCATTTCACACACGTAAACAAATAGATTGTAAATAATATTTGTAATATATTGCAAATATTGTCAAGTGTGAAAGTAATAAGTGTTTATAAAACATACCTGTTGAGTCAGTGCTGTAAAAGACCCGACCCGAGATCAAAGCATGGCCATTGGCCAGTGCTGGTAGCTATCCAGAGTTTATTCTGTATTTAAAAAAAAAATGGCTGGTAGTTAACTAGTAGTTAGCATGCTAGTGATTTCTTCGGCACACTTCGCTCACTTTTCTTGGCATTTCCAGATGAAACAGAGTCCATCACCACAAAAGTATTGTGGTTTTACTATGTTATCCTCGTTTTTACTTTTCTCCAGATTGTCCAGATCAGCTGATGAAATTCTTGCACACCAGGAGGTTTCCAGGGAAACAGCCTGGCTTCTTCCCTTCTCCTTCTCCTCTTCTGATGACCATTCTTAATTTAACTCTTATATCTCTCTGTCTCCTAAGCCACATAGTTCCAGTAACCTTCAGGGTTGGCTGCCCTTGTTTTGGTCTTCCAGACCTGTCTGTTCACGGCTTCCTCAGGTGTCACTTGGAAGTGGTCCATATCTGTCCTAACATTATCTACCCATTTCTTCTTTGGTCTCATCTCAAGTGTTATATTTGGAAAAATGTCCATGGTTTTGCCATAAACCATTAATGTTGCCTTAAAGTGCCAACCAGGAATCAACAGTAAATTACTGTTAGTAATTAACGGTTACTAGAACACCTTTGAAGTGGCGTGATACATATCCAGAGAAAGTTGGAGTGTAATTATGATGGATTTTAGTAACTTTTAGTAACTAGAGATATAAGAGAGGGGGGATTCTCACTCGACTACGAAAAAGAGGCTCGCGAACAGCCTTGCCTGGCATATTTCTATCCAATGCCAATTCTCTCCTGAACAAGGTAGAAGAATTAAGACTGCTGATGCGTTTCAAGGACCTCGCTTCCTCGTCTGTCATCTGCTTCTCTGAGACCTGGCTTAATGAGAACATTCCAGATAGCGCGATCAGCCTCGAGGGTTTCCAGCTGATTCGTGCTGACCGCGTCACAGAGCTGTCCGGTAAGTTTATCGGAGGAGGAGTGTGCTTCTATATTAACAACAGCTGGTGCTCTGACGTAACGGTGATTTCCAAACACTGTTCTCCCGCCCTGGAATTTCTTTTCATTAACTGCAAGCCATTTTATTCCCCGCGCGAGTTTGCCTCATTCATTCTCGTCGCTGTGTACGCCCCTCCTGACGCGGACACGCGCGAAGCTCAGCGCGTGCTCGCAGATCACATCCAACTTACGGAGCGGAACTTTCCAGACTCCCTGGTTATCGTGGTGGGCGATTTTAACCAGAGCAATCTGAGTCACGAGCTCCCCCGCTACAAACAGTGTATTAAATGTCCAACCAGAGGAAATAACACGCTGGATCATTGTTATACTACAGTAAAGGACGCATATCGCGCTGTTCCCCGCGCTGCGCTGGGTCTATCTGATCACGTGATGGTTCACCTCATCCCCACATACAAACAAAGACTGAAACTCACTAAACCTGTTGTGACCACCACAAAGAAATTGACCAGTGAAGCTGGAGAGAAACTGAACACATGCATGGAAATAACTGACTGGGGCATGTTTAAAAGAGCCACACATGATCTTAATGAGTACACAGACACTGTGAACTCATATATCAACTTCTGTGAGGAGAGCATTCTCCCATCGCGCACCAGGGTGAGATATTCTAATGACAAGCCTTGGTTCACAGCTAAGCTCAGACGGATCAGGAAGGAGAAGGAAGCAGCGTTGAAAAGTGGAGACAGGGACTGCTACAGAGAGGTCAAATATCGGTTTAACAGAGAGCTGAGGAGAGCTAAATCTGTGTATTCTGAGAGACTCCAGCAGCAGTTCACTGTTAATGACTCGGCTTCTGTGTGGAGAGGACTGAGGCAAATCACCAACTATCGGCCTCAGGCTTCTAAAGGTCAGGATGACAAAGCCCTTTGTCAAAGACTGTCCCAACACTATGCCCGTTTTGACACCT
The DNA here is from genome assembly GCA_020510985.1 of Pholidichthys leucotaenia. NCBI lineage: Eukaryota > Metazoa > Chordata > Actinopteri > Cichliformes > Pholidichthyidae > Pholidichthys > Pholidichthys leucotaenia. Next base: position 491,594,928 of record CM035838.1, read on the forward strand.
CGTCAGCTGTGTCCAACTCACCCACTCCACCCAGCTCCACTGCCTCCTCAGCCCCTAATTCATCAAAAGCGGTCCCCCCTCCTCCTCCTCCTCCTCCCCCCCTCCCCTTGTCATCAGTGAGCAGGACGTGCACAGACAGTTCTCCAGACTGAACCCGCACAAGGCCCCCGGGCCGGACGGTGTGTCTCCCTCCACCCTGAGACACTGTGCGAAAGAGCTGGCTCCTGTCTTCACAGACATTTTTAACACCTCCCTTAAGCAATGTCACGTGCCGACCTGCCTCAAATCCTCCACCATCATCCCTGTCCCCAAGAAGCCACGGATTACTGGACTTAACGACTACAGACCTGTAGCGCTCACCTCTGTAGTCATGAAGTCCTTTGAGCGCCTGGTCCTGTCTCACCTCAAGTCCATCACCACACCCCTCCTAGACCCGCTGCAGTTTGCCTACCGTGCTAACAGGTCTGTGGATGACGCAGTCAACCTGGCCCTCCACTCCATCCTGCAGCACCTGGACTCCCCGGGAACCTACGCCAGGATTCTGTTTGTGGACTTCAGCTCCGCATTCAACACCATCCGCCCCGATCTGCTCCAGGACAAGCTGTCCCTGCTCAACGTGCCTGACTCCCTCTGCAGGTGGATCACCGACTTCCTGACGGACCGGAGACAGCATGTGCGGCTGGGGAAGTCTGTCTCAGACTCTGTTAGCATCAGCATTGGATCACCCCAGGGCTGTGTACTTTCCCCCCTACTCTTCTCCCTTTATACCAACTCCTGCACCTCCTCCCACCAGTCTGTTAAGCTGATTAAGTTTGCGGACGACACCACCCTCATCGGGCTCATCTCCAACGGCGACGAGTCCGCCTACAGGGAAGAGGTGGCCCAGCTGGCGTCCTGGTGCAGCCACAACAACCTGCAGCTGAATGCTCTGAAGACAGCGGAGATGATTGTGGACTTCAGGAAAGTCACATCCCCCCTGCCCCCCCTCACCATCACAGGCTCTCCCATCACCTTTGCAGATTCCTTCCGCTTCTTGGGCACCACCATCACCCGTGACCTCAAATGGGAGCCAACCATCAGCTCCCTCATCAAAAAGGCCCAGCAGAGGATGTTCTTTCTGCAGCAGCTGAGGAAGCTCAAGCTACCCACCAAGATGTTAGTGCAGTTCTACACGGCCATCATCGAGTCCATCCTCACCTCCTCCATAACTGTGTGGTATGCAGGAGCCACTGCCAGGGACAGACTAAGGCTGCAGCGCGTCGTGCGCACTGCTGAGAAGGTGATTGGCTGCAAACTCCCATCTCTCCAGGACCTGTACATCTCCAGGACCCGGAGGCGTGCTGGCCGGATCATAGCCGATCCTTCACACCCTGGTCACGTACTGTTTGCCCCCCTCCCCTCAGGTAGAAGGCTTCGGTCCATTCGGACTAAAACCTCTCGGCACATGAACAGCTTCTTCCCCTCTGCCATCAGACTGCTGAACACTAAGTGACTTTTGACTCTCGTGCACTATGTACAGCAGCTCAACCAGACTCATGTCAATCATCACTGTTTTTCTGTTGCATTATTGACTGCACTATGTGGTACTTCACATTATCTGCTACATGCTAATTTTTTAAACTGCCTTGACTAGTACTACTCATTATTACTAGTATTATTATTATTATTATTATTATTACTTATTTTTCTACACTTATTGCACGTTCTAGTCCTTTAGTTTTTTAGTTTATCCCTTTTTCTCATTATGTTTTTAATGTTGCAGCATGGCACCGAGACAAATTCCTAGTTTGTGTACTACATGAACAATGGCAATAAATCTGATTCTGATTCTGATCTGATTCTGATTCTGATTCTGAACTCCTGGAGTCCCTATTGTCCAATCAAATTGCTGAGTCAGAAGTAACTGTTGTATAAGTGGGCTTATGCTCCTTTCTGCTCTGGCACCCCTACAATTTGGACGAGGCTGGTGTGCACGCTGCTGTATATACACTTCATTTTGAGCGTCTGCTAGGCCGAGTGTCCTTTTGAATGGGAGCTTGGATATAGTCAACCCAGTCACATAATTCTGGCTGCACACGCTCAGCCGTGGAAGGGCCCCACAACTGGAGCAAAACTGGATGATAAAATTTATGTCAGACAAGCCTCACGCTCAAGCAGACGTGTGGAATGGAAGTGGAGCATAAATCCACATGAACAGGATCTGCACATGTCTGCAGGGGTGGAGTATAAATGCAGCACAGCAAAGTGGGAAAGTTCTAGTTCTGACAGAACCATCTTAGTCAGGGAACATCTCTGGGTGTTTCTGGCTTTATTTTACCATCTTTAGTTGATTTGCCTATTTTGCCCCATTTTAGTTAAAACCATCAATATTCCCTGTTCCTTCCTCTGTTACACAGCTTCACTTTCTCTTGTTATTTCCCCTCATCCCCTGGTTCCACCTGGGGAATGCAACAAGTGTAAATGAGGAACCAGATATAACCAGGTGTAATCAACTTTATTCTTCAGGGGAGTGACTCAGTTTTTAACCATCAGTTTCCTGTTTCAGGATCAGTTTGATAATTTAGAGAAACACACCAGCTGGGGCATCGACTTCCTGGAGCGATACACCAAGTTTGTTAAAGAACGGGCTGACATCGAGCAGAGCTACGCCAAACAGATCAGGTACCACACCTAGACAATACACCTGTAGAGTACACCTGTATAACCACACCTGGACATCCACATCTGTACGACCACATCTGTACACCCCCATCTGTACAACTACATCTGCACATCCAGACCTGTACATTCACACCTGTACAACTGCATCTGTACAATCACACCTGCTCATCCACACCTGTAGATCTACACCTGTACGACCACATCTGTACACCCACATCTGTACATCTACACCTGTAGAACCACATCTTTACATCCAGACCTGTACAACAGCACCTGTACAACCACACCTGTGCATTCACATCTGTACATTCACACCTGTGCAGCCACATCTGCACAATCACATCTGTACATTCACACCTGTACAACCACATCTGTACAATCACCCCTGTCCATCTGCACTTGTACAACCACACCTGTACATCTACACCTGTACAACGACATCTGTACATCCACATCTGTACATCTACAACTGTACATCTACACGCGCACAACCACACCTGTACATCTACCCTGTACAATCACATCTGTACATGCACACCTGTTCATCTACACCTGTACAACCACATCTGTGCATCCACACCTGTACATCTACACCTGTACAATCACATCTGTACTTTCACACCTGTACATCTACACCTGTACAACCACATCGTTACATCCAGATCTTTACATTTACATCTGTACATCCACATCTTTACAGCCACTTCTGTACATCCACACCTGTAGACCAGTTGTGGACTGATCTGAGAACAGAAGTGGGAGAAGAAACCTTTAGATCTGCTACTTTCTACATCAGGACAAAAATAAACGGTTCAAATAATTTTCTTTCCATCCTGGTTAAAGTTGTCTTTTACTGATGAAGTTGTTCTGCCTTACCTGTCCCTCTGTCCTACCTGCCCTTCTATGTCCCTCTGTCTCCAGGAGTCTGTCCAAGAAGTACCACCCCAAGAGAAGCAGAGAAGATGAGAGCAGGTGAGTCATCACATTTCCTTTTCGCGCCCCTGACAAGCTCTACCACTGATCAACTGTAAACTGTCTGGCTGGTATGTAAGAACGAGGCTGAGACCCAGTTAGGAACTTGGGAAGCTTTCTAGATTCCTTGTTTCAGCTAAAGATGTCTCTGATTGGTTGTTTCAGGTATACCTGGTGTTTAGCATTTGCAGCGACTCTCCAGCAGCTGAACGATCTTGCTGTTCAAAAAGAAGAACTTGCTGAAAACCTGAACTCACAGATTGTCTGTGAACTGACGCGATACACCCACGAGCTGAAGGCTGAGAGGAAGAGTGTGAGTACTAACTAGCTAACTAAGTTTGCTAGTTAACTAGTTAACTAGGCAGCAAACTAATCCACGTCTGCTGTTGTTTTGTTTTCATATCATTTGTCTCTTCAGTGAAAATTCAATTCAATTCAGCTTTATTTATATAGCGCCATTTCACAACAACAGTCATCTCATAGCACTATCAACTGTAGGGGGGAACCCCCACAGTTGCAGAAAGACCCCAGCAATCAGGCGATCCCCTATGAACAAGCGCTTGGCGACGGTAGAGAGGAAAAACTCTCTTTTAACAGGAAGAAACCTCCAGTAGAACCAGGCTCAGGGAGGGGCAGTCATCTGCTGCGACTGGCTGGGGGGTGAGGGGATAGAGAAGAAGAAGAAAAGAACAGACATGTAGAGAGCAAACAGCACGATGGGGACTCAATCTATGGGAGAGAACAAACAGATGTTAATGACCAGTAAAAACTGAAAAAAAAATAAAAATTCATTGAGAGTGAAGAAAGGAGTGAACCCCAGTGCATTAATGGAGATCCCCCGGCTGTCTAAACCTAATAGCAGCATAACTAAGGGAGGGTTCAGACACACGTGATCCCTCCGTAATTATAGACTATATGAAAAAGGAAGGTTTTAACCCTATTCTTAAAAACAGAGATCGAGTCTGACTCCCGAATCCAGATTGGCAGCTGGTTCCACAAGAGAGGAGCTTGATAACTGAAGGCTCTGCCCCCATTGTACTTTTGGAGATTCTAGGTATTACAAGTAATCCAGCATTTTGGGAGCATAGGATAATAGGGTAATATAAGATCTTTTAAATAAAAAAGGGCCTGATTGTTTAGAGCTTTGAAAGTGAGAAGAAGGATTTTAAACTTAATTCTAAACTCTATGGGAAGCCAATGAAGCGAGGCCAGAACCGGAGAGATATGATCTCTCTTTCTAGTACCTGTTAAAACTCTTGCTGCAGCATTTTGGATCAACTGAAGACTTTTTAAAGATGTTTTAGGACAACCTGATAATAAAGAATTACAATAATCTAATCTAGAGCTAACAAAAGTGTGGATCAGTTTCTTAGCATCACTCTTGAGACAAGATGCTCCTAATCTTGGCAATATTACGCAAATGATAGAAGGCAGTCTTAGAAATGAATTAAATATGTGAATTGAAAAACAGATCTTGATCAAAAATAACTCCAAGGTTCCTCACAGAGCTATTAAGAGAAAGAGTAACTGCATCCAAACTAAGAGTTTGATTTGGAAAGGTATTTCTAAGGTTTTTTGGACTAACAAGAATGACTTCAGTCTTATCTGAATTTAATAGCAGGAAATTACAAGTCATCCAAGCTTTGATTTCCTTAAGACAGGCTTCTAACTTGACTAATTGATTACAATCATCTATCTTCATTGACAGGTATAATTGTGTGTCATCTGCATAACAATGAAAATGTATACAGTGCTTTCTAATAATGTTGCCTAATGGAAGCATATATAAACTTAAAAGAGTAGGGCCTAGCACAGATCCCTGTGGAACTCCATGACTGAGCTTTGAGCTGAAAGAAAACTCATTATTGACATGAACAAACTGGAACCTATCAGATAAATAAGATCTAAACCACTGCAACGAAGTTCCATTAAGTCCAACATAGTGTTCTAATCTATCAAGTAGAATATTATGATCGATAGTATCAAAAGCTGCACGAAGGTCTAAAAGGACAAGTACAGAAACACGTCCATTATCAGATGCGATGAGGAGTTCATTAGTGACCTTCACTAAGGCTGTTTCAGTGCTATGATGGATTCTAAACCCAGATTGAAACTCTTCAAATAAACCTTTTCCCTGCAAGTGGTCAAATAACTGCGTAGCAACAACTCTTTCTAAGATTATTGAAATGAAAGGGAGATTAGAGATTGGTCGATAGTTAGCTAAAACTCCTGGATTCAGTGTTGGCTTTTTGAGTAAGGGTTTAATTACAGCCGTTTTAAAAGCCTGCGGTACATGGTCTAACGTTAATGAAGAATTGATTATATGAAGAATAAGGCTACCAATAAGTGGGAAGACTTCTTTAAATAACCTGGTAGGAATAGAGTCTGTAAGACAAGTTGAAGGCTTGGATGAGGAAACTATTTTGTCTAACTCTAAAAGGTCAATTGGAGTAAACTCATCCAAACAGATGTCAATTGAAGGAGTTGTAGTAGTTATTGTATTTAAATTAATGGTGGGAAGAATGTGACTGATTTTATCTCTGATAGATGAAATTTTATTATTGAAAAAGTTCATAAAGTCCTGACTAGTAAGCTCTAAGGGAATGCTAGGATTGACAGAGTCCTGACTCTTTGTCAACCTGGCTACAGTACTGAAAAGAAACCTGGGATTATTCTTGTTCTCTTCTATTAATGCAGAGTAATAACTCGTTCTAGCTTTTCTCAGAGATTTTTTTATAAATTAAAAGATGATTTCTCCAAAATAAATAGATTTCATCTAAATTAGTGGAACGCCATTTTCTTTCTAATTGACGAGTCTTCTGTTTTAAGCTACGAATTTCTGTGTTGAACCAAGGAGTTAGAAATCTCTGATTAGACTTTTTCTTTTTTAAGGGGGCCACCAAGTCTAGAGTCTGATGCAGAGAAGCTGAAACACTATCCACCATGTTATCAATTACAGAAGGAGCAAGCTGTCTATAGGTTATTTCCGTTGTGTTGACACATGGCATAGAGGAAACAATCTGCATAAATTTGGTAACAGCATCATCTGAGAGGCATCTACTGTAATAATATTTTTCTTTAGGAGCCAAATAGTCAGAAATAGTAAAATCAAAGGTTAACAGACAATGGTCTGACAGTACAGGGTTATGAGGAGACACTACAAGATTTTCTATTTCTATGCCATATGTCAGAACAAGGTCCAATGTATGGTGGAGGTAATGAGTAGAATTTCCTACTTTCTGAGAAAACCCAATCGAGTCTAATATTGAATTAAATGCCACATTAAGGCAGTCACTATCTACATCCACATGTATATTAAAGTCCCCTACTATAATTATTCTATCAGATTTCAGCACTAAATCAGCTAAGAATTTGGCAAATTCGGATAAAAACTCTGAGTAGGTTGATGGGGGACGATAAACTATGGCAAATAAAATTGGGTTTAGCCTAAAATTGCTAAAATGCCCAATACTGAGGACCAGGCCCTCAAAGGAATTATAACATGTTTTTTGCTTTACATTAACTAGTAATTTGGAATGGTAAATTGTTGCTACTCCTCCTCCACAATGAGAACTTCGTGGATTGTGACAGTTTAAACTCGAAAAGCACTCATAGAGCGCATACCTCTGCCAAGGCTCCTTCCGTTTGTCATGGATCACCTCCAAAATGTAAAGGGTTTGTGTGTAGGCCTGTAGCCACTTGTGGTGAAAATTGCATCAAAGTCTGACCATCAGTTTTGGAGTATTGTTGCTAACACACTGTGAGAAGATAAGAGCCTTGGCTGAGGTATGCATTCTCAGATCATCACCAAAATCTAATCATCTGTTCCCCGTGGCATTACACACCTTTCCTGAAAATTTTGTCCAAATCCGTTCATAACTTTTTGAGTTATGTTGGTAATAGACAGACAGAGGTTATTACCTCCCCCATGGCGGAGGTAATAACCAGAGGGAGTTGATTCATTTAAACCAACATAATCCTCTTGTCCTAACCAAGTCTCTGTAAGGGAAATTAAATCAATCTGATGATCAATTAACAGATCATGGACTAACAGAGACTTGGGAGTTAGAGACCTAATATTTAATAAACCACATTTAATTTTTAAATTATGAGGAGGAACAGAGGCCAAATCGTTCAATTTAGAGGCTTCATGTTTAATTTGAGTTTTACCAACTTTTTGCTTAATCACTTTGGGATGCTTATACATTATATTTTTATTTACTTTGGAGGGAGCAGACAACGATTCTCTGATGGGGAAGACAGGGGCTAAGCTGAGGGATGGCGGATGAAGAGGAGCTGCAGAGAGGCGTGTAAGACTGCGACTCTGCTTCCTGGTCCCAACTCTGAGTAGTCAGGGTTTTGGAAATTTTGACATGAAAATGAAAATGTTGCTCATCTGTTGTAGAAATAATTTCTTTTCTACACTTATGACGGAATGGAACAAGCTCCCCACTTCTTTGAAGACCAGAACAAATTACAGAGACTTTTCCACAGAGACTAAAAAATGGATTTTAAGGAATCAAGCCTGCCAGCATTGACTCTCTCCCTTAAATAGGATTTGAAATTATCCTCTTAAATTGTTACCTCCACCAAGTCATGTTTCTACCAGGGTTTGTCTGTCTGTTACCAACATAACTCAGAAAGTTATGAACGGATTTTGATGAAATTTTCAGGAAAGGTGTGTAATGGCACAGGGAACAGATGACTAGATTTTGGTGATGATCTGAGAGTGCATACCTCCACCAAGGGCTTTGTTTGTATTTGTGCAGCAGGATTACACAAAAACTACTGCATGGATTTGGATGAAATTTTCACCAGCGGTGCTTCTTGGGCTACAGAGGAATCCATTACATTTTGGTGCTGATCTGAGAATGCATACCTCAGCCAAGGCTCTTATCTTCTCACAGTGTGTTAGCAACAATACTCCAAAACTGATGGACAGACTTTGATGCAATTTTCACCACAAGTGGCTATAGGCCTACACACAAACCCTTTACATTTTGGAGGTGATCCATGAGAAACGGAAGGAGCCTTGGTGGAGGTATGTGCTCTATGAGTGCTTTTCTAGTTATTATGTGTGCCGTCTCGCTTTATCTTTTTACCTTTTAAACTTACTCCCTGCTTGTTTCAGGGTCAACAGTTTCTGAAACCCGACCTGAATTGCTTTCTATATGTGCTGTTTTTCTTTTAATGTCTTCCTGCCCGCCTCAGGGGCTACAGATGGAAATTAGTGAGAACGCTAGAATCTGGTACAGAGCATCTTTACCCTGTGTTTAAGGTTTTTTCTGTACCTGTTCCCTGACAAATAAACCGATAAACTAAACTAAACTAAACTTCTATCAAACAGTGAATAAGGGTGTTTTTACCTTGACATGTTTGGGCCACTTCTTGCAGCCTTCCTCAGAAAGGTCATGTGATATTGTTGTGACAGTCAGCTGTTTGTATCAGCTGTTTGTTCAGGTGACAACACAGGAACCGTCACAGTACCATACCTGAGAGGCATGACTGACAGAATCCAGAGGACAATGAAAAACTACCACGTCAACATCCCAGTAGAACCACACACCACTCTGAGGAAACTTTTGGTTCGTCACAAAGACATAATATCCACAAGAAAGCAAAAGTCATGTTCTCTATGCAATACCATGCTGATCATGCAACAAAACCTACAGAGGAGGAACAGGAAGAACCTTAGGAACCAAAAAAAAGGAACACAGGAAAGAATGTGAACAAGCAACAAGCGCAAGGTACATATGAGCACAAAAAGCAACAGCTGAACCATAGAACCTGAAATCTGCCGTGTCTGACCACTAAGAAAGGGAAGATCATATCATGGACTGGCAAGAGGCAAATGTTACCGGCACAGAAAGCAACAAATACCACCGTTGGATCAGGAAAGCCATGGAGATCAGAAAAAGGACCCAAGAACCACCAACAGGGATGAGGGATCCAGGGGCCGTAGTCGTCCTCTGCTGTCTGGTAAACCTGAGTAAAATAGCTGATTGTCACAAGAACATCAGGTGACCCTTCTGAGGAAGGCTGCAAGAAGTGGCTGGAACATGTTATGGTAAAAACCTTTTCCACTATCTGATAGAAAAGAAAGAGTGGTGGGTGCTCTGGGGTGTCGCGTGGTATGTGGGGCGCCGTATGGGTCTGGACCATTATTCATCATTTTTATTATTATTATTATTATTATGTATGTTTGTGTGTACAAGATGCATGAGAGTAAATGTGAGTGTGGCTGCCCCATCATGCCTGTGGTGCTGGTGAGCGCTGGGGTGCGATGTTGGTGGGTTCTAGGCTGCTCGGCCTAGTGGCCCTCACACTGGGTTGACATCTGGGGGCAGTGGGCAGCCTCCAGAACCAGTTTTGGAGCTGGCTTCTGAGGGGGGGGCATGGATTCTCTTCTAGACTGCCTCCCTCCCAATCTTACCTCCCCCCCCCCCCCCCGTAGCCCCCAATTCTGTGTTGAACATCCATCTTATTGCATTCACTTAGACTTTTAGGGTGGGGGGGTGCTGAACTGTGTGAGTGAAGAGGATCCCTCTGTTTACTATGCAGTGGGGCCACACTCACCTCAAAAAGAAAAAAAGATCCTGTATTACCCTATTATCCTAACAGAGCACTACGCTCCCAAAATGCTGGGTTACTTGTAATACCTAGAATCTCCAAAAGTACAATGGGAGGCAGAGCCTTCAGTTATCAAGCTCCTCTCCTGTGGAAGCAGCTGCCAATCTGGATTCGGGAGTCAGACTCGACCTCTGTTTTTAAGAATAGGGCTAAAACCTACCTTTTTGATCTAGCCTACAATTAGGGAGGGATCATGTGTTTCTGAACCCTCCCTTAGTTATGCTGCTAATAGGTTTAGTCAGCCGGGGGACCTCCAGTAATGCACTGGGCCTCACTCCTTTCCTCACTCTCTATGAAATATTTTTTTTTTGCTGGTCATTAACATTTGTTTGTTCTCTCCCATAGATTGAGTCCCCATCGTGCTGTTTGCTCTCTACATGTCTGTTCTTTTCTTCTTCTCTATCCCCTCACCCCCCAGCCAGTCGCAGCAGATGACTGCCCCTCCCTGAGCCTGGTTCTGCTGGAGGTTTCTTCCTGTTAAAAGGGAGTTTTTCCTCTCCACCGTCGCCAAGTGCTGCTCACAGGGGATCGCCTGATTGCTGGGGTCTTTCTGCAACTGTGGGGGTCCCCCCTACAGTTGATAGTGCTATGAGATGACTGTTGTTGTGAAATGGTGCTATATAAATAAAGTTGAATTGAATTGTATGTTGTTAACATCCAGCACCTGTAGAAGTATAGACTGCTGACTAGCCCCTCCCACCTTTACAGACTTGTCTAACTCAAATGTTAGCTAGCCAGTTATTACCACTGACCAAGCCACTAGTTTGACCAGTTTGTTTTTTGCAGCATTTCCAAGATGGTCGTCGTGCCCAGCAACACATCGAGAGTTCCTGGAAACAGCTGGAGTCTGTAAGTGACCCTAACTCCTCCCACTCTGACCACGACTTCCTCTACCAGTGAGTGTAGACAGGATATAAAGACAGTAGATCTCTTCCAACATCATAGAAAAATGAAGCTCTGCTTCCTGGATTTAGGATGCCGCCATCTTGTTCTGGTGATGTCATTCAGAGTCTGTAGCTGTAGGGACACTGAAACAGAACTGCGGTGTAGAGGCCCTGCCCACACAGCCACCATCACAGTCTATGCAGCAGTCAACTGGAAAGCTGCTTCAAACACAACCAATCAGGACCATGTTGAGTCATGACCACACCCCCATTTATTTAGGATCAGATTACTGATGGAAACCAAAGTGGTCAAAAATGAAAATTTAAATGTAAATCTGAGTGACAAAATGCTGGGGAGAAGGGGCGGGGCCTGAAGTGTTACCGGACCCCGTCACCAGAGGGCGCGCATCACTTTGTCAGCCATCTTTGTTTCAAGTCTATGCCTGTGAATCCAGACTGAGGGCTTCCATGTTGTGGCTGTTCAGAGTAAACGGCGTTTTGAGCGGGATTGCAAGGAGGCGGAGCGAGCCCAGCAGGCCTCTGACCGCCTTGACCTCGACAACAAGAGTGATGGAGAGAAGGTCAGAATGACATCACACATCCGCTTTAATATTATTGGATGTTGCTCACTTACTCACACAAATAATATTTGATGTAAAATCTGTTTAACTTGTCTCTGTGGTTCCATGCATTGGTCCGTCCGTCCCACAGCGCTGCTCTCTGAAGGTACGCCTTGTCTCTTTCACCGCCGTCATTCTTTGATCGGGTTTGTTTCTGTGTCCTCATTAAAAATCGGCTCCTTTTCAGGCTCGTCAGACAGCTCAGCAGAAAAAACAAGCGGCTGAAGAGTCCAGGAAGGACTATGCGACCAGTTTAAACCAGTTTAACCAGGACCAGCACCAGCACTACCACACCTTGGTCCCAGTGATATACCAGGTAAACCCATGCTGGTCCCAGTAGTGTTCCAGCAGGGCCGTTCAGAGACCATTTGAGGGGCAGGGGCTCAAATTTGAAAAAAGGGGCACATGGAGCAAGATTTGTTAACAATATTTATAGTGGGGAAAATAAGTATTGAATGGGTCAACATTTTTCTCATTCAGCATATTTCTGACCTGAGATTTTCACCAGACATCAGCAACAACCCAAGTAATCCACACATACAAAGAAATCAAGGCAGCTGTCTTCACAAAACAAGTTATATTTAATGAAGTGGAATGACACAGGGAATAAGTATTGAACACACTTGGTGAAATTCATTTACTATTTAGTACAAAAGCCTTTGCTGGAAATGACAACTTCCAGACGCCTCTCATATGGAGAAACTAGGTGCAGGCATTGCTCAGGAGTGATTTTAGCTCATTCTTCCACACAAACTCTCTTCAATATCTTCAAGATTCCGTGGGTGTCTTCTATGAGCTCTGATCTTCAGTTCATTCCATCCATCCATCCATCCATCCGTCTTCTACTGCTTTTCCAGAGGTCCAGGCCACAGCAAATAGGAGAGTTTTTAACCTGTATTTAAAGCAGCTGAGAGCTGCAGCAGCCCTGATGCTTTCTGGGAGTTTGTTCCACATGTGAGGAGCATAAAAACTAAACGCTGCCTCACCATGTTTGCTTCTAACTCTGAGCACAGATAGGAGGCCTGACCCTGATGACCTGAGGGCTCTGGGTGGTTCATAATGGACCAGCAGATCTGAAATGTATTTTGGCCTTAAACCATTCAGAGCTTTATAAACCAACAGCACTATTTTGGAATCTGTTCTTTGAAAGACAGGAAGCCAGTGTAAAGGTCTGAGAACTGGAGTTACAGTCATGTGAAAAAAATTGGAAAACCCTTTAAATATTCAGTTCTTTATGAAGAAATGTTCACATATCTGTCTGACCTTGTTTTTGTTTTTATTTGCATTTTTAAACATTTATTTTAGCCATTGTAAGTGGGAATGAATGTAAGGATGTCCTAAAAAAGACGGGGGGTGGGGGTGTCCTAATTTATTCCTCACTATTTGTTTAGAATTGCATTTTACAGAAAATTTGAAAAAAAGTTTTCAATTCATTTTTAATTGTTTAGTTGTATTATGTGAATCTCCCAATATTTTTAACATTGATATTTAATATCCATATGTCCAAATATGTTAAAAAAAACACACAGGCTTATACAGGATGTCCTAATTTTTTCACATGACTGTATATGACTTGACTGTATATGAGCTGTCTGATGGACTTTTTAGGGAGACCTGTTCAGGTTCAGGTTCAGGTTCCTTTCTTTGTACCCGTAGGTAGATTTGTTTTGCAGTCTGGTGACATCCATGTTTACAAACCACAATTACATTCAACATAGACACAAACACAGGCACACATGAAGCTGACTATAGACATGATAAAAATACTCAAGGCTCCATCAATCAGGATATAAAGACAAAGAGATGAGAGAAAAACTAGAGATAAGAGAGAAGGGTCATATTAAAAAAGTTAAAGACTAGTCAAAGAGGTTAAAAACTCAAAGGTCTAAAACCCAATAAAATATTTAGAACCCAGATAACATCCTAGAAAAATAAGTAAATATAAAATGGAGTTAATAAATAGGTAACTAAATTATGTGCAATATATTGTTACAACTTGTTCAACTCTTTGACAGCAGCAGGAACAAAGCTGTTTTTGTAGCGCTGGGTTCTACTTTTTGGGACAGCAAACCTCCGTCTGGAGGGAAGAAGCTGAAAGTTGCAGTGCAAAGGGTGGGAGTTGTAGAAGAGCTTGGAAGAACGAGGCGATGTGATTCATAAACCAAAGTTTATTATCAGCTCCTCTAACAAGTCTCATCCTAGTGTAGCAGCAGAAGAAGGAAAAAGAGACCGAACACCTTCGGCTCTATGAACTTATACTTGCACATAACAAAAGACATGCATATCAAAAGCAGACATCCCTCATTATCTTAATCCCCCCATTGTCTTCGTACTCCTCCTCATGGCCCTGGGGGGTCAGGGCAGCCCCTCCGGTCTCCACCGCAGTGCCTGGGATGCTCTTTGATCTTCACTGGCGGTTGAGACTCTTTGTCCTGTTCTGAGGTGTGAAGTCGCCTTACATATGTAATCACCAAACATTCCCACATGCTTCAACATATGTAGGTTATGGAATATATGATTAATATAGACCACAGCCCCCCCCCCCCAAACGACTAAGAAAAGGACAATAGAAAAATTCACAGTTTAAGATAATTACTATGACATACTAACTGCTACACCTCTTGACAAGGAAGAAACTTTCCAGCAGCCATGCTCCTAAGAGAGTTCAGTGGTAATCATAACAGCATAGTAAAATCACAAGTCAGTCCTAAACTGTTGCAGCACAATTAGTGAACAACTGTTGAGTAGTTTGCATCAGTCCCTGTGCTGTCTGGGTTTTAATCTTGTCCCGAATCTGCTGTGGGTCCGCTTGGGCGTCCTGCTGGGACCTTCTTGTGAGGAATCTGCAGCTTGGGGAGGAGAGTGATTAATTGTTCCCTGCAGGGGGGCTGAGTCTTTTCTCTTGGGGGGTCTACCCCGCCGAGGTGCTCTCGCCAACCGTGCAGGCTCGTCTCTCAACAAGAAGGCAGGTTTAAGTCTGTCAATGCTGACTGTTTCTTTTCTATCCCCAAAATCAAGCACAAAGTGTTTATCACCAGGTTCCAGCACTCTGAATGGTCCATCGTATGGTGGGCGGAAGGTTGGTTTTAAAGCTTCATGCCTAACAAAAACGAATTCAGCGTTTTTTAAAGCTTGGGGGACAAAAACCCGTGGAAAAGACTGATGTGCCGGTCCGGGGAGAGAGTCCGGTCCGTTGCTGCCTAAAAACCTCGGGGCTGGAAGATGCCCTGGCTCTGGGTTCTCTGGTAAAAATTCACCTGGGAGCCTGAGAGGTTGTGCAAAAACTAATTCTGCTGGGGAGGCGTCTAGATCCTCTTTAGGCGCAGCACGCAACTCCAATAAAACCCAGGGGAGTTTATTTACCCAATTTGTATCCGTTAGTGAGGCTCTGAGGGCGGCCTTTAAAGACCTGTGAAAACGCTCGCATAACCCATTAGCCTGAGGGTGATAAGCGTTGGTGCGGTGAATTGTTGCCCCTAAGCTGCTGGACATGGCTGACCAAAGCTCCGAGACAAATTGAGGCCCCCTATCGGACGTGATGTCCGATGGGACGCCGAAACGTGCCACCCAGTTTGTCAAAAAAACGCGAGCGACTTCCTCCGCTGTGGTTGACGCCAGAGGGACTGCCTCTGGCCAGTGCGTGGTGCGGTCTATCATTGTTAACAGGTGTGTGAAACCTTGGGAGGAAGGTAGTGGTCCCACAAGGTCGACATGAACGTGGTCGAACCTTCTAGCAGGGATTGGAAAAGGCTCCAGAGGGGCTTTTGTGTGTTTGTGTATTTTGGCGCGCTGACAAGAAATGCAAGTTTTTGCCCATTCTTTTACATTTTTGCGCAGGCCAGGCCACACAAACTTTTCGACGACCATTTTAACCGAAGCGCGCACACCTGGGTGCACGAGGGAGTGAATTGAGTCGAAAATACGGCGGCGCCATGTAGCTGGGACTAACGGGCGCAGTCGGCCGGTTGAGATATCGCATATTAGGGGGGGCACGCCGTCGCGTAAACCTCTTTCCTCCAGCCTTAACCCTGTTGGTCCAGACAAGAGTGCGCGCACGTCCGCGTCACTACTTTGCTCTTCTGCCATGGCTGCATAATCTATTCCTGCATGGATGGGTGCTGCGTATGTGTCCGTGTTGGTGAAGAGCTCTGCGGCTGCAGTAGTATAATCTGTCTCCTCACACTCTGGTGATGTCACAGCGCGAGAGAGGCAGTCTGCTACCACGTTAAGTTTGCCTGCCACATGTCGAATGTCTGTGGTGAACTCTGAAATCGCAGCTAGCTGTCTTTGTTGCCTGCCTGACCACGGTTCGGAAATTTTAGCCATGGCAAAGGTGAGCGGTTTGTGGTCTACAAAAGCCGTGAAACTCCGCCCTTCTAACCAGAACTGGAAGTGGCGGATGGATAAATGAAGCGCTAGCAGCTCCCTGTCAAAAGTGCTGTATTTACGCTCAGTTTGGTTTAGCGATTTGCTGAAGAATGCCAAAGGTTGCCAGATTCCGCTGACATGTTCTACAACTGCCCCTATAGCCAGGTCTGAAGCGTCTGTGGTTAGCGCAGTGCGGGCCGAGGGATCGGGGTGAACCAACAATGTGGCATTAGCTAGGGCGCTTTTTACTTCTGCGAAGGCGTGTTTGCGCTCCGGGGTCCATTCGACCGCGTTGGAAGGTTTTTGTTTTCTGAGCGCGTCATATAGGGGCTGCATGAGCTGAGCTGCATGGGGGAGGAAACCGTTGTAAAAATTAACCATTCCTAAAAATTCTTGCAGCGATTTGACCGTTCGTGGCCGTGGGAAATTTTTTATCGCGTGAACTTTGTCTGGAAGTGGTACTGCCCCCTTCGGAGAAACTCTGTGTCCTAAAAAATCAATTTGTGACACGCCGAATTTGCATTTGGCTGGATTGATTATTAACCCGTGCTCTTCTAGTCTCTGAAAAACCATAGTGAGATGCTGCTCGTGTTCTTCCTCAGACGGGCTGGCTACCAGCATATCGTCGAGGTAGACGAAAACAAAAGGGAGGTCGCGTAATACTGCGTCCATCATCCGCTGAAAGGTTTGAGCAGCGCCTTTGAGGCCGAAAGGCATCCGCAAAAATTCAAAAAGGCCGAAAGGGGTTATTACAGCTGTTTTAGGAATGTCCTCTGCTCGAACTGGGACTTGATGATAACCGCGGACCAGGTCTATTTTTGAAAAAATGCCCGCACCCGCCAGATGTAGTGAAAAATCTTGAATGTGAGGAATTGGGTAGCGGTCGTGCGCTGTCGCATTGTTTAATCTGCGGTAATCGCCGCACGGTCTCCAAGAACCGTCGGTTTTCGGAACCATGTGAAGTGGTGAGGCCCAGGGGCTTTTCGAGCGTCTGATAATGCCTAATTTTTCAAGGGTGGTAAACTCGTCCCGAACTATGGTGAGCTTGGCCGCGTCTAAGCGCCGAGCTTTGGCAAATACGGGTGGGCCCGTTGTGGGAATAAAATGTTCAACCCCGTGCTTAGCCACTGTGGCTGAGAATTTGGGAATTGTGAGTGCTGGAAATTGGGTGAGGAGTTGATCAAACTTGAGATGAGATGATGAGATGAGATTCAACTTTATTGTCATTACACATGTATGAATACAAGGTAACGAAACGTGACTTGGCATTTGGGCACGCTCTGCAGAGCGCATCCAAGGCCGGGGCAGCCGCTAGGCGCCAGTCATAAAGAAGAAAGGAAAAAAAGAAAAAGAGTGGATATGACACAGTAGGCGAGAGAAAAAAAACATGTTTTATCAAATTGACGCTTGAGTAAGTAAGCGAAATTTTGATTGCAGGCAAAAAAACCCTCAATGCTTATTTAGCAGACATTAGACAAATCACACAGCAGGGGGAGAGCAGTGTGTGTATATCAGTATGATGATATCAGTGTGTGTGCAGTGTTGAGTGTATCAGTTACTGGAGCACAACAAATAGTCTCCTAGGCAACGATAGATGTTATAGTTCATGAACGCTGTCCCTGAAGAGTTCTGTTTATTGCACAGCAGCGGTGTTTGGGTTAGCGAGCCAGCTAACACATCCGCTTATCTCAACTCTGGAGGAGTGAATTATCCAGGGGCGCCGATCAAGGCCGAATCTGCTCAGACAGAGTATAGGAGTATAGGATTTTCCTCTTCTCATATTCTGAGCTTACAATTCAAATTAACATTCACTGGCTTTAAATTCATATCATTCCCTGGAGAGCACGAAGCGACTCCAGATGTTTCCCCTTCTAAACACAGATGAACATGTCCGATAAGAGTCCATCTCTCTACAGTGCATGCAGATGGTAAATTCCATGTTGGTCATTTGCTGCTACTTCGTGCACTCCCCATCTGGTCGAATTATTGAGAAGCAGCTCCGCCGGGTCCGCATTTTGATTAGCTCCTCCAGTTAAATTTTCGATACACCAGGAGAACTCCAAAGCCCAATCGGCAGAAATCCTGTGATCGTAGCCAAAACAGGTAGATGTTTTTCCACATCCTCAGTCAAATCACACAGACACATGAGTTCCAATCCATGGGTCTCTCCACATTTGGGCTCCCCCGGGCCCAATTTTCTGTTTGAAAAGGTGGTGTCAATTGCGTTTAAAGCCCAGCTTATATCCATTTTCCGTATTTTCCATTTGGGTTGAGATCAGCAAGATGGTGAGATGGCACAGACACTCACTCAGACGCAGCAAGCTGGGATTAGGTCAGGAAGGCAGGATAGGAGGAGGGAGGAAAAATGCGACTGCTCTCACTGAAGGCAAAAGGAAGAAAAAAAAAACTTACCTCCTGCTGTGGTGACGCTGGCCTGCACGGGTGGTGGAGAAAGTCGGGCTGAGCAGGGAATAGAAGCAAAGGACAGTGCATTAACCAAGCACCTGTTCGCTAGATCGACTAATAACCCATGTGCACACAAAAAGTCTGCGCCCAACAAGTTAAAACTCACCGCCGCTACAACAAATGTCCATCTGTAGTTGCGGCCGTGGATGCGGAGGTGCAGGCTCTTTTCGCCAAAAGTGTCAATGCTGGAGCCGTTGGCTGCCACCGCTCCATTGCCCCGGGTGCCCATGGCTTGATCTGCTTGGGAGGGCATGACAAAACTTAGTTGAGCTCCTGTGTCAATAAGGAACTGCTTGCCGGTGTGACCGTCCGTCACATATAACAGCTTGCTTTTTTCGCCGAGAACCGCTGCCGTTAACGGCTCTCAGCTTTGGCATTTCCCGAAATCGTAAATTTGCAGGGGGGAACGCATTTGTGAGCCTTCTCGGCGAAGTGGTGGTGATAATAACAAACGTCGCTCCGTCTGTTACGTTTTGGCCGTGTCACTGTCACCGCGGGCTGGTTCTGCTTGGTGGTTTGTGGCTCCTCGTGGCTCCGGGCATCAGCGTTGAGGTCTGCGGATGCTGCTGTGGGTGTCTGCTCCTTGCAGGCGTTGACGAGCCGTTGAGCTTCGTGGGCCAGCACGCGGAAGTCTTGCTGGGTGCTGCATCACATGTTGGCGAGCGTCCCTCTCATGTGTGGCGGAAGCGTACTGAGGAATATGAATTGGAAGAGGAAGTTGTCATTGTCCTCTTCTTTAAGCTGCAGCAAGTCCTCCATGAGGGCCTTAGGTCTGCATCCTCTGTGGCCGTAAACCGCCAGGATCCTCTCGGCTCTCTCTTCGGCTGAGGGGACGTAATTTGCCACGATGGTCGTTTTCAGTACTTCATATTTGTCTTGGGCCAGCGGCCGCCGGATAATGCTCCGCACACACCTCGAAGTGGCGGCGTCGAGTTTGGCGACGATGTGATAGAACTTGGTATCGTCGGCCGTGATGCCCGCCAGTGTAAACTGGGCTTCAGCTTGTTGAAACCACGAGGCAGGGTCTTCCTGCCAGAAGTCCAGCAGCTTGACAGCGACGGCGTTTGTGTAAACCGTCACTGATGTGTCCGCAGGGTGAGAGTGCCTTGCTTCGGCTCTCTCAGCGGCGCTGGTGCTCGGTTGAGCCCTCTCTATCACTTCTGCCGAGGGGGAACGTCGTCCATCTGTTCCCCTGTCTGCGTGGGCGCCGGCGTCTGCCTGGGTCGCCACAGATGAGTCGATCGCGGGGGAACGCCTCTCGTCCATACTCGCGTCAGGGTCACCAGTGTAGAAGAGCTTGGAAGAACGAGGCGATGTGATATATAAACCAAAGTTTATTATCAGCTCATCTAACAAGTCTCATCTGAGTGCAGCAGCAGAAGAAGGAAAAAGAGACCGAACACCTTCGGCTCTATGAACTTATACTTGCACATAACAAAAGACATGCATATCAAAAGCTGACATCCCTCATCATCTTAATCCCCCCATTGTCTTTGTACTCCTCCTCATGGCCCTGGGGGGTCAGGGCAGCTCCTCCGGTCTCCACCGCAGTGCCTGGGAAGCTCTTTGATCTTCACTGGCGGTTGAGACTCTTTGTCCTGTTCTGAGGTGTGAAGTCGCCTTACATATGTAATCACCAAACATTCTCACATGCTTCAACATATGTAGGTTATGGAATATATGATTAATATAGACCACAGGAGTCATCATTTAAAATGGAGGTAGCCATCTTCTGTACCTGTCTGGTGTACAGGGATGTCAGGCTCATCTGTGACTCACCAGGCAAACGACTGGACCATCTAACTACCTGATCCAAGGATTTCCTCTGTTTCAGTTTTATCTGACCAAACCATGACACTAAAGAAAAGGATAAAACAGATTCAATAAAAGCCCGATAAAACATTGTCATTATGGTTTGGTCAGTTTGGAAGCGTGCAAGTTTTCTCAAGCAGTTCACAGTTCTCTTCAAAGTTTAAATTACTATCAATAATCGTCCCAAGATATTTGTAGGATTGTACACATTCGGTGGTCTGGCCTTTTAGTACGGTGACTTTGTGCCTGGGAGTTTTCCTCCTAAAGTCAATAATCATGTCTTTAGTTTTTGTTGTATTCAGCTGCAGGTAGGAATCCTCACACCAGTGAACAAAATCATCAACTACTGGGCCGTGGCCACTCTCACCATCCTGGAGGAGACTGACAATAACTGAGTCATCAGCATACTTTATAATGTGTCTGTTGTCATGTCTGCTCCGACACATGTTTGTGTACAGGATGAAGAGTAGTGGTGACAACACACACCCCTGAGGAGAGCCAGTAGAAGAGCACTTTAGGTCAGACAATGTACCATTGACCCTTACTCTCTGTGTCCTGTTGGTTAAGAAATCCAGAATCCAACCCACCAGATTATTGCTCAAATCAAATTGTTGCAGGAGCCTTTCAACTAAAATGTGAGGTTGGATTGTATTAAAGGCGGAGGAAAAGTCCACAAGTAAAAGTCTGGCGTGTGTCCCATTAAAATCCAGATGTTTAAAAAGCATGTTGAACAGAGTGACAGTGGCGTCCTCCACTCCTCTGTGAGGCCTATAGGCAAACTGCAGAGGATCCAATGCATGCTCAGTCTGCTTTAGGACCTCACATCTGACCAGTTTTTCAAAAATTTTCATTAAAATTGAAGTCAAAGCAACTGGTCTAAAGTCGTTTACCGTTTTAGGACAGCTGGATTTTGGAACGGGAACAACCACGGCTTCTTTCCAGATCTTAGGCACATGTTGTGTCTGTAAGGACTTATTGAAAATGTAATGAAATATAGGACTCAGTTCATGTGCACAGGACTTTACCAAGCGCCCACATATATTATCAGGGCCCTGACTTTTGTTCACTTTTACAGCGCAGAACTCCCTTTTAACATCCTGCACCTCAATATTAAAGTGCTGATTGTCTTTGAGTTTCTGTTTCAAATCTTGGGTTTCTGTGCTAAAATCAAAGGAGTCAAAACGACCATAAAAACAATTAAGAGCATTAGCCAGCTCTGTGTCTGAACTAAAACCATCTAAAAACACACGATTACTGCGCTCTGTGCTCTGAAGGCCTGCAATAGTTTTCATACTGGCCCAGGCTGAAACAAGCTTCTTTGTTGCCATCTTGCTTTCCAACTCTGATTTATAATTCTGTTTTGCTCTTAAAATTTCGGCCTTCAGCTCTTTTGTGGCAACCTGTAGCTCAGAAACAGACCCCTGTTTAAAGGCAAGTGCTTTCCTCTGTAAGCAGGATTTAACTGATTTTGTAACCCATGGCTTGTTGTTGGGATATATTTTGACACGTTTACGTGGAACGATCTTATTTTTACAGAAAGCCATGTATGAGCATGTGACGTCCACCAAAGAGTCCAAATCATCCCTGCAGGCCAGTGTGAACATCTCCCAGTCTGTACAGTTAAAGCATTCCTGGAGGCAGTGCACTGAATCTTCTGTCCACACATCACTGTCTCTGGTCTCCACCTTGCCTCTTCTGAGAGCAGTTTTATATGTGGGCAGCAAATGTACACAGTTGTGATCTGAGGATCCTACAGGAGGAAGGGGGAGTGATTTATAGGCCAGTATGGCCTATAAATCACTGTGGTCCAGAAGGTGTGTGTGGAGCGGCGGTGGGGCCAGAGGGGAAGCCCCTGGGAGTTCAACCTGCGGGACATGTTCCAATGGTGTCAGCTGATAGAGGCTGACCAGGCGCCGAGGTTCTTCAACCCGGCGCCTGGTCCTGTGAGGACAGCATTACAGTTGTCCAGTTTACTGAAGATAAATGCATGGACAAGTTTTTCTAGATCCTTCTTCTTCTTTTAGATTTGATTGGCAGTTGGCAACCAGCTTACAAGTGTATTACCGCCACGTACTTGCTGAGACATCAGACCTCTAATCCTCGCTATGTTCTTTAAGTTGTAGTAGTCTGTTATACTGTTAAAAATACTGTCTTTGTCTGTGTGTGTAGCCGCACTGTCTGTGTGTAACTCCACTATCCTTGTCTGTGTGTTTTACCCCCCATCTCTGTCTCTTTCTGTAACCCCGCTTTTTTAGTCTGAGTTGTAACACCACTGTCTTTGCTTTTGTGGAACCTCGCTTTCTTTTATCTGTGTTGTCCCACTGTCTCTGTCTCTGTCTGTCATCCCACTTTCTGTGTTTGTGTGGGGTTACATACACAGACAAAGACCGTGAGGTTCCACAGAGACAGCCATGGGGTTAAACTCACAGAGACCACGACAGTGGGGTTACAGACAGAGACTGTGGGGTTAAACACACAGACAACGACAGTGTAACCCCACTGTCTGTGTCTCTTTGTGGAACTCCACTGTCTGTGTTTGTAACCCTACTGTCTTTGTAAAAATGTGAGAGTGATTTTCTCCAGGAGATATAGAGTGATTTAAAGTGAAGCGGGAAGTACCATTTTTATATGGTCTTTGGCGTTACCCGGCCGGGACTTGAACCTCTCCCAGCTTGGCCACATCACTGCCTTTGTGTTCCTGTCTGCTTCTGTGAAAGCTCTTCTTGCATCGTGCGAAGCAGAGATGTGTTTTGCAACCCATGCACTCTTTTCAGTGTGCTCTAAGGCTGGCAGTTTGTCATTTAGCACAGAGGGCGGGCTTGGATTGTGTCCAAACAGCAGCTGACGTGGGTTGTGTCCATGAACGTGAGCACGCGTGTTCTTCACCATGAGTGCCCGGGCTAGTGCAGTTTTCCACTCACAGCAGTTGTGTGGTGATCCCGAGTGCGAGTCTGCTCTGCGCTCGAGTCACTTATTATTTTCTCTTGTTGTCTCTTTATTTGGGGCATTTTATGATGGTGTGTATTTGTGCTTTTATTTTGACAGCGCCGCGGCAGCACTTCCGGCTGTCAGCCTGCTCGTGGGCTGTCACAGCTGGGGGCACTGAATTCATCATCATCTGTCTCACCGGTTTGTAATTAGTTTGTGCACTACTTAAGATCGCAGTCGAGTTTCAGTCCTGGCTGCGATCTCGCCCTGTCAAGACTGGTTTCCCTGCGTCCGAAGCCCGTCCTTTTCAGCGTAAGGTTTAGTCCTCACTATTTCTGTGTGTTTATTCTACAGCGCAGGTTTCGCCCTCGCTGCTGCATATGTAAGTGACTGTGTTGATCCTTTATTTGCTCAGTTATTTCACCCTCCGGGGTCGCTTGTGTTTAGTGTTTGTGCTTTGCCCTCGTGGCACATTATTTTGTACTTTTTCTTAATAAAGCAACAAACTCACTGCTGGCTTCTGGCGCCTCATCTTTGCCCTGCAAGGGGCAAACATAAGTTGCTTGTTTAACTTTCATTATGATCTCTGTGAGTGTTTGAGTCTGTCTCTCCAGAAGTCCATCGCTCCACGGGCTGTAGGCAGCTGTTGTCTTAACTTCTACGTTGAAATTCTCTGCCACGTCTCTCACTTCATCATTATTGAACTCTCCTCCATTGTCACTAAATGATTTCTGTGGTGGACCGTGTACACTTACCCACAGATGAATGAAGTGCTTCGTTGTTTCTGTGCTTTTTTTCTAGTGAGAATGCTGCCCGCACTGAGTCGTGTGAATTGATCAATAATGTGACGATACCACAGGCCTGGCTTCAGTTCATATAGATCAACTGCCACAGTTTAATTATACTGAGATGTTCGTGGCAACCCAACGGCAGGCCTTGGTTTGGTCTTCCTGTACCTTTGGCAGACGTCACATTCACTGATGATGTTTTGCAGGAGCATGTTGTGTTCTGTGTCTTTGTTTCCAGAGCTATCCAGCAGCTTCTGCTTCTGCCATGCTTCTGTCAGCAGAAGCATGGCCAAACTGTTTGTGAAGCTTCTCCAGGATTTTGCGCTTTTCTGCCCAGTTCAAGTTGTCTGTGATTGTCAGGATCTCCTCATCACATCGCTCTTGGTTCTCATCTCCATGTTCATGTTTTGTGACATCATCATCAGCTGCCAAAATCTGATCATCACTCTGACTCTGTTTTTCCTGTCCTTAATTTTCACACAGTAGTGACCAGAGCTGGTAAAGTCAAGTTTCACTGGCTGCCTAAACATCACTGCACTGTCATTCTCCATATCCAACGCTGTTCCTGCTCTTTTCAAGGATGTCTTGCTCAGAAGAAGCGGGAGTTTTACAGGAACACCTTCACTTTCAATACTACACTTTGTCTGTCTGATCTTTGCAGGTATTTTGAACTTTTTTGGGGAATGAATCACTTTTCCATCACCAAATTTTGTCATGTTTGAGTGAATGATCAGCTCACGTGCAGGATGCTACACCAGTGAATGCACACGACACAGAGAGGCAACGTTTGAACACAGTTTTACTGAACAAAGTAAACTTAAACTTAGGGAAAAAACATCACTCACCAGAGGAATACCCAGCTTGTAAGAGAGGGACACAAGGACAGGTTAGCTATAAGGAGGGAGACTGGAATAATTACGGGGAGATTCTTATGAATTAGGAGCAGAGAGCCCGGCAGAGGAAGCCAGCAGAGAGAAGATGAACCAGCGAGGAGTAGCCAGCAGGGAGTTGAGCTGGGAGAAGTATCCAACTGGGTGGAGGAAGCTGTCTGGAGTGATGATGACGTCGACGGAGCAGGTGAGTGCACAACAACCCCCGGAGACGCACCACGGAGATGGTAGCAATCTTAAAAGGGGGAAGAGAAAAGGAGTTAATGGCTGGGTTCCTTAATAAATACTACAGCACTTACTTTATACTGATGGCAGCTATACCCAATGAGCCAGCACTGGAGCAATCATGAACTGGTCCTTTCCGTGCTGGCAAGGAAGAGGTGGCAGGTGTGTCCACTCACACAGGTGTACTGATCACCTGCGGAGCCGGGGTCTTGATGAAGAACCTCCCACAGAAAGGGAGGGGGAGTGTGCTCACCTGAACAAAACAGTGCCCCCCCCCACCCACCCCAAGGGGCGCCTCTTGGCGGCCCGCGGGGCTTGTTGAGATGAGCTTGGTGAAAGGCACAGACCATCTCTCTGTCATGGAAGTAGGAACTGGGAATCCATGACCTTTCTTCAGGCCCACCTTCCAGTGGCCCAATATCTGGTCCACTGGAAGGGACCAGATATTGCAACCCCCGACCCCGACGGCAAACGTCCAGAATCCTCTGAATGGTGTAGGTGTTCTGGCTGTTGAGAATCCAGAGAGGAGGAGGTGGCTTCGGGGGGAAGGGGAACATAAAGGACTGGCGGAGAGGGGCTTGATCTTGGACACGTGGAAGGTAGGGGGGATGTGCAGGGTCAACAGCAGCTCCAGGCAGACCGTCACGTCATTGATGATCCTGGAGATGGTGAATGGACCCAGGAAGTGAGGTGACAACTTTCGGGACTTTGTTTTCAGGGGCACCTTGTCCACCGACAGCCACACAATCTGCCCGACAGTATATCTGGGCACTGGTCCGCGGACCCGCCTGTGGTCCACGTACTGCTGGTTCCGCTTGGCAGAGAGGAGAAGAGCAGCCTGGGTGGCCCTCCAAAGACGGTAGCAATGGCAAGTGTGGGCCCCTACAAATGGTACAGTGACCTCCCTTTCTGCCATGAGTAATGGGGAGGGGTATACCCCATACATGCCTCAAAGGGCATTAGTCCAGTGGACGAGGAGAATGCAGAGTTGTGAGCATACTTCACCCAGCTCAGATGAGCGCTCCAAGTTGACGGGTTACAGGATGCCACACATCTGAGGGTAGCTTCCAGGGATTGGATGGTATGTTTAGCCTGCCTGTTGCTCTGTGGGTGGTATCCAGAAGTGAGCCTGACCATGGTGCCTAGGGAGCGACAAAAGGATTTCCACTCTTGGGAGGTGAATTGCGGGCCCCGGTCAGACACAGTGTCCAAAGGGATACAGTGAAGGCCAATAACATGGGTAGTGAACAGGTTGGCAGTCTCAGAGGCAGAGGGCAGCTTGGGGAGGGGCACCAAAAGGATGGCCTTAGAGAAACAGCAATGATGGTGAGGATGACTGTATTACCATGCAAGGGTGGGAGTCCAGTGACAAAGTCCAGTGCAGCGTGCAACCAAGGGCGACTGGGAACCGGCAGGGGATGCAGCAGGCCGGCGGGAGGGGAAGAGTCGGATTTGTTTTTGACGCACACTTGACAGGCCTTAGCATAGTCACGGACATCTGTCCGCAGCATGGGCCACCAGAACACTCGTTGGACCAAGTTGATGGTCCGGGAAACCCCTGGATGGCAGGCAAAGTGACTTGTGTGACCCCACTGGGTGACATCACTGCGGAGGCCGGCCGGGGCAAAACAGCCGATCATCGGTACCCTCCTCGGGTTTGGGCTCAGTAGACTGGGCCTACCGGACCCTCTGCTCAATCTCCCAGGTAAGAGCACCTAGGATACATGAGGAGGGCACAATGGGTTGGGGGAGAAAGGGGGGGGGGGCTGGTTGATTGGGGTGAACTGGCTGGGAGAGAGTGTCCGGTTTGATGTTGTGGGAGCCAGGCCTGTAGGTGATGGTGAGATTAAATCTGAGGAAGAATAGGACCCAACAGGCTTGCCTGGCATTTAGTCTGTGGGCCGACCGAAGATATTCTAAATTTTTTTGGTCGGTCCACACAACAATGGGATGGGCCGCCCCCTCCAGCCAGTGTCTTCACTCCTCAAGAGCCAATTTAATGGCCAAAAGCTCTTGGTCCCCTATGTCGTAGTTCCTCTCGGCCGGCGTGAGCCGCCAAGAGAACTACGCACAGGGATGGAGCTTCTGATTGGAGGTCGAGCGCTGCGTGAGGACAGCGCCCACCCCCGAATCAGAAGCATCCACCTCTGCTATGAACTGGAGCTGAGGGTTGACCTGGGCCAAGATGGGTGTGTTGGAGAACAGGTACTTGAGTTTGGAGAAGGCCCATTTGGCTGCCTCAGACCAGACGAAAGGTACCTTGACCAAGGTCAGCTGGGTAAGAGGCTGTTCCACCCCACTGTAATTCCTAATGAATTGGCGATAGAAATTCGCAAACCCCAAGAAGCGTTGAAGCTCCTTGCAGGGACTGGAATGTTGGCCAATCAAGCACAGCCTTCACCTTGGCCAGATTGGCCCTCAGCCCCCCCTCAGCAACTATGAACCCCAGGAAGGAAGTGGTGCAGGTGGAAAACTCACACTTATTGGCCTTCACAAAGAGCTGTTTTACCAGGAGTCACTGTAACACGGCCCTGACATAGACTGAGTGCTCCTCTGGCGTGTGAGAAAAAATTAAAGAATATCGTCAAATTAAACCAAAACAAATTGATTAACCATGTCGCGGAGGACATCATTATTCATGCGCTGGAAGATGGCGGGGGCGGCGCAAAAGGCATCACAGGATATTCAGATTGCCCTAGGTGTGTTTTAAAAGCTGTGTTCCACTCGTTCCCCTCGCGAATACGGACTAGATGGTAAGCGTTGCGCAAATCCAACTTGGTAAACACCCGCACGCGCTGAAGGAGATCAAACGCGGAGTTGATCAGGGGCAGAGGATATTTATCCTTGACTGTAATGGCATTTAACTCACGAACATCTATGCATGGGCGCAGAGATCATCCTTCTTTCCGACAAAGAAGAACCCTGCTCCAAGAGGAGCCGAAAAAGGCCGAATGAGGCCGGCGTTCGAAGAGTCCTTGATGTAACTTTCCATCGCCTCTCTCTCCCGTCCAGAAAGGCTGTAGAGCCGGCTGGATGGTTGCTGTGCATCCGGGAGGAGGTCGATAGCACAGTCATAAGAGCGGTCAGGAGGCAAAGAAAGGGCTCTCAACTTGCTAAAGACCTCCCCTAGGTCACGATAGACCTCGGGTACAAGGCTGAGATCTGGCGGCTCCACTGGAGGGAAGGAGATGGGAAGGGATGGTGAACATTCGGCCGAGCACAGGCAGGATGCTAAGCAAAAGGGGGTCCAGGAAGAGATGGAATTCTGTGCCCAATTAATAATAGGGTTATGCTCCCCGAGCCAGGGATACCCCAGAACAACTGGGGAGGATGAACTAGGGAACATAAAGAATGATATAGTCTCCTGGTGGTTCCCGGAAAGCAGGATGGAGATCGGCCCCATGCGTTTGGTAATGGACGCCACACAACTGCCAGATAATTCTGCCACGTTTAATGAAGTTGGCATTTTAGTTGTGGGGATGCCTACTTCCTGCACGAGTTGCAAAGAAATGAAATTCTGTTCTGCCCCTGAATCAATTAATGCTGACATCCTCCTCTCGACCACTGGTAATTAAATGAGGGTTGGAATGGAAAAGTTACCGGGGGGATGAATCGAGTTCCCGCCCATCAGACCCCCCCACGGCTACTGATGGGCCGTGTCTTTTTGGCTTTAGGTGACAGTTAAACAACTAGTGCTTTAAGGAGCTGCAGTACATGCATGCACCAGCTTTCCTCCGGAGTCAGGTGGACTCGGCTGAGCACCATAGCTTCAGAGGAGGCGTCGGTTTCACCCGTGCCAGTAGCCAGGGGGAAGGTGCGCGAAACGGGCGGGTTAGAGGAGGTCTTCCTCTCCTTCGTGCGCTCGCGGTAACGGTTATCCAAACTGATGGCCTGATCAATGAGCCCGTTCAAAGAGGAAAGAACAGCATGAGCCGCCAGGTCATCACAGAGGTTGGCATTTAGACACTGGAGGAAGACGCTGTGCAGGGAAATGTCATTCCAGCCAGAGTCTGCTGTGACGACCCGAAATGCCACAGAATAGTCGGCTGCATACCGACTGCCCTGGTGGAGTGACATAAGACGGCTCATAATGTTACCCTCAGTCTTGGAACGGTCAAAGGCCCGAGAGAACTCACCAACAAATCTGTCAAAAAGTATAACTAGGACCCTCCGGGCTGTCGAGAATAGACTGTGCCCAGCTGAGGGCTCGTTCTCGCAGCAGGAGGGTCATGAAATGAATTTTGGACGTGTCATCTGGGTATTCCCCGCCCACCTGCCTCAAATATAGCTGAACCTGGCACAAAAACCCCTTACATTTCCCCACCTCCTCTGCGTACGGGGCTGGTGAAGGAACAGAAGTGGTTTGGCAAATGGTGGAAGAAACTGGAATGGCAAGTGGGGGGGCTGGACCTGAACGAGACATGTGGCAAAGATGATAGGTGACCATGCTCAGCTGCTGCATAATTGTCTGCTGCTGTTCCGTGAGCATGGCCACCTGCCTCTCTGTGACATCGGGACGGTACAGGGTGGAGTGCTCCGCTGATGCAGCAGCTGCTGAGCCAAATTCGTGGCTGACTCATTCTGCCATGTTTGAAAGAATGATCAGCTCACATGCAAGATGCTACACCAGTGAATGCACACAACACTGAGAGGCAACGTTTAAACACAGTTTTATTGAACAAAATAAACTCAAACTTAGGGAAAAACCATCACACGGCAGAGGAATACCCAGCCTGTAACAGAGGGAGACGAGAGCAGGTTAGCTATAAGGAGGGAGACCGGAATAAAGAATTATCGGGAGATTCTTACAAATTAGGAGCAGAGAGCCCGGCAGAGGAAGCCAGCAAGGAGAAGATGAACCAGCGAGGAGTAGCCAGCAGGGAGTTGAGCTGGGAGAGGTGTCTGACCGGGTGGAGGAAGCTGTTTGGAGTGATGATGACATTGATGGAACAGGTGAGTGCACAACAACCCCCGGAGATGCACCACGGAGATGGCAGCACCCTTAAAAGGGGAAGAGAAAAGGAGTTAATGGCTGGGTTCCTTACTAACTAGTACAGCACTTACTTTATACTGATGGCAGCTATACCCAACGAGCCAGCGCTGGAGCAATCACGAACTGGTCCTTTTAAGTGCTGGCAGGGAAGAGGTAGCAGGTGCGTCCACTCACGCAGGTGTACTGATCACCTGCGGAGCTGGGGTCTTGATGAAGAACCTCCCACAGAAAGGGAGGGGGAGTGTGCCCCCCCCCATCTACTACTACTAAATGGTCTACTACTGTGCTTCTCTGTTTTTCTCAGATCCTTTATCTCTCTTGGACTCAGCCTTGTCATGTAATGATTGAGCCATTGTTGTCCACACAGTCCGAGTGCATTCACTGTTGATTACTGCAGAATCAGAAGACTCAGTCATAAAGATTTCTTCTTCATTGGGTGACTCTTTAGTAAACACAGTGATGTTACAGTGTTACCTGCTTCATCCACTTCTGTAAGTTTGACTTGTTGTCTTTTGTGTGATGGTCTTTAGCGCAGTGAAATGTGCTTTGGCAGAGAGCACATCTTGATATCTGGCCATACCTGTCCAGAGGGTAGGTGCCTGCTTGTGGTGGTTTTTTTTTTTATTATTCCAGGAAGATGACTTTCTTGTTTGTCGTTTTTGATCTGTGATATAGGCCATTTACTGATTAATGCCCGTGGTTGAAGCAGATGAATTTTCACCAAATATTCGTTTGAGTGCTGATTTCATTGAGGCAAAGGTTAAGTCTGTACATGCAATCAAGGCGAGCTGCTGATCTTTAACATACAGGCATGCAGTGTCTAACAGCTTAAATGCTAACACAGCATTGGGAAGCTCCATCTTATACAGTATTTACACCTGTGGAAGTGCCACTGCTGTCATGATCCTGAGCACGGGTGAGGGCTGGGCTCAGCCTCAGTGTAAGTTAATTCCTTTTGTGTTTGTTTGTTTCTGTTGTTCATTATGGTGTACTGTATCTGGTCTCTGTTCATTTATGAGTTGTATTCTCAGTTGTGTCCTTATAGTCTTGCCTAGTTATTGTGTGTCATTTTGTAGTTATGGTATTATTTATATCTTTTGAGGTTGTGTTATTTTATTCTGTATTATTTAGTTCTGGTCTGTACTTTTATTTTGACAGTGCTGTGCAGCTTCCAGCTGTCAAATTCTGTTTCACGGGCTGCACAGCTGTCATTTGTTATTTTGATTACATTCTCACTCATGTACCCACACCTGATGATCATCTTGCACATTTCTATTTAAGCAGACCGGTGTAGTTGATTCTTTGCAGTGGTCTTGCATTTCCTGATGTTATTGTTAAGTTTCTTTCATTCTGAGATAGAGCCCCCATCTGTATTGTTTCCTCCGGGCATTCCCCGGTATTCATCAATACCTGTAAGTGTGTGTTTGTGTATTTTGTTCTTGTTCGTCTTTCCGTTGATAAATGCGCAAACTCACAGTCAGCGTGTGTCGTCTTCAGTCAGCCCTTAAAGCAGACGGACAGACGAAAATTCAATATCGCTAATTCATATCTCAAATTGTTGTCTGAGACGAGCTAAAGCGAACTGCACATGTTTTGGTCTCAACAAATGTCGCATATGGTGACAATGTGCTCTTGAAAGTATGCTGCCCTGGAGAGCCAAGCGATCAGCGGCTAAGATGGCCACTGACTGTGTGACGTCACAACCGGCAAACACACGCACACTGTCGCGGCCACTGCTGTGTTTTGCTTCATGCAACACTTGATGTTTACGTTTTAAAATTGGCGATTACGGATGTTTCTCGGAATTACCAAATATTTTCATGATCATAAGAACGGTTAGGGGGAAAACATGCTGAAGAAAGACAGTTTAACTCACCGGTTACTTATATTGGAAGTCCATCCTCCTGTGTTTTTTAGAAGCAAAGTTCTCAATTACAGGGACATACAGTGTTCCCTATTGCTTCAGCTTCTGTATTAAAGCAGACTCCAGTATATACCTGCAATATATTTTGCAGGTGTCACGGCTCGCCGCTCTCAGGCATCTGCCTCAGCTGCGCGCACACCTGCACCTCGTTAGCGCCCTACATGTGCAGTAGACATTTCATGTACAGCGATTTCGAGAATAAGATGCAATTTGAAATGAAATTTGCAAAAAGATTGGTGATAAAGAACTATTCCAACTATATATCCCGCGATTGCCAAGTCTGACTCTGAGACAAGTGTCAGTGACAGTGGCGTGAAAAGCCACGGTGATCTACCGAGGCGATCAGCTGTCAGAAAACGAGAAGTAAACAGGGTAAGTTTTGTATTTTTAATATTCACTGCAAATGTTTACTAAACATTTTAAATGAATTCCAAGCAATGGATGATTTTCAAAATCAAATTATTTCTGGGAAATAATGCGGCGGCGGACAGGTGCCCGTGCCAGGTTTTGCAGCGTTGCGTAAACAGAGGCACACTGGCGGGCCCAGGCCACCAGTGTTTTGCGCGTGCTTTTGTGCCTAAAACGTTGAAGAACGCAGAGTTTGTGTTGGTCAGATTTCTTCCAAATAATGCGGCGGCGGACAGGTGCCCGTGTCAGGTTTTGGAACTGCGCGCAAACAGAGGCATGCTGGCGGGCCCAGGCCACCAGTTTTGCGTGTGCTTTTGTGACTAAAACGTTGAAGAACGCGGATTTGACAAACAGACAAACAAACCCCGGCAAAAACATAACCTCCTCCTGGCCTTTTCGGCCTGGCGGAGGTAATTACCAATGACAGTTCAGCTTTCAATTTTTAGGGAAGCAACATATTTGCTAAGAAAAATAAATATAAGCCTAAGATTGTAAGAGAAATGTGCTTTTAAAAATGGAACCCCAATTTTCTACCATAAAATGGTGCCCATTATAACTGTGAAATGTTATTTATTGGAATATAATAATTGCTATATCTGGAAACTAGTTATTTTCTTAATCTGTAGTGATACTCCATTGATTTTTGTATTTCTTTGTATATTTCTGCTGTGTTTTCAAACATTCATACAAAGGTGGTATAGTATGTAATATTTCTTTTCAAATTGAGAAGAATTCAGTGTGTTCAAATTATTCAAATGTATATGACATGCGACTTTGATGAATGCTGAACTATGAGAATTATAACATTGACATGAACATTAATAAACTCAATATATGATTTTACAAAACTTTATTTACATATCATTGTTCACAAATCTAATCTTGGTAGGTAAAATACCTTGTAGTGATCAGATGGGAATGTTTCTCTGATGAGGCTCACTGCACAGGCAGGCAACAGAACCCTCACTTCTTTCCCACAAATAAGGCTGAATACCCCCTCAGCACCACCCAAAACTACTTCATCATCCGATTCCTCATTTTCAATGTCATCATTTATATTGAGGTCGTCAAACTTGAGAAAATAATCGCTGTCCGAATCACTTTGTTCTCGCTCTGCCTTTTTCTTTCTGTTGCTGCTGTGACGTCACTAATGCCCGCACCTATCGAGAGATGGCGGTACTGCAGCCTCACTAAGTGAAGGCTGGGCTATGAACAAATAAAGTCATTTATGGAGGATGGTGACACATATTAAATCGCGGGAATAGACAGAATAGAATATTTTCATACAATCAGTTGATTGGTTCAATAAAAATATGTCACTGTCCGTCACCTTTAAAAGGGCAGTTTATGACAGCTGCTCAGTCTATTACAGTATATAGTCTGCTATAGACATGTCGCTGTCTTTCTTTATCTGGTCAAAATTGGAGTAGGCCTCATAAACTCAGCCTTTTTCTTCTCTCAAGAATAAGTTATTGAGATTCAAAAGCATAGTGTCCATACCAGTATCTTTATTAAGGTCATCTATTAGCATCTCCATCGCCACTTCCCGCACTCTTCCTGATAGCACCAAAGCCACAGCGAGCGTTTGCTTCTTTTTCTCCAGCTCCGTGACTTGGGTCCAGATAGTAACTTTATCTTTCCAACTTTCATGGGGCTTCCACTCATCAAACATCAGCAGGACTCTATAGTTGCTAACCATCCTCAGCAACAATACTCCAAAACTAATGGACAGACTTCGATGCAGTTTTCACCACAAGTGGCTCTAGGCCTACACACAAACACATTATGGAAGGAGCCTTGGTGGAGGTATGCACTCTCTGAGTTTTTTTCTAGTTTTACTCGTTGCATTTATAATCATTTTAGCACATGGGTAGCTTTACAGACTCCTTTATATAAAAGTCCACAGAAGTTTTAAAGAACACCACATTTATTTGCTGTCATCAGAAACACAACAGTCATAATAAGTGGGTGACAGCACAGTTACACCAGTCTGTTTCGTCGGTCTGTTTTGTCAGTCTGTTACATCAGTCTATTTCTTCAGTCTCTTTCGTCAGTCTCTTTCATTAATCTCTTCAGTCTGTTTCGTCAGTCTGTTTCGTCAGTCTGTTTCGTCAGTCTGTTTCATCAGTCTGTTACATCAGTCTCTTTCAGTCTCTTTCGTCAGTCTCTTTCATTAATCTCTTCAGTCTGTTTCATCAGTCTGTTTCATTAGTCTGTTTCGTCAGTCTGTTTCATTAGTCTGTTTCATCAGTCTGTTTCATTAGTCTGTTTCGTCAGTCTCTTTCGTCAGTCTCTTTCGTCAGTCTCTTTCATCAGTCTGTTACATCAGTCTCTTTCTTCGGTCTCTTTCGTCAGTCTCTTTCATTAATCTCTTCAGTCTGTTTCATCAGTCTGTTTCATCAGTCTCTTTCGTCAGTCTGTTTCATCAGTCTCTTTCGTCAGCCTGTTTCATCAGTCTGCTTTATCAGTCTGTTACGTCAGCCTGTTACATCAGTCTCTTTCATCAGTCTCTTTCATCAATCTCTTCAGTCTGTTTCATCAGTCTGTTACATCAGTCTCTTTCGTCAGTCTCTTTCATCAATCTCTTCAGTCTGTTACATCAGTCTCTTTCTTCAGTCTCTTTCGTCAGTCTCTTTCATTAATCTCTTCAGTCTGTTTCATCAGTCTGTTTCATCAGTCTCTTTCGTCAGTCTGTTTCATCAGTCCCTTTCGTCATCCTGTTTCATCAGTCTGCTTTATCAGTCTGTTACGTCAGCCTGTTACATCAGTCTCTTTCGTCAGTCTCTTTCATCAATCTCTTCAGTCTGTTTCGTCAGTCTGTTTCATCAGTCTGTTTATTCAGTCTCTTTCATCAGTCTGTTTCGTCAGTCTGTTTCGTCAGTCTCTTCAGTCTCTTTCGTCACCCTGTTTCATCAGTCTGTTTCGTCAGTCTGTTTCGTCAGTCTCTTTCGTCAGTCTCTTTCATCAGTCTGTTACATCAGTCTCTTTCTTCAGTCTCTTTCGTCAGTCTCTTTCATTAATCTCTTCAGTCTGTTTCATCAGTCTGTTTCATCAGTCTCTTTCGTCAGCCTGTTTCATCAGTCTCTTTCGTCAGTCTCTTTCATCAATCTCTTCAGTCTGTTTCATCAGTCTGTTACATCAGTCTCTTTCGTCAGTCTCTTTCATCAATCTCTTCAGTCTGTTTCATCAGTCTGTTACATCAGTCTCTTTCGTCAGTCTCTTTCATCAATCTCTTCAGTCTGTTACATCAGTCTCTTTCTTCAGTCTCTTTCGTCAGTCTCTTTCATTAATCTCTTCAGTCTGTTTCATCAGTCTGTTTCATCAGTCTGTTTCATCAGTCTGTTTCGTCAGTCTGTTTCATCAGTCCCTTTCGTCAGCCTGTTTCATCAGTCTGCTTTATCAGTCTGTTACGTCAGCCTGTTACATCAGTCTCTTTCGTCAGTCTCTTTCATCAATCTCTTCAGTCTGTTTCGTCAGTCTGTTTCATCAGTCTGTTTATTCAGTCTCTTTCATCAGTCTGTTTCGTCAGTCTCTTCAGTCTCTTTCGTCACCCTGTTTCATCAGTCTGTTTCGTCAGTCTGTTTCGTCAGTCTCTTTCGTCAGTCTCTTTCATCAGTCTGTTACATCAGTCTCTTTCTTCAGTCTCTTTCGTCAGTCTCTTTCATTAATCTCTTCAGTCTGTTTCATCAGTCTGTTTCATCAGTCTCTTTCGTCAGTCTGTTTCATCAGTCTCTTTCGTCAGCCTGTTTCATCAGTCTGCTTTATCAGTCTGTTACGTCAGCCTGTTACATCAGTCTCTTTCGTCAGTCTCTTTCATCAATCTCTTCAGTCTGTTTCGTCAGTCTGTTTCATCAGTCTGTTTATTCAGTCTCTTTCATCAGTCTGTTTCGTCAGTCTGTTTCGTCAGTCTCTTCAGTCTCTTTCGTCACCCTGTTTCATCAGTCTGTTTCGTCAGTCTGTTACGTCAGTCTTGTCATGAGCCGAGAGCTGGAGGTTTCTTCCAGGCTTGGTCTCATGGCTTTTTCATTATATTTACATGTTTGTTGTATTTTATGGTTTTTTCGGGGGGGGGGGTTCTGTATTTGTGTGCTGTTTGCCATTTTCCTGTTTGTATTCTATTTTTCTTACACTTCTATTTTGTTTTAATTTATATTCATATTTTTGTCTGCTTGGGTTGATATTTTATTCCTTATATCTTCACTGTTGTTCTTTTGCTGGTTGACAGCTGTCAGTGGTGTGGTGCTACATGTGGGCGTTGCCCTGTCAGCTGTCAGCTTTGGTTTGCTCCTCTCTCACTGCCCCCAGCTGATCCTAATTATGTTTTATTGCTTTCTCCTGTCCACTCAGGTAACCCACACCTGTCATTGATTTTGTAAATGGTTTTTGATCCTATTTAAGGGCTGTATTTTCATTTTCTCATCGCCACAGTCTTGGTTGTTTTCTCCTCGTCTCCACCAGAGCCCTGCCCTGCTCTGGTGCGCTATCAGTAAGTTTCCTGCCTCATTTGTATTTTGTGTTTAGAGCACTGTGTTGCACTTTATATTTATTGTTTTTTGCAATAAATTTCACAAACTCACAGTTCGGCACGTGGGTCTCGCCTCTCTGCCCTGAAAGGCAATTCATGACAGAAGACTGCGGCCAGTAGCGACCCAGCTGCTGTGAGTTTGTTGATTTTTTTTTTGTCCGTTTCTTTCACTCCAGCGGCAGCGAGAGCTTGTAGGTTTCCCTATTTTTCTCTGTTTGTTTTTCTTTTCACACCCGGGATTTACCATATCTGTCACCCCAGATGTGTCCACCTTGAGACTGGACAAAATGGAGCAGTGGTCAGTGTGTGTTCTGGAGGATATTTGGTTGCAGGCCTGAGCCTCCTGTACTCCCAAGGCAGCCTGAGAGTGTCTGGAGGGCATGGTGCAGGTGCTTGAGGCATGCCCCAGCCTGTGGGATCACCCGGAGTTCACAGACCTACTCCTCTCCATATTTCTTCCTCAGTCAACGAGTAATGAGCTGGGGGAATCAGCTCCGATGCCTGTGCCTGCGCCAACGAAGAGCAAGCACTCGTGCATACGGAAGTCTCCAGCCTCTCGCTGCCTCCTCCTCCAAAGCTTTGGTCCGCTCCATTGGCCAAGGAGCTGGAGGAGTGCAGGCAGGTTTTACTGGCAGAGACTGACCTCCTCCTGGAAGTTAAGCCATGGCTCCTCCCGGTTTTGGCTCAGGAGCTGGAGGAGATTTCACTGAGGGACCCGGCGTTTGAGCCGATGAGTGATGTCCCCTGACTCCGGAGCCTCTCCCTCTCCACCTTGAGCTGATGCGTCCGCCTCCTGCTCCTCGCCATTGTTCCAGGAAATCCCGCCTGAAGAATGCTTCCACCTCTCAGTCGGCAGCTTCTCCTACGCCAAGACAGAAGCCTCCCTCAGCAGTGCACCCTCCAAGTTTTTCTTCTTCGGCTGAATTGTCAGCCTCTTCCCTCTCTGCAGCTGCTATTCCTTGCTTCTCCTCAACGCCTCCTCCCGCTGCTGAGAGCCGAGCTGTTTTTTCCCCCGGCTCCGCCCGAAATGGTGTCGGCAGGGGCGGCTCCTCCACATTCCTCAAAGGGGCCTACAACCATTGAAGTCATAGAGAGGGCAGCTTTCCAACCAGCTGCAGCAGAAAACATCATGCCCCGGGAATTCAGGCAAGTGGCAAGTGAGACCAGGGTCGCACTAACCACCATGCCTACTGTAGGGGCTGCTGCAGCAGAGTGGGAGCTGGACCCCTGAAAGACCTCACCCGACACATCGTCGCCTGGATCGTCAGAGTCCTGGACGGCAGTGGAGCTTGAGTACAGGCACGTACACTCCTTTGTCTCTGTTCCCCTTTTGGAGAAATTTTGCCTGGCTTTACTTGAGCTCACCTCACCAGAATCTACCTCTACCGGTGACCCTGATCCTGTGTATGTTCATTTTTGTCTGCGCTTTCTCTCAGGGTCACCAAGAAGGATCCACCTGTGCCAGATGTCTCCGTGGATCCAGGCTCGTCATCCAAGATCACTGTGGGTCCAGCTCTTCCCGCTGAGGTCATCGCGGGTGCTCCATCCCAGCCCGGGACCTCCATGGGTGCTGCTTCCCCTTCCAGCTGAGGTCTTCAAGGATGTAGCCGTGGCCCACTCTGGGTCCACCATGGGTGCAGCCATGGCCCAGTCCAGGTCCACGGAGGGTGCAGCTCTACTACTTCCTGGAGCCACCGAGGTTGCAGCTCTGCTCCCCTGGAAGCATCGAGGGTGCAGCTCCACTCCCACCTAGAGCCACCGAGGGGGCAGCCCCGCTCCCGCCTGGAGCCACTGCGGGTGCTGCATTGCTCCAGCCTGGAGCCACCGCGGGTGCTGCTTCACTCTACAGCCCAAAGCCACTGCGGGTGCAGCTTCGCTCCTGCCTAAAACCACCATGGGTGCAACTTCATCCCAATCCGGGACCACCGAGGGTGCTGCTGGCCAGATCAAGGGCCTCATGGTTTCCCCTCCTTTGTCAGACACTGTCGTAGTTCCCCTTCCTCCTCTGCCAGAAACTGTCGTGGTTTCCCCTCCTTCTCTGCGAGACGTCGTCGTGGTTCCCCCTCATCTTCTGCCTGATGCTGTCATGGTTCCCCCGGCTCCTCCATCCTGCCCATTGCTTTCCCTTCCCATCAGGCAGCCGCCTCCTGAACCACCCCTCCAGTTCGGGTGGTTGAAAGACTCAGGCAAACCACCCGACAGGTGGTGTTGCAGAGTGGGGTGGCCCATGTTTTCTGGGAAGCCATCCAACTCGGGCCATGGGGCCATCTGGCGGGCCTGGGATTCTGGTGGACTGCTGGACGGACTGAGTCGTTGGGTTGGGTGGCCTATATTCTCTGGCAGGCCACCCGACTCAGACCACCTTGCCGTCCACCAGGTCTGGGACTTTGGTGGCCCCCCCTGAACTTTATATAGCTATTTGGTGTGTGTGTGTGGGGGGTAATTATTGATTTTCACTGGTGTGGGTCCTGAGCCGGGTTTGTTTTGTTCCCTCCTAGCCTGCTTCCCCCACCACCCACCCTGGGTGGGTTATTATGGTGCCCTTGTCGGGGAGGGGTCTCTTTCCTTCTCTTTTGGTGTTACCCTTGGGTGTCTGGAATCCACCTCTTGAGGGGGCATTCTGTCATGAGCCAAGTGCTGGAAATTTCTGTCAGGCTCGGCCTCATGGCTTTTTCTGTTTATTTACTTATCTGTTGTATTTATGCCCTTTTGGGTTTGTTTATTTATGTCTGCTTGTCATTTTTCGGTTTGTGTTAGTGTTGTATTTTTATTTTCTGTACTCACTTGTAATACTACTTTGGTATGGTATTTTATTCCTTTATATCCCTAGTATTGTCCTTTTTCTGTTGACAGCTGTCAGGGGCGTGAAGTTTCATGTGGGCATGCCCTGTCAGCTGTCAGTTTCTGTTTTGCCTCATTCTTACGGAACCAGCTGACCCTGATCATGTATCATTACCTTCTCCTGCCCGCTCAGGTACTCACACCTGTCAATTATTATGTAATGGGTTTGGAGCCCTATTTAAGGGCTCTGTTTTCGTTTCGGCTTTGTTGCCACATTTGGCTATACTTCCTCGTCTCCGCCAGAGCTCTACCTCACTCTGGTGCGCAAACGTGTAAGTGTATTCCTCCCTTATTTGTATTTTGAGTTTAGTGTGCTCTGCTTAACTTGACATTTGTTGTTTTCAATAAATTTGGCTAGCTCACAATTCAGCACGTGGGTCTGTTTCTCTGCCCTGAGGGGCGATTCATGACACCCACCTGTCTTCCACAAGAATTCACAGTCTGCCGCCGACTGACTTCCCTGATTGAGCCTTATTTCTGTCTGCACAGATCAGAGTAAATCCCAGCATATCCACAGGACTGTCCTGGTCCATCCAAGTTTGGGTAAAACATATCAAGTTACTGTGGTGAAAATCCTTATCGTACTTAAGAAGAATTGACAGCTCATCCAGCTTGTTTCTCAGAGATGTGGCATTTGATAAGATGATTATTGGGAGTGGATGCCGACTCCCTCACCTTCTCAGTCGATTTCTGATCCCTCCACTAGAGCCACACTTTTTAAACCCATACTGGGATCAGTCTGGGTTGCCTAGTCTGTGTTCTTCTTCTTCTTCTTTTAGATTTGATTGGCAGTTGGCAACCAGCTTACAGGTGCATTACCACCACGTACTTCACTCTTTTTCATCACTCTATGCTCGTGCTGTGACCCTTATAAGGAGTTCTGATGGTACTCATTAGTTTTAGTATTTAGTATCAAGGTGTGCTTAAGGAGTCCTAATTGCCTGTGTGTTTTTAGATTTTATTTTTAGATTTAGTATACTTTATTGATCCCCAGAGGGGAAATTGAGGGTCATCCACCACCTGGATGGATGAAGCAGCCACGATACGGCGCTATCCCTTAACCATTCACACACACATTCACACCTAGGGCCACTTTAGAGTCTCCAATTAACCTAACCTAACCTGCATGTTTTTGGCATGTGTTGGTGTGTGTGTTATTAGCATCCATTAGTATTAGGACTGAGTTACTTTATTAGTGTGTCATTACCTTATTAGAATTGTTGTTTCTGTACCTTTTACCTTGGCATTTGTTCGGAGAGCAAAGTAAGAATTTCATTGCTCAGGAGATGTAGCATTTCTTAACTGTGCACATGATAATAAAGCCTTTGAATCTGAATCTGTATGGGTTTGCCATACCAGGTAAGCCCATACTGGTCCCAGCAGTATACCAGGTAAACCCATACTGGTACCAGTCGTGTTGAAGTTAAATGTTTATTTGAAAGGGACATTACATACTTCATCTTCTAGATTTGATTGGCAGTTGGCAACGAGCTTACAGGTGCATTACCGCCACCACATTACATACCAATGAACATCACTCTATAAATTCAAGAAATCTATGTGTGTGTGTCTGTGTGTCTGTCTCGATCATAGGACTCGCTAAAAGATCATAGGATCTATGATGTTCCTATGAGCTCTACATGATGTCTATATAGGCATCACTCACGATCATAGGACTGACTATGACATCATCAAAGATCATAGGACTCGCTATGACATCATCAGAGATCAAAGGTAGGCATCACTCATCACTCCATATATAATTTGTAAGGAGTTGTTCAGAACTCCTTATATTATAAGAATATATCAAAGAACTTATCAAAGAACCTATAAGGCTTATAAGAACTCCTTATACAAAGATATAGTGATGATAATCAAGTCAGTGGCAGAAATGCACCTGTAAGCTGGTTGCCAACCACCAATCAAATCTAAAAGAAGAAGAAATCTCTGTCTGTCATGATGTCACGATCATAGGACTCGCTAAAAGATCATAGGACTCACTATGACAAGATAAGATAAGATAAGATAAGATAAGCCTTTATTAGTCCCACAACGGGGAAATTCCAGGATTGCAACAGCACAGGGATAGCAACACTCAGAGCAACAATCAGAAGGCAAGAACAAAACAAGCAAGCAAGAGCAGCTAATATACATATGTACATATTACTACAATATATATATACAGTATATATACACACACACACAGACACACAGTGCAGAGCATTGTAGCTAGATGGAATAAATATATAGATATATAAATATAAACACACCCAGTGCTGAGCATTGTAGCTAGATGGAATAAATATGTAAATATATAAACACACACAGTGCAGAGCATTGTTGCTAGATGGGATGAAACAGCATAACCGTCTACTTAGTTATCCTACATGGTATGATTATGTGCCCATACATATTCTCACCCTCCATAGCGACCGGTATTTTCCTAGTTGTATGCCGGAGGGGACCATTGTGTAAGTCTATTGCATCTTTTGCATTCAAAAACTATTAGTTTGTTACGTCTTTTTGCTATCTCTGCGAGCAGCCCTGCTTAGGTTGTACAGTCTGACAGCCGTTGGTAGGAAGGACCTGCGAAACCTCTCGGTTGTGCACCTGGGATGATGTAGTCTGCTGATATTCAATTCAATTCAACTTTATTTATATAGCGCCATTTCACAACAACAGTCATCTCATAGCACTATCAACTGTAGGGGGAACCCCCACAGTTGCAGAAAGACCCCAGCAATCAGGCGATCCCCTGTGAGCAAGCACTTGGCGACAGTGGAGAGGAAAAACTCCCTTTTAACAGGAAGAAACCTCCAGCAGAACCAGGCACAGGGAAGGGCAGTCATCTGCTGCGACTGGCTGGGGGGTGAGGGGATAGAGAAGAAGAAAAGAACAGACATGTAGAGAGCAAACAGCACGATGGGGACTCAATCTATGGGAGAGAACAAACAGATGTTAATGACCAGCAAAAAAAAAAAAATATTTCATAGAGAGTGAGGAAAGGAGTGAGGCCCAGTGCATTTCTGGAGGTCCCCCGACTGACTAAACCTATTAGCGGCATAACTAAGGGAGGGTTCAGAAACACATGATCCCTTCCTAATTGTAGGCTATATCAAAAAGGTAGGTTTTAGCCCTATTCTTAAAAACAGAGATCGAGTCTGACTCCCGAATCCAGATTGGCAGCTGATTCCACAGGAGAGGAGCTTGATAACTGAAGGCTCTGCCTCCCATTGTACTTTTGGAGATTCTAGGTATTACAAGTAATCCTGCATTTTGGGAGCGTAGTGTTCTGTTAGGATGATACGGTAGTATCAGATCTTTTAAATAGAAAGGAGCCTGATTGTTTAGAGCTTTGTAAGTAAGAAGAAGGATTTTAAACTTAATTCTAAACTCTATGGGAAGCCAATGAAGGGAGGCCAGAACCAGAGAGATACGATCTCTCTTTCTAGTACCTGTTAAAACTCTTGCTGCAGCATTTTGGATCAGCTGAAGACTTTTTAAAGATGTTTTAGGACAGCCTGATAATAAAGAATTACAATAATCTAATCTCGAGCTAACAAAAGCGTGGATCAGCTTCTCAGCATCACTCTGAGACAAGATGCTCCTAATCTTGGCAATATTACGCAAATGATAGAAGGCAGTCTTAGAAACAAATTTAATATGTGAATTGAAGGACAAATCCTGATCAAAAATCAAAAATAACTCCAAGGTTCCTCACAGAGCTATTAAGAGAAAGAGTAACTGCATCCAAACTGAAAGTTTGATTTGGAAAGGAATTTCTAAGGTTTTTTGGACCAACAAGAATGACTTCAGTCTTATCTGAATTTAATAGCAGGAAATTACAAGTCATCCAAGCTTTGATTTCCTTAAGACAGGCTTCTAACTTGGCTAATTGATTAGTATCATCTGGCTTCATTGACAGGTATAATTGTGTGTCATCTGCATAACAATGAAAATGTATACAGTGCTTTCTAATAATGTTGCCTAACGGAAGCATATATAAACTAAAAAGAGTAGGGCCTAGCACAGATCCCTGTGGAACTCCATGACTAAGCTTTGAGCTGAAAGAAAACTCATCATTTACATGAACAAACTGGAAC
Source organism: Pholidichthys leucotaenia (assembly GCA_020510985.1). Lineage (NCBI taxonomy): Eukaryota > Metazoa > Chordata > Actinopteri > Cichliformes > Pholidichthyidae > Pholidichthys > Pholidichthys leucotaenia. Next base: position 491,638,966 of record CM035838.1, read on the forward strand.
CTATCAGATAAATAAGATCTAAACCACTGCAACGAAGTTCCATTAAGTCCAACATAGTGTTCTAATCTATCAAGTAGAATATTATGATCGATAGTATCAAAAGCTGCACTAAGGTCTAAAAGGACAAGTACAGAAACTAGTCCATTATCAGATGCAATGAGGAGGTCGTTAGTGACCTTCGCTAAGGCTGTTTCAGTACTATGATGGATTCTAAACCCAGACTGAAACTCTTCAAGTAAACCATTTCCCTGCAGGTGGTCAAATAATTGCGTAGCAACAACTCTTTCTAAGATTTTTGAAATGAAAGGGAGATTAGAGATTGGTCTATAGTTAGCTAAAGCTCCTGGATCTAGCGTTGGCTTTTTGAGTAAGGGTTTAATTACAGCCGTTTTAAAAGCCTGCGGTACATGGCCTAAAGTTAATGAAGAATTGATTATATGAAGAATAAAGCTACCAATAAGTGGGAAGAATTCTTTAAATAACCTGGTAGGAATAGGGTCTAAAAGACAAGTTGAAGGTTTGGATGAGGAAACTATTTTGTCTAACTCACAAAGGTCGATTGGAGTAAACTCATCAAGACAGACATCAATAGAAGGAGTTGTAGTAGTTACAGTATTTAAGTTAACTGTGGGAAGAATCTGATTGATTTTATCTCTGATGGATGAAATTTTATTATTGAAAAAGTTCATAAAGTCCTGACTAGTAAGCTCTAAGGGGATGCTAGGATTGACAGAGTCCTGACTCTTTGTCAACCTGGCTACAGTACTGAAAAGAAACCTGGGATTATTCTTGTTCTCTTCTATTAATGCAGAGTAATAACTCGTTCTAGCTTTTCTAAGAGATTTTTTATAAATTAAAAGATGATTTCTCCAAGCTAAATAGATTTCATCTAAATTAGTAGAGCGCCATTTTCTTTCTAATTGACGAGTCTTCTGTTTTAAGCTACGAGTTTCTATGTTGAACCAAGGAGTTAAAAATCTCTGATTAGACTTTTTCTTTTTTAAGGGGGCCACCAAGTCTAGAGCCTGATGCAGAGAAGCTGAAACACTATCCACCATGTTATCAATTACAGAAGGAGCAAGCTGTCTATAGCTTATTTCCGTTGTGTTGACACATGGCATAGAGGAAACAATCTGCATAAATTTGGAAACAGCATCATCTGAGAGGCATCTACTGTGATAATATTTTTCTTTAGGAGCCAAATAGTCAGAAATAGTAAAATCAAAGGTTAACAGACAATGGTCTGACAGTACAGGGTTATGAGGAGAGTAGAATTTCCTACTTTCTGAGAAAACCCAATCGAGTCTAATATTGAATTAAAAGCCACATTAAGGCAGTCACTATCTACATCCACATGTATATTAAAGTCCCCTACTATAATTATTCTATCAGAATTCAGCACTAAATCAGCTAAGAAATCAGCAAATTCGGATAAAAATTCTGAATAGGTTGATGGGGGACGATAAACTATGGCAAATAAAATTGGGTTTAACCTGAAATTGCTTAAGTGCCCAACACTGAGGACCAGGCCCTCAAAGGAATTATAACATGTTTTTTGCTTTACATTAACTAGTAATTTGGAATGGTAAATTGTTGCTACTCCTCCTCCACGGCCAGAACTTCTGGGATTTTGACAGTTTAAATAACCAGAGGGAGTTGATTCATTTAAACCAACATAATCCTCTTGCCCTAACCAAGTCTCTGTAAGGGAAATTAAATCAATCTGATGATCAATTAACAGATCATGGACTAACAGAGACTTGGGAGTTAGAGACCTAATATTTAATAAACCACATTTAATTTTTAAATTATGAGGAGGAACAGTGGCCAAATCATTCAATTTAGAGGCTTTATGTTTAATATGAGTTTTACCAATATTTTGCTTTATCACTTTGGGATGCTTATACATTATATTTTTATTTACTTTGGAGGGAGCAGACAACGATTCTCTGATGGGGAAGACAGGGGCTAAGCTGAGGGGTGGTGGATGAAGAGGAGCTGCAGAGAGGCGTGTAAGACTACGACTCTGCTTCCTGGTCCCAACTCTGAGTAGTCATGGTTTTGGAAATTTGGATAAAAAAGATGCCAGATTGTTAGATAAATGAGAAGCACCATCCAAAGTGGGATGAATGCTGTCTCGTCTCACAAGACCAGGTTTTCCCCAAAAAGAGCTCCAATTGTCAATGTAGCCCACGTCATTTTTAGGACACCACACAGACAGCCAGCGGTTCAAGGATGACGAGCGACTAAACATGTCATCACTGGTCAGATTGGGGAGGGGCCCAGAGAATACTACAGTGGCAGACATCGTTTTTGCAAAGTCACACACCGATTCTATATTAAGTTTCGTGACTTCCGACTGCCGGAGACGGATGTCATTAATGCCGGCGTGAATAACAATTGTGGAGTATTTACAGTTACTTTTAGCCAGCATTTTAAAATTTGACTCGATGTCGCCTGCTCTGGCCCCAGGAATACATTGGACTATGGCCGCTGGAGTCTCTAGGTTCACGTTTCTGACTACAGAGTCGGCAATGATCAGAGTTTTTTCCTCAGCGGGTGTGTCGCTGAGCGGGGAAAAACGATTAGAAACGTGAACAGGTTGGTGGTGAACCGGGGCTTTGCGACTAGGCTTCCTTCTCACCGTCACCCACCCAGTCTCCTCGCTGCTGAGGAGAGCCGGGGAACCGCTGACAGTGGGACCTAAGCTAGCTAGCTCCGCTGCAGCTAATGGGCGTCCGTCGAGATTAACTGGCGCAGACGGTGTTTCAATGCAGCGGAGCCGGGATTCCAAATCAGACAACCTCGCCTCGAGCGCCTCAAAAAGACAACATTTATTACATTTACCGTTATCGCTAAAAGAGGCAGAGGTGTAGCTAAACATCTGACAGAGAGAGCACACCAGAGGAGGAGAGGAAAGAGAGGTAGTAGCCATAGCTAGTGGCTAGCTAGTGGCTGGAGAGCTGGAGAGCAAACCACACAGGCAGACAGCAAAACAGGAAGTGACGATACGTTACCACAAGGAAGTGACGATCTCCTGCTAAATGAGCTCCTCAGTGCATTCAGTATGTCCTGCATAGGGTGGAACTCGGACTCCAGCAGAGATGACAGTTTAGCCACCGTCCTTCTCTCTCCTATCTCCTCCACCGGATCAAGACGCTGCCCCAGGACAGAGCTAGCTTTCTTGATCAGTTTGTTCAGTCTCTTCCTATCGGCTGCAGTAATGCCACTGCCCCAGCAGACCACTCCAAAAGTGATGGCTGATGCCACCACCGTGTCATAGAATGTCTTCAGCAGCGCCCCTTGTACACCAAAAGACCTGAGTCTCCTCAGCAGGAACAGCCTGCGCTGTCCCTTCTTGTAGAGTGCGTCAGTATTGTGTGACCAGTTTAGTTTATTGTTCAGATGAACACCCAGGTACTTATAGGATGTCACCATCTCGATGTCTGTTCCCTGTATATTTACTGGTGCTGTGAGGGGCTTCCCATGCCTGTGGCAGTCCACCACCAGCTCCTTAGTTTTCCTCGCGTTGATCTGGAGGCAGTTCCGATGGCACCAGTCCACAAAGTCCTGGATAAGCCCTCTGTACTCAGCTTCATCTCCATTGGAGATGAGGCCAACGATCGCAGAGTCATCAGAGAACTTCTGTAGATGGCAGTGTGTTGTGTTGTGTGAGAACTCCGCAGTATAAAGAGTGAACAGGAAGGGAGCCAGCACCGTTCCCTGGGGGGCCCCCGTGCTACCGATGATCGTGTCGGACACACAGTCCCGGGTTCTCACAAACTGAGGCCGGTTCATGAGGTAGTCCAGGATCCATGATGACAGGTGCTGGTCCACCCCTGCGCACAGCAGCTTGTCCTTCAGGATCATCGGTTGGATGGTGTTGAAAGCACTGGAGAAGTCAAAGAACACGATCCTCACCATATTCCCGGGCTTCTCCAGGTGGGACAGAGAACGGTGAAGGAGGAAGATCACTGCATCCTCCACCCCAATGCCATGCTGGTAGGCGAACTGGAGTGGATCCATCGCTGGTCCCACCAGGGGGCGGAGGTGAGCAAGGAGCAGTCTCTCCAGGGTCTTCATCAAGTGGGACATCAAGGCCACCGGTCTGTAGCTGTTCAGGTCTTTGGGGTGGGAAGTTTTTGGTACAGGTACCACACAAGATGTTTTCCACAACTGTGGTACCCTCCCCAGCTTCAGGCTCAGGTTGAAGATGTACGTCACAATCTGCACAGGACTTGAGGAGCTTTGCTCTGATGCCGTCCGGTCCCGACGCCTTCCTCGCCTTGATCTTCCTCAGCTCCGTCCTCACCTGGGTCCTGGTCAGGGTCAGGATGGGGGGTTGTGTGTTGGGAGTGGTGGGGTGTTGGTGGAGTGGGGAGTGGGCAGCAGGACTTGATTTCTTTAGAGGCAGCAGTGGTTGTTGTGCAGTCAGGGGGGAGGGCGGTTGGTCAAACCTATTGAAAAACAGATTCAGGTTGTTCACCCACTCCCTGCCCCCCGTGGCCTGGGGGGAGGTATTCTGGAGCCCAGAGATGGTTTTGAGGTTTCTCCAGACCCCGCTGATGTCGCTCTGTTGCAGCTTCTCCTCCATCTTCTTCCTGAAGCTGTCCTTGCCTTCTCTGATCTTTCTCCTCAGCTCCCTCTGTACGGACTTCAGCATCTCCCTGTTCCCCGACCTGAAGATCCTCTTCTTCTCTCTCAGAAGTGTTTTTATCTCAGGGTTGATCCAGGGTTTGTTGTTTGAGCAACACCGTATGGTCTTGGTGGGAATGGATTTGTCCACACAGAAGCTGAGGTAGTCCGTGAAGGTGTGAGTGAGGCCATCGATGTCCTCACCATGTGGATCGCAGAGCTGCTTCCAGGCGGTGACTTCAAAACAGCCCTTTAGAGTGTCCATTGTCTCCTCAGACCATAACTCCACTGTGCGCATGGCCGGAGGTTGTCTGTGCACTAGGGGTTTGTACACCGGCCGGAGATGAACCAAGTTGTGATCCGATCTCCCGAGTGGGGGGAGTTGTGATGAGGTTTACGCCTCCTTAGTGTTTGCGTAGAATAAGTCCAGTGTTTTATTGTCTCTAGTGTGGCATGTGACATACTGGGTGAACGTGGGTAGAATGGGAGACAGTGAAACATGGTTGAAATCGCCTGAGATGAGGAGAAGAGCATCTGGGTGTTCTGTCTGCAGCCTGCTGGTTACTGAATGGATGACGTCACGCGCTGTCCCAGCGTTCGCCGTCGGATTTGCATAAACAACAATGCAGATCACGTGTGAGTGTTCTCTCGGGAGATCTGTAGGCCGCATGCTAACAGCTAGCAAATCAATGTCTTTGCTGCAGTGTCGTTGTTTAACCACTTGCGCTCCGTTGTTCCGCGGGCGGGCAAGTCTCTGCGTCCTATGACGCACGAGGGCGCACGAGAGCGCGCTCATGCGCCCTCGTGCGCATGACGCATGATAAGGATATTGATGGTGATGGTGTAGGTGGTGATGGCCTCCAAGCGCCACTGAAAAAAAAATCTGCAAACACAGCCGCGAACAGATTAGTTCATCTGATTGACCTCTCATTCGACTAATAAGAGCCTTGAATTGGGTTTCTGAAACCTTGACGAACCAATGAATGAAAATCTAGGAAGGAGGACCCGCCTCCCAACGCTTTGAATGCAGTGAGCCAATTGAAGCAGAGAAGTTCGTGAGCTGTTTTTTTTTAAGGCTGGGTGAAGACTGGCTGCTGCAGCGGATCAAAAAAGGACACAGGAAGAGCTCCACAGACCCAGCAGCATGGAGACCATCCACAAATGCAACCTGTGTGACAGGGAGTGCCATTCGTGGATCGGCATGTTCGGCCACAGGCGGTGCTTATTTTGTATTGGTTCCAGCAGAGTAGACGTTATGATTTCTTCCATGGTCATAGACCGACGGAGGCTGACGACGAAGGCTGAGTGACACACACGCCTTCGCCAGTCTTTTTTTAATTACCTCCGCCAGGCCGAAAAGGCCAGGAGGAGGTTATGTTTTTGCCAGGGTTTGTGTGTTTGTGTGTTTGTCTGTCTGTCTGTTTGTCTGTCTGTCTGTCTGTTTGTCTGTTGGTTAGCAAGATAACTCAAAAAGTCTTGGACGGATTTGCATGAAACTTTCAGGCGTTGTTGGAAATGGTACAAGGAAGAACTGATTAAATTTTGGGGGTGATCCGGTTCACCGTCTGGATACAGGAATTTTTTTAAAGCATTTTTCAACACTGTGACATAGGGCCATTTTCAACATGTGCGCAGGCGCAATGGAGGGCGCTGGTCGTCGTGTCTGCAACACAAACTCTGCGTTCTTCAACGTTTTAGGCACAAAAGCACGCGGAAAACACTGGTGGCCTGGGCCCGCCAGCGTGCCTGTATTTGCGCGCAACTGCAAAACCTCACACGGGCAGCTGTCCGCCGACGGATTCTTTGGCAGAAATTCCCCGGCCAGCCATAGGCGCTGCGCATTTGGCAGAAATTCCCCGGCCAGCCATAGGAGCTGCGCATTTGGCAGAAATTCACCGGCCAGCCATACGCGCTGCGCAATAACGAGCTCTCTGCCGGCAAAGCTTCTAAATTCTCGTTTGCCGCGGAGCGAAACTCCAAAATAATATAATATAAAACCCACGGCAACCTGTCTACCCAATTTGCATCCGTCAGTGGAGGACATGGACACAACAGCAACACTTCAGTTTATTACCTCCGCCAAGGAGGCAATGCTTTTACTACTGAACCACTAATCCTATCACTATCACATTGATTGTCATTGATTAATTGTGTGTTTATTGCACTGTCCCTGTCAAATAAACAAATAATCATTGTGAATCCAATTGCTAGTCATATGTTTACATGCTCAAGGAATCTGAAAACGTACACACAAACACTGTATGGGGGGAATTGTGGCGCTTGGCGGAGGTCTGCGCTCTCCGAGTGCTTTTCTAGTTTATTGAGTGATTAAACAGGTATTAAGTGAAATTAAGGATTAAAGTGCTACCTAAAGAGGAGCTGGTGTCCCACGAGTGTTTAACTTTTTCAGTGTGTGTGGACCCGAAGTAAGATAAGCCTTTATTAGTCCCACAATGGGGAAATTCCAGGATTGCAACAGCACAGGGATAGCAACACTCAGAGCAATAATTTAGAAGATAAGAAAATAAGAGCAATGAATACACATACACTACCGTTCAAAAGTTTGGGGTCACTTAGAAATTTCCTTATTTTTGAAAGAAAAGCACTTTTTTTTCAATGAAGATAACTTTAAACTAATCAGAAATACACTCTATACATTGCTAATGTGGTAAATGACTATTCTAGCTGCAAATGTCTGGTTTTTGGTGCAATATCTACATAGGTGTATAGAGGCCCATTTCCAGCAACTATCACTCCAGTGTTCTAATGGTACAATGTGTTTGCTCATTGCGTCAGAAGGCTAAAGGATGATTAGAAAACCCTTGTGCAATCATGTTAGGTCTGCAATGCTGTAATTGCTGCAAATGGAGGATTCTTTGACGAAAGCAAAGTTTGAAGGAAAAAATTATTTCAAATACAAATCATTATTACCTCTGCCAGGCCGAAAGGCCAGGAGGAGGTAATGTTTTTGCCGGGGTTTGTCTGTGTGTTTGTCTGTCTGTCTGTCTGTCTGTTTGTCTGTTGGTTAGCAAGATAACTCAAAAACTTTTGGACGGATTTCAATGAAACTTTCAGGCGTTGTTGGAAATGGTACAAGGAAGAACTGATTAAATTTTGGGGATGATCCGCATCACCGTCTGCATACAGGAATTTTTTAAAGCATTTTTCCACACTGTGACATACGGCCATTTTCAACATGTGCGCAGGCGCAATGGAGGGCGCTGGGCGTCGTGTCTGACCAACACAAACTCCGCCTTCTTCAACGTTTTAGCCACAAAAGCATGCGGAAAACACTGGTGGCCTGGGCCCGCCAGCGTGCCTGTGCCAGCCATAGGCGCTGCGCACATTGCGCTGGTCGTCGTGTATGACCAACACAAATTCCGCGTTCTTCAACGTTTTAGGCACAATAGCACGCGGAAAACACTGCTAGCCTGGGCCCGCCAGCGTGCCTGTTTTTGCGCCACGCTGCAAAACCTGACACGGCCACCTGTCCGCCGCCTGATTATTTGCCACAAATTCCCCGCCCAGCTATAGGCGCTGCGTAAAAACGACCTCTCTGCCGGGGAAGATTCTAAATTCGGTTTTGCCGCGGAGCACAACCCCAATATAATATAAAACCCACGGCAACCTGTCTAACCAATCTGCATCCGTCAGTGGAGGAGATGGACTCACCAACACTTCAGTTTATTACCTCCGCCAAGGAGGCAATGCTTTTACAACCGTAAAACGGGGCTATAAGGGACGGCGGGGTAATATGGGACACTTTTCTAAATGTAATTCTGCTTTTTTAATTTTGCTTCCGCCTAGATTTGATGAAGGATTCATGGATATTTGACAATAACAACACAACTCAGCGTCCTGCTCAAAATAAAAAAAGCAGAATTACATTTAAAACATTTCCCAGAAAAGTGTCCCTTATTAACCCGCCGTCCCTTATAGCCCCGTTTTACACTACTGAACCACTAATCCTATCACTATCACATTGATTGTCATTCATTAATTGTCTGTTTATTGCACTGTCCATGTCAAATAAACAAATAATCATTCTGAATCCAATTGCTACTCATATCTTTTCATGCTCAGGGAATCTGAAAACGTACACACAAACACTGTATGGGGGGAACTGTGCCGCTTGGCGGACGTCTGTGCTCTCCGAGTGCTTTTCTAGTTACTACTGTTATTTGTTTTGAAAAATCGTTCGCCAAAAACCGCAATCATGGAAGCACAAAACCGCAATAATGGAATTATGTTTTGATCGAGTCGCGAGACCAGAACCAGAGCGGACCAGCGTCGCGTTCGTCTGACAATGAGGAGACAAGTTCGCCAAGACTCCGCTGTGAAGAGGTAAGGTGTTATAAGTTAAATTATTCTCTATCCCTGAAAATTGTAATCCAAAATGACTTTTGACCGATCAGTAAATTACAGCTGTGCGTTTCACGACGTCTGAAGTTCGTGCGCCGCGGTACAAGGGGTTGCTTGCAGTGTACAGGCTGTGAACGCCCCCCCACCCCCGCTATTCTTCTGCAGCGAGGGGGGGGGGGAGCCGCGGTGACTGCACTGCTGTCCTACATCACCACATAAGGCTAATCCATTGTGTAGCGATGGCTAAAGTCCATCCTCCCTAGCGAGCGGGGGGGGGACAACCCCCCCCCCCCACACACACACAGTAGCGGGGGGGGGGGGAGCCGCTGTGACAGCGTTGCTGTGGAAACATGCAACGATTGTAATCTGTCATGTAGCGAGGGCCGAACTCTGTCCTTGATAGCGGGGGGGGGACGACCCCCCCCCCCCCACACACACACACAGACACAGCCCTGAGTGTGACCTTTCCTTTGAGCCTAAAATGAAGCTTCTACATTGAATTATTCCAAAGGTACAGACGTTTTCATTTTTTGTGGTATTGTTACCAAATTTGGATCTCAGCTGGATAACACTTGGTTCTACATTTCTGTTGCATTTTCCAGCCGGATCGGACAGCTGTGTGTTATTTACAAGCATTTGTATCCAAAAAAACACTGTGTCCAAATTTTTTTTCTTCAAGTTCAGTATGTTTAGATGACTGTAACTCAGTGGCCGGAGCACGTAGAGAGATTATGTTTTTTTTGCCAAAAAATTCAAAGAGTTTTCTTTTAAATGAGACCAACCCCATGAAGATGCTGCAAAGGGTTGAAGAACAGCTTTCGATTTACTTTGGGCATGTTATTTTTTGGAATTTTTAGGAAAATTGCCCGGAGTGCAAGTGGTTAACAGTGGTGACATCATCAAAGATCAAAGGCAGGCATCACTCTCGATCATTGGACTCACTATGACATCATCAATGATCATAGGACTCGCTATGACACCATCAAAGATCAAAGGCAGGCATCACTGAACGAGTGCTGACGTGCTTACTTAGACTCTTGCTTACACCTGCTTTCTACGAGCATGCAGAAATACATGCTTATACTTGGTTTCTACGGGCATGCACAGGTATGCACGGGCATGCACAGGTGTGCACTAGTTAATACAAATGTAGTATGCCAGATTCAGCAATACTGCTAATTTGTATCTGTAGTCCCCAAGCGGGTCACAGAAACACACAAACAATCATACACGACCAAAACAACTCCAATGAAACTGTACAAAGTGGATATGCTAAAGTTCAGAGTTAAGGTGTTACAAAACAAAACATTCAAATGTCACATGAGTGAAGTGCTGTGTATGTGTACACACGCATGCACCCAAGCACCTCATAGCAACAACAGACAGCAACAGAGAAGAGGCGGGGCATATGTGTGTGACGCACGGGCACATATATACAGTAGTGTGAAAAAGTGTTTGCCCCCTCCCTGATTTCTCATTTTTTGTATGTTTGTCACATTTAAATGTTTCAGATCATCAGACAAATTTAAATATAACACAAGTAAACACAAAATGCAGTTTTAAATGGTGTTTATTATTTAAGGGTCCATTCAACCTCCATTCAACCTCCATTCAACATGGCGACGAGACCAGAGGAGCTTTGAGGCCTGAACCAAGACTTTCTGGCAGTGTGTGTCACACACGTGGGTGGAGCACAGACTTGAAGCTGCTACGTTTTCACTACAAGGTGTGGATTGTGGAAGCTAGGACTGTGGGATATGACCAGAGTTTCAAATCACCATTTTCAGTCAGGCATTGGCTTGTTTGCTACCAGATAACCATGAAAACTGATACTACCTGTCCCATGTGTCGGTCCATCGGTAACTCAACCGGCATCCCCGCCCTTCTGAGGGCGTGGAGGGTGAAACAGGGCATCCTGGCAGAACTAAAACAATATCTGCCGCAGGTCTGTGGTGGACCACTCCCAGTTACACGGGGTGAGACTGGACATCCTGGCAGATAAACACATCTGTCGCAAGGTCTGTAGTGGACTGTGCCAGTCGGTGCATTGTGACATGCACTACACAAAGAGCAGAGATAAACAAACCTATCATCTGGTCAGTCACTGCAACAGATATTGGAGTCAGTTTGTCTTCGCTTGTCCTTGCCACTGATAATATCTTATCTGCCAAGAATGTGCTGCTAGTCCAGCAAAAGCTAGCAGTACTCAAATACTTTGCAAGCAGTTTCATGAAATGGTCAATCAGAAAGCAACTCATACCAGCTCGGGCATCACCCAGGCTTGCAAGGTCCGCGCAGATCTGTTCACACTCCAACAGGCAGCGAAAAGTAAGCTAGGAGCAGGAAGACAAAAGAAGAGGAAAACAACAGCCTTGTGTGTAGCAGAATGGAGTGCATGCACTCTGTTGGACAGAACAACATCACAATGCCCAGAAAGACAGACCGCGCTTGTGGCCCTGGAAATGAGCAGGTACAATGTAGACATAGCTGCACTTAGTGAAACAAGATTACCTGGATATGACAGCTTGGAAGACCATGGGTACATCTTCTTTTGGAGTGGGAGATCAATTCAAGAAAGGAGAGATGCAGGAGTGGGCTTTGCAGTTAGAAAGGAGATAGCAGCAATGCTTGATGAGGAACTGGTGCCAATCAACGACAGGATAATGACTATGAGACTCCCACTACAGCGGAAGATGTATGCCACACTCATCAGTGTACAGTATATGCCCCAACAATGACCAACGCAGAGGAGGTGAAGGAAGAGTTCTACAGTGATTTACATGAGACTATCAGGCATGTACTGACTGATGACAGGCTGATACTCGTTGGAGATTTTAATGCCAGAGTTGGTTCGGACACTGAGAAATGGAAAGGAGTGCTATGCAGTCATGGAGTAGGCAAGTGCAATGCTAATGGAGAACTTCTACTTGCACTATGTTCAGAGTACAACCTTGTGATAACCAACACTCTATTTAAGCACAAGGACACACACAAGACGACATGGATGCACCCAAGATCCAAGCACTGGCACTTATTAGACTACATCACAGTCAGGCAGAGAGACATAAGGGATGTATTGGACACCAGAGTAACGAGAGGCGCAGACTGTGGTACTGATCATGTTATGCTGAGATCTAGAGTAAGGATTTGCAGACGAAAACAGCACTGCAGGACGGGTGCAAAGCCACCATGGAAGCTAAACACTAGTGCACTGAAAGGCCAAAAGAAGCAGGAAAACTTACACAGGAAATGGATGAAAACTTGAAAGACTGGGACAGCAGCAACTCAGAGAATGACATAGAAGAGAAATGGGCAACACTGAAGGATACGGTGTATCAGACTGCGAGTGGTGTATTAGGCCACCCTGAGATGAAACATCAAGATTGGTTTGATGAGCATGATGAACACCTGAAGAAACTGCTAAAAGCGAGGAATACAGTGTAGCAACGTCTCCTCAAACCAATCCAGAAGATCACTTTCCTCCATTCTACAGGAATTTAACTTTTCTTCATTCTACAGGAATTTCACCTTTCTTCATTCTTCAGGAATCTCACTTGTCTTCATATTAAAGCAACCCTCACTCAAGGCCTGACCAAGAATGTTTTTCCAAGTACCCCAATGTAAACAGTTGCCTCTTGCAGAGATGGTAAGGATCAGAATTTGCTTTTAAAGGCTTAAAGGGACCATAAAAACTCGGAGTCCAGATCCCCAACATGGACAGTTCATGTGGATAGCATCTGCCCTACAGGAAACTAATGCGCTTAATGGGTCATAAACTTCTTAACCAGACAGGTTTATGGCTTTTGACAGATACCAGAGACTTAAAGACCCCTTTTTTAGATATCACAGCCCTAAAGAAATTATCTCCAGCTCAACAGTACCTCCTAGTGGATACTTGCGGAATGTGTTTCATTATGTATAATCTGACTGTCAATTCTTACTAAACATTAAGTTTCTTTCAGCTTATCATCTCCCCCGGATCCTAAGGACACTGAAAATCATCCTTTTGATCACCGACCAAGGTTTGCAGTAATTCGTTAATCCTTGATCTAAATATGAGTGCATGTATTATAAACATGTATAAGAAATGTTATGTTCATGAGTGTTAGTCAAACGAATGTTAATAGTAGTAATGGTATAAATGCATGATCACTGAATATTAGCCAAGTCACTTAATTTAGTTAGATCTTATATTGGGCACCTAATTTTATAAGAACTGAATGGATATTAATTCTTGTCTGCTATCATTCCTGGCCCCCCTGCTTTCTCTCCCTTTCATGGGATGGTGCCCTTTTCATTTGATTGGCTGCTCCCAAACAAAGAAATGTTTTCACATTGGTCAAAAGCCCGTTCAAACTCCTCTTTATGAAAGTTGATTGGTCTGTCTTGCGACCAGCCCCTGTTTTATGACCCAACGGCGCTCTCAGTTAAAAGAGTGAGGAGCCGCCCTGCATGTTAGGAAAGAATAGAGAGAATATAGAAGGGAGAAGAGAATGAAGGTTAAAAAGAATAGAGGAGACTAGAGAAGAAAAGAGAAGAAGTTTAAGATTAAAGAAGCAGAATAGACTTCCGGTTATGGCTGCCACGTAGGACGGACGTGTCTCGCTCTGCTCTGCTCCTGGAGAAAAAAAATCGGCAAATAACTCTCTCATTTGGGACAGAACGTATCCCAGCATTTGGGCAAGGATATGTCGGCGAAGCCTAAGGCTGGAAAACCAGGAAAAGGAAAAAGCGAGCCGCCGAAACAGTCCAAATTAACGGACTTTCAGGTCTGTGACGCAGCAAACAAAACTCCATATATGGCGGAGGAAGCTGGCGGCGGTGCGATGTTTGCGGGGAATGGCACAGATGCGCTGATGGCTGCCATGAGTTCAATGAGAGTGGACTTTTCCTCTAGATTTGATGGGATTATGACAGCGTTGGAAGGAATAAGAAAGGAATTGGGTGACTGTGTAGAACGAACGGCGCAGATGGAGCTCCGTCTCGCTAGTGCTGAAGATGACGTCACCCGTCTTCAATTAAAGGTGCGCACTTTGGAAAAAAAAAAAAATCTCTGGAAGATAATATTTTGGATTTGGAATCTCGGTCGAGACAGAATAATTTGAGGCTGGTGGGTCTTCCAGAGGAATCAGAAGGTCGGGACGTATGTTCCTTTCTGGAAAAGTGGATTCCGGAGGTGCTGGGCAGCGAGGAGTTGCAATCAGCAGTGGTTCTGGAAAAAGCACATCGTATTGGCCCACGGAGAGATAAGGGACCGCCGAGGACCTTAATTATGAAGTTTCTTAGCAACAGAGACAGGATGAAGATCTTCAACGCTGCACGTGCTAAAGGAGAGATTAAACACCAGGACCAGCAGGTGCGGTTCTACCCAGATTTGGCCACAGGAATCCAGCAATTGAGGAAGCAGTTTGATCCCGTACGTAAGGAGCTGCGCAACCTTGGGATTCGTCATGGTGTAATCTATCCTGCGAGACTGCTGACCACGTATGAGGGCAGAACCCACATTTTCAAGACCCCAGAGGAGGCGCAGGAGTTCATCAAGAAGATCAAAGAAGAAGAAGAGACTGGTGGGAGCTAAGCATGAACAAAATATAAGGTAGAATAATTAAGCATTTGCACAGGCATCTGACTGACTTGAAGTAAATAGTAAGTTTACAAAATATAGATTGTATTATATATTAAAAAAACAAAACAAAAACAAAACAAACAAACAAAAAAAACTATGATGTACAAAGTTGTTAAAAATTTTGGAGTTAAGTTGGAAAACTACAGAGGAGAGTTAATGTTACGTCATTAAAAGCAGTAGAGTTGGGGTGATTGGGAGGATGAAGAAGGAGTGGCTTAGGCTGTTCCCCGTGGGTGTGGAACAGTCGATGGCTATATCGGGAGACAGAATTTTTCTTTTGATTTTGGGGGGTTTGCCACAAGTGTGGGAAGGGGAAATTTGTTTGTGTGTAGTTTGTAGGATGAATGTTCAACCACTCATGTTTTTGCTTCTCTGTATGGGCATGTTTACACTGCAAGGTAATCCCAAACTCTCTATTGATCATGGACCAAAGTGTTAATCTTAATTTAACTTCATGGAATTGCAGAGGTCTACAAAATTTAAAAAAACTTAAACAAGTTATGAATAAAATAAAGGACATGGGTTCAAGAATTGTGTTTTTACAAGAAACTCATCTGATAGAGGAGGATGTTAAAAGAATTAGGAGTAGATGGCAGGGAAGTGTATTCACCTCTTCATTTTCATCCCGAGCCAGGGGAGTTATGACTCTCATACATAAATCAGTTCCTTTTCAGGTGAAAAATGTAATTGGAGACAAATTTGGAAGATATGTAATCATTCAAGGTTCTTTGCTATTAGAAAATATAAATCTTGTGAACTTATATGGTCCCAATATAGATGATCAGAAGTTCTTTGCTAATTTATTTCTCATCTTATCATCACTTACAGGGCAACATATAATAGCAGGGGATTTTAATTGTACATTGAATCCAGGTGTGGATAGATCAACAGGACTGGATTGTACGCACATTGGATGTAGGATGACTATTAATCATTTTATGAAAGAATTGAGATTGTTAGATATATGGAGAGAAATGAAACCACAAGTTAAAGCCTATTCTTGTTATTCCAGTACCTACAAGACATTCTCACGTATTGATTATTTTTTGATTTCCACAGAATTAAGGTCCAAGATTCAAAACTGCTTTTATGATAACATCGTGATTTCTGATCATGCACCCTGTTGTCTAATATATGTAGATAAAAAATTGACAAAGGAATCAGGTAGATGGCAATTTCAGCATAAATGGCTTCAGGATGAGGAATTTGTCAAGTATATAGAAAAACAGATAGACGAGTTCTTTGACATCAATACTACACAAACATCAGCATGTGTAAAGTGGGAGGCTTTCAAAGCTTTTATTAGGGGACATATTATTAGTTATACAGGATCAAAATCTAAGAAGACTCGAGAGGAGAGAGCTAAATTGGAACATAAAATAAAAAGTCTTCAGGAAAAAGTGTATGCAGGAAGTGACCCAAGGTTGGAGAATGAATTACTGATTTTGAGAGCTGAATACGACAAAAAATCAGCGAATAGAGCTGCCTCGAGTCTTCTAAGATTGAAACAATCTTTTTATGAACAAGGTGAAAAATCAGGAAAATTATTAGCATGGCAGATTAAACAATTGGAAATTAAAACACCAATTACCAGTATTATAAGTAACGGACAGGTAGTTATAGATCCTTTAGAAATTAATAGAGCCTTTAGAGATTACTATGAAAAATTATATGATACCAAAAATAAGATAAGATAAGATAAGATAAGCCTTTATTAGTCCCACAACGGGGAAATTCCAGGATTGCAACAGCACAGGGATAGCAACACTCAGAGCAACAATCAGAAGGCAAGAAAAAAAACAAGCAAGCAAGAGCAGCTAATAAACATATGTACGTATTACTATAAAATATATATATATACACACACACACAGACACACAGTGCAGAGCATTGTAGCTGGATGGAATAAATATATGAATATATGAACACACAGTGCAGAGCATTGTAACTAGATGGAATAAATATGTAAATATATAAACACCCACAGTACGGAGCATTGCAGCTAGGTGGAATAAATATGCAAGTATATAAACACACACAGTGCGGAGCAATGTAGCTAGATGGAATAATATGTAGATATATAAATATATAAACACACCCAGTGCTGAGCATTGTAGCTAGATGGAATAAATATGCAAATATATAAACACACACAGTGCAGAGCATTGTTGCTAGATGGAATGAAACAGCATAACCGTCTACTTAGTTATCCTACATGGTATGATTATGTGCCCATACATATTCTCACCCTCCATAGCGACCGGTATGTTCCTAGTTGTATGCCGGAGGGGACCATTGTGTAAGTCTATTGCATCTTTTGCATTCAAAAAACTATTAGTTTGTTACGTCTTTTTGCTATCTCTGCGAGCAGCCCTGCTTAGGTTGTACAGTCTGACAGCCGTTGGTAGGAAGGACCTACGAAACCTCTCGGTTGTGCACCTGGGATGATGTAGTCTGCTGCTAAATGAGCTCCTCAGTGCATTCAGTATGTCCTGCATAGGGTGGAACTCGGACTCCAGCAGAGATGACAGTTTAGCCACCGTCCTTCTCTCTCCTATCTCCTCCATCGGATCAAGGCGCTGCCCCAGGAACCTGATTTAACAAAACTAAATGGGTTTTTGAACGAACTATCTATACCGTGTATTCCAAATGAAAACAGGGAGATATTGGAGTCTAAAATTAGTCAAGAAGAAGTTGGGCTAGCCATTGATAATATGAAATCAGGAAAAAGTGCAGGACCAGATGGTCTTCCAGTTGACCTTTATAAAAAATTTAAGAATAAATTAATAAAACCTTTTTTGGAAATGGTTTTAGAAGCATTTCAAAATAATAATTTACCATCATACATAAATAATGCCTTAATTATACTGTTGCCAAAACCAGGTAAGCCCTCTAATAAATGTGAAAATATGAGACCAATAAGCCTATTAAACGCCGACCTTAAGATAATCTGTAAAATTTTAGCAAGACGAATACAAGAAATTTTACCAAATATTATTAATCGAGATCAGAATGGCTTTATAAAGGGTAGACAAGGCTTCCATAATGTAAGAAGACTATTTAATATTATTTATTTTAATAAAGAAGCACCGGATACAGCTCTCCTATCATTGGACGCCGAAAAGGCCTTTGATAGAGTTGAATGGCCCTTTCTTTTTGAAGTCCTACAAAGGTTTGGACTTGGAAATAATTTCATAAAATGGGTTCAAATAATATACAATAATGCTACAGCAGAAATCCTAACAAATAACAATATTTCAAAACCAATAAAAATCAATAGAGGATGTCGACAAGGCTGTCCACTTTCACCTTTACTGTTTACTATGGCAATTGAACCTTTAGCGATAGCGATACGTTTACATTCACAAATATATGGAATTAAAGTTGGACCAACAGAACATAAAATCTCCCTGTACGCCGATGATATAATTTTGTTTATGTCGAATCTAAAAAAATCAATTCCAACCTTGTTGAATTTAATAAAGAATTTTGGGGAAATATCAGGATATAAAATAAATAAAACTAAATCTTCAATATTAATGCTAAATGAGACCCAGAGAAATTACCCAGCCCCTGAGGTAAATCAATTCAATGTTGTAAATCAGTTTAAATATTTAGGAATCCAAATTATGCCTAAGCTAGAATCAGTCGCCAGTGTCAACTATGAAGCCTTAATGTCAGATATCAATGAGTTAACTCAGAGATGGATGTCACTACCAATGTCGATGATCGGGAGAATCAATATACTTAAAAGTAATATTTTACCTAAAATACTTTATTTATTTCAATACATTCCCTTATCACCACCTTTAGATCTATTCTCAAGAATAAAAAAAAAGTTAGTGGAATTTATATGGAACAACAGGAGGGCTAGATTACGTTTGTCTTTATTATATTTACCATTTGATCGTGGAGGTCTGAAATGTCCAAATTTTATGTTGTATTATTGGTCGGCACAACTGAGGTCTATGACATATTATTTTTCATCAAATGATCTCCCTCACTGGACTGAAATGGAATCATACAATTTACCTTTACCTCTTCCCATATTCATATACTCAGATTCGGCAAAAAAATTACAAAAACAAGTTAAAAATCCATTTGTAAAGCATATGATCAAAATATGGTGTGAAGCTAAAAACTATTTAAAAGAACCACAGTTATTGTCACAATTTAGTCCAATATGGGGTAATCAATATTTTAAACCAGGGAGAGCGGACGCTGTATTTAAAGTATGGAATTTAAAAGGGATACAAAAGATTCAGGATTTATATTTGCCATGTGCAGACAATATAATGTCTTTTGAAGAGCTGAGGATCAAATTTAATCTCAATAGAACACATTTTTTTAAATATCTTCAACTTAGAAACTTTATTCGATCAAATCAAAATAAAGCTCTCACTCGACCTATTTATTCATCCTTGGAAAAAATGATGATGAAAGATAGTAAAAGAAAGGGTATTATTTCAGAGTTTTATAACTCATTGACACTATCTTCAAGTGAAAATTCACTGAAAAGATTAAACTACTGGAAAGAAGATCTGCAAACTGAAATTTCAGAGGAACAATGGGAATTGGCTTGTACAGAAGCTCAAACCAAATCAATAAATGCACGCCTTAAATTGATACATTTCAAATGGTTAATGCGGATGTATGTTACACCGGAGGAGTTAAATAGATATAACAAAAATATACCAGATACATGCACAAAATGCATGGAAAGTAAAGGAACCCTATTTCATTGTTTATGGGAATGTAGATTAATAAGAATGTTTTGGGAGGAGGTGAGGGTAACAATTGAAAAAATAATCTCAAAACAAATCATATTGAATCCTAAACTGTTTTTGTTGGGTCTGTACCCAGAAAAGCATAATTTCAATAAAAGTGAAAGAACATTCATAGACCTCAGTTTGCTTAATGCCAAAAAATGTATTGCACTATTATGGAAAAAGACTCATAGACCAGATGTGACTCAGTGGTTAAGACAGATGTTAACAAACCTTCCATTAGAAAGAATAACATATATACTGAAATCAAAGGAAATTGTGTTTGAGAATATATGGAGACCTTTTATTGATTATGTAAAAAATTTAAACATAACTCTTGAAGAAGAAGGTGAATGATGTGTGTGGACCTTGTAAATTCCAAACTGGTGAACATAATATGTATACTAATGTATTGGATTGTCTAGACTAAACAGAGGAGCATTGTTGAAGATTTGATTTTGTTGGTGGTTGTTGGTGTTTTTAGGGTATTTTTTTTTTTTTTGTAGTACTTTAGTGTTAGTGTTTGATTGTTTGTATCATGTTTGTTAAAAAAAAAAAGGTTCAATAAAGATATTGTGGAAAAAAAAAAAAGAAGCAGAATAGCGATCTAGATCTCAGAGAAAAGTTTTGTTTCACTTCTTCAAAGTTCCTTGCAGTTTTCTTTTATCTAAATTGTTCTGTGTGAAGTTTGCCAAATCCTGCGTTAATTTTTCTCATTTTTCTGGTTACTGAGGAGAAACCATCCTTTTTCTTACGAGCTTGTTTTAAATAGAGAGGCAAACTCTCAGAATATTTTTTTTCCTTTCACCTCAGAAGCCATTCTTATCCTAGTAAGATAAGATAAGATAAGATAAACCTTTATTAGTCCCACAATGGGGAAATTCCAGGATTGCAACAGCACAGGGATAGCAACACTCAGAGCAATAATTAAGAAGATACGAAAAATATAAATAAGAGCAGTGGATATACATACGTACACATAAATATATAAATATATATACAAAGTGCGGAGCATTGTAGCAAGATGGAATAATAATAGTGGTGACTACAGGCATGGAAAAGAAACAGAACACAGACATAAACACAAGAACTCAAAAGATAACACAATACATAAATCACCCAATGCCCGAGCCAAAGAGAACAGTCAGAACCGAGCCTTCAGGAAACACCGGCTCGGTTCATGACAAAAACATAAATTAACTGTGTTTTATCACATCTATCAGTCTGGAAAAGATTATAAAGCCATTTCTAAAGCTTTGGGACTCCAGCGAACCACAGTGAGAGCCAATATCCACAAATGGTGAAAACATGAAACAGTGGAGAACCTTCTCAGGAGTGGCTAGCTGAGCAAAATTACCCCCAAGAGCGCAGCGACGACTCATCTAAGAGCTCACAAAAGACCCCACAACAACATCCAAAGAACTGCAGGCCTCACTTGCCTCAGTTAAGGTCAGTGTTCATGACTCCACCATAAGAAAGTGACTGGGCAAAAATGGCTTGCATGGCAGAGTTCCAAGACGAAAACCACTGCTGAGCAACAAGAACATAAAGGCTCATCTCAGTTTTGCCAGAAAACACCTTGATGATCCCCAAGACTTTTGGGAAAATACTCTGTGGACTAACAAGACAAAAGTTTCACTTTTTGGAATGTGTGTGTCCCACTACATCCGGCATAAAAGTAACACAGCATTTCGGAAAAGGAACATCATACAGGGACAGCGCAGGCTGTTCCTACTGAGGAGACTCAGGTCTTTTGGTGTACAAGGGGCGCTGCTGAAGACATTCTATGACACGGTGGTGGCATCAGCCATCACTTTTGGAGTGGTCTGCTGGGGCAGTGGCATTACTGCAGCCGATAGGAAGAGACTGAACAAACTGATCAAGAAAGCTAACTCTGTCCTGGGGCAGCGCCTTGACCCAGTGGAGGAGATAGGAGATAGGAGAGACAAGCATGGTGGCTAAACTGTCATCTCTGCTGGAGTCCGAGTTCCACCCTATGCAGGACATACTGAATGCACTGAGGAGCTCATTTAGCAGCAGACTACATCATCCCAGGTGCACAACCGAGAGGTTTCGCAGGTCCTTCCTACCAACGGCTGTCAGACTGTACAACCTAAGCAGGGCTGCTCGCAGAGATAGCAAAAAGACGTAACAAACTAATAGTTTTTTGAATGCAAAAGATGCAATAGACTTACACAATGGTCCCCTCCGGCATACAACTAGGAAAATATCGGTCGCTATGGAGGGTGAGAATATGTATGGGCACATAATCATATCATGTAGGATAACTAAGTAGACGGTTGTGCTGTTTCATCCCATCTAGCAACAATGCTCTGCACTGTGTGTGTTTATATTCATATATCTATATATTTATTCCATCTAGCTACAATGCTCCGCACTGTGTGTTTATATATCTACATATTATTCCATCTAGCTACATTGCTCCGTACTGTAGGTGTTTATATATCTACATATTTATTCCATCCAGCTACAATGCTCTGCACTGTGTGTCTGTGTGTGTGTATATATATATATATACAGTATATATATATATTTATAGTAATATGTACATATGTATATTAGCTGCTCTTGCTTGCTTGCTTTTTTTCTTGCCTTCTGATTGTTGCTCTGAGTGTTGCTATCCCTGTGCTGTTGCAATCCTGGAATTTCCCCGTTGTGGGACTAATAAAGGCTTATCTTATCTTATCTTATCTTATCTTATACCAACAGTAAAATATGGTGGTGGTGGTGGTAGTGTGATGGTCTGGAGCTGTTTTGCTGCTTCAGGACCTGGAAGACTTGCTGTGTTAAATGGAAACATGAATTCTGCTGTCTACCAAAAAATCCTGAAGGAGAATGTCCGGCCATCTGTTCGTGACCTCAAGCTGAAGCACACTTGAGTTCTGCAGCAGGACAATGATCCAAAACACACCAGCAAGTCCACCTCTGAATGGCTTAAGAAAAACAAAATGAAGACTTTGGAGTGGGCTAGTCAAAGTCCTGACCTGAATCCCATTGAGATGCTGTGACATGACTTTACAAAAGCGGTTCATGCTTGGAAACCCTCCAGTGTGGCTGAATTACAACAATTCTGCAAAGATGAGTCAGTCAAAATTCCTCCACAGCGCTGTAAAAGACTAATTGGAAGTTATTACAAACGCTTGATTGCAGTTGTTGCTGCTAATGGTGGCCCAACCAGTTACTAGGTTTTGGGGGCAATCACTTTTTCACACAGGGCCATGTAGATTTGGATTTTTTTTCCCCTTAATAATAAACACCTTCTTTTAAAAACTGCATTTTGTGTTTACTTGTGTTATCCTTGTCTAATATTTAAATTTGTTTGATGATCTGAAACAATTAAGTGTGACAAACATGCAAAAAAATGAGAAATCAGGAAGGGGGCAAACATTTTTCCACACGACTGTATATGCATATGCCACAGAGCAACCACTAGTTATGGGTACAGTTTTGGTTGTTTAAAAGCCAATTTTTACAATGCGTCTTAAAAGTGTTCATTGTGGTCCGTTCTCTGATTGCAGGTGGTATATTATTCCAGATCTTGGTGCCCCTCACTGATAGCACAGATTGAGCAAATGTGGTGCATCTGTGGGGGACCTCACAGTCTCCTCTAGTGATTGCTCTGGTGGTTGTACCGGTGACAGTCCTCAGTTTAACATATTCTCCCGGGGAAGGGGAGGCATAGCCATTTAATATTTTATAGATTGAACAGGCAAATTTGAGACTTTATAATTTTCAAAAGATAGAAAATTTTATTTCTTGTCAAAGATTTTTATGGCATTTTTGTATAAAGATTCAGTGGGTTTGATTATGGTTACACCAGTGAGTGACCAGTTGATGAAACAGTAATCAATGTGTGAGAAGATCATTGCACGCAGAAACATTTTGGTCACATTAACTGTCAGCAATGGTCTAATTTGTTTAAAATTTCTTAGATTGAATTTGATTATGTTTGAGATTTTTTATGTGTTTTTTTTAAAGGTTAATGAGGAGTCTAAAATCACGCAGAGGTACTTAGAGTTCTCGGCTAGTTGCAGCTCCTCCCCTTTTAAGAAAATGTTTGTTTGTAATATTTGATCGTTGTTTGGTGAACATCGTGCAAACAGTTTTTTTTTTAGTGTTTAGTAGGAGACATGAATTATTCAGCCAGTCATGGATTTGGGTCATCACTGTTGTAAGAATACAGGCGGCTTCTTGTGTGTTTTTTGCAGGTGTGAATATTACTGTGTCATCTGCATACATTTGTATATGAATGTTTCTGCATGCATTTGGTTGATCATTTATGTATAGGGAGAATAATATAGGCATTGGTAACATCACTGTTGTGCCATTTCAAATATGGCAATTTGACACTGTTGATCATTACCTATTGCTGTCTGTCGGTTAAATATGATTTCATCCATTTGACAGCATGTTCTGAAAAGTTAAACTAAGTTTGGTTAAACAGATGTTGTAGTCAACGGTGTCAAACGCCTTCTTCAGATCTAAAAACACAGCACCTACATAATTGCACTTATCTAAGAAAGATTTGGTTTTCTCTAAGAACAAGCTTATTGCAGACCCTGTTGAGTGGAGGGCATTGGACCCAAACTGTGTGTGATGCAGGGGGGTGTGACGATCCATGGATCATCACCTTATCGTGGTGGGGGGTTTGCGTGCCCCAGTGATCCCAGGAGCTATGTTGTCCGGGGCAATTTCCCTCTGATAGGGTCACCAAAGACAAACTGGTCCTGGGTGAAGGGCCAGACTAAGAACGATCCAACAGACTCTCATGATAAATTCTAGATCAAGGATTCAGTGTACCCCACCCTGTATGGGGTTACCGGGGCCCCACCCTGGAGCCAGGCCTGGGCGAGGGGCTCGATGGCTAATGTCTGGTGGCCAGGTTTCCACCCATGGGACCCGGCCGGGCTCAGAATCAGAATCAGAATCAGAATCAGAAAAGCTTTATTGCCAAGCATGTTAAAAACATGCGAGGAATTTGACTTGACATTGGCGCGCTATGTAAGCGCCACACAATGACACGGCAGCCGATGCAAGGCGCCTCATCAAAACAGTTGGGGGTAAAGAGGGGGAGAGGGGAGGGAATGACACATTAGGCAGAGAGAAAAAAACATCGTTATCAAAATAGAGCTCGTTGTATGAGCGAGATTGTGATTACATAGAAAAAAACCCCTCTAGTTGCACAATTAGCAGACAATACAGATCACACAATACAAAGGAGCAAAGAGAGACCAGTGTGTGTAGTCAGCATGTAAATCACAGGTGTCAAACTCATTCCATGGAGGGCCAAGACCCTGCAGGTTTTACCTCCACCCAGTGTCTTCAACAGGTGATTTCATTGAATTTCTTCCCACTGATTGCTGATCAGTGAAAACACCTGCTGAAGACACTGGGTGGAAGTAAAACATGCAGGGTCTTGGCCCTCCATGGAATGAGTTTGACACCCCTGATGTAAATAATCAGTGTGAGTGCAGTGTTGAATGTATCAGTTGCTGGTGTACAACAAAGGGGGCGCCTCCTGGCAATGGATAGTTATGTTCATGTGTTCAAAACACAGATAAGCATGTCCCAGAGTCTCTCTCTCTTCGTGCATGCCAGATGGCAAAGTTCTGTATTAGACACATGATAGCGCTGTCCTTGAAGAGTCCGGTCTGCTGAACAACAGCAATTGATGTTAATTGTTTGGGTTAAAGAGAAGCCAAACTCTCTTCTGTTTTGTCTTCATCCAGGAGGAGAGGGCGCCGAATCAAGGTCAAAGGCACAGTTCACTCAGAGCATAGAATTTCCATCTCTCTTGCGATTCTGTGCTTCATAATTTCCATATACAGGCTTTAAAATCATTCCCTGGAGAGCACCAGCGACACCAGATGTATTCCACCTACTGAATCAGCCACCATTCAGTTCACCATTGCCGCTATCAGTGCACTCCCCAACTGGTCGAATTTGTTGTTGAAGGAGCTTTGCCGGGTCCGCATTTTGATCAGCTCTCCCAACTTCTTTAATTTCTGATACATCAGGAAACTCCAGAGCCAAAGTAGAAATCCTGTGTTCATAAGCCAAACAGATAGATGTCTTCCGCATCTCAGTCGAATCACACAGACACATGAATTCCCAATTGTCCATGAGTCCCACTTGGGCTCCCCCTAGCCCGATCTTCTTTTAAAGTGGTGTCAATCGCATTTAAAGCCGACCAAATCCCACCAAATCCATAATTTTCCATTTGGAATAAGATTCAGCCAGAAGAAGAGCGACACAGACGGATCACAGCAAGCTGGGGGATCAGTAAGGGAATGGGAGGTGGGAGAGGGAGAGAAAAGCGTCTGCTCTCTCTGAAAGCCGGAAGAAGAGAGCTGAAGGAGTTACATGGGTCCGCCCTCCAGTGGGCTCACCACCTGCAGGAGGGATCATGGGGGTCCGGTGCTATTTTTTTTTTTTGTTACTTATTTGTACCCGTAGGTAGATTTGATTTGCAGTCTGGTGACAAGCCACCGGCTGCCGGTCGCTGCGTGCGCGAGCTCCCTAAACCTACATGTTTTGGTATGCGGGAGGAAACCGGAGAAATCCCGGACTAAACCCACGCAACACGGGGAGAACATGCAAACTCCACACAGCTCACTGTTGGTCGGGGGCTGGGATCGAACCCACGATCTCACGATCCCCGTGATCCCCTGGCCGAGTGTAGCATCATCTCACTTTGGTTCAGCAATAATTATTCTTCTGCTTAAAGACATTTTTGTTTCACCCAGGAGTAAGACAAAAAAATGGATTTTCTTCCTCCAGGCCACAGCTGAAATCCCCCTTCTTTTGTTAAAACCAACCTAAGGAATGTCCCCAATGTCCGGCTTCACTTTTATTGCCCCCATAAAACATGCAACAGATCCACGACTCAGCTAATTTCCTTAAACTCTGGACATGCTGGATTTAACCAGTGAATTTTAAAGTACATTATTACACACTCAATTCCAAACCTTCTTTTCAGAACTATGAAAAGAAAATGGACTCTGATGTTTTAATGTGGAAAATCCATAATATGTGTGAAATGCATTAATCTGTGATTTTATATATATGCATGTTAATGTTTAAATGAATGTTTATTCCTGCATGTTGATTTAGAAGCACTGCTTATAATTTACACTAATCACTAAAGTTATCTTAGTTTAATACATAAAGGGAAATATTAACTTCCAGTATGTATCAATGTTTTGCCTCTAAAACCATGTGACTCCAGCAGCCAACCTCTGCATGACAACTCTTCATCCCAAAGAACTCCAAACAATAGACTGTTTGTTCATTGGACTAAAATTTCATCGAGCCCGCCCACGAAGGACGCTCATTGGCTGAGATCCCGGAAGCCCGCGAAGCTCAACGGAACTTAAATAACAGAGGGACCCCTGCTTCTCTCTCTTTTTCGACACGCTCTTCCCCGGATCGTCTTCTCTCTCTTCCACTTTGGCTTTTTCCCAGATCCTCTTTCCGGCTCCCCCTTTCTCTGATCGTCTCTATTGTCTACACACAGCAAGGAAGAACAAAGGACCGTCTGAACAAAGACTCAACCACGTGTCCTTTTTCTGAACACAGAGCAGATAACTCGTAATTTGTTTATGTAACTTTGTATCTTAATGTTTTATTTTTCTCTTAAATACCTAGGAATTCCTATTTCTTTGAGCTCAATTCTTAATCGGAGTTAAACTCCAATTTTTATTCATCACTTTTTCTTTGTTAAACTTTCTGTAAAACCACCGTTTGTTTGATTTTAATGTAAACTTTAATCTTGACTTTATTTTTATAATATTTTTCTTGACCAAGCACCCACCAGAAGCTACTATTTTTATCTAAAGTCCGAAAGTTTTTTTTTAAAATTTGAGATCGGATTAGATATCTTTAATTATTCCCGAAGACCTCTGCAGCTGCTTGTCTACCAGAAAGAAAAGACACAGCTGAGGAATCAACGCGCAGCTGTCCATCACACGCTGAAGAAGCATCGGCACCATCTGGCTTAGAGCCCAGTTTCAACTGTGGGTCATACGGCCAAGATCCAGCCCCTTCGACCGCTTGAATTTAAAGGTCGAACTGTGGATGCTGAAATATCTGCGGGCAGACATTTCCTCTAACATCCACGAAATCTTGGGCTGAGGACGATGCCAGAACCATCATCACCGAGGATCACGTGAGCTGCAAAAACTTTAATTCATCTGTTGAATTAAACTTCTGAGGTTTGGTAATAATTTGTATATCTAATCAGATGCAAATTAAGAGGCCCTTAACATAACTCTTCTTTTCATTAAAATACCGTTTTTATTTTCTTAAGATTAATTTAGGACTTTTTCATATAATTAGTAAACTTTCTCCATAAATTTGCGTTGTTTCCATAATATGTTAACACAAACTGATAGAAATTGGTTTCTCAGTTAACCCTGGTTCCGAAAATATTAATATTGTTAATCTATCATTTACAAGATTGATTCTATGATTAATGAAATTACTGCAATGTCTGTTAATCATTTCGTTTAATAAATATTTAAAAATGAGAGAAGTTGTTGGGAATTTATTTCATTCTGAGTCTGTTCAAGCACAGGTATCGAATTCACGGAAAATTTTTGAGACTGACTATTGATTATTAATTAATTTGAGTGATTAAACAGGTATAAAGTGAAATTAAAGATTAAATTGCTTCTTAAAGATAGAAGCTGGTGCCCCTTATGAGTGTTATTAACTTTTCTGGTGTATATGAAATGAGATTTGATCTCAGATTCCAATACATCAATATAAATTAAATAATTCATACCTGATCATATTTATTATTTATTAATATTTCTACTTTACGCTACACGAGGGTAAACTGTGCTGCCACAGTGCTAAACCACTGCGCCACCGTGCAGCCCAACCCCGTACTATGTGGATTAGGTGGCGGTCAAAGGCAGAGACCTTGGTGGACTGATTCCAAGCTTTCTAGACAGGCTTTTGGTACGTGGAATGTCACCTCTCTGGTGGGGAAGGAGCCTGAGCTGGTGTACGAGGTTGAAAGATACTGGCTAGATATAGTCGGCCTCACCTCAACACACAGCTCCGGTTCCGGAACCAGTCTCCTGGAGAGGGGCTGGAGCTTGGCCTTTTCTGGAGTTGCCCTGGGCGAGAGGCGACGAGCAGGGGTGGGTATTCTTGTATCCCCACACCTTGCTGCCTCTATATTGGAGTTTTCCCCGGTGGACGAAAGGGTTGCTTCCCTGCGCCTTCGTGTTGGTAAACGGGTCCTGACCATCATTTGTACCTATGCACCAAATGATGTTTCAGAGTATCCACCCTTTTTGGAGTCTGTGACTGGGGTGCTGGAGGGTGCTCCTCTTGGAGACTCCATTGTCCTACTGAGGGACTTCAATGCACAACGACAGTGAAACCTGGAAGGGGGTGATTAGGAGGAACGGCCTGCTCGATCTGAACCCGAGTGGTGTTCAGTTATTGGACTTCTGTGCTAACCACAGTTTGTCCATAACGAACACCATGTTCAAGCATAAGGGTGTCCATATGTACACCTGGCACCAGAACACCCTAGGACGTAGGTCGATGATCGATTTTGTTATTGTGTCATCAGACCTGCGACCATATGTTTTGGACACTCAGGTAAAGAGAGGTGCAGAGCAGTCAACTGATCACCACCTGGTGGTGAGTAGGATCCGATGGCAGGGGAGGAAGCCATTCAGACCTGGTAGACCCAAACGTATAGTGAGGGTGTGCTGGGAACGTCTGGCTGAGGCCCCTGTCCAGGAGGTCTTCAACTCCCACCTCCGGAAGAACTTCAACCACATTCCGAGAGAGTCTGCAGACATAGAGTCTGAATGGGTCATGTTCTCAACCTCTGTTGTTGAAGCGGTGGCCCAGAGCTGCAGCTGCAAGGTGGTCGATGCATCTCGTGGTGGCAACCTCCGAACCAAGTGGTGGACACCAGTGGTGAGGGGGGCCATTAAGCTGAAGAAGGAGTCCTATCAATTTTGGTTGGCTTGTGTGACTCCTGAAGCAGATGAGGTGTACCGGCAGGCCAAGCGGAGTGCAGCTCGGGTGGTTGCTGAAGCAAAAATCCGGGTATGGGAGGAGTTCGGTGAGGCTATGGAACAAGACTTTCGGTCGGCCTTGAAGAGATTCTGGTAAACTGTCCGGCGGCTCAGGAGGGGAAAACAGCTCCCTGTCCACACTATGTATGGTGCGGATGGGGCGCTGTTGACTTCGACTGGGGATATGGTCAGGCGGTGGAAGGAATGCTTCGAGGATCTCCTCAATCCCACTGATACGCCTTCCACAGAGGAAGCAGGGCTTGTGGACGAGGGGGATGACTTGCCTATCACAGGGGCTGAGGTCGCCAAGGTGGTTAAAAATCTCCTTGGTGGCCGGGCCCCGGGGGTGGACGAGATTCGCCCTGAGTACCTCAAGGCCCTGGATGTTGTAGGGCTGTCATGGTTGACACGCCTCTGCAACATTGCGTGGAGGTTGGGGGCAGTGCCTTTGGCATGGCAAACCGGGGTGGTGGTTCCTCTCTTCAAAAAAGGGAACCGGAGGGTGTGCTCCAACTTTAGAGGGATCACACTCCTCAGCCTCCCCGGGAAGGTCTATGCCAAGGTACTGGAGAGGAGAGTCCAGCCGTTGGTCGAACCTCAGATTCAGGAGGAGCAATGTGGTTTTCGTCCTGGCAGTGGCACATCAGACCAGCTCCTTACCCTCTCGAGAATTCTCGAGGGTTCGTGGGAGTTTACCCAACCAGTTTACATGTGTTTTGTGGACTTGGAGAAGGCATTTGACCGCGTCCCTCGTGGTTTTTTGTGGGGGGTGCTTCAGGAGTATGGGGTATCGGGCTTGTTGTTGCGAGCTATTCGGTCTCTGTACGACCGTTGTGAGAGTTTGGTTCGTATTGCGAACACTCGGTTGGACTCATTCCCAGTGAGAGTTGGATTCCTCCAGGACTGCCCTTTGTCACCGATCCTGTTCATAATTTTTATGGACAGGATTTCTAGGCACAGCCAGGGATTTGACGGTGTCATGCTTGGTGACCACAGGATCTCATCTCTGTTGTTTGCAGAGGATGTTGTCCTGTTGGCTTCATCCAGCAATGACCTACAGTTCTTGCTGGGACAGTTTGCCGCTGAGTGTGAAGCGTTTGGGATGAGAATCAGCGGCTCCAAGTCCGAGTCCATGGTCCTCAGCCGGAAAAAGGTGGAGGATGAAAAAGGTGGGGCACTCCTGCCCCGAGTGGAGGAGTTTAAGTATCTTGGGGTCTTATTCACGAGTGAGGGGAGAATGGAGCGAAAGATTGACAGACGAATCGGGGCAGCATCTGCAGTGATGCGGACATTGTACCGGTCTGTTGTGGTGAAGAGGGAGCTGAGTTCTAAGGCAAAGCTGTCGATTTACCAGTCAGTCTACGTTCCTACTCTCACCTATGGTCACGAGCTTTGGGTAATGACCGAAAGAACGAGATCGCGGATACAAGCGGCTGAAATGAGCTCTGTCCATAGGATTGCTGGACTCACCCTCAGAGATAGGGTGAGGACCTCAGTCATCCGGGGGAGGCTCAGAGTAGAACCACTGCTCCTCCACATTGAAAGGAGTCAGTTGAGGTGGTATGGGCATCTGATCAGGATGCCTCCTGGATGCCTCCTACTTTTTTTTTTTGACTTATTTTGTACCCGTAGGTAGATTTGTTCTGCAGTCTGGTGACAAGCCACCAGCTGCTGGTCGCTGCATGCGCAAGCGCCCCTTAACTCCCTAACCTGCATGTTTTTGGCATGTGGGAGGAAACCGGAGAAATCCCGGAGTAAACCCACGCAAACAGGGGGAGAAGATACAAACTCCACACAGATCACTGTTGGCCGGAGGCAGGGATCGAACCCACGATCTCATGATCCCCGTGATCCCCTGGCCGAGGGTAAGCTGTGCTGCCGCGGTGCTAACCACTGTGCCACCGTGCAGCCCACTTGAGGTGTTTCAGGCACGTCCCACTGGGAGGAGACCCCGGGGCAAACCCAGGACTCGCTGGAGAGACTATGTCTCCCAGCTGGTCTGGGAACGCCTTGGTATCGTCTCTGAAGAGCTGGAGCAGGTGGCTGGGGAGAGGGAAGTCTGGGCTTCTCTGCTTGAACTGCTGCCTCCACGACCTGGACCTCCGGAAAAACGGTAGAAGATGGATAGATGGACATAATAGTTTGGCCACCCACTTTTCAATTATCACTCTATAAATGCAAGAAATCTCTTTCTGTGTGTCTGTCCTTCTGTGTGTCATGATCATAGGACTTGCTAAAATATACATGATTGCCTATGATGTTCCTATGATCTCTTCATGATGTCTATATAGGCATCACTCATGATCATAGGACTCACTATGTCATAGTGAGTCCTATGACTCACTATGAGTCATAGGAGTGACGTCATAGTGACTATGACGTCATCAAAAATCAAATGCAGACATCATAGGACCCGCAATTCCATCATCAAAGATTAAAGCCATTCATCACTCATGATCATAGGACTCGCTATGTCATCATCAAAAGTCAAATGGAGACATCATTGGACCCAGAATGCCACCAACAAAGATCAAAGGCAGGCATCACTCACGATCATAGGACGCGCTACGACATCATCAAAGATCATATGTCTCGCTATGACATCATCAAAAATCAAAGGACCTGCAGTGCCATCATCAAAGATCAAAAGCATTCATCACTCACGATCATAGGACTTGCTATGATGCTATGACATCATCAAAGATCATATGACTCACTATGACATCATCAAAGATCAAAGGACCCGCAGTGCCATCATCAAAGATCAAAGGCATCATCACTCATGATCATAGGACTCGCTATGACATCATCAAAGATCAAAGGCAGGCATCATTCATCATCATCATCATCATCACTTCATCACTCTATCAAAGATCAAAGGTTGGCATCACTCACCATCATAGGATTCACTATGACATCATCAAAGATCATAGAACTCGCTATGACACCATCATGATGATGGTGTAAGCAAGCTGATGTGCTTGCTTACACCCTTGCTTACTCCTGCTTTCTACGGGCATGCAGAAATGCATGCTTATACTTGGTTTCTATGGGCGTGCACGGACATGCACAGGTATGCACTAGCGGGTTACACTCAGACATTATTTTTTCCCCCCTTTTATGAACTGTTTCTCTACTCACCTGCCTGTGGGAGTTTTTGTTTCATGGATTCCGCAGGCAAGCCAGTCTGGAGGAGGAAGTGGAGTCGGGACGAGCTGGAGATCATCTCCGTTATTGAGGATCTGGCGAGAGGGGCTTGGAACTGCCATTCACGGGAGGACGAGATGGACTGTTGGGGTGGAGTGGCGAATCAGCTTGAGGTTAGACCCAGTCTGCACTTCGATCCCCGGGTGCTTGCTTGCTATCTGCCTCCTCTCCCACCGATGCCTCCTCCTCTTCCGTGGTGGTAACGTCCTCCCCAAGCGAGCCATCGTAGGAGGCCCTTCTCCTTGTCGGCAGCCATTCCCCTGACGTCATGCCCGACAACTCATGTGGCAAAGCCTTTTCCCGTGCCAGCTGTCATGCCAGTCTGTGCCCTGCCCGCTTTTGCCGCAGCTCCCATCACCATGACTTTTCCTCCAGCTGCTGAGAAGTTCTCCAGGGTCCTTCCGAGAACACCCACCTTTCTCGCCAGGGTAACGGCTCCTCCTCTCTTCTCCAAGGGGCCTGGATTCACCATAGGCACGGAGAGGGATGAATGCCTGCCAGCTGCAGCTGTGAACATCAAAGACCGGGATGACAGGCAAGTGTTTTTTCATTCTATTCATTGTTATAGTAATAAACCTTGTCTGTCTCCCGGGAGAGAGACCCAGTTTCAGCAGACTACTGGGCTTTTTTCTCCAGCTGCAGCTCAAAACTCTCTCCTTATTCTCTCCGTGTCTCCTCCAATGCTCTCTGAGTGTCCGGTGATTCCAGAACTGAGCTGTCGGACGGTGGAGGAGCCTATAGCCCTGGAAGAACCTACACCAGTGCCAGCACAGAGCGGACCCCCAGCCGCCACGCCAGATGAGCCACCAGCATGGGTTATTTCACCTGGGGGCACCAGGACTGCCGCCACTATCATGCCTGCTGCAGAGGCAACCACAGTGGAATGGGAGCCAGAGCTGGACCTCCTAGAGGCCGGGCCCAAGACGCCATCACCAAGTTCAATGGAGTCCTGGATTGTGGTGGAGCTCGAGCTCAGGCAAGGGATCTCTCTTGTGTTTCTTTTGCCAGTTTTTGAGAGATCTTGCCTGGCTCTGGGTGAGGAGAGTCAGGTGCAGCCCTCAGCTGCATCTGAACTCACTTCACCGGGCTCCGCTGCTGCGACCCTAACCACATATTTTCTCCTGTCCTTCCTGAACATTCTCTTAGGGTCACCGGAGAAGTTCCACCATTGCCAGGGATCTCTGTCAATCCGGTCTCACCACCAGCCGACATTGCGGGTCCGGCTCCCCTTCTGCCTGAGGCTGTCGTGTGGGTCCCTCCGCAGGCTGAGTCTCTGTGAGTGTGGTGTCCAGGCCTGGGACCCTTGTGTGAGCTGTGCCCCTGTGTTAGCCCAGTGTGAGTGCTGCACTCCAGCATGAACCCATCATGGGAACCACGCTTCAGCCCGGGTTCCACCGCGGGTGCAGCCATGGCCCAGCCGGGGCTCACCATGTGTGCAACACTGGCCCAGCTGGTGTCCACCGCAGGTGCAGCCATGGTCCAGCCGGAGTCCACCGCAGGTGCAACCATGTCCCTGACTGGGACCCCCGCAGGTGCCAACAATCTCATTACTGGGACCAGTGAAGGCGTCGTAGTCCCTTCTCCACTGCCAGACATCGTTGTGGTTCCTCCCTCCTCTCCTTAGCTAGACACCGTCGAGGTCCCCTCCTCTCCTCAGCCAGACGCCATCATGGTTTCCCCTTCCTCCTTGCTGCCAGTTGCCGTTGCGGTTCCCTCCATCTCCTTGCTGCCAGACGACATCTGGGCACACCCTCCTTGGTTCACCTCTCCAGTGGTGGGTCTCCCTGTAGGGGAGCCACCTCTTGGGCTGGCGCACCCATGCTGGTGGCTGAAAAACTCAGGCCGGCCGCCCAACAAACTGTGCGGTTGGGTTGGGTGGCCAGTCTTTCCTGGTCGGCCACCTGACTGGGTACACCATTCCATCCCCTGGGCCTGTGACTCTGGGCGGCCTCCCGAGCCTCCATGCCTCTGGACTTGGGGGGGTTAATTGTTATGTTTTTCTGTTGTTGGCCCTGAGCGGGGTAGTTTTTTGTTCCTGCCTGACCTGTTTTCCCCTACCTCCCGCTCTGGTTTGATTGTTGTTGTTGTTGATCCTGCTTGGGGGGGGGGGCAGTTTTTTCTTCTCTTTGTGATGTTACGCAGGGTGTCTAGAATCCACCCCTTGAGAGGGGGGCTCTGTCATGAACCGAGCCGGGTTGTCCTTCAGGCTCGGTTCTGTAATTTTCCTCTGAGTGTCTATTTATCTGTGTAGTGTATATTGGCATGATTATTTGTGTGTTATTTTGCCTTTTGAGCTTCATATGTGTTGAGTCTAAACTACCTTAAACCCCAGTTCTTTGATACGACGGCCAGATAACGAGGCTGAGAGATGAAGTATATTTTCCTTTTTTTACTGAAAGTGAGATATGGTTACAGGCAGTGCTGGGACAAACCTCTTTAGGCAATTCCTGGTGAGAGTGTGCCACCCCAAAATGGAGCCCTATGGTTTTTATAGCCTGACCACCCCCCTCATGCAAGAGGGAGGGGTTTTTACCTCATTGTATCTGTAACATATTTTAAACTTACGTGTCAGCTCAGCTGTGTACAGAGCTGATTCTAACTGATTTCAATGAATGAATTATGGGGTGTAATCTAATCTCTGCAGTGTAGCGTGTAAAGCAAGCAGATAAAGTAGTGTGAGAAAGAGACAGAGAAATCAAGTCAATTTATCAACATATGGTATTCCTTGTTTCCTGGTCACTGTTTGGTTTACCCTTGTCATGTCATGTGTTATTTTGCAATCCATTTCTGGTTGTTTCTGA
Source organism: Pholidichthys leucotaenia (assembly GCA_020510985.1). Classification (NCBI taxonomy): domain Eukaryota; kingdom Metazoa; phylum Chordata; class Actinopteri; order Cichliformes; family Pholidichthyidae; genus Pholidichthys; species Pholidichthys leucotaenia. The sequence goes on from CM035838.1 coordinate 491,674,430, forward strand.
GTTTATTGTGTTGTTTTGGCTCTGACTGACAGGCTTTCAGGCAGCACGTTGAAGTCTGCACTTGGTGTGGGCGTTGCCTGTCAATCTGCCAGCCAGACCATTCCCCCCCTCCTGACTGTCAGCTGTTCTCCCTTTCCTTGATTACTTCCCAGCTCCCTTGTTGAGGTGCATCCCATCACCATGTCATTAGTTCTGTGTATTTAGTCAGCTCATCTCCTTTGTGTCATTGCTGGATTATTATTTGTCTCTGCCATGTTACGCCATGGTTTCCTACATTTCTAGCTCTGCCACGTTACGCCGTGGCTCTCCGCAACACGTTACGTCATGTACTACACTAAGTTTATTCTCTTGTCGTTTCTGTATGTCTACACTATTTTTGGGACTTTAATAAATTTGTCTGTGGTGTACCCTGCGCGTGAATCTGTCTCTCTCCTCACCTCGTTTGAGGTGAATCATGACAATATCAGTTTTACTCTCCGTTTTTAAAATTGGTCTGACCACTCTTACCTTCAAAGCAGTTTGGATGACAGCATCTTTGATTGACAGATTGATTAGATGAGTAATCGGACAAGTGAGACATTATTTTCTTTTAAAAATTTGTTGTTCATCTGTTGCTTTTGAGCTATTCAATGAGCTGATGATATTTGCGACTTCCTTTTCAGTTATTTCTTATATTAAAAACTGGTTATGAGGGGTTAATAGGACTGGAATTTTGATCAGGTGGATTAAATGAGTTGGATATTTCTAGCACAGAGTTTATGAAAAGTTATTAAGCTCTGTAGCAATGACTGTGGGATTCTGTACCAATTTGTTATTAATATTATACTAGTGCATACCCGTCCATGCCCGTAGAAACCAAGTATAAGCAAGTATTTCTGCATGCGGTTTAGCACTGTGGCAGCACAGTTTTACCCTCGGCCGGAGGATCGCGGGGATCATGAGATCGTGGGTTCGATCCCAGCCCCCGACCAACAGTGAGCTGTGTGGAGTTTGCATGTTCTCCCCGTGTTGCGTGGGTTTACTCCGGGATTTCTCCGGTTTCCTCCCACATACCAAAAACATGTAGGTTTAGGGCGCTTGCACACGCAGCGACCAGCAGCCGGTGGCTTGTCACCAGACTGCAAACCAAATCTACCTACGGGTACAAATAAGTAACAAAAAAAAAAAAAAAAATGCCCGTAGAAAGCAGGTGTAAGCAAGCATGTCACCACTCATTCAGTAATGCATGCCTTTGATCTTTGATGACGCTATAGCGAGTTCTATGATCTTTGATGATGTCATGCTGAGTCCCATGATCGTGGGTGATGCCTGCCTTTGATCTTTGGAGATGTCATAGCGAGTCCTATGATCGTGAGTGATTCCTGCGTTTGATCTTTGATGTCCTATGTGTCATGTGTCTGAGGTCTAATGTCATCCCAGACCTCAGACACAGTTTATTGTTGTATTTTGTATCTCTGTTTTTGTCTGCTTATTTGTCTAGGTTGGTCTCTGTTCCTATTTTGCCCTCTCTCTCCAGACACTCCCCACTGGCTGCTCAGCGTGCCACTGCAGTGAGCAGCTGGTAATCAGCGCACCTGCAGCCCAGCTCACTCACCTGCCTCCACTCTGGTCATCAGTGTTCTCTGTATTTAATCTCTGTCTGTTCATTCGGTTATTGTCACTCCGTTAGTCAACCTGGCTGGTCGAGCTGGTACCTTTAGCTCCTAGTCGTCATCCTGTCTAGACGACGTTGGTGCTGTTATCCCCCAGAGCTCAGCCTTGCTCCGAGACACCTGATGAAAATCTTCTCTTTGCCCTATCCAAGTACATGTTTCTTCTCCTTCAGAGGCCCAGTCCGGCTCTGAAGTGTGACGTGGACTCCAACCTTGTTTGCCTAGCTGTATTACGGCTGAACTGTTTCACCTGCAGTGCAGTTTGCCTCTCCAGAGCCGGGCCGCTCTGAGGCCTGCATAGTGGTTTATCATTCAACACTTTTGTACTGGGCACTTTTGAACTGTTTGTCTTTTTGTTATAAATAAACACACAACTTCATCCAGCGTTTGGGCTCATCTCTTTCCTCTCTGCCTTGGAGATGCGCAACTATCACAGTATGGAGTGACCAAGTAGAGTCCAACTGTGAACTGGTGCGTTTCCTTTTTCACCTTTTTTCTGTGTTTTTCACTCACCTGTTTCTGGAGCATGATGTCCCTGGCGCACCATTCCCACACCGGCAGAAGTGGACGAGTGGCAGGGCATCCCACTGTGGAGGAGGAGTGGGCAGCGATGTTCATCTGGGACTTCATGGATAAAGCCCTCGAAGCCTATAGTCCCGGAGAGAAGTGGAATTGCCTGAATGGAGCTTTGGGAATTCTGGAGGCACATCCCGGACTCTGGAATTATCCTCAATACGCGGAGCTGATATCCTCAGTCTGCGCACTCCAGCAGGCATTTCCTGATCTGAGGAGAGAAGCGTTCCTCGCGGAGCCCAGGCGAAGACGCTCTCCGCAACCTGCAGCCATTTCTCCTCCCGCTTTGCCTCCCGCTCCAGCATGCTCGTCATCATGTCAACCGCGGCAGTGGCGTTGAATCCCGGATCCCTGGAAGAACCACTCTGTCTCTTTGGCAGTTGTTTCCCCCGCACCGAGCCCGGCTATTCCCGCAGCATGCAATCGTTCCTGTTCTTCTTCGCCAGCAGTTCCGTCTGCTTCATGTCCTGCCACTTCCGCTGCGAGGCCATCTCCCCGGTGTGTCTTCCTGCCGCCAAGGGACGTTTAATTTCTTCACCGGCAACTCCTGTTCCCATGGCCACAGGTGCGGCTCTCCTGCAGTCTTCAGGGGGGCCCATAACCGCCTTTGACACAGAGAGGAACGACGTAATTACATCTGTAGCAGGCACCATCGCCTACCAGGAGAGCAGACAAGTGTAGTTTGTTTCTGCCTTAATTCATGATGCAGTGCCTTGCTTGATCCCTGGTAGAGAGACTCAGGGAATGTAGTCTCCTGAGTTCTCTCCACCTTCTGCAGTCTTAAAATTTTCACCTGCCCTCTCCTTGTCTCCTCTTCCCATCCTTGGGAGTCTGTCGGCCACAGAACAGATGTCGGGGAACTGGGAGAAATACAGACTGGTGTGGCTGGTGGAGATAGATCGCCGCTTAGAGGAGGAACAGTGGCCCCTCCCGGAATCAACGTCGGTAATTGAGGAGTTTTCTCTGAGGGATCCGGAGCTCCTACCTGAAGTTGAGCACGCATTCACCTTGGAGCCTCCTTTTCCTCTGCGCCGTCGTCACCATCGTCATTCCCGGAGGTTTCGCCCGAAGGATCACGTCACCCCTCAGCCAGCAGCCTTGCCTGCAGCCACCTCCTCCTCAGTTTTTACCTCCACCAATGTGGGGAGGGTAGTTTTCTCCCCGGTTTCTTCCACCTCTGTGCCTGTTTGGAAGGCTTCTCTGCATCATATAGAGGAGCCCAGGCCCGCCACAGCCACGGAGGGGGACGTCTCCTTGCCAGCTGCAGCAGGAGACATCATTAACCAAGAGAACAGGCAAGTTTTCTCCCTTTCTGTTCCTAATACTGATGTAATATCTTGCCTGATCCCTGGTAGAGAGTCTCTGGGTGTGCAGTCCCCAGAGACCTCTCCACCTGCTGCAGTCACTCTCCTCTCACCAGTCCTCTCCATGTCTCCTCCTATCCCTTTTGAGTGTCTGCCGGCCCTGGAACACAGCCGCCGGACGATGGAGGAGGCTGTGGCCCTGGAAACTCCAGTTCCTGCGCCTGAGGAGAGCCACATCCCAGCTGCCACACCGGAGAAGTCACCAGTGTGGTCCCCTTCACCTGGGAGTCCGGAGATTGCAACTACCACCATGCCTGCTGTGGGGTCACCGCAGCAGTGTCAGCCACTGAGCTGGACCACCACGGAACTGGGCCCGAAACATCGCCTTCAGCCAGATTGACGGAGTCTTGGGCGATGGTAGAGGTCGAGCTCAGGCAAGTGATCTCTTTTTTTTTTCTCTGTTCAGCTCAGGAGAGATCCTGCCTTGCTCTTGGTGAGGGGATTCTGGTGCGGCCACCAGCCGCACCCGAGCTCGCCTTGCCGGGCTTCGGCACTCCCGGCGACCCTGATTATGTCTCTCTGTTTTTCGAGCTTTCTCCCAGGGTTGCCAGCAATTATCCAGCACTACCTGAGGTCTCTGTGGTTCTGGTGTGGCCACTCAAGGCCATTGAGGACCCACCCCCGTCATCCTCAGCCGGAGTTCCGGGGGGGGGGGTGACCGCCTCCTTGGCCGGGTGCTCTCATGGGTCAGCCTGTTTGCCATGGGTGCAGCTGAGCTCTAGCCCACAGCCACCGCAGGCGCAGCTGAGCTCCAGCCTGGAGCCACCGTGGGTGCAACCATGTCCCACGCCGGGACCACTGTGGGTGCAGCCATGTCCCATGTCGGGACCACTGCAGGTGCCACCGAGCTCCAGCCAGGGGCTGCCGTGGATGCAGCCATGTCCCAGACCAGGACGCCCACGGGTGCAGCCATGTCCCATGCCGGGACCGCAGGTGCCACCGAGCTCCAGCCCGGGGCTGCCATGGGTGCAGCCATGTCCCAGACCAGGACGCCCGCGGGTGCAGCCATGTCCCAAGCTGGGACCACCGAGGGTGTCTCCGGCCAGCATGAGGACGCCGAGGCCTTCTCTCCACTTCCAGAGGCCTTTGGGATGTCTCTAATCAGCACAAGTAATTGGAAACTCTTGTGCCTGTCTGATCTTTCTATCGAAGATTTGTACGTCTTTGTAGCAATGGTCATCGGGATCGTTCTGATTGGATCTGGGATTATCCTGGTGTACCGTAAATTGATGAAGATGGACATAGCCTATCAAAATGCTGGCCAGGCGAGGCTTAACCATCAAATTGAAAAAATGGAGAGGACTCTGACAGCGGCAAATGGAGAACTGTCTAGGAAAATGGATTACATCATGATCACACTGAGAGCCATCCATGAAGGATTCAACGTCCAGCACTGAAGGATTAAAGTACTGAATCTGTAATAGAATATAAAGTCTCTTTCTCTGGGATCAGTACTATTCGACTAATCTGACCCCCTCACACAAGTCCTCCTGATTATCTGCAGTTTTTTGTTTCCAAAACATTTGAGCTGCATTGACTCTACGGACAGCCACCTGCATGGCTCAAGGACAAATACCAGCCGCTAAGACAAAACATCTCCTGCCAAAGAGACTTTGTTGTTCTTAACTGATACAAACACCTACACTCAACACTACACCCACACTGACTCAAATAAACTGATGAAAAAGATCATTCACTCACTGCTCCCTTTGTGTCTTTGTGTACATTCTTGTCTGCTAATTGTGCATTGAGGGCTTTTTTTCTTGTAATCATAATATTGATCATATATGACCGGTATTCTGACAATCAATGGTTTTTTTGCTCTTCCTATTGTGTTATCCTTTTCTTTCCTATGCATCCTGTACCCATCTGATGACAGGCGCGTTTTTCAGACGCTGCCGCGTCACCGGAAATGGAGGTTGTTTTCTGTGTCAAGTCAAATCCCTCGTATGTTATCAGTTGTTCACTGTTAATGTACTTGGCAATAAATCTTTTCTGAGTTCTGAGTTCTGAGTTCTCTTCCTCCTCTGCCGGGTGCCAGTCACCATGGGGGTTCCTCTTCTCCAGTTCGGCCACCCACCTTTAGGCCTCTTGGTGGGTAGGCCGCCTCCTCTCTCACCCCTCCTGTCCTGGTGGCTCAACAATGCTGGCCGGCCGCCCAAAGGACTGAGCCTTTGGGCTGGGTGGCCCATTTGCTCTGGCAGGCCACCTAATGTTGTTCAGCGGGCCGCCTGCTGGGCCTGGGACTTTGGTCGGCTGCCCGAACCCTGGAGCCCTGGGACTGTGAGGGCTTAGGGGTTGCCGGGGCGCAGGTGTATTGAGCTGATCATTTTTTGTTACCATGGCAACAGTAACCATGGTGAAACCTGCCTTTGATCTCCAGTGTCACCACTCGTTCAGTGATGCCTGCCTTTGATCTTTGATGATATCATAGCGAGACCTATGATCATTAGTGATGCCTGCCATTCATCCTTGAAGATGTCATAGCGAGTCCTATGATCTTTTAGCGAGTCCTATGATTTGTATGGCATCATATGGACATCATGTAGTGATCATAGGAACATTATAGGCGATCCTATGATCTTTTAACGAGTCCTATGGCCGTGAAAGACACATCAGACCAGCCTGGGTGGCCGACATCCACGGCCAAGATGTGTAGAGTGATGATATAGAGTGAAGTGATGATAGAGAGTAAAGTATGAGGAGACGAAGAAGAGTGATGTCTGAAGATAGAGTTGTCCCGTCACAGTCCAAGAAGAAGAAGATATAGAGTGATGATAATCAAGTCAGTGGCGGTAATGCACTTGTACGCTGGTTGCCAACTGTCAATCAAATCTAAAAGAAGAAGAAGAAGAAAAACTTTGCCTTTGTGGTGGTCTGGGCTGGGTCAGACCAGGCCACACTTTGTTGTCTTCAGTATTTATTATTCTGTCTTCATTATTATCTTCTTTGGGACTTTGTTTCCATCTTGGTCTTATTATTATTATTATTATTATTATTATTCTCCATCACAGCTACATTTGGTTGTTTGGTTTTTCCTGTTCATCATTTGTTTCTGATTGGGCTTTTATTTTGACAGTGTTTGTTTACTTCCTTTTGAGCACAGTTTATCCTTATGTCAGTCATTATTGGTCGGGGCTGTTGCTCATTAGTCTCATTGTCTTAATTCCTATTTATTGAGTTTTACTCCCTCATTCCTGTGTTGGGTCCTTGTCATTACTTTCCCGTCATTACCTTCCGTTGTGAGTATCATCGTCTGTATGTCTCACTTATTATTTTCTGTTGTATTGCTGTTCGGGTCCCGTCCCCCAGCATACCAGTTTCAGCTGTAGTTTGTTACTTTATGTTCGGCTTCCACGCTGCAGTTTTCTTTCATTAAAATATGCTTCAGCTTCACCCTGCGAGTGAGTCCGTCCATCTGCCCCATGAGGGGCAACCATGACAGCCTTCGCCTTCCTCAGAGTTTGTGTTCCCTTATTTCTAGCAGACATAAATTTTTGCCTGTCTTGGTAATCCTGATTTTAGAGCTATTGTAAGAAGTTGATCTCTGATTTTCATTAGTTGTAGACATTCAGAGTTGAGCCATGATAAACTGATTCTAGTCGTGGTAAACTGATTCTTCTTCTGTTATTTCCTTTTTTTGAAAATATAACCCCTTTGATTTTTGTTCCAAAAAAAAAATCATTGCCGTCATTTGTCATTTGAGGTGATTTCCTTCCATTCAATTTCATTTATTGCCATTGTTATATTTTGTTGTTAGTTTTCTGGCATTTTATAATTTACTGTGGTACCTGGTGATTTCTCAAATTAATTTGGAAGCTGTTTCTGTGGAAGTTTTCTTGTTGCTAATATATTGTGGTCAGACAGTCCTGTTTAAAGGTTATAAGTCTAGGAGATTCTTTCAGATCTATTTTTTAAAAACTGAATCAATATTTGGTTTTTGACTGACTTGTGACTGGTTGGTTTGTGTGTTAACTGAGTTAGGTTATAGTGATCTGTCAAGATTTTTTGTCATCCCAGTTTGTATTAAAATTGCCCATTAAGATTAGTTCATTTTTAGGATTACACTGATTAAGAAGCACTTTAAATTGGTCATAAAAATCTGCTTTAGAGGAGGGTTTATGGTATAAACAGAGAAGGTCATATTGGCTGACAACCTGATTTTATCTCCTATACATTCTAGACTCAGATCTTTTGATCATTCAATCTGATTACATTTTAAAGTGTCTTTAACATAGAGTAAAACTCCTCCACCTTTTCCTTGTTCCCTGTCTTTCCTAAACACATTATAGCCAGGCCTGGTAACAACAGTTACAGGTGACCAGGATGATAACCAGGTTTCAGACAGACCCATAAAATCAGTATTGGAGTTTATCAGCAGATGCTCTAGTTGATCATGTTTGGAGATCATTCTCCGTACATTTAAGTACCTTCCAAGGAGACCTTTTTTTTTTTTTATTTACTTTGAGGGTCCCAAATTCATTTTGCCTGGTTCAGAGTTTGAAAAACTTCTAGCAGTCTATGTTTTTTTAACACAGGATGTGTCTGACAAGTTTTACTCTCACCGCGGGCTGGTTGTTGTATTGCCGCTGTGGTGGAGTCGATGTGCTGGGCTGCTGCTGCAGCACGGACCGGCCCAGTGGCAGAGACGGCTGTTGGGTCATGCTGAATGGCTGTCTGTGTCATGGACTGGGCTGGACCTGCCAGCCCAGCTCCTGCCACGGTGGCTGCTGTGCCCTCAGGAGGGTGTTTTTCCCCTGATCTTTCTCCAGGCTCCTCCTGGAGGCTCTGAGCTCTGCTCAGCTGTGACAGCTCAGCCACGCCCACCTGTCTTGTCAGTCCTGATCAGCTGTCTTCCTTTGGTTATTTTCTCTGCTGTGTACACACACACACACACACACACACATTCATTTCCACCTCCATGCTCTGTGCCCCTCATTCACTCACTGGTGCAGACGTCCATCCTCACAGGTGTTTCCTCTCTCTCCTCTCTCCACACCAGCAGACACTCTGCTCGTTAGTGTTGCTGTATTTAACATCTCAGTTCTCCATTGTGTTTTGTCGGGTGATTGAGGTGAATTCCCTAGTAGCCTTCATCTGTCTGTTCCTCCCTCAATTTCTCCAGCCTGTGGACTTCGCAGATTTACTCAGACAGCTCCTGCTTCATGAGTACAAAATTGTTTTGCCTCTGCTCTTTTCCGGGCTCCTCCTCCGTTCCTCCGATTGCAGTTCCGTCTGCCTTGGAACATTTTTTCCCCATGTTTGACTCACCTGTCCTATTGAGCGTCCTAGAGACTTCCTTGTCCTCCCTTGGCTCACTGTGTTTGGACTGTTATATTTTGTTCTGCACAGTAAAGCACGCACAACGTATTTCTGCGAGTGGGTTTCATTCATTCTGCCTTTAACAGGCAGAAAACACATGACAGAATCGCCCGACCAGTAGAAACCCAGCTGAAGCACTGTGAGTGTGTTTTTCTTTTTCATTCTTTTGTGTTTTTTGTCCAGCTGCTCTCCCAGCATGAACTTTGCTGTTTTTGGACTTAACCCGGAGGAGTGTGCGGCGGCCGAGCGTGCATTGGTTTTTGCTTGTTGGGCTCATGCTGACCACTCCCCGGAGGAAAATTTTTATTTGCTGGACATAGCTGTCGGGGTGATGCAGACGTGCCCCAGCCTTTGGAAGTACCCGGAGTTTGTGCTGCTGCTCACACAGATCTGCGGGACTCGACAGCACTGTGAGGAAGCGTTAAGAGGGTCCTCCGCAGCACCCGCCAGGCAGCCAAAGAATCGCTCCCAGAGGCTGAATGCCCAGCACACGCTTCCTTTTCCTCGTCTGAGGCATCGTCCTACTCCCGGGGAGACGGAGCAGGACACCGAGACAGCAGCTGATGTCGTCACCAGCCAGAAACTCAGGCAAGCGTTACTACAATCACTCACTCTTGCGCCTGATGTAGTATGCCAGATTCCTGTGGAGGAGCTCCAGGTCTTGCTTTCCACTGGGGCTCCCCTGTCAGCTGCTGTCACCTCTCCTCTGTCCTTTGTCTCTGTTTCTCCCGAATTCTCGCTGGTCCCGAGAGGATGTAGCCAGACGTCGGACGAGCCAAGGGAGATAGAGGAGCCTTAGCCATGGCATAAGAACTGCCCCTCCTCGGGACATCAGAAGAAACCCTCTTCTGTATCGATGGCCACAGATTTGACGTCACCCCCCTGCTCTCCCTGCAGTAGAGCCAATTTCCAGTGCCAGCTGTTCTGCCAGCCTGTGCCCTCTCAGCCCTGACCGCAACCCACACCGCCGGAATGTCTTCCCTCGCCGCCGTGAGATCAGCCGGGTGTTCCCCAGACTCTCCCACGCCTGCGCCGCCGGAACTGGGTCCTCCTTCATTCTCTGAGGGGCCCATTACTGTTGTTGACGCAGGGGAGGATGGTAGCCCGCTGCTGGCAGTAGTTCCCACCGAGACCCAGGAGATCAGGCAAGTGTGTTTACATTCAATCTCCATGAACATTGATGAATCTTGTCTGTCTCCTGGGAAAGAGCCTCAGGTTGGGCAGTCACCTGAGCGCTCTCTCCCTGCTGCCACTGTCAAAGACTTACTGATCCCTCCCATGTCTCCTCCCCATTTTTCCGAGTGCTCGCCGGAGCCAAGCCGCGGGATCGTGGAGGAGCTTGTGGCCCTGGGTGACCAAGAACAAGGGTCAACACAAAGTGGACCCCCAGCCGTCACGCCAGAGAAGCACCCTGCTTGGGGGGATTCCACTGGGGGCTTCAGGACTGCCACCACCATCATTATGCCTGCTGCGGAGGCTGCTGCAGCAGGGTCTGCACCTGAGCTGGACCACTCAGAGGCCGGGCCCTGGACAGCGGTACCAAGTTCATCGGAGTCCTGGACAGCGGTGGAGCTCGAGCTCAGGCAAGTGCTCTATTTTGTATTCCTTTTGTCTTTACTTGAGCGTTCTTGCCTGGCTCTTGGTGAGGACAGCTGGGTGCAGCCACGAGCTGCACCTGAGCTCGCTTCGCTGGGCTTTCTCTCCTGAGCTGGTGGCTCTCGGACTCAGGCCGTCCACTCGGTGAACTGTGGAGTGGATGTCGGTGGCCCAGTTTCCCTGGCCGGCCACCTGAACCGCCCATCCGGGCGGCCTGCCTGGTTCTGGACATGGTCGGGTCACTGCCTGGTTCTGGTCGTGGCCGGGTCACTTGACCGGGGGCAACTGACCCCGGCCCCCAGCCCCAGGGCATCTCCCCTCATGCCTGGGACTTTGGTTGGACCCCTGAACTATGGGACTCTGGGGTTTTTGGGGGAGTGTTGTTCTGAGTGTTGGGACGTATGTACTCTGGGTTTGCCTGTTCTACCTTGTTGTGTTCCCACCTGACCTGGTTCCCCCACCTCCCACCCTGGTTAATTGTTACAGTCTCCTGGGAGGGGGGGGTCTCCTTGTGTTGTTGTATTTCCTTTTCAGATGGTATACTGGGGTGTCTGGACTCCACCTCTTGAGGAGGGGGCTCTGTCATGGGCTGGGCTGGACCTGCCAGCCCAGCTCCTTTCCACCATGGCTGTTATGCCCTCAGGAGGGTGTTTTTTCCCCTTACCTTCCTCTAGGCTCCTCCTGGGAGGCTCTGAGCTCTGCTCAGCTGTGACATCTCAGCCACCCCCTGCCAGTCCTTACCAGCTGTCTTCTTTTGTTTATTTTCTTCGCTGTGTACACACACACACACACACACACACACACACACACACACACACACACACACACACACACACACTTACCTCTTCACCTGCATTCTCACTCTCATTCACTCCTTAGACACACACACACACACACACACACACACACACACACTCATTCATTTCCACCTACATGTTCTATGCTCCCTCATTCACTCACTGGTGCAGACGTCCATCCACACAGGTGTTTCCACTCACGCTCTTCCACTGTCTCCTCTCTCCACACTGGCATACATTCTGCTCATTAGTGTTGCCATATTTAAGATCTCTGTTCGCCATTGTGTATTGTCGGGTGATTGAGCTCCTGCTTCGTGAGAACAAAACTGTTTCGCCTCTGCTCTTTCCAGGGTCCTCCTCCGTTCTTCTGATTGTAGCTCTGTCGGCCTTGGAATATTTTTCCCCATGTTTGACTCACTTGTCCTTTTGAGTGTCCTAGAGACTTCCTTGTACTCCCTTGGCTCGCTGTGTTTGGACTGTTATATTTTGTTCTGCACAATAAAGCACGCACAACATATTTCTGCAAGTGGGTTTCATTCCTTCTGCCTTTAACAGGCAGAATACATGTGACAGTCTGGTGATGTGGGCTCTCCACTGTGCCGTGGTGAGGAGGGTGCATTGCTGTGCTACAGGGGCGAGGGTCAATTGCTAGTCCAATCCCGGGACTGTTCTGCTGTTGGTTCGTGACGGCGCCATCAGGCTGCCTCACCACGGTGGCGGTGGGCTGCAGGGCTGCAGCGGTGCAGATTGTTGTGGGTCACCTTAGTGCAGCCAATACCGGTAGTGGGCGTGGTATTAATTCCACTGGCAAAGGTGCTTGTGTCCATGTTGTTCCTGTAAACAATTGTGGTCTCACTGTGTTTGCTGTTGATGGCGGCATTAGCCATGCTAGTCCTGTTAGCGTTGGTGGCACCGTGGTGAGGAGGGCACATTATTGTGCTACGGGGACGAGGGTTGATCGCCATTCCATCCCAGCTCTGTTCCGCCTTTGATCTGTGACGGTGAAGTTAGTGGGCTGCCTCAGTGCAGCCAGTACCGGTAGTGTGCGTGGCATTAATTCCGCTGGTGACTGTGCTCGTGTGCATACTGGGTCCCATTAGCAATTGTGGTCTCGTTGTCTCCGCTGATGATGGAGGCATTAACGATGCTAGTCCTGTAAGCATGAAAGGCATCTGTCCCACACACAGGCCCGTGGCCACCGGTTCTGGGTTTATTTCTACGTCGCCTGCCAGGAGCAAGATAACACAAAGGTGGAATAATCTCACTAAGCTGTTGACTGTGCAGGATTGCCCGTGGTAAGTTGGCGGTCTGGCCTGTCCTTTGTTCAGGTAATTTGTGCACAAGAGGTACTGGCCCCCATTATCTTTGGGGTGGAGCTGCTTTTTCCATCTTGTTGAGAGACATTGTTATACTGTACTTAGAATTAAGTACAAGAATAATGCAGCAGTTAACAGGTGGGATTGTAAGAGACATAGAGGTTTTGCTGTAGTTTTAGCTGTTTTTTGACCTTACATGCAGGATCTGCCAAGCTGAGCGCTCGCTTTGTGTTGGCCATATTGTTGATTTAGTGTACCAGGTAAACCCATACTGGTACCAGTAATTCAATTCAATTCAACTTTATTTATATAGCGCCATTTCACAACAACAGTCATTTCATAGCACTTTCAACTGTAGGGGAAACCCCCACAACTGCAGAAAGACCCCAGCAATCAGGCGATCCCCTGTGAGCAAGCGCTTGGCAGCAGTAGAGAAGAAAACTCCCTTATATATATATAATATACCAGCTAAACCTATACTGGTACCAGTAGTGTGTCAGGTAAACTGCAGCTGTACTAACACAGTGTTCTGACCATTTTTTCCCTCTGTAGCGTATCCAGGATATGGAGGAGCGACGCATTGAAAGAATTGGCGAAGCGATGCGTTTGTCAGCTGAAGCCGAGAGAAAAGTTCTTCCTGTTGTGAGTCGCTGTCTGGATGCCATGATGGACGCCGCTGAGAGCATCCAGCCACGGAAGGTTAGAAATTGATCTGATCTTAACAGGATCTAATTAATTCTCATTGTACAACAGTTCCCACTGAGCAATTTGATTGGACAACAGGGATTGCAGGAGTTACTATATTCCACGAAAATTGCACTCCACTGGATATGTACAGTGGGGTAAAAAAGTATTTAGTCAGCCACAAATTGTGGAAGTTCTCCCACTTAAAAGATGAGAGAGGTCTCCAATTTTCATCATAGGTATACCTCAACTGTGAGAGACAAAATGAGAAAAAAAAAATCCAGAAAATCACATTGTCTGATTTTTAAAGAATTTATTTGCAAATTATGGTGGAAAATAAGTATTTGGTCAATAACAAAAGTTCATCTCAATACTTTGTTATATACCCTTTGTTGGCAATGACAGAGGTCAAACGTTTTCTGCAAGTCTTCACAAGGTTTTCACAAACTGTTGCTGGTATTTTGGCCCATTCCTCCATGCAGATCTCCTCTAGAGCAGTGATGTTTTGGGGCTGTCTCTAGGCAACACGGACTTTCAACTCCCTCCAAAGATTTTCTATGGGGTTGAGATCTGGAGACTGGCTAGGCCACTCCAGGACCTTGAAATGCTTCTTACGAAGCCACTCCTTCGTTGCCCGGGCGGTGTGTTTGGGATCGTTGTCATGCTGAAAGACCCAGCCACGTTTCATCTTCAATGCCCTTGCTGATGGAAGGAGGTTTTCACTCAAAATCTCACGATACATGGCCCCATTCATTCTTTCCTTTACACGGATCAGTCGTCCTGGTACCTTTGCAGAAAAACAGCCCCAAAGCATGATGTTTCCACCCCCATGCTTCACAGTAGGTATGGTGTTCTTTGGATGCAACTCAGCATTCTTTCTCCTCCAAACACGATAATCAGAATCAGAATCAGAATCAGAAAAAGATTTATTGCCAAGTACATTAACAGATCACTGATAACGTACGAGAGAATTTGACTTGACACAGAAAATGAACCTGCATTTCCGTGACGCGGCATGCGTCTGAAACGCGCCTGTCAGCAGGAGGGTACAGGTAGCATAAGAAATAATTCAATAGGAAGGAGCAAAAAAATCATTGATTCAGAATACTGGTCACATGATCAATATTATGATTACAAGGAAAAAAAAAGCCCTCAATGCTCATCAGCGGACCAAGATTTCACAGGACACAAAGAGAGCAGTGAGTGAATCTGTTTGTCAGTTTGTGAATCAATATGAGTGGATGTTGAAGCAAGTGATGTATCAGTAAGAACAACAAGGGCGCTTTGGCAGGAGATGTTTTGTCTGGCTACTAGCAATCGTCCTTGGCAATTGTCCGAGCAGCTGCTGTCCAAGGCCTTGTGCTCAGTGTTTTGAAAAAACAGACTGCAGACAATCAGGAGGAATTTTTGTAGGGAAATTGAGCCAAATAGAACTGATCACAGAGAAAGAACTTTATTTTCTTCTGCAGATTCAGTACTTAATCCTTCATTGCGGGGCGTTGAGTCCGTCGTGGATAGACCTAAGCGTAATCATGATGTAATCCACCTTCCGAGACAGTTCTCCATTAGTCGCTATCAGGGTCTTCTCCATTTTTTCAATTTGATGGATGCACCTCGCCTGGCCAGCATTTTGATAGGTTGTATCCATCTTCAGCAATTTGCGGTACACCAGGACAATCCCAGTTCCAATCGGAACGATCCCAAGCACCATTATTACGAAGACATACAAATCTTCAATATCTTCGATAGAGAGATTAGTCAGGCACAAGATCCTCCAATTACTTGTCTCCCGTAAATAGCCCGCTGGAGCCGTCCCTGCGGGGCAAACAGCTTCCCCCGGAGCACTTTTCCTTGTTGAAAAAATAGTGTCAATTGCGTTCAAAGCCCAGCTTATTAATTCCATAATTTCTTTCGATAATCAGCAGTTAGACGCAGACAGACAACAGCAAGCTGGGATCCAGTTAGTTGGGAGGTGGGGAGCTAGAGCAGAGAGAGAAAAGAAGCGTCTGCTCTCCTTGGAGGCGGAAGTGAGAAGTTGATAAGTTGAGTTTTTACCAAAAAGTTCTATTTTGGTTTCATCTGACCATATGACATTCTCCCAATCCTCTTCTGGATCATCCAAATGCTCTCTAGCAAACTTCAGACGGGCCTGGACATGTACTGGCTTAAGTAGGGGGACACGTCTGGCACTGCAGGATTTGAGTCCCTGGCGGCGTAGTGTGTTACTGATGGTAGCCTTTGTTACTTTGGTCCCAGCTCTCTGCAGGTCATTCACTAGGTCCCCCCGTGTGGTTCTGGGATTTTTGCTCACCGTTCTCGTGATCATTTTGACCCCACGGGGTGAGATCTTGCGTGGAGCCCCAGATGGAGGGAGATTATCAGTGGTCTTGTATGTCTTCCATTTTCTAATAATTGCTCCCACAGTTGATTTCTTCACACCAAGCTGCTTACCTCTTGCAGATTCAGTCTTCCCAGCCTGGTGCAGGACTACAATTTTGTTTCTGGTGTCCTTTGACAGCTCTTTGGTCTTGGCCATAGTGGAGTTTGGAGTCTGACTGTTTGAGGTTGTGGACAGGTGTCTTTTATACTGATAACTTGTAAATAAAAATATAATCTATAAGCATCCCAAAGTGATGAAGCAAAATATTGGTAAAACTCAAATGAAACATAAAACCTCTAAATTGAATAATTTGGCCTCTGTTCCTCCTCATAATTTAAAAATTAAATGTGGTTTATTAAATATTAGGTCTCTAACTCCCAAGTCTCTGTTAGTCCATGATCTGTTAATTGATCATCAGATTGATTTAATATCCCTTACAGAGACTTGGTTAGGGCAAGAGGATTATGTTGGTTTAAATGAATCAACTCCCTCTGGTTATTTAAACTGTCAAAATCCCAGAAGTTCTGGTTATGGAGGAGGAGTAGCAACAATTTACCATTCCAAATTACTAGTTAATGTAAAGCAATAAACATGTTATAATTCCTTTGAGGGCCTGGTCCTCAGTGTTGGGCACTTTAGCAATTTCAGGTTAAACCCAATTTTATTTGCCATAGTTTATCGTCCCCCATCAACCTACTCAGAATTTTTATCTGAATTTGCTGATTTCTTATCTGATTTAATGCTGAAATCTGATAGAATAATTATAGTAGGGGACTTTAATATACATGTGGATGTAGATAGTGACTGCCTTAAGGTGGCATTTAATTCAATATTAGACTCGATTGGGTTTTCTCAGAAAGTAGGAAATTCTACTCATTACCTCCACCATACATTGGACCTTGTTCTGACATATGGCATAGATATAGAAAATCTTGTAGTGTCTCCTCATAACCCTGTACTGTCAGACCATTGTCTGTTAACCTTTGATTTTACTATTTCTGACTATTTGGCTCCTAAAGAAAAATATTATTACAGTAGATGCCTCTCAGATGATACTGTTACCAAATTTATGCAGATTGTTTCCTCTATGCCATGTGTCAACACAACGGAAATAAGCTATAGACAGCTTGCTCCTTCTGTAATTGATAACATGGTGGATAGTGTTTCAGCTTCTCTGCATCAGACTCTAGACTTGGTGGCCCCCTTAAAAAAGAAAAAGTCTAATCAGAGATTTCTAACTCCTTGGTTCAACACAGAAACTCGTAGCTTAATACAGAAGACTCGTCAATTAGAAAGAAAATGGCGCTCCACTAATTTAGATGAAATCTATTTAGCTTGGAGAAATCATCTTTTAATTTATAAAAAAATCTCTTAGAAAAGCTAGAACGAGTTTTTATTCTGCATTAATAGAAGAGAACAAGAATGATCCCAGGTTTCTTTTCAGCACTGTAGCCAGGTTGACAAAGAGTCAGGACTCTGTCAATCCTAGCATTCCCTTAGAGCTTACTAGTCAGGACTTTATGAACTTTTTCAATAATAAAATTTCATCCATCAGAGATAAAATCAATCAGATTCTTCCCTCGTCGGCCTCCGTCGGTCTATGATGACCATGGAAGAGAATCCTAAACGTCTACTCTGCTGGAACAGCACCGCCTGTGGCTGAACAGGCCGATACGCGAATGACAGTCCCTGTCACACAGGTCACACTTGTGGGTGGTCTCCGTGCTGCTGGGTCTGTGGCGGTTCTTCCTGCGGGTCCTTTTTTCATCTGCTGCAGCAGTCAGTCTCTCTTCACCCGCCTTGAGCTGTCTGGTCAGGGTGCCTCTCCATTTGGAGCGGTCCGTTGCAAGGTCCTCCCAGCGCTCTGTGTTGATCTCCAGGGCCTTCGTGTCTCTCTTGCAGACATCTCTAAAGCGCAGCTGTGGGCGGCCAACGTCTCTCCTGCCAGTTGCCAGTTCTCCATAGAGGACGTCTTTGGGGATTCTGCCATCCTCCATACGGTGAACGTGGCCTAGCCAGCGGAGCCTGCGCTGCCTGAGTAGAGTGAACATGGAGGGAAGGCCGGTGCGGGACAGAACTTCTGTGTTGGGCACTTTGTCCTGCCAGGATATGTCCAGGATGTGGCGAATGCAGCGCAAGTGGAAGGAGTTCAGTCTCTTTTCCTGCCGGGCGTATGTTGTCCACGTCTCACTCCCATAGAGCAGTGTGCTGATGACGCAGGCGTTGTACACTGCCATCTTCGTCTTGACAGAGAGTTTGGGATTCTCCCACACTCGTGTGGTGAGGCGAGCGAGTGTGAAGGCTGATTTTCCAATCCTCTTGTTGATCTCTGTATCAAGGGAGAGGTTGTTGCTGATCGTGGACCCCAGGTACGTGAACTGATTCACGACCTCCAGCTTGTAGTCATCAATGGTGATGGTTGGTGGTGCTTCCGTGCCTTGCGCCAAGACGTTAGTCTTCTTCAGGCTGATGGTAAGCCCGAAGTCCTTGCATGCCTGGGAGAAGCGGTCCATCAGGGTCTGAAGCTCCTGCTGTGTGTGGGTTGCGACTGCAGCGTCGTCTGCGAACAGCATGTCTCTGATTAGAGCCTCGCGTACTTTGGTTCTGGCTTTCAGGCGGGCGAGGTTGAAAAGCCTGCCGTCAGATCTTGTGTGCAGGTAGATTCCCTCTGTTGCTGTGCTGAAGGCATGCCTCAGGAGCATAGCAAAGAAAATCCCAAAGAGGGTTGGCGCAAGTACACAGCCCTGTTTCACTCCGCTGCATATGTTGAATGGCTCTGAGACGTTGCCATCGTGCTGCACTATCCCCTACATGTTGGTGTGAAACGATTCGATGAGGCTTTGCAACTTTGGTGGGCATCCTATCTTTGGCAAGATCTTGAAAAGGCCCTCTCTGCTGACCAGATCGAACGCTTTGGTGAGGTCGATGAAGGCGACGTACAGAGGCATGTTCTGTTCTCTGCATTTCTCCTGGAGTTG
The DNA here is from genome assembly GCA_020510985.1 of Pholidichthys leucotaenia. Classification (NCBI taxonomy): domain Eukaryota; kingdom Metazoa; phylum Chordata; class Actinopteri; order Cichliformes; family Pholidichthyidae; genus Pholidichthys; species Pholidichthys leucotaenia. The sequence continues at coordinate 491,693,092 of CM035838.1, forward strand.
GCGGATGGAGAATATCATGTCTACCGTCGATCGCTCAGCGCGGAAGCCACACTGAGACTCGGGGTAGACACGTTCGGCAAGCTTCTGTAGACGAACGAGAACAACTCGTGCGTAGACTTTGCCAACAACGCTGAGAAGGGAAATGCCCCTGTAGTTGTTGCAGTCGCTTCTCTCCCCTTTGTTTTTGTAGAGGGTGATGATCTTGGCGTCCCTCATGTCCTGTGGTACGGCACCTTCCTTCCAGCACTGGCAGAGGACGTCACGCAATGGCAGCAGTAGGGCGGTCTTGCAGTGCTTGATCAGGTCAGGGGGTATGCCGTCGTTGCCGGGTGCCTTGCCAGCGGCCAAGCTATCAATGGCCTTACTGAGTTCATCGATGGTTGGCTCGGCGTCAAGTTCGTCCATGGATGGCAGGCAGTCGATGGCATCAAGGGCTGACGGTGTCACGGTGTTCTGTCTAGAGTAGAGGTCGGAGTAGTGTTCCACCCATCTCTCCATCTGCTTGTTCTTCTCTGTGATCATCTCCCCAGTGGAAGATTTGAGGGGGGGCGTCTTGCTCTGAGCCGGACCAAGTGCTTTCTTGATGCCATCGTACATACCACGGATGTTCCCTGTTATGGCAGCGGTTTGAATGTCTTGGCTGAGCTGAGTCCAGTACTCGTTGGCACAGCGCCGAGCAGTCTGCTGAACTTTGCTTCTCGCAGCCCTGAGAATCTGGAGATTCTTCTCGTTTGGGTACTTCTTTTACTCAGCAAGTGCTGAGCGATTGGCTTCAATGACGGGGGTCATCTCGGTCAACTTGGCATCAAACCAGTCCTGTGACTTCGAGGTCTTCCTCCCAAAGGTAGCCAAGGCTGTGCGGTAGATGGTTTTTCGCAGCTCTTCCCACTTCTGCTTTGCAGATTCTCCTCCTTGTGGTACACCAAGTTCCTTCTCAAAGGTGGAGGCAAACTGCTCAACAAGTTCTGGTTGGGCCATCTTGCTGGTGTCAATCCGTGCCTTTCCAGGTTGTCTAGCACGATGGAATTTCTTCAGCTGCAGCTTGACCTTGCAACACACCAATGAATGGTCTGTGTCACAATCTGCACTCTGGAACGAACGGGTGATTAGCACGTTCTTCAGTGAGGTGCGCCTGGTCAGGATCAAGTCCAGCTGGTGCCAGTGCTTTGAGCGCGGATGTTGCCAGGAAACCTTGTGTTGGGGCTTGGTCTTGAAGAACGAGTTTGTGATGCACAGATCGTGATATGTGCAGAACTCGAGCAGCCGCTGTCCGTTGTCGTTCATTCTGCCCACGCCAAAAGGTCCAAGACAGGAGGGCCAGGAGTCGTGGTCAGCACCCACTCTGGCATTGAAGTCTCCAAGGAGAATGAGTTGTTCAGAGTTGGGGATGATCCTGACAGTTGTTGCGAGATTCTCGTAGAACTCGTCTTTTGCCTCTGGTGTGGCTGTCTGTGTTGGGGCATACACACTGACGAGGGTGACTGGGCCTTCAGTTGTGTTCAGGCGGAGGGTGAGGAGTCGTGCAGAGCCAGTGCTGCCCGGTTCCACCATCTTCAGCAAAGTGTTCTTCACTGCGAAGCCCACACCGTGTTCCCTGTGTTCGTCACTGCCCTTTCCCTGCCAGTAGAACGTGTAGTCCTTCTCTCTCAGTGTGCCTGCATCAGCTAACCGTGTTTCCTGGAGAGTGGCGATATCCACTCCCAGTCTCTTCAACTCATTATTGATGATGGCAGTCTTCCTGGTGTCGTTGATGTCCTTTAGGTTAGCAGCGAGTCCTGTCATCATAGTGCGGACGTTCCAAGTTCCCAGTTTTAGAGTTGGTCTCTTTTGTTTTATTGTCTTGCCTGGTGCGAAGGTTCTCAGCCTGCTGTTTGGATTTCTCCTTATCCCCATGCACCCAATGAGGAAAGCAATCTGTGGCGGGACATCACCTTATTGGCTGGGGGCTGCCCAGCTTGAGGCGGGCGGTAGCTGTCCAGTGAGATCTGATGATCCCTCCCACCGTCGGGAACAACCCCTGGCGCCACGCTCTACGCCAATTGAGCAGTGGCTTATAACCGGTAACTGTCGTTCCCCGTGTTTTGTCTACGCCAAAGGCGAAGCTGGAGTGTCCTCTCCAGTGATCCGGTGTTCTACCTTTCAGCGTTGGCCGTTGGTAGGATTCAAGCCTGGGCAGGAAGATATGGAGGACAAGATGTTGCCCATGCAGCATGTCCCCCCTCTCCACGTCACTGATGAATCCAAAGGAACAGCAGGGCTGCTACAGTTTGGCACCAGCGCCGTTGCAGGAGCTGCCAGAACGATGTTGAGCACAACATAGAACTGCCTTAGGGGCTCCGACTCCGGATTTTTCCTCAGGGTTGACTCCCGAAGCCTTTCCCGTGACCGGGTATGCCGCAAGGCAGCAGAGGTTTGAAATCAGGGTTTACCTTCCCCTAGATGGGCTACCTTCCCAGGTTGACGAGCCACCATCTACCCGAAGCATCTGGTTTTAAGGCGCCAGAGATCCGCCCTCGCCCCTTCTCCTATTAGTAAAAGCAGTTCCGCCGGGCTTAGAGACTAAACCACACGGGCAGGCTAGGAGTTGGACTTAGTTGTCAGAGGCTTTTCGAGACGCACGCCATAAGGAGCATTTTATGAGCACTGGGAGCTTAACCCCAGTGCCGCTCCTGGCTATGACAACCTTGGAACCACAGTTCCAAGATTCTTCCCACAGTTAACTTAAGTACTGTAACTACTACAACTCCTTCAATTGATGTCTGTCTTGATGAGTTTACTCCAATTGACCTTTGTGAGTTAGACAAAATAGTTTCCTCATCCAAACCTTCAACTTGTCTTTTAGACCCTATTCCTACCCGGTTATTTAAAGAAGTCTTCCCACTTATTGGTAGCTTTATTCTTCATATAATCAATTCTTCATTAACTTTAGGCCATGTACCGCAGGCTTTTAAAACGGCTGTAATTAAACCCTTACTCAAAAAGCCAACGCTAGATCCAGGAGCTTTAGCTAACTATAGACCAATCTCTAATCTCCCTTTCATTTCAAAAATCTTAGAAAGAGTTGTTGCTACGCAATTATTTGACCACCTGCAGGGAAATGGTTTACTTGAAGAGTTTCAATCTGGGTTTAGAATCCATCATAGTACTGAAACAGCCTTAGCGAAGGTCACTAACGACCTCCTCATCGCATCTGATAATGGACTAGTTTCTGTACTTGTCCTTTTAGACCTTAGTGCAGCTTTTGATACTATCGATCATAATATTCTACTTGATAGATTAGAACACTATGTTGGACTTAATGAAACTTCGTTGCAGTGGTTTAGATCTTATTTATCTGATAGGTTCCAGTTTGTTCATGTAAATAATGAGTTTTCTTTCAACTCAAAGCTTAGTCATGGAGTTCCACAGGGATCTGTTCTAGGCCCTACTCTTTTTAGTTTATATATTCTTCCGTTAGGCAACATTATTAGAAAGCACTGTATACATTTTCATTGTTATGCAGATGACACACAATTATACCTGTCAATGAAGCCAGATGATAGTAATCAATTATCCAAGTTAGAAGCCTGTCTTAAGGAAATCAAAGCTTGGATGACTTGTAATTTCCTGCTATTAAATTCAGATAAGACTGAAGTCATTCTTGTTGGTCCAAAAAACCTTAGAAATTCCTTTCCAAATCAAACTTTCAGTTTGGATGCGGTTACTATTTCTCTTAATAGCTCTGTGAGGAACCTTGGAATTATTTTTGATCAATATCTGTCCTTCAATTCACATATTAAATTTGTTTCTAAGACTGCCTTCTATCATTTGCATAATATTGCCAAGATTAGGAGCATCTTGTCTGAGAGTGATGCTGAGAAACTGATCCACGCTTTTGTTAGCTCGAGATTAGATTATTGTAATTCTTTATTATTCGTTTTTCCTCTCCACCGTCGCCAAGTGCTTGCTCACAGGGGATCGCCTGATTGCTGGGGTCTTTCTGCAACTGTGGGGGTTCCCCCTACAGTTAATAGTGCTATGAGATGACTGTTGTTGTGAAATGGCGCTATATAAATAAAGTTGAATTGAATTGAATTGAATAACGAGTTCAAACAGGTGCCATTAATACAGGCAACGAGTGGAGGACAGAGGAGCCTCTTAAAGAAAAAGTTACAGGTCTGTTTGAGCCAGAAATCTTGCTTGTTTGTAGGTGACAAATATTTATTTTCCACCATAATTTGCAAATAAATTCTTTATAAATCAGACAATGTGATTTTCTGGATTTTTTTTTCTCATTTTGTCTCTCATAGTTCAGGTATACCTATGATGAAAATTGGAGACCTCTCTCATCTTTTAAGTGGGACCACTTGCGCCATTGGTGCCTGACTAAATAATTTTTTGCCCCACTGTATCAGTCGGCTTCAGAGGTGTTCTAGTAACCATTAATTACTGACTGTTATTAGTATCCAGTCTGTGTTTCTGTCATTGATTTCTTATTTATGAGAATTGCAATACTGTGTTGGACACCTTAATTTCCATTGTGAGGTGCTGTTTGAAAAATAATCATGGTGACCCGGAAGTCCCACCTTTTTCAAAAAAGGTTTACTTTTTTGTTTACATGTGCGTGAAGTGATAGTCGTTACATTTTTCTATATGATGCTAAACAACAGCTACTGGCTACATTTAGAAGGAACTATTTTTCCTCTGCGGAGCAAAACAACTGGTTAAACAAACAAATCATAATATTTTGTCCTCTATTGCTGTCATTAATAAATTGTGCTTGTGGAACTGTTGTATAAGCAGTGATTCAGGTGTGATTTGTCATGGGCATATGACGAGTGACACCTACAGTTACTATAGTCATTGATAGGCAATTGATGGGCAGCACGGTGGTGCAGTGGTTAGCACTGTTGCCTTACAGCTAGAAGGTTCCTGGTTCGAATCCCCAGGTTGGCAGGGGTAGGAACCTTTCTGTGTGGAGTTTGCATGTTCTCCCTGTGCTGCGTGGGTTTACTCCGGGGGCTCCGGTTTCCTCCCACAATCCAAAGACATGCATGTTAGGTTAATTGGCTGTTCTAAATTGTCCCTAGATATCTGTTTCCTATAGGCCCTTAGAATAGAGGGTTAGTATTAGTGAAAGCGCTTTGAGTGGTCTTTGTGACTAGAAAAGCGCTATATAAGTGCAGGTTAGTTAGTAGTTAGTTAGTTAGATACCACACTACCTCTTGTATAATATTGCTTAATTAACTGCTGTTAGTTGACAATTAACTACTGTTCTGTTTGGGGTTATCATAGTAACTCCTGTTCTGTGTGGCCACCGCAGTAACTCCTGTTTTCTGTGTGGTTACCATCGTAACTCCTGTTTTCTGTGTGGTTACCATAGTAATTCCTGTTCTCTGTGTGATTACCATAGTAACTCCTGTTCTGTGTGGCCACCACAGTAATTCCTCTTTTCTGTGTGATTACCATAGTAACTCCTGTTTTCTGTGTGGTTACCGTAGTAATTCCTGTTCTCTGTGTGGTTACCATGGTTACCACTGTAACTTCTGTTCTCTGTGTGGTCACCATAGTAACTCCTGTTTTCTGTGTGGTCACCACAGTAATTCCTGTTCTTTGTGTGGCTACCACAGTAACTCCTCTTTTCTGTGTGATTACCATAGTAACTCCTGTTTTCTGTGTGGTTACCATAGTAATTCCTGTTCTCTGTGTGATTACCATAGTAACTCCTGTTCTGTGTGGCCACCACAGTAATTCCTCTTTTCTGTGTGATTACCATAGTAACTCCTGTTTTCTGTGTGGTTACCGCAGTAATTCCTGTTCTCTGTGTGGTTACCATGGTTACCACTGTAACTTCTGTTCTCTGTGTGGTCACCATAGTAACTCCTGTTTTCTGTGTGGTTACCATAGTAACTCATGTTTTCTGTGTGGTCACCATAGTAACTCCTGTTTTCTGTGTGGCTACCACAGTAACTCCTCTTTTCTGTGTGATTACCATAGTAACTCCTGTTTTCTGTGTGGTTACCGTAGTAATTCCTGTTCTCTGTGTGGTTACCATGGTTACCACTGTAACTTCTGTTCTCTGTGTGGTCACCATAGTAACTCCTGTTTTCTGTGTGGTTACCATAGTAACTCATGTTTTCTGTGTGGTCACCATAGTAACTCCTGTTTTCTGTGTGGCCACCACAGTAATTCCTGTTCTCTGTGTGGCTACCACAGTAACTCCTCTTTTCTGTGTGATTACCATAGTAACTCCTGTTTTCTGTGTGGTTACCGTAGTAATTCCTGTTCTCTGTGTGGTTACCATGGTTACCACTGTAACTTCTGTTCTCTGTGTGGTCACCATAGTAACTCCTGTTTTCTGTGTGGTTACCATAGTAACTCATGTTTTCTGTGTGGTCACCATAGTAACTCCTGTTTTCTGTGTGGTTACCGCAGTAATTCCTGTTCTCCGTGTGATTACCATAGTAACTCCTGTTCTGTGTGGCCACCACAGTAATTCCTGTTCTCTGTGTGGCCACCACAGTAACTCCTCTTTTCTGTGTGATTACCATAGTAACTCCTGTTTTCTGTGTGGTTACCGTAGTAATTCCTGTTCTCTGTGTGGTTACCATGGTTACCACTGTAACTTCTGTTCTCTGTGTGGTTACCATAGTAACTCCTGTTTTCTGTGTGGTCACCATAGTAACTCCTGTTCTCTGTGTGATTACCGCAGTAATTCCTGTTCTCCGTGTGGTTACCACAGTAACTCCTCTTCTCTGTGTGGTTACCATAGTAACTCCTGTTTTCTGTGTGGTTACCGTAGTAACTCCTGTTTTCTGTGTGGTTACCGTAGTAATTCCTGTTCTCTGTGTGGTTACCATGGTTACCACTGTAACTTCTGTTCTCTGTGTGGTCACCATAGTAACTCCTGTTTTCTGTGTGGTTACCATAGTAACTCCCGTTTTCTGTGTGGTCACCATAGTAACTCCTGTTCTCTGTGTGATTACCGCAGTAATTCCTGTTCTCCGTGTGGTTACCACAGTAACTCCTCTTCTCTGTGTGGTTACCATAGTAACTCCTGTTTTCTGTGTGGTTACCGTAGTAACTCCTGTTTTCTGTGTGGTTACCATAGTAACTCCTGTTCTCCGTGTGGTTACCATCATAACTCCTGTTCTCCGTGTGGTTACCGCAGTAACTCCTGTTCTCTGTGTGGTTACCATAGTAACCCTTGTTTTCTGTGTGGTTACCATAGTGACTCCTGTTCTCTGTGTGGTTACCGTAGTAATTCCTTTTCTCTGTGTGGTTACCACAGTAACTCCTGTTCCAGGATTACCTTTACAGTATGCATTGAAGTGGTTTATTAATATTCTCTCATATCTAACTGTACTGGTACTAAAGCTCTGATATAACACCATTGTCAGTTTATCTCTGATCAGAAATTGCCCTATCTCCCTCACATGTGTGCTGATGTCAAACTGCTCTTGTTGTTCTTTAGCGCTGTTAAAATAAAGTTTAACTGAATGTGTCCAGGACACGCGTCAGGTGGCCGAGGTCTACAAATCCGGCTTCGATCCTCCAGGTGATGTGGAGTTTGAGGACTACACTGCCACCATGAAGAGGAGCATCTCTGAGTCCAGTTACCTGGACAACCGGACTGAGGGGCGGAGACATGGCAGGAAGCTGTGGCCTTTCATCCGAAAAAACAAGGTAAACAATGCCACATGTGCACCCCAACAGGACTACACCTGGACTCACCTGGACTCACCTGGCCATTCTGGTCTCTCTCCAGCTGCTGACCCTCCTCTCATCCCCTCGCCAGCCTCCTCCTCCTCCTCCAACCTCACCTTTACCTGGGGGCATGGTCAACAGCTCCCAGTCACCGCCCACAGCCCTCAGAGAGCCAATCACCCAGCGGCTCAATGACCTCATGACGTCTGGCTCCAGAACCAGGAAGCAGTGTCTGAGGAGCCTCAAGAGAGGGGTAACTAAATACATTACTACTGCAACAACTACTACCACTACTACTACTACTACTACTACTACTACTGCTACTACAACAACAACTACTACTGCTACTACTACAACTACGACTACAACTATGACTACAACAAGAACTAGTACTACTACAACGACAACAACTACGACAATAACTACTACAACTACGACGACAACTACGATAACTACAACACCTACTACTACTGCTACTACTACTACTACTACTAGTACTACTACTACAAGTACAACTACTACTACAACTACTAGTACTGTAGCTACTTTTACTGCTACTACTACAACTACTACTACAACTACTACCACCACTACTACTACTATTACTACTGTAACTAAGATAAGATAAGCTTTTATTACATAGGAGCTGGATGTTCATTAAGATGGACGGATTAATTTTTTCACACATAAGTTGTTCCGAATTCCTTATAAGAACTCCTTATACAAAGATATAGAGTGATGATGGTCAAGTCATTGGCAGTAATGCACCTGTAAGCTGCTTGCCAACTGCCAATCAAATCTAAAAGAAGAAGAAGTCCCACAATGGGGAAATTCCAGGATTGCAGCAGCAAAGGGATAGCAGCGCTCAGAGCAACAGTAAATAAGATAATAAGAAAATAATTGGTTAGCCAAAGCAGTAAATGAATATACATTTGTACACAGTAGGAATGCAAATTATTGATTAATTAATTGATCATTAGTTGAGTCACCTTATCGATCGATTAACGATTAATTGATAAGCGGCAATTTCCCTGAGGATCTGAATTTCCTCGGTACAATAGAGTCTGTCTTTAACATGTAAAGAGTTACTGTTTTTTCATACTGAATTAAACATGATCATCATATTTCTCAATGATGTATTGGACCGTAGTCCAATAAAAATTTACTTTTTTTTTACGACAGTCAATGGCATTTTTTGTAGTTTAACATATTCTGTACTGTATAGTGTGTACTATGTGTTGGTACGTGTCACTAAATTACAAATGTCACGATTGTTTATTTATTGTAAAAACTATTACCAACACCCCCCTCATGGATCGTCACCTTATCATGGTGGGGGGGTTTGCGTGCCCCAATGATCCCAGGAGCTATGTTGTCTGGGGCAGTTTGCCTCTGATAGGGTCACCCAAGACAAACTGGTCCTGGGTGAAGGGCCAGACTAAGAACGATCCAACAGACTCTCAGGATAAATTCCATATCAAGGATTCAGTGTACCCTGCCCGGTATGGGATTACCGGGGCCCCACCCTGGAGCCAGGCCTGGGGGAGGGGCTCGAAGGCTAGCGTCTGGTGGCCGGGTTTCCACCCATGAGACCCGGCCGGGCTCAGCCCGAAGGAGTTACATGGGTCCGCCCTCCAGTGGGATCACCACCTGCAGGAGGGATCATGGGGGTCTGGTGCTATGTGGATTAGGTGGCAGTCAAAGGCGGAGACCTTGGCGGACTGATCCCAAGCTTTCTAAACTGGCTTTTGGTACATGGAATGTCACCTCTCTGGTGACGAAGGAGCCTGAGCTGGTGTACGAGGTTGAGAGATACCGGCTAGATATAGTCGGCCTCACCTCAACACACAGCTCCGGTTCCGGAACCAGTCTCCTGGAGAGGGGCTGGAGCTTGGCCTTTTCTGGAGTTGCCCCGGGCGAGAGGCGACGAGCAGGGGTGGGTATTCTTGTATCCCCCCACCTTGCTGCCTCTATATTGGACTTTTCCCCGGTGGACGAAAGGGTTGCTTCCCCGCGCCTTTGGGTTGGGAAACTGGTCCTGACCATCATTTGTGCCTATGCACCAAATGATGTTTCAGAGTACCCACCCTTTTTGGAGTCTATGACTGGAGTCCAGTCTGTGACTGGAGGGTGCTCCTCTTGGAGACTCCATTGTCCTACTGGGGGACTTCAATGTGCACGTGGGCAACGACAGCGAAACCTGGAGGGGGGTGATTAGGAGGAACGGCCTGCCCGATCTGAACCTGAGTGGTGTTCAGTTATTGGACTTCTGTGCTAACCACAGTTTGTCCATAACGAACACCATGTTCAAGCATAAGGGTGTCCATATGTGCACCTGGCACCAGGACACCCTAGGTCACAGGTCGATGATCGATTTTGTTATCGTGTCATCAGACCTGCAACCATATGTCTTGGACACCCGGGTAAAGAGAGGTGCAGAGCAGTCAACTGATCACCACCTGGTGGTGAGTTGGATACGATGGCAGGGGAGGAAGCCATTCAGACCTGGTAGACCCAAACGTATAGTGAGGGTGTGCTGGGAACGTCTGGCTGAGGCCCCTGTCCGGGAGGTCTTCAGCTCCCACCTCCGGAAGAACTTCAACCACATTCCAAGGGAGTCTGGAGACATGGAGTCTGAATGGGCCATGTTCTCCACCTCTGTTGTTGAAGCGGCGGCCCAGAGCTGCGGCCGCAAGGTGGTCGGTGCATCTCATGGTGGCAACCCCCGAACCAAGTGGTGGACACCAGTGGTGAGGGGGGCCATTAAGCTGAAGAAGGAGTCCTATCAAGCTTGGTTGGCTTGTGGGACTCCCGAAGCAGCTGAGGTGTACCGGCAGGCCAAGTGGAGTGCAGCTCGGGTGGTTGCTGAAGCAAAAACCCGGGTATGGGAGGAGTTCGGTGAGGCCATGGAACAAGACTTTCAGTCAGCTTCGAAGAGATTCTGGCAAACTGTCCGGCGGCTCAGGAGGGGAAAGAAGCTCCCTGTCCACACTGTAGTATGGTGCGGATGGGACACTGTTGACTTCGACTGGTGATATCGTCGGGCGGTGGAAGGAATACTTTGAGGATCTCCTCAATCCCACTGATACGCCTTCTACAGAGGAAGCAGGGTTTGGGGACGAGGGGGCCGACTCGCCTATCACAGGGGCTGAGGTTGCCAAGGTGGTTAAAAATCTCCTTGGTGGGCGGGCCCCGGGGGTGGATGAGATTTCAATTCAATTCAATTCAACTTTATTTATATAGCGCCATTTCACAACAACAGTCATCTCATAGCACTATCAACTGTAGGGGGGAACCCCCACAGTTGCAGAAAGACCCCAGCAATCAGGCGATCCCCTGTGAGCAAGCACTTGGCGAAGGTGGAGAGGAAAAACTCCCTTTTAACAGGAAGAAACCTCCAGCAGAACCAGGCTCAGGGAGGGGCAGTCATCTGCTGCGACTGGCTGGGGGGTGAGGGGATAGAGAAGAAGAAAAGAACAGACATGTAGAGAGCAAACAGCACGATGGGGACTCAATCTATGGGAGAGAACAAACAAATGTTAATGACCAGCAAAAAAAATATTTCATTGAGAGTGAGAAAAGGAGTGAGGCCCAGAGCATTACTGGAGGTCCCCTGGCTGACTAAACCTATTAGCAGCATAACTAAGGGAGGGTTCAGAAACACATGATCCCTCCCTAATTGTAGGCTATATCAAAAAGGTAGGTTTTAGCCCGATTCTTAAAAACAGAGATCGAGTCTGACTCCCGAATCCAGATTGGCAGCTGATTCCACAGGAGAGGAGCTTGATAACTGAAGGCTCTGCCTCCCATTGTACTTTTGGAGATTCTAGGTATTACAAGTAATCCTGCATTTTGGGAGCGTAGTGCTCTGTTAGGATAATACGGTAGTATCAGATCTTTTAAATAAAAAGGAGCCTGATTGTTTAGAGCTTTGTAAGTAAGAAGAAGGATTTTAAACTTAATTCTAAACTCTATGGGAAGCCATTGAAGGGAGGCCAGAACCGGAGAGATATGATCTCTCTTTCTAGTACCTGTTAAAACTCTTGCTGCAGCATTTTGGATCAGCTGAAGACTTTTTGAAGATGTTTTAGGACAGCCTGATAATAAAGAATTACAATAATCTAATCTCGAGCCAAGAAAAGCGTGGATCAGTTTCTCAGCATCACTCTGAGACAAGATGCTCCTAATCTTGGCAATATTACGCAAATGATAGAAGGCAGTCTTAGAAACAAATTTAATATGTGAATTGAAGGACAAATCCTGATCAAAAATAACTCCAAGGTTCCTCACAGAGCTATTAAGAGAAAGAGTAACCTCATCCAAACTGAAAGTTTGATTTGGAAAGGAATTTCTAAGGTTTTTTGGACCAACAAGAATGACTTCAGTCTTATCTGAATTTAATAGCAGGAAATTACAAGTCATCCAAGCTTTGATTTCCTTAAGACAGGCTTCTAACTTGGCTAATTGATTACTATCATCTGGCTTCATTGACAGGTATAATTGTGTGTCATCAGCATAATAATGAAAATGTATACAGTGCTTTCTAATAATGTTGCCTAACGGAAGCATATATAAACTAAAAAGAGTCGGGCCTAGCACAGATCCCTGTGGAACTCCATGACTGAGCTTTGAGTTGAAAGAAAACTCATTATTTACATGAACAAACTGGAACCTATCAGATAAATAAGATCTAAACCACTGCAACGAAGTTCCATTAAGTCCAATATAGTGTTCTAATCTATCAAGTAGAATATTATGATCGATAGTATCAAAAGCTGCACTAAGGTCTAAAAGGACAAGTACATAAACTAGTCCATTATCAGATGCAATGAGGAGGTCGTTAGTGACCTTCGCTAAGGCTGTTTCAGTACTATGATGAATTCTAAACCCAGACTGAAACTCTTCTAGTAAACCATTTCCCTGCAGGTGGTCAAATAATTGCGTAGCAACAACTCTTTCTAAGATTTTTGAAATGAAAGGGAGATTAGAGATTGGTCTATAGTTAGCTAAAGCTCCTGGATCTAGCGTTGGCTTTTTGAGTAAGGGTTTAATTACAGCCCCAAGTGGGAAGACTTCTTTAAATAACCTGGTAGGAATAGGGTCTAAAAGACAAGTTGAAGGTTTGGATGAGGAAACTATTTTGTCTAACTCACAAAGGTCGATTGGAGTAAACTCATCAAGACAGACATCAATAGAAGGAGTTGTAGTATTTAAGTTAACTGTGGGAAGAATCTGATTGATTTTATCTCTGATAGATGAAATTTTATTATTGAAAAAGTTCATAAAGTCCTGACTAGTAAGCTCTAAGGGAATGCTAGGATTGACAGAGTCCTGACTCTTTGTCAACCTGGCTACAGTACTGAAAAGAAACCTGGGATTATTCTTGTTCTCTTCTATTAATGCAGAGTAATAACTCGTTCTAGCTTTTCTAAGAGATTTTTTATAAATTAAAAGATGATTTCTCCAAGCTAAATAGATTTCATCTAAATTAGTGGAGCGCCATTTTCTTTCTAATTGACGAGTCTTCTGTTTTAAGCTACGAGTTTCTGTGTTGAACCAAGGAGTTAGAAATCTCTGATTAGACTTTTTCTTTTTTAAGGGGGCCACCAAGTCTAGAGTCTGATGCAGAGAAGCTGAAACACTATCCACCATGTTATCAATTACAGAAGGAGCAAGCTGTCTATAGCTTATTTCTGTTGTGTTGACACATGGCATAGAGGAAACAATCTGCATAAATTTGGTAACAGCATCATCTGAGAGGCATCTACTGTAATAATATTTTTCTTTAGGAGCCAAATAGTCAGAAATAGTAAAATCAAAGGTTAACAGACAATGGTCTGACAGTACAGGATTATGTGGAGACACTACAAGATTTTTTTTTTAATATTTTGTAGACCTCTGCAATTCCATGATGTTAAATTAAGCTTAACGCTTTGGTCTATGATCAATAAAAAGTTTGAGATTACCTTGCAAAATAAACATGCTCATACAGAGAAGCAAAAACATGGATGGTTGAACATTCATCCCACAAACTACACACAAACAAATTCCCCCTTCCCACATTTGTGGTAATCCCCCCAAAATCAAAAAAAAATTCCGTCTCCCGTTATAGCCTGAATCTGCTCCTCCCCCGTGAGGATCAGTCAAACCACTCACTCTTTCTCCTCTCAATCACCCTGACTCTGCTACTATTAATGACATGACCATAACTCTCTTCTGTAGTTTTTCCAACTTAACTCCAAAATTTTATAGCAACTTTGTACAGCATAGCTTTTTTTTTATATATATATAATACAATCTATATTTTGTAGACATGCTATATGTTTCAAATCAGTCAGGTACTTGAACACTTGCTTAAATACAGTATTCTACCTTTTATATCTTGTTCTTGCTTCATGCTTGGCTCCCGCCAGTCTCTTCTTGGATCTGTTTAACAAGCTCCTGCGCCTCCTGAGGGGTCTTGAAGACTTGGGTTCTCCCTTTATACGTGACCAGCAATCTTGCAGGATAAATCACTCCGTGACGAATCCCAAGGCTGCGTAGCTCTTTACGAGCGGGGTCAAACTGTTTCCTTAATTGTTGGATTCCTGCGGCCAAATCTGGGTAGAACCGCACCTGTTGATCCTGGTATTTAATTTCTCCTTTAGTACGCGCTGCGTTGGAGGCCGTCATCTTGTCCCTGTAGTTGAGGAACTTCATAATCAGCGTCCTCGGTGTTGTCTTCTTATCTCTCGGTGGGCCTATTTGGTGTGCGCTTTCCAAGACGACTGATGACTGCAGCTCTGCGTTGTTCAGCGCTTCTGGAATCCACTTTTCCAAAAAGGAACACGCATCCTGTTCCTCCGCCCCCTCCGGAAGGCCCACAAGCCTTAAATTATTCCGTCTCAACCGGGATTCTAAGTCCAAGACGTTATCTTCCAGATGTTTATTTTTAATTCCAGTGTTTGGACCTTTGATTGCAGGCTGGTGATGTCATCTTCAGCATTGGAGATCCGGAGCTCTGCCTGCGATATTCGCTCCATACAGTCGCTTATTTCTTTTCTCATAGCTTCTATCACAGCTACAATCCCATCAAACTTAGACGAAAAGTCTGCTTTCATAGCGCTGATGGCAGCAAGGACCGCATTCGTTCCTTCGGCAGTCACCGCCCCGCCGGTAGCTCCCTCCTCAGCCATGGTCGCTGGAGTTTTATCTGCTGCGTCACGAGCGTTGAAATCTGTTAACTTGGGTTGTCTCGACGAATCAGTTTTTCCTCCGCCTGATTTCACAGCCTTAGTTTTTACCATATCCACCCCCAAACGCTAGAATAGGTTTTTGTTCCAATTGGGAGAGTTTTAGCCTACCTTTTTATCATTAGGAGCAGAGCAGAGCAGAGTGAAGCACACCCTCCTACGCGGCCGCCATAACCGGAAGTCCGAAGTCATTCTTGTTGGTCCAAAAAACCTTAGAAATTCCTTTCTAAATCAAACTTTCAGTTTGGATGCGGTTACTCTTTCTCTTAATAGCTCTGTGAGGAACCTTGGAATTATTTTTGATCAGGATCTGTCCTTCAATTCACATATTAAATTTGTTTCTAAGACTGCCTTCTATCATTTGCGTAATATTGCCAAGATTAGGAGCATCTTGTCTCAGAGTGATGCTGAGAAACTGATCCACGCTTTTGTTAGCTCGAGATTAGATTATTGTAATTCTTTATTATCAGGCTGTCCTAAAACATCTTCAAAAAGTCTTCAGCTGATCCAAAATGCTGCAGCAAGAGTTTTAACAGGTACCAGAAAGAGAGATCATATCTCTCCGGTTCTGGCCTCCCTTCATTGGCTTCCCATAGAGTTTAGAATTAAGTTTAAAATCCTTCTTCTTACTTACAAAGCTCTAAACAATCAGGCTCCTTTTTATTTAAAAGATCTGATACTACCGTATTATCCTAACAGAGCACTACGCTCCCAAAATGCAGGATTACTTGTAATACCTAGAATCTCCAAAAGTACAATGGGAGGCAGAGCCTTCAGTTATCAAGCTCCTCTCCTGTGGAATCAGCTGCCAATCTGGATTCGGGAGTCAGACTCGATCTCTGTTTTTAAGAATCGGGCTAAAACCTACCTTTTTGATATAGCCTACAATTAGGGAGGGATCATGTGTTTCTGAACCCTCCCATAGTTATGCTGCTAATAGGTTTAGTCAGCCGGGGGACCTCCAGTAATGCAATATTTTTTTTGCTGGTCATTAACATTTGTTTGTTCTCTCCCATAGATTGAGTCCCCATCGTGCTGTTTGCTCTCTACATGTCTGTTCTTTTCATCTTCTCTATCCCCTCACCCCCAGCCAGTCGCAGCAGATGACTGCCCCTCCCTGAGCCTGGTTCTGCTGGAGGTTTCTTCCTGTTTAAAGGGAGTTTTTCCTCGCCACCGTCACCAAGTGCTTGCTGACAGGGGATCGCCTGATTGCTGGGGTCTTTCTGCAACTGTGGGGGTTCCCCCTACAGTTGATAGTGCTATGAGATGACTGTTGTTGTGAAATGGTGGTATGTAAATAAAGTTGAATTGAATTGAATTGAATTGAATTCAGGAGGAACAATGTGGTTTTCGTCCTGGCCATAGCACATTGGACCAGCTCTTTACCCTCTCGAGAATTCTTGAGGGTTCGTGGGAGTTTGCCCAACCAGTTTACATGTGTGTTGTGGACTTGGCATTTGACTGTGTCCCTCGTGGTTTTTTGTGGGGGGTGCTTCGGGAGTATGGGGTATCAGGCTTGTTGTTACGAGCTATTCGGTCTCTGTACGACCGTTGTGAGAGTTTGTTTCGTATTGCCAACACTCGGTCGGAGTCATTCCCAGTGAGAGTTGGACTCCGCCAGGGCTGCCCTTTGTCACCGATCCTGTTCATAATTTTTATGGACAGGATTTCTAGGCGTAGCCAGGGAATGGAGGGTGTCATGCTTGGTGACCACAGGATCTCATCTCTTTTGTTTGCAGATGATGTTGTCCTGTTGGCTTCATCCAGCAATGACCTACAGCTCTTGCTGGGACAGTTTGCCACTGAGTGTGAAGCGGCTGGGATGAGAATCAGCGCCTCCAAGTCCGAGTCCATGGTCCTCAGCCGGAAAAAGGTGGATTGTTCTCTCTGGGTTGGGGACAGGATCCTGCCCCAAGTGAAGGAGTTTAAGTATGTTGTGGTCTTGTTCACGAGTGAGGGGAAAATGGAGCGAGAGATTGACAGACGGATTGGAGCAGCATCTGCAGTGATGCGGACGTTGTACCGGTCTGTTGTGGTGTAGAGGGAGCTGAGTTCTAAGGC
This sequence comes from Pholidichthys leucotaenia, assembly GCA_020510985.1. Taxonomy (NCBI): domain Eukaryota; kingdom Metazoa; phylum Chordata; class Actinopteri; order Cichliformes; family Pholidichthyidae; genus Pholidichthys; species Pholidichthys leucotaenia. Next base: position 491,710,071 of record CM035838.1, read on the forward strand.
AAAGCTGTCGATTTACCAGTCAATCTACGTTCCTACTCTCACCTATGGTCACGAGCTTTGGGTAATGACCGAAAGAACGAGATCGCGGATACAAGCAGCTGAAATGAGCTTTCTCCGTAGGATTGCTGGACTCACCCTCAGAGATAGGGTGAGGAGCTCAGTCATCTGGGAGAGGCTCAGAGTAGAACCGCTGCTCCTCCACATTGAAAGGAGTCAGTTGAGGTGGTATGGGCATCTGATCAGGATGCCTCCTGGACGCCTCCCACTTGAGGTGTTTCAGGCACGTCCCACTGGGAGGAGACCCCGGGGCAGACCCAGGACTCGGTGGAGAGACTATGTCTCCCAGCTGGTCTGGGAACGCCTTGGTATCCTCTCTGAAGAGGACGCGTGTAAAAAGAAAAATTTATTATATAAAGCTTTCCTAAAGAAAAGGACAAAAGAAGCAGAGCAGTGGTATAAAACATACAAAAATAAGTTAACATATACTGTATAATAAGATGTAGTAAAAGAGACTATTACAGTAAAGAACTGGAGAAAAACAGAGACAATATTAAAAATACATGGACAATACTTAACAATATTCTTGGAAATAAAAACAGAAATACAAGCTACCCAACCGATTTTTCAAAAAGTATTAAAACGACTCAGAGTGTGAATGCAGTTTCTCCTGCAGATGAATTTAATAACTTTTTTGTTAACATTGGTCCTAATTTGGCTCGAGAAATACCCATTACGGCGCCTACACGTGATACAATAAGCAATAACACTGCTATAAAAGACTCCATTTTCATAAAGAACACAGACGAGAGAGAGGTCATTGAAATTGTTAAATCGTTTAAAAGTAAAACATCTACGGACTGTGATGGTATTGACATGCTCTTAGTCAAAACTATTATTGAATGCTTAGTGAATCCACTGACGTATATCTGTAACCTGTCTCTCCAAACAAGTATATTTCCCAATGCAATGAAAATAGCTAAAGTAATTCCGATATACAAGACGGGTGACAGAGGGGAATTCTCAAACTATAGACCAATTTCACTATTGCCGCAATTTTCCAAGATACTTGAAAAAATATTCTATGAGAGAACTGACAACTTCATACTGAAGAATAATTTATTGTGTTAGCAGCAATATGGGTTCAGACACAAGTGGACAACTGCATTTGCTCTAATGGAATTTATAGAAAAAATATCAACTGCCATTGAAAATAAAGAGCATTCAGTTGGGGTATTCCTGGATCTTAAAAAAGCATTTGAAACAGTGGATCACAATTTATTATTAAAGAAACTACAAAATTGTGGTATTAGAGGGGTAGCACTGTCCTGGTTATATAGTTACTTAAAGAATAGATATCAGTATGTATGTGTTGGTAACAAAAACTCACAGTTACTGAAGGTTACTTGTGGAGTCCCACAGGGTTCAGTTTTGGGGCCATTGTTATTCAATATGTATATAAATGATATATGTAGAGTTTCAGAAAAAATGGATTTAATGTTGTTTGCCGATGTAACTAATTTATTATGCAGTGGAAGCAATTTGGAGCAACTTTTGGATACACTCGGAAAGGAATTAGGAAAGCTTAAACTGTGGTTTGATTCAAACAAATTAATGCTCAATTTAAGTAAGACAAAATTTATAGTTTTTAACAACCATCACAACAACTTAGTATCTAAACTCAATGTAAATGGTGTAGAGACTGAAATGGTATCCGAAACTAAATTTCTTGGAGTAATTATTGATAATAAACTGTGTTGGAAGTCACTTATTAAATATATTAAAGGTAAAATATCCAAATCAATTGCAATATTACACAGAGTGAAATATTTGCTGAATCAACCCACACTATATACAGTACCTTGTATCATTCATTAATACTCCCATACATGACATATTGTACTGAAGTATGGGGAAATACATATAAAACAAACATATATCCAGTCTTTATGTTTCAGAAGAGAGCTATTAGAATAATAAACAAAGCAGCTTACAGGGAACCAACAAACCCACTTTTTCTTTAGTTAAAAGCTCTCAAGTTGAAAGATCTGGTTGACTTTAAAACTGCAGTAATAATGTTTAAAGTGAAGAATCTATCACTGCCCGCAAATATCCAAAAGTTGTTCCAAATAAGGGAGAAACAATATCATTTCAGAGGAACATGTATATTTCAAAAACCTTCAGTGAGAACTACCACCAAGCAACACTGGGCTCTTTTCCACCAAACCGGTTCCAGTGCTAGTTTGGTGCTGGTGCTGGTGCTAGTGCTTAACCAGTGCTTAACCAGAGTGCTCATAAGAACCAGTTGTCTTTCCACCGATATGGAGCTAGTTGGGAATTATGTCAGAGCTACGTCATTACGTACTGTGAAGTGCCCAACCCCCGCAGAACACCAGAGAAGACGGAAGGTGGCGGTATGCACCTCTCACTTGTTTGCTATCCGCCAGTAACCGAGAGAAGAAGAAGAAGTAGCAGCGTTAGCTTGTCAACATGTAGAAATTATTGTGTTTGGGCGCGCTGCTTTTATTATTCCAAACCTGTATTACCATCCAAAAACAGTTTTATTCTTAATGGCAGAGAACGGCGGCTACGTTTAAGGACACCGGTAATCATCAATATTTCAGTTATCAGCCATTGTTAGATAAAGTCTGTAGTGCGAGCATTAACGACACTTTTAAACATAATATTTATGTCAGTTCTGTAATAGGTGGTGTTACGGCGCATTACGAGACGGAGGTCGCCTGTTCTGTCATGCCAAAAAGTGATCAGCTGTCCCAAAAAATGATCGCCAGGGGCCATATTGTTATGGGTTTATATTAGCCGGTAAATATATATATTTCAACAGATAAACAGTACTTAATTAGGTATAACAAGATATATTTAACACTTACGATGCATTTTGAACCCTAAACAAACTTGATCTGGGATTAAAAGCAATTTAAATAATGCAGTCACAAGGTTACATGGAAAAATGTATAGATTTACTGCATATATACATGAAGATACTGTATAAATGCATATTCTATGCACCTCCAAACTACAGAGCTGTGAAAGGTATACCCTTCTGTACTTGTGTCATCTATTCTGGTTAAAGCACTGATTCAAGTTTTTATTCATGTTGGGATAACAAGAGACAGACTGTAAAGTGTTCAAGTTCAAAGTTCTTTCCCCAGAAATGATCTTGTCCAGAGCTGACAGAATGTCATGTGGGACGTTGTCAAAACAAGATAAACTCATCATTTTTGAAGCTGGCAACTTGGAACATTTTCCACAGAAAAAGTACATAGATTTAAAGTTTGTTGCTGCTTGTTCTTTAAAAAATGTGAAAGAAATTGTCAAAAATATGTGTAAGTCCACAAATACCTGATATATTGTCCAATACCTGGAAAAATGAACTTAAGTGCAGTAATTCAGTACTTGTACTTTCACTTCCCACCACTACAATGTTATAGTGATTTGCATTGTCCTAAATAACTTTATATATGAAATGTAAAGTCTTTAACTTTTTAATATGACCCTTCTCGCTTATGTTTTTTCTCTTATCTCTTTGTCTTATGTTCTGATTGGTGGAGCCTTGAGCACTTTTATCATGTCTATAGTCAGCTCCATGTGTGCCTGTGTTTGTGTTCATGAATGTAACTGTAGTTTGTAAACATGGACGTCACCTGACTGCAAAACAAATCTACCTACGGGGACAAAGAAAGGAACCTGAACCTGAATATGTTTGGTGTGAGGATAACAATGTAGAAGCAGAAAAACACTTAAGGAAAGAAAGCTTTTATTTCCAAAATGTGCAAAAACTTCAGACTGCTACATATGAAATATTATGTACACACAGCCAAAATATCAATGCTGTGATAGTTAATTTTTTTACAGTCCCTCAAGCACAGACAACACGTCCCATCAGTCCAACAAGGGTGTTGGTCCTGTCCTCCATCTTCTGGATGCTTTGCAGCAAAGCGAAGTTCAGCTGCTCCTCCCTCCTGCTCTGCTCCTGCTGGCTCATCTGACCGTAGTCTAGAAGGAGGTCCATGTTTGTGTCACACTTCTGTTTCCCTGTTTTAAAGTACAAAAATAAGCAACATAAAATAACCACACACTGAAAAATGCAGGAATTGTCAATCCAAGATGGAATGTGTCTATTCAACATCCATTTAGTGTTAGTGGCATCACAACATTCAGTTCAAGTGTATCATTGGTTTAATTCACTCCCTCCTTTGTGTGACTGGGTCATGATCCATCCAGGTGGATGCCCTCAATTTCCCCTTTGGGGATCAATAAAGTACACAAAATCAAAATGATGTGAACATAAATGACCTAATCTGGTCTGATTAGAAGAGCAGGAGGAGGACAAGCTTGGAGCTGGTGAAGGTGAGCTGGACACCACAGGTCTGGCTGCTTCTCCCTCATCATCCAGCTGTGATAAATCTGTAAAAAAAAAGTGTTTTAGTTTGTGCAGTGAACAACTTAAGCCTTCCATTAAATGTGCAGACATAGAAGACAATTTTATTCAATATCAATGTTAGCAAAGCTTACATGTCTGATTATGGAATAGAAGAACAGGAATAGATGAAACTTCACTGTACTGTACAGTTGTACAGTACAGTGAAACTGTAGGAGCTCCACCAGGCTACTGCACAATAAAGTAAGAGAAGGATTAGATGAAATACGGCTACACAACATACAATTAAACACGAGTGACATTTTAAAAAAAATGGCCTAAGATTATGGAAATATTACCAAAATAGTAAAAAAGACGACGCTACTAGTGTCTGGTAGAAAAATCTCCCATAACAGAACGCAAGGCACCCATTCATACACAGTATTCATACCACAAAAAACATATTTTGGGCTGGATGTCTTTATAAAAAAAGTATTCTGTAAGATGCTAAGATTTCTGTTCTAGTTTCTCAAACGCGCATTTCTGCCGAGGAGAAGCGTTCGTGCTAAAAACAGTTAACTTGTTAGCATCGCTAACCAAAAATACTATGGCCAAAAAATTAGTTTAAAAAAAAAAAAAAAATCCGCACTTTGGCCGTTATATATCAATACAAGCGATATACATCTGTCAGCAGAGACGACCTGTTCATTTCTTTATGGCGAGGAGAAACGTTTGGTCGTAGTAAAATTACTTTTAGCTTGTTAGCATAGCTAACCGAAAATACTATAGCCACAAGTGACTAAATATCCGCACTTGGCCGTTACATATCAATACAGGCGGATATACAGTATATGTATACATATATTGGTTAACGTCTGACATTTTAAAGACAATACACTTACCAGCGTGTTTTAAGCAGTTTGTTGTCCAGACTAATCCACGGCAGTGACGATGGTCCAGCTGGCTGGCCGATCCTCCAAAACAGCTCAGATGAGTGGCCCCCTCCAGCTGATCTTGTACTTCTACTTATGTCCATAGAGCCAAGAAATATTTCTCCTCTTCACTCTAAATCTGAAGTTCTTCCGGAGGTGGCCGAGCCCAGAGCTGCGGCCGCAAGGTGGTCGGTGCATCTCGTGGTGGCAACCCCCGAACCAAGTGGTGGACACCAGTGGTGAGGGGGGCCATTAAGCTGAAGAAGGAGTCCTATCAAGCTTGGTTGGCTTGTGGGACTCCCGAAGCAGCTGAGGTGTACCGGCAGGCCAAGCGGAGTGCAGCTCGGGTGGTTGCTGAAGCAAAAACCCGGGTATGGGAGGAGTTCGGTGAGGCCATGGAACAAGACTTTCGGTCGGCTTCAAAGAGATTCTGGCAAACTGTTCGGCGGCTCAGGAGGGGAAAGCAGCTCCCCGTCCACACTGTGTATGGTGCGGATGGGACACTGTTGACTTCAACTGGGGATATCGTCGGGCGGTGGAAGGAATACTTCGAGGATCTCCTCAATCCCACTGATACGCCTTCCACAGAGGAAGCAGGGTTTGGGGACGAGGGGGATGACTCGCCTATCACAGGGGCTGAGGTCGCCAAGGTGGTTAAAAATCTCCTTGGTGGCCGGGCCCCGGGGGTGGACGAGATTCGCCCCGAGTACCTCAAGGCCCTGGATGTTGTTGGGTTGTCATGGTTGACACGCCTCTGCAACATTGCGTGGAGGTCGGGGGCAGTGCCTTTGGCATGGCAAACCGGGGTGGTGGTTCCTCTCTTCAAAAAAGGGGACCGGAGGGTGTGCTCCAACTTTAGAGGGATCACACTCCTCAGCCTCCCTGGGAAGGTCTATGCCAAGGTACTGGAGAGGAGAGTCCGGCCGTTGGTCGAACCTCGGATTCAGGAGGAGCAATGTGGTTTTCGTCCTGGCCGTGGCACATCGGACCAGCTCTTTACCCTCTCGAGAATTCTTGAGGGTTCGTGGGAGTTTGCCCAACCAGTTTACATGTGTTTTGTGGACTTGGAGAAGGCATTTGACCGCGTCCCTCGTGGATTTTTGTGGGGGGTGCTTCGGGAGTATGGGGTATCGGGCTTGTTGTTACGAGCTATTCGGTCTCTGTACGACCGTTGTGAGAGTTTAGTTCGCATTGCCAACACTCGGTCGGAGTCATTCCCAGTGAGAGTTGGACTCCGCCAGGGCTGCCCTTTGTCACCGATCCTGTTCATAATTTTTATGGACAGGATTTCTAGGCGCAGCCAGGGAATGGAGGGTGTCATGCTTGGTGACCACAGGATCTCATCTCTGTTGTTTGCAGATGATGTTGTCCTGTTGGCTTCATCCAGCAATGACCTACAGCTCTTGCTGGGACGGTTTGCCGCTGAGTGTGAAGCGGCTGGGATGAGAATCAGCACCTCCAAGTCCGAGTCCATGGTCCTCAGCCGGAAAAAGGTGGATTGTCCTCTCCGGGTTGGGGACAGGCTCCTGCCCCAAGTGGAGGAGTTTAAGTATCTTGGGGTCTTGTTCACGAGTGAGGGGAAAATGGAGCGAGAGATCGACAGACGGATTGGAGCAGCATCTGCAGTGATGCGGACGTTGTACCGGTCTGTTGTGGTGAAGAGGGAGCTTAGTTCTAAGGCAAAGCTGTCGATTTACCAGTCAATCTACGTTCCTACTCTCACCTATGGTCACGAGCTTTGGGTAATGACCGAAAGAACGAGATCGCGGATACAAGCGGCTGAAATGAGCTTTCTCCGTAGGATTGCTGGACTCACCCTCAGAGATAGGGTGAGGAGCTCAGTCATCCGGGAGAGGCTCAGAGTAGAACCGCTGCTCCTCCACATTGAAAGGAGTCAGTTGAGGTGGTATGGGCATCTGATTAGGATGCCTCCTGGACGCCTCCCACTTGAGGTGTTTCAGGCACGTCCCACTGGGAGGAGACCCCGGGGCAGACCCAGGACTCGGTGGAGAGACTATGTCTCCCAGCTAGTCTGGGAACGCCTTGGTATCCCCTCTGAAGAGCTGGAGCAGGTGGCTGGGGAGAGGGAAGTCTGGGCTTCTCTGCTTGAACTGCTGCCTCCGCGACCCGGACCTCCGGAAAAGCGGTAGAAGATGGATGGATGGATGGACTCTAAATCTGTTTGGTTTGGGAATCCGTTGTGTGCTCCGCTGTTTGGAAAGCAACATGGCGGTCAGTAATGTTTTGAAGCTGGTCGGTTAACCACGCCCACGGCTGTGGACATAACCAGCGTAAACTGGTGCTGCCGCTGGCCCAGCTAGGAGTTGGGGCCGTGATAGCCCCACTTTTGGGAGCCGGGGACTGGTGCTTTAGTCGGTGGAAACCCAAAGAACTGGTGCTAATGACGCAATAGCTCCAGTTAAGCACTGGAACCGGTTTGGTGGAAAAGAGCCCACTGTGTTTCAGTGCAAGGAGTCAGATTATGGAACGATTTTGGACCTGAATTAAAATCATGTACAACGCTTGGACAATTTAAACAAAAACTAAAGGAAGAAATACTCCAAACATATATACAAGATGACATATAAAATCACATAAGGATTGTCATATCCAGTCTGCGTTGTGTTGTAGCTTAGTTTTTTGTCACATTTTGTCTTAGCTTTGTTCTGAATTGTAGTCGCTCTTGTTTTGTTTTTCTTTTGAATTCTTGGATGGAATATGGGTGGGCAATTTAAGCTGCGGCTTCAGCCATCACCCATTTCGGATAACTTATGTTGAACTGTATAATCAGAGGAGTTATTGTCTAATTAAACCCAGGAGCTATGTTGTCCAGGGCAATTTGCCTCTGGTAGGGTCACCCAAGACAAACTGGTCCTGGGTGAAGGGCCAGTTGAAATGATCCAACAGACTCATGATGAATGCTAGAACAAGGATTCAGTGTACCCCACCTGGTATGGGGTTACTGGGGCCCTACCCTGGAGCCAGGCCTTGGGAAGGGGCTCGATGGCTAGTGTCTGGTGGCCGGGTTTCCACCCATGGGACCTAGACGGGTTCAGCCCGAAGGAGTTATATGGGTCCGCCCTCCAGTGGGCTCACCACCTGCAGGAGGGACCATGGGGGTCCGGTGCAATGTGGATCCGGTGGCGGTCAAAGTCAGAGACCTTGGCGGTCTGATCCCAAGCTTCCTAAACTGCCCTTTGGGACGTGGAATGTCACCTGTCTGGTGGGGAAGGAGCCTGAGCTGGTGCATGAGGTTAAGAGATACCGGCTAGACATAGTCCCCCCCCCCCCCAACACACAGCTCCGGTGCCCGAACCAGTCTCCTGGAGAGGACTGGAGCTCGGCCTATTCTGGAGTTGCCCCGGGCGAGAGGTGATAAGCAGGGGTGGGTATTCTTGTATCCCCCACTTTGCTGCCTCTATATTGGAGTTTTCCCTGGTGGACGAAAGGGTTATTTCCCTGCGCCTTCGGGTTGGGAAACGGGTCCTGACTATCATTTGTGCCTATGCACCAACTGATGTTTCAGAGTACCCACCCTTTTTGGACTCTGTGACTGGGGTGCTGGAGGGTGCTCCTCTTGGAGACTCCATTGTCCTACTGGGGGACTTCAATGCGCACTTGAGCAATGACAGTGAAACTTGGAAGGGGGTGATTGGGAGGAACGGCCTGCCTGATCTGAACCCGAGTGGTATTCAGTTATTGGACTTCTGTGCTAACCACAGTTTGTCCATAACGAACACCAAGTTCAAGCATAAGGGTCCAAATGTGCACCTAGCACCAGGACACCCTAGGTCACAGGTCGATGATCAATTTTTTTATCGTGTCCATCAGATCTGCTACCGTATGTCTTGGACACTTGGGTAAAGAGAGGTGCAGAGCAGTTAACTGATCACCACCTTGTGGTGAGTTGGATCCGATGGCAGGGGAGGAAGCCATTCAGATCTGGTAGACCCAAACGTGTAGTGAGGGTGTGCTGGGAATGTCTGGCTGAGGACCCTGTCCGGGAAGTCTTCAACTCCCACCTCCGAAGGAACTTCAACCACATTCCGAGGGAGTCTGTAGACATGGAGCCTTAATGGGCCATGTTCTCCACCTCTATTGTTGATTCGACTGCTCAGAGCTGCGGCTGCAAGGTCGTCGGGGCATCTCGTGGGGCAACCCCCAAACCAAGTGGTGGACACCAGTGGTGAGGGGGACCATTAAGCTGAAGTCCTATCAAGCTTTGTTGGCTTGTGGGACTCCCGAAGCAGCTGAGGTGTACCGGCAGGCCAAGCGGAATGCAGCTCTGGTGGTTGCTGAAGCAAAAACTCAGGTATGGGAGGAGTTCGGTGAGGCCATGGAACAAGACTTTCGGTCGGCCTCGAAGAGATTCTGGCATACTGTCCGGCAGCTCAGGAGGGGGAAGCAGCTCCCTGTCCACACTGTGTATGGTGCGGATGGGACACTGCTGACTTCGACTGGGGATATCGTCGGGCGGTGGAAGGAATACTTTGAGGATCTCCTCAATCCTACTGACAAGTTTTCTACAGAGGTAGCAGGACTTGTGGACGAGAGGGACGACTCGCCTATCACAGAAGGTGAGGTCGCCAAGGTGGTTAAAAATATCTTTTGTGGCCGGGCCCCGGGGGTGAGCGAGATTCACCTTGAGTACCGCAAGGCCCTGGATGTTGTAGGGCTGTCTTGGATGACACGCCTCTGCAACATTGTGTGGAGGTTGGGGGCAGTGCATTTTGCATGGCAAACCGGGGTGGTGGTCCCTCTCTTCAGAAAAGGGGACCGGGGTGTGTGCTTCCACTTTGGAGGGATCACACTCCTTAGCCTCCCTGGAATGGTCTATGCCAGGGTACTGGAGAGGAGAGTCTGGCTGTTGGTCAAACCTCAGATTCAGGAGGAGCAATGTGGTGTTCGTCCTTGCCGTGGCACATCGGACCAGCTCTTTACCCTCTCGAGAATCCTCGAGGGTTCATGGGAGTTTGCTCAACCACTTTACATGTGTTTTGTCGACTTGGAGAAGGCATTCAACCGCGTCCCCCATGGTTTTTTGGTGGGGGGTGCTTCGGGAGTATGGGGTATCGGGCTTGTTGTTATAAGGTATTCGGTCTCTACCACCGTTGTGAGAGTTTGGTTCGTATTGCTTTGCCATCACTCAGTTGCACTCATTCCCAGTGAGAGTTGGATTCCTCCAGGGCTGCTCTTTGTCACTGATCCTGTTCATAGTTTTTATGGACAGGTTTTCTAGGCGCAGCCAGGGAATGGAGGGTGTCATGCTTGGTGACTAAAGGATCTCATCTCTGTTGTTTGCAGATAATGTTGTCCTGCTGGCTTCATCCAGCAATGACTTACGGGTCTTACTGGGACGGTTTGCCGCTGAGTGTGAAGGGGCTGGGATGAGAATCAGTACCTCCAAGTCCAAGTCCATGGTCCTCAGCCAGACAATGATGGATTTTCATCTCCGGGTTGGGGAAAAGCTCCTGCCCCAAGTGGAGGAGTTTAAGTATCTTGGGGTCTTATTCACAAGTGAGGGGAGAATAATTCAATTCAACTTTATTTTTTTTCCCTCCCTTTTAACAGGAAAAAACCTCCAGCAGAACCAGGCTTAGGGAGGGGCAGTCATCTGCTGCGACTGGGTGGGGGGTGAGGGGATAGAGAAAATAAAAGAACAGACATGTAGAGAGTAAACAGCATGATGGGGACTCAATCTATGGGAGACAACAAACAGATGTTAATGACCAGCAAAAAAAAAAATATATATTGAGAGTGAAGAAAGGAGTGAAGCCCAGTGCATTATTGGAGATCCCCCAGCTGTCTAAACCTATTAGCAGCATAATTAAAGGAGGGTTCAGAGGCACACGATCCCTCCCTAATTGCAGGCTATATCAAAAAGGAGGGTTTTAACCCTATTCTTAACAACAGTGATTGAGTCTGACTCCCAAATCCAGATTGGCAGCTGGTTCCACAGGAGAGGAGCTTGATAACTGAAGGCTCAGCCTCCCATTGTACTTTTGGAGATTCTAGGTATTACAAGTAATCCAGCATTTTGGGAGCATAGTACTCTGTTGGGATAATAGGGTAATATCAGATCTTGGATAGCTTGGATAGAGCATTGGAGACATGCACGGTAGGGTTCATGACAGAATGACCCAGCCCGCAAAAAGGATTTAGCGGGTTCACCCAAACAGCATTTTCCCTTCTTTCATTATAATTGTTTTTCTGTTCTGGACTAACTTGTGTTGGAGTTCGTCATACCCCGGTCTCGCCGAAGAAAAGGAATGGCAGCGGGGTTCCCCACGGTAGAGGAGGAATGGGCTGTGGAGTTCGTTCAGGACTTTGTTAATGATGCCCTCACTGCCCGGGGTCCTAAGGAGATGCTGGAAAACTTGGACGGAGCAGTAGGCATCTTGGAGGCACATCCCGGGTTATAGACCTACCCGCAGTATGCCAACCTGCTCCCCACAGTCTGCTCGCTCCAGCGTTCCTTCCCTGGTCTGGCATTTCCTGCAACGCCGAGACGGAGGTCTGTTTTCCCGCAAACTGGCAGCCTCCGTGGCACTTTGCTCGACCCTCCACTCGCTCCAGCACAGTCTGTCCTGGAATGCAAAGGACAGGGTTGTCCTGCAAGGAAACGCCGGGAGAAGCCTCTCTCTTCAGCAGCGGCCATCATCGTTTCAGCTGCCGAGAGGTCCGCTGGATTCACCCCAGCCATGCCTCCCTCCGTCATCAGGGAGACGGCTCCTCCAATAGTCTGCGGAGGGGTCCATGTCATCGCTGGCACAGAGAGGGATGATTTTCTGCCCTCTGCAGCTGCGAATGTCATCAACTGGGATGACAGGCAAGTACTTTTTCATTCTAAATCTTTTACAGTATTAACACTGAATCTTGCCTGTCTCCTGAGGGAGAGGCCCAGTATCAGCAGTCCACTGGGTCCTCTCCTCCAGCTGCAATTAATGATTGTTTTCTTCCCCTCTCCCTGTCTCCTCCATTAATTTCTGAGGGCCTGCCAGTCCAAGAACTGGCCCACCTGACGATGGAGAAGGATGAGGCCCTGGATGATCCTGCCCAGGAGCCCACACGGAGGAGTTTCCCCGCAATCCCAGCGGTGGACGAGGAGTGGGCGAATCTGCTTGCCTTCGTCAACCGCCAGGTCAAGAAGGAGTGCCGTGAGAGGGAGGACTGAGGACGCGCCTCTCTGGCTGTGAGGGTTCCGCCTCCTACGCCTGCTCTACCCCGGATTTGCCTTCAGATGAAGAGTGATCGAGCCATCTTGCCATGCTCAATCGCCGGGTCGAGGAGCAGCACCACAAGAGGGAGGCCGAAGGATGCCCCTTCTCGGCTGTGAAGGCTCCATCTCCGGATCTGCCGACGGATGAGGAATGGTCGAACCTGCTTGCTGCGCTCAACTGCTGGGTGGAGGAGAGGTCAGACGAGGGTCCCCCAGCGCTCGAACTCCTCGCAACCACTCCGCCCCCCTGGAGATGACAGAGCTGTCCAGCATGGCGCTTCGTGTCCCGGACTACCTGATTCCTGAGCCATCAGGGAGGAAGAAGAGGAGAAACCCGCTGAAGGAGGCCTCCGGTCTCGCCAGTGCTGCACGAGGAGGAATACCCAGAGGAGGGAGACATCTCTAAGGCCGTAGAGGACATCTCATGTCAGGAGGACAGGCAAGTTACTTCTCAGTTAACTATAATGCTTGATGAACAAGTTTGCCTGCCTCCTGGCGAGGAGACTCAGGGTGAGCAACCGTCTGAGTGCTCCGCCCCAGCGGCATGTAATACGCTCATACCTAACCTCACCCAGCCCCCTTCTATGTATCCCCACAAGCTCGCTGGCACCTGATCCAGGTCGCTCGAGGGGAGAGAGACCGGAAGCCCGGGAGGTTCCAGTCTACAACGACGCAGGTTGAATGGTTCCTGAGGAAGTCAACAGGGTCACAGCACTGGGTGTGACGACTGAGGCTACACACCCCAAATCGCCGGAGTCCTGGATGGCGGTGGAGCCCAAGTTCAGGCAAGTGTGCTCCATTGTGGCAGTACCTCAGATGTCAATGTCACATTGCCCAACTCATGGCAAGGAGGGCCTGGGGCAGCTCGTAGTAGCCCTCGGGGCTGCCTCACTGGGCTCTGCTGCTGCCGGCAACCCTTTCCCAGTCACTTTTTCTCTCCCTCCAGGGTTGAAGCCCCCTACCAGGTTCGCCGGAGAGCAGCTGACCTCGCTGGAAGCCGCCAAGGATCAGGATGCAGCACCAGGTGGCGTTGGGAGCACCACCTCCCTCACTGGGGAGGCCACCCCGGGAGGAATGAGGCCCCCGATGTGGGTCACTGCTGGTGCAACAGTGCTCCAACCGGAGCCCATCGTGGGTGCAGCCGTGTCCCAGACTGGGAGCTTCATGGGTGCAGTGCTGGCCCAATCGTGGCTCATCGCAGGTGCAGCTGAGCCTCAGCCAGAGGTTGCTGTGGGTGCAGCTGAGCTTTAGCCAGAGGTCACCGTGGGTGCAGCTGAGCCTCAGCCAGAGGTCACTGCGGGTGCAGCTAGGCCCCTGCTGGAGTCCATTATGGGTGCAACCAGACTCCCGCTGGAGTCCATCGTGGGTGTAGTGGAGCCGCCCTGGTCTGGGGCCATCGCGGGTGCAGCGGAGCCGGCCCGGCCGGGGTCCACTGCAGGTGCAGCGGAGCCAGCCTGGTTGGGGTCCACCGCGGGTGCCATTGCGGACCACCCTGAGGATGTGGTGGAGGTCCCCTCTCCCCGGTCCGGTTACCCACCAGTGAGCCTTCTGGTGGGTAGGCCGCCTCCTGCTTCACCCCTTCGGTTCTGGTGGCTGAGCAACGCAGGCCGGCCGCCAGAAGAATTGACTCCCCGGGTCAGGTGGCTCATATTTTCCAACAGGCCGCCGGACTCCGTCCACCGGACCTTCTGCTGGGCCTGGGACTCTGGGCAGCCTCCTGAGCCCCAGTGCCCATGGACTTGGGGGGGTTAATTGAGGTCCCTGGGTGGGGTGTGTGTTCCTACCTTTCCTGTTCCCCCAACCTCCCACCCAGGTTTGGGTTGTTTGTTCCTGTTGGGGGGAGGGGTGCCTCTTTGGGTGTCTGGGAAGCCACCCCTTAAAGGGGGCTCTGTCAGGAGCCAAGCAGGCTTGGTTTCCCCCGGCTTGGTCCTGGCCACTCTATGAGTACGTGCCACATTGTATGTATGTTAGTATGTATTTCTGTGTGCTTTACCATGCCCATAGCCACTGCCATCTGGCTGGCAGTGGGGAGGCAGCCTCTCGTGCTCACGCTGGAGTGAGCACTGTCTAACTGTCTGCCGGTCGGACCACGCCCCCTCTCTATTGCTACCAGCTGTTCCCACTCCAGTATTCCATCTTCCCATTCCTCGCCCAGGTGTAGCCAATTTGTAAACCAGCAATACATGTTCTTAAAGAACCTGTCTCCAGTCATGCATTGCTGGGGCATTGTACTCCATTGGCGGTTTTTGTAGGGAGTCACGTCAACTAAGGACTGTGTTTCATCGTGTGATTTTCGGACTTACTTGGACAGCTCCAGTCTCGTGAGTATAATCTGTGTGTGGTCTTTCTCCGGTCTTCTCACCCAGACGGTTGAGCGTCCTGGAGGACTCCATAGCCAGAGTGAATTATAGAAACTGTAACTGCTTGTCTGCTTGCCATATTAATAAATGTGTGTGGTGCCAACTGGTGCGTAAATCCTCATCCTTTCTCCCCTCGCCGTGCGCATTGGAGAAGCGGACGGGACAGTTCATGACAGGTCTATAGTTAGCTAAAACTCCTGGATCCAGCGTTGGCTTTTTGAGTAAGGGTTTAATTACAGCCATTTTAAAAGCCTGCGGTACATGGCGTAAAGTTAATGAAGAATTGATTATTTGAAGAATAAAGCTACCAATAAATGGGAAGACTTCTTTAAATAACCTGGTAAGAATAGGGTCTAAAAGACAAGTTGAAGGTTTGGATGAGGAAACTATTTTGTCTAACTCTAAAAGGTCAATTGGAGTAAACTCATCAAGACAGACATCAGTTGAAGGAGTTGTAGTAGTTACTCTATTTAAGTTAATGGTGGGAAGAATCTGATTGATTTTTATCTCTGATAGATGAAATTTTGTTGTTGAAAAAGTTCATAAAGTCCTGACTAGTAAGCTCTAAGGGAATGCTAGGATTGACAGAGTCCTGACTCTTTGTCAACCTGGCTACAGTGCTGAAAAGAAACCTGGGATTATTCTTGTTCTCTTCTATTAATGCAGAATAATAACTCATTCTAGCTTTTCTTTTTTTTTTTTTTAATTTAAGTTTTTGTAAAGGGTATACATGTCATTATGTATACCCTTTACAAAGGGTCATGTCATTATGTATACCCAGCCTTGGGGCTGCACGGTGGCCCAGTGGTTTAGCACTGTGGCAGCACAGTTTACCCTCGGCCGGGGGATCGTGGGGATCGTGAGATCTTGGGTTCGATCCCTGCCCCCGGCCAACAGTGATCTGTGTGGAGTTTGCATGTTCTCCCCGTGTTGCGTGGGTTTACTCTGGGATTTCTCCGGTTTCCTCCCACATGCCAAAAACATGCAGGTTAGGGATAAGGGGCGCTTGCGCACGCAGCGACCTTCAGCTGGTGGCTTGTCACCAGACTGCAAAACAAATCTACCTACGGGTACAAAATAAGTAATAAAAAAAAAAAATTACAGCATTGCATTGTTTACATTTTCATCACATACTCCCCCTTTTTTTGTTTTTTGACAACATTGGAAAAAAAATTATTACAACACCCTTTTTTTAAAGTGAAAGAAAAAGAGAAATTAAAAGAAGAACAAAAAACAAAAACAAACAGAAAAAAAACAAAAACAAAAGAGCAGAAAAATAAAAGGGCATCTGAGTAGCGTTGGAACAAAGAGCGGAACCATTATTGAAATGGTATTTGTCAAAGATTAGATCTGATGGAAGACACATATGTGTTCCAGGGTTGCCAAAAGTTCATGAACCCATCCATGTCCTGTCTCAGTGCGAATGTCAACTTTTCCATCGAATAAATGTCCTGAATCACGTTAATCCAATCTTCAGGTGTAGGACAGTCCTTCAACATCCATTTTTTTGTTAGGGCTTTTTTACTTGCCAATATTAAAACAGTGAATAAGTATTTTTCTCCTCGTCTTTCCAGTGAGTCCGGTAGTAAACCCAAATACAAAGTTACAAAAGAAAAGGGAACTGTTACTTTGAATATTTTCCCCAATATTGTCTGTACATTGGTCCAATATTGGTGGATAACTGGGCATGACCAAAACACATGAAAATGATTTGCAGTCTCTTCACCACACAAGCGCCAACAATTCAACCCCTTACGAGTAAATTTGTTTTGTGCAGGTGTTCTGAAAAATCTTACTAAATTTTTCCATCCAAATTCTCTCCACTGCAGGGATGAGGTACTTTTCCATTGTTGTTTATTTAGCTTTTCCCATATTTCCAGTTATAAAGTGAAATTCCCCTCTTTTTCCCATCTCTCTTTTATATATGATGTGTTGTCTCCTTTTAAGTCTTGAAGACCATAGTATATTTTAGAAATGTATCTGATGCCTGGGATCCCTTTATATGCCATTAAGAAGACCTTCAGAACACCTGACTGGGCCCTTTCCAAATCCTTCTTTTTAAGTATATTGTTTATGTGGTGTCTAAGCTGAAAGAACCTGTAAAGGTCTTGATTTATTAGACCTTGTTTTTTCAAATCTTCAAAACTTCTTAAAATTTGCCCTTTAAAAAAATCGTAATATTTTATCAGTCCGTTCTCTTTCCACTTTTTAAATCTAGTGTCTGTTTTATTAGGAGTAAAGTCCTGATCATAGGAAATCCATTGCAATAATCAATAGGGTTCATAGTTTGATTCTCTCTGACTATCTTAAACCAAATTTTTAGCGGGGTCTCTATCCACGGGTTAGTGTTATTCAAGAGTTTAGGTAAGGCATTGTTCCCTATTATCGCCTGTAGGGGGATGTCACTTGTTATTTGGCATTCCATCTCCTTCCATTGTGCAGTGTAGACTGGGTTACATATCTCTACTAAAGTTTTAATTTGTGCGGCTTTAAAATAGTCCCTGATATTTGGCAGCGTGAGCCCACCTTTGTCTTTGTTTAGCTGTAGGGTTCTATACCTGATTCTTGGTCTCTTGCCCTGCCATATGAATCTTGAGATCCTTCTGTCCAGTTCTTGCCATGTTGTTTTGGGAGGTTCTACCGGTATTGTTTGGAAAAGGTATAGAAGACGTGGAAGTATATTCATTTTGACTGCTTCAATTGTTTGTGCAGTACCCAAGAATGGTATCATATTCCATCTTGCTAGATCAGATTTTATTTTTGCCATCAGTGGATCATAGTTTAGTGTTATAATTTTGTTGAGTTGTTTCGGGATATTGACCCCCAGATATTTCATAGATTCCATCTCCCAGTTAGTTTTGAGCTTGCTTAGTAAATATTGTTTTGGTTCATAGTTGAATGTTAAAATTTGGGTTTTATGCATGTTTAATTCGTACCCCGATAAATCTCCATACTCTGAAAAAACTGAGATTAGTTCTGGAAAAGAGGTGTCCAGCTGCCCCAGGTATATTAAAATGTCATCAGCAAAGAGGGCTATTTTATATTCCTTCTGACCAAGTGTAATACCTTGAATTTTTTGATTCTGTCTTATCCATTGGCTTAAAGGTTCTATGAAGATTGCAAAGAGCAGTGGAGACAAGGGGCAGCCCTGACGACATCCTCTTTCCAGTTCAAAAGATGATGATAATTTACCGTTAATCCTTATTTTAGCTGTTGGTTTTTTATATAATGCCTGGATAGTTCTAATGAAGTTATTATGAAAATTGAACCTGGATAAGATTCTATATAGGAAAGACCAGTCAACCAAATCAAATGCTTTTTCAGCATCTAATCCCAATATGACTGCATTTAAATTATATTTTTTTTATATGATGAATTATGTGTAAAGTGCATCTAATGTTGTCTTGTGTCTGTCTTTGTCTTATAAAATCTGTTTGGTCTAAGTGAATTAAGTCTGTCAGTATATTTTCTAAACTTTTGGCAAGGATAGTGGTAAAAAGCTTATAGTCCTGATTTAATACACTGATTGGTCTGTAGTTGGAGCAGTCTAGTTTATCCTTTTCAGGTTTAGGTATGACTGCAATGATCCCTTCTCTCCAAGAGGGGGGATTTCCCCTGTGTGGAGAACATAGTTAAATGTTTTCAGGAGGAGAGGAGATAGTTGCTGTTTAAAGGTTTTGTACCACTCTGCTGTATAGCCATCTGCTCCTGGGGATTTGTTAGCTTTAAGTTTCATAATTGCTTTTTCTAATTCTTTAGGTTGTATTTCTGACAGTAGTGTTTTATTTTGTGACTCAGTAAGTTGGGGGAGATTTAATGTATTCAGGAAGGCTTCGGATGCGTTTTTGTGTTTTTTGAGGGAGTATAAGTTTTTGTAGTAATTCTCGAAGCTTTTAAGAATTTCCTGAATTCTAAATTTTATTTCCTTTGATCCTGGGTCTCTGATTTTGTAGATTGCTCTCTCCGTTTGTTGTTTCCTCAATTTGTAGGCTAGTAATTTTGCCGATTTGCTACCTGTTTCTTAGTATTTTTGTTTCAGAAATGTAAGTTTCTTCTGGATTTCTATTGTGTAGAACTCATTTATTTGTTTTTTAATTTCCTTAATTTTGAGCGAGTCATTAGAATGAGTGTTGTCTTTGTGCTCTTTTTCTAGTTTCTTAAGTTCTGACTCTAATGTGATTAGTTTTTCTTGTCTCAGTTTCTTTTGGGTTGCCAGTTTTGCGATAATCTTTCCCCTTATTACAGCTTTGCATGCGTCCCACAGTATTAAAGGGGATACTTCTCCATTATTATTTTCTTCCAAATATCCGAGAATATCTGATTCCAATTCATCTTTCAGTGGTCCTTTCAGCACATTTGAATTTAACCTCCAAGAAAATGTATTATTTGTGTATTTTTGGATATTTAAGTCCATATAGATCGGACTGTGGTCAGAGAGATCCATCAGTCCTATTTTACATGTTTTTACTCTTCCAATGTCTCTATTAAACATTAAAAAATAGTAAATCGTTGAGTATGATGAATGTGGTGCTGATTAAATTGTATAGTCTTTTACACTGGGGTTGAGTTTCCTCCACACGTCACAGATTCCCATTTCTTTTAGTAGCATCCGAGTTTTTCTACTTTGAGTGTTATTCTGATGTGGAGAATTACCTGATGCATCCCAGTACGGATTCAGTCTTAGACTGAAGTCTCCACCACATATCACTAAACCTTTGGCTTTAGTTATCATTAGGTCAAATACATTTTTATAAAATTTCCAGTTAGCCCCTGGAGGTGCATATTAGATTAGATTAGATTAGATTCAACTTTATTGTCATTACACATTTATGAATACAAGGTAACGAAACACAGTTTAGCATCCAATCAGAAGTGCAAAGGACAGCAGTGCAGTATATATGGTAATTAACAGTATGTGCAATTTAAGCAAATATATGCAGCAGTGCAGAAAGTGCAGAAAATATACATTCAGCAGGATGATATCTTCTCCCTCTAGCCGACCAAGTACCATGCTAAATCTTCCTTCTTTATCTTTGTGTTCTGAATTTTTTTCAAACATAATTTTGGTTGAGATCAATGTCGCAACCCCCCTCCTCCTCCCTGACTTATATGAGGATGAAGAGATCAGTTTAAACCCTTGTCTATTAAGTTTAGTGTGCTCCACGTCTGTTAGGTGGGTTTCCTGTAAAAATATTATTCCTGCTTTGTCTTTTTTCATTTTGCCAAGAATCTTGGATCTTTTAACTGGATTCAGGATCCCTTTTACATTATATGAGATTATTTTGGTTACACCCAGTTTCTCCATTGTGTTGTCTTATTTAGTATAACAGTGTGGTGGCCCTCTTTTATGCTACTCAGAAACTGAAAGAACATTAAGAACATAAAAAACATTAAGAACATAGTATATAAAACTTTAAAACAAAAAACTGTCAAAAGATCTTCCTGAGCTGAGGTCTTTTTAGTGACCTTAGAAGAACCTTGTTGGTGCGTTGGCTCTGAGGGAAATTCCTCAAACTCTGTTACGTATTGAGGGCCCTCTCTTACCCCTGTAAGTTGTTCCATGTTTTTAACATGAATTTCAGATCCTAATCCGAACCTGTCATGATTTTTTTTTTTTTATGCCTATACCCTATGAAATTGTGTGCAACCTCCCACCACCGTCACAGCAAACAATCACGTTAATACAGTATTTGTTAGTGTGGCGAGATCATGTGGTTCATTGTCACATTTCTATTTCAACAAGTTTTTTTTTAAAGACTTACTTGTTTCTAATATTATTCAATTCAATTCAACTTTATTTATATAGCGCCATTTCACAACAACAGTCATCTCATAGCACTATCAACTGTAGGGGGGACCCCCCACAGTTGCAGAAAGACCCCAGCAATCAGGCGATCCCCTGTGAGCAGCACTTGGCGACGGTGGAGAGGAAAAACTCCCTTTTAACAGGAAGAAACCTCCAGCAGAACCAGGCTCAGGGAGGGGCAGTCATCTGCTGCGACTGGCTGGGGGGTGAGGGGATAGATATTATGACTGTTCCATGAAATGTTTTATCACTTGCTGATTCTGCATCTCCTTTAATGTTTGTTACCTTGTAGGAGGAGGGTTGGATGCGCAGATTGACTAAAAATATTGTTATTCCCTCCTGAAAGCGCTCAGTTTTTCCTTATAGCCCTGGCGCTGGGTTTCCCGCTGCTGGCCCGTGGATTTTGAGGGTCTCTGTGTGGACCATGTTTGAGCCTTGATTCTTTCAATCGGGTCTACTGCGGGTTTATACACCGTTACCGGGAGCCCTCTTCTCGCCATATCCCTGGTTGCTTCTTCCGCCGAGTTGTAGAGACATGTCTCTTCCCCGTAAAAAACCCTCAGCTTCGCCGGAAATGAAGTTTGAAAGCGCAGTTTCTTCTCTCTTAGTACCTTTTTAGCGTCGTTGTATTCCCGACGCTTTTTAAGGACCTCCGGGGCGTAGTCGTGCTCCACAAAAACTTTTCTTTCTTGGTGCATAAATCCTTTTTTCTGCCAAGCCAGTCTCACAACCTCGTCTTTTGTTCTGAAGTTGGAAAACTTCACCACCACCGATCGTGGAGGCGCTTCCGCCGACGGCCTTGGGGCTAATGAATGGTGCTCCCTTTCTATCTTCAAGTCGGTGGATTGGGGAATTTCCAACTTCTGTCTCAGTATGGATTCCACGCATGCAGCCATTGCGGTGAAACCGTCCTCGACTCCTTCTTTCAGACCATGAATTCTTATGTTGTCCCTTCTCAGTCTTTCTTCCTGGTCGGTTAGCTTAGCCTCCAGTCTTGTCTGTCGTTTAAGTAAATCCAGCACGGTTTCTTCCAGCCCTTTTATTCTTTCCTCTGCTTCCATGATTCAGTCCTCAGCCTGGTCCACTCTGTTGTTTGTCCTTTTTATTTCGTCTTTAATTTCATGAAATTTGGCCCAACACTCTCGGCGAAATTCTCTTAATTCTTGAATTATCGTTTTTAAGCTAACCGTGTTGCTAGCCTCATTCAGCTCCTCTGTTTCCGAGTGGATGTCCTCCAGGTCAGATTATCTGGCCGATGCGCGTCTTGGCCTGGCAAATGTCGATCTCTTCTGCTTTCCTTTAGGCATAATGACTTTGTCTTTTGATTTTCACTCTTCCAAAAATCCGTTAAATCTGATTTTCAAGGTATTTTCACGGATGGGGTCTTGGAGCTTCAGCGTTAAGCTGCTATCACCATGGTGTCCAGATCGGAAGTCCCATTCTAGCTTTTCTAAGAGATTTTTTATAAATTAAAAGATGATTTCTCCAAGCTAAATAGATTTCATCTAAATCAGTGGAGCTGTAGAGGATGCGTTCAATGACAAGGCTGAGTTTTATTTCTCAGGTTCAGCTTTATTGACAGAACACATACTCTAGCATTCTCAAAGCAGGAAGAAGAGAAAGAACTATATCACATCACCTCTTTATATGTTTCCAGCATCAGAACTCAAGTCACACGGTGCTTCAGTAAACATACAATCACAATGCAGCCCTTTGAACTTTCACCATTGTCTCTTATTCACTGATGAACCAGAAATCTCTCTGGGGCATCTTCTCCGAGACAAAGGCCAAATCTCACACCTCCTCGTCATCTTCTGCAGATTCGAGCCTTTTGTCCTTCGAGACGTGAAGCCTCCAATAAACATGCAGTCATACCTTTGTGGAAAATGTGAGCCCAACATATGTGCCACAGAGCGCCATTTTCTTTCTAATTGACAAGTCTTCTGTTTTGAGCTACGAGTTTCTGTGTTTAATCAAGGAGTTAGAAATCTCTGATTAGACTTTTTCTTTTTTAAAGGGGCCACCATGTCTAGAGTCTGATGCAGAGAAGCTGTAACACTATCTACCATGTTATCAATTACAGAAGGAGCAAGCTGTCTATAGCTTATTTCCGTTGTGTTGACACATGGCATAGAGGAAACAATCTGCATAAATTTGGTAGCAAGATCATCTGAGAGGCAATGATAGCATGCTACCGATGATCGTGTCAGACACACAATCTCGGGTTCTCACAAACTGTGGCCAGTTAGTGAGGTAGTCCAGGATCCATGAAGACAGGTGCTGGTCCACTCCTGCGCACAGCAGCTTGTCCTTCAGGATCATCGGTTGGATGGTGTTGAAAGCACTGGAGAAGTCAAAGAACATGGTCCTCACCGCATTCCCGGGTTTCTCCAGGTGGGACAGAGAACGGTGAAGGAGGAAGATCACTTCATCCTCCACCCCAATGCCATGCTGGTAGGCGAACTGGAGTGGATCCATCGCTGGTCCCACCAGGGGGCAGAGGTGAGCAAGGAGCAGTCTCTCCAGGGTCTTCATCATGTGAGACATCAGGGCCACTGGTCTGTAGCTGTTCAGACCTTTGGGGTGGGAAGTCTTTGGTACAGGTACCACACAAGATGTTTTCCACAACTGTGGTACCCTCCCCAGCTTCAGGCTCAGGTTGAAGATGTGCTCCACAATCCCACACAGCTGGTCTGCACAGAACTTGAGGAGCTTCGTGCTGATGCCGTCCGGTCCCGAGGCCTTCCTCACCTTGATCTTCCTCAGCTCCATCCTCACCTGGGTCTTAGTGAGGGTCAGGTTGGGGGGCTGTGTGCTAGGAGTGGGGGGGGTGTTGGTGGAGTGGAGTGTGGACAGCAGGTCTCGATGACTTTAGAGGCAGCAGTTGTTGTTGTGCAGTCGGGGGGGAGGGCGATTGGTCAAACCTATTAAAAAACAGGTTCAGATTGTTTGCCCACTCCCTGCCCCCTGTGGCCTTGGGGGAGGTATTCTGGAGCCCAGAGATGGTTTTAAGGTTTCTCCAGACCCCGCCGATGTTGCAGCTTGTCCTCCATCTTCTTCCTGAAGCTGTTCTTGCCTTCTCTGATCTTCCTCCTCAGCTCCCTCTGTCTAGCATGAACACCTCCCGGTCTGTACAGTTAAAGCATTCCTGGAGGCAGTGCACTGAATCTTCTGTCCACATGTTTGTGTCTGTGGTCTTCGCCTTGTCTCTTCTGAGAGCAGTTTTATATGTGGGCAGCAAATGTACACAGTTGTGATCTGAGGATCCTAAAGGAGGAAGGGGAAGTGATTTATAGGCTCTCTCTATGGATCCATAGCACAGGTCCAATGTCTTTTTTCGCCTGGTTGGGCAGGAGACATACTGATAAAAGTTTATAAGTGTCTTCTTTAGAGACACATGGTTAAAATCCCCAAGGATAAAATTTGGAGCCTCTGGGGAAATCGACTGCAACCGCTGTACCACATCGAAGACGGTGCTGAAGGCGGAGGCAGGAGCCGCTGTCGGGTGAATGTCCACAGTCATTATGAAAAGTTGGGGGAACTCGCGGGGCAGATAAAAAGGGCGTAGTGACACGGACAGAAGCTCCACATCAGGTGTACAGATGCGCTCTCTGACCGTGACAGATGTACAGTACTGTTTATTAATATATAAACATATGCCGCCAACCTGACGTTTCTCCGTTACCTCTTCCCGCCGATCCAGGCGAAGTGGGGCTCCAAAGCCGTCAATCCACAGGTCCGGGTCCCGGTCATGCGCCGTAAGCCACGTCTCCATGTAAGCCATGACACAGCAGTTCTTAAAATCCTTCTGATATCGGACACTTCCTTGAATTTCATCCACTTTATTTCTCAGGGATTGTACGTTCCCCATAATTATGGAAGGAAGAGGAATGCGGTTAAGCTGACGCCTCCTCAGGTTTAATCTTACGCCTCCACGCTTTCCGCGTTTCCTCCTCTTGTCTCTCTTTTCATCGCTGTGTCCATGAAAATCTCTTAAAATAAAGTCTGGCAGTTGCGGCACAGACTCAAACACAGATGCTGCATTATCCATGTTTAAATGCAGTAACATGTCTCTGGAATACTGTGTTCTTCCCGGCATGATCGCGATTGCGCTTACCTCCAAGACAAAGAGCCGGTAAGAAAGAAACGACAGTGCAAAAACAAGAAGGAAATCCATACTGATAGAACCAGGGAGCTCTTCGTTATATAGTCCACAAACATTCAAGGACAAAAACAGCACAGAGAATTTTGTTAAAACACATTAAAGTGCATAAAAACAGAGACAAAGACATCAAACTTTTTTCTCCCGCTGCCAGTTGCTGCATGCACATGAGCCCCTTTGTGCTATTTTATTCAAATGTGTGTTTTGTAACTCTGATTTTATGTTTTTTTCATACTTTACCTTACTGCGCAGCAGCCTGGTGGAGCGCCCACAATTTTGTTGTACTTTACAACTGTACAATGACAATAAAGCCTATTTTGTTCTATTCTTTTCTAAACTTTATTTAAAAAATTGAATGCTTGTTCTGATTTCTTTAGTTAATACCAAAGTCTGATAAAAATTTCATGTCAGCAGCTTCATTACACATTTATGAACTGGAAAAAATGTAACGTGTTCAATATTTATTTCTCTATCATATATCCTCTGTCTTCATGTGTCTCCTCTGTCTTCGCACTCCCCTGGGATCTTCAGCTGTCCTTAAAACTGGTGGGTAGCTAACCTGTTGCTAATATCCAGGTATATTAATGTGATGATGTCACTGATGATGTCACAGGAAGTGATTCCCTTCTATAACCATGAGACTATAAACTGAGGCTGTTCTAAATTTTTCAGGGCTCCAGTCCCACCGACTGCAGCCACCTTCCTCCTGAACAACGACTCAAGAAACTTCAGACCAGAATCAACAACATCAACCAGGAGATCCAGAGAGAGAAGGAGCAGCGGTATGCAGTAATACACAGTAACACACACAGTAATAATAAGCAGTAATATGCAGTACTACACAGAGTTCAAGAAGGAGTTGATACAGGCTGTGGGTGGTAGGGAAGAATTACCAGATGACTGGGAAAGTACAGCAAAAGCATTGAGGGAAACGGGTAGAAAGGTATGTGGTGTATCCAGTGGAGAGAGGAAGGAAGACAAGGAGACTTGGTGGTGGAATTCAATTCAACTTTATTTATATAGCACCATTTCACAACAAAAGTCATCTCATAGCACTATCAACTGTAGGGGGAACCCCCACAGTTGCAGAAAGACCCCAGCAATCAGGCGATCCCCTGTGAGCAAGCACTTGGCGACGGTGGAGAGGAAAACCTCCCTTTTAACAGGAAGAAACCTCCAGCAGAACCAGGCTCAGGGAGGGGCAGTCATCTGCTGCGACTGGCTGGGGGGTGAGGGGATAGAGAAGAAGAAAAGAACAGACATGTAGAGAGCAAACAGCACGATGGGGACTCAATCTATGGGAGAGAACAAACAGATGTTAATGACCAGCAAAAAAAAAAAATATTTCATAGAGAGTGAGGAAAGGAGTGAGGCCCAGTGCATTACTGGAGGTCCCCCGGCTGACTAAACCTATTAGCAGCATAACTAAGGGAGGGTTCAGAAACACATGATCCCTCCCTAATTGTAGGCTATATCAAAAAGGTAGGTTTTAGCCCTATTCTTAAAAACAGAGATCGAGTCTGACTCCCGAATCCAGATTGGCAGCTGATTCCACAGGAGAGGGGCTTGATAACTGAAGGCTCTGCCTCCCATTGTACTTTTGGAGATTCTAGGTATTACAAGTAATCCTGCATTTTGGGAGCGTAGTGCTCTGTTAGGATAATACGGTAGTATCAGATCTTTTAAATAAAAAGGAGCCTGATTGTTTAGAGCTTTGTAAGAAGAAGGATTTTAAACTTAATTCTAAACTCTATGGGAAGCCAATGAAGGGAGGCCAGAACCGGAGAGATATGATCTCTCTTTCTAGTACCTGTTAAAACTCTTGCTGCAGCATTTTGGATCAGCTGAAGACTTTTTGAAGATGTTTTAGGACAGCCTGATAATAAAGAATTACAATAATCTAATCTCGAGCTAACAAAAGCATGGATCAGTTTCTCAGCATCACTCTGAGACAAGATGCTCCTAATCTTGGCAATATTACGCAAATGATAGAAGGCAGTCTTAGAAACAAATTTAATATGTGAATTGAAGGACAAATCCTGATCAAAAATAACTCCAATGTTCCTCACAGAGCTATTAAGAGAAAGAGTAACCGCATCCAAACTGAAAGTTTGATTTGGAAAGGAATTTCTAAGGTTTTTTGGACCAACAAGAATGACTTCAGTCTTATCTGAATTTAATAGCAGGAAATTACAAGTCATCCAAGCTTTGATTTCCTTAAGACAGGCTTCTAACTTGGCTAATTGATTACTATCATCTGGCTTCATTGACAGGTATAATTGTGTGTCATCTGCATAACAATGAAAATGTATACAGTGCTTTCTAATAATGTTGCCTAACGGAAGCATATATAAACTAAAAAGAGTAGGGCCTAGCACAGATCCCTGTGGAACTTGATGACTAAGCTTTGAGTTGAAAGAAAACTCATTATTTACATGAACAAACTGGAACCTATCAGATAAATAAGATCTAAACCATTGCAACGAAGTTCCATTAAGTCCAACATAGTGTTCTAATCTATCAAGTAGAATATTATGATCGATAGTATCAAAAGCAGCACTAAGGTCTAAAAGGACAAGTACAGAAACTAGTCCATTATCAGATGCAATGAGGAGGTCGTTAGTGACCTTTGCTAAGGCTGTTTCAGTACTATGATGGATTCTAAACCCAGATTGAAACTCTTCAAGTAAACCATTTCCCTGCAGGTGGTCAAATAATTGCGTAGCAACAACTCTTTCTAAGATTTTTGAAATGAAAGGGAGATTAGAGATTGGTCTATAGTTAGCTAAAGCTCCTGGATCTAGCGTTGGCTTTTTGAGTAAGGGTTTAATTACAGCCGTTTTAAAAGCCTGCGGTACATGGCCTAAAGTTAATGAAGAATTGATTATATGAAGAATAAAGCTACCAATAAGTGGGAAGACTTCTTTAAATAACCTGGTAGGAATAGGGTCTAAAAGACAAGTTGAAGGTTTGGATGAGGAAACTATTTTGTCTAACTCACAAAGGTCGATTGGAGTAAACTCATCAAGACAGAGATCAATAGAAGGAGTTGTAGTAGTTACAGTATTTAAGTTAACTGTGGGAAGAATCTGATTGATTTTATCTCTGATGGATGAAATTTTATTATTGAAAAAGTTCATAAAGTCCTGACTAGTAAGCTCTAAGGGAATGCTAGGATTGACAGAGTCCTGACTCTTTGTCAACCTGGCTACAGTACTGAAAAGAAACCTGGGATTATTCTTGTTCTCTTCTATTAATGCAGAGTAATAACTCGTTCTAGCTTTTCTAAGAGATTTTTTATAAATTAAAAGATGATTTCTCCAAGCTAAATAGATTTCATCTAAATTAGTAGAGCGCCATTTTCTTTCTAATTGACGAGTCTTCTATTTTAAGGTACGAGTTTCTGTGTTGAACCAAGGAGTTAGAAATCTCTGATTAGACTTTTTCTTTTTTAAGGGGGCCACCAAGTCTAGAGTCTGATGCAGAGAAGCTGAAACACTATCCACCATGTTATCAATTACAGAAGGAGCAAGCTGTCTATAGCTTATTTCTGTTGTGTTGACACATGGCATAGAGGAAACAATCTGCATAAATTTGGAAACAGCATCATCTGAGAGGCATCTACTGTAATAATATTTTTCTTTAGGAGCCAAATAGTCAGAAATAGTAAAATCAAAGGTTAACAGACAATGGTCTGACAGTACAGGGTTATGAGGAGACACTACAAGATTTTCTATTTCTATGTCATATGTCAAAACAAGGTCCAATGTATGGTGGAGGTAATGAGTAGAATTTCCTACTTTCTGAGAAAACCCAATCGAGTCTAATATTGAATTAAAAGCCACATTAAGGCAGTCACTATCTACATCCACATGTATATTAAAGTCCCCTACTATAATTATTCTATCAGATTTCAGCACTAAATCAGATAAGAAATCAGCAAATTCGGATAAAAATTCTGAGTAGGTTGATGGGGGACGATAAACTATGGCAAATAAAATTGGGTTTAACCTAAAATTGCTAAAGTGCCCAATACTGAGGACCAGGCCCTCAAAGGAATTATAACATGTTTTTTGCTTTACATTAACTAGTAATTTGGAATGGTAAATTGTTGCTCATCCTCCTCCATGACCAGAACTTCTGGGATTTTGACAGTTTAAATAACCAGAGGGAGTTGATTCATTTAAACCAACATAATCCTCTTGTCCTAACCAAGTCTCTGTAAGGGAAATTAAATCAATCTGATGATCAATTAACAAATCATGGACTAACAGAGACTTGGGAGTTAGAGACCTAATATTTAATAAACCACATTTAATTTTTAAAATATGAGGAGGAACAGAGGCCAAATCATTCAATTTAGAGGCTTTATGTTTAATTTGAGTTTTACCAATGTTTTGCTTTATCACTTTGGGATGCTTATACATTATATTTTTATTCACTTTGGAGGGAGCAGACAACGATTCTCTGATGGAGAAGACAGGGGCTAAGTTGAGGGGTGGCGGATGAAGAGGAGCTGCAGAGAGGCGTGTAAGACTGAGACTCTGCTTCCTGGTCCCAACTCTGAGTAGTCAGGGTTTTGGAAATTTGGATAAAAAAGATGCCAGATTGTTAGATAAATGAGAAGCACCATCCAAAGTGGGATGAATGCTGTCTCGTCTCATAAGACCAGGTTTTCCCCAAAAAGAGCTCCAATTGTCAATGTAGCCCACGTCATTTGCAGGACACCACACAGACAGCCAGCGGTTCAAGGATGACGAGCGGCTAAACATGTCATCACTGGTCAGATTGGGGAGGGGCCCAGAGAATACTACAGTGGCAGACATCGTTTTGGCAAAGTCACACACCAATTCTACATTAAGTTTCGTGACTTCCGACTGCCGGAGACGGATGTCATTAATGCCGGCTTGAATAACAATTGTGGAATATTTACAGTTACTTTTAGCCAGCATTTTCAAATTTGACTCGATGTCGCCTGCTCTGGCCCCAGGAATGCATTTGACTATGGCCGCTGGAGTCTCTAGGTTCACGTTTCTGACTACAGAGTCGCCAATGATCAGAGTTTTTTCCTCAGCGGGTGTGTCGCTGAGCGGGGAAAAACGATTAGAAACGTGAACAGGTTGGTGGTGTACCGGGGCTTTGCGACTAGGTTTCCTTCTCACCGTCACCCACCCAGTCTCCTTGCTGCTGAGGAGAGCCGAGGGACCGCTGACAGGGGGGCCTAAGCTAGCTAGCTCCGCTGCAGCTAATGGGCGTCCGTTGAGATTAACTGGCGCAGACGGTGTTTCAATGCAGCGGAGCCGGGATTCCAAATCAGACAACCTCGCCTCGAGCGCCTCAAAGAGACAACATTTATTACATTTACCGTTATCGCTAAAAGAGGCAGAGGTGTAGCTAAACATCTGACAGAGAGAGCACACCAGAGGAGGAGAGGAAAGAGAGCTAGTAGCCATAGCTAGTGGCTAGAGAGCAAACCACACAGGCAGACAGCAAAACAGGAAGTGACGATACGTTACCACAAGGAAGTGACGATCATCACAGTTCAGACAAGGTGTCAGGAGGAGGAGGTACAGGAAAGTATTCAATGGAAGAGGTTAGCAAAGAAAAAGTGGGATAGTCAGGGAGATGAAAAAAGTAGGAGTATTTGGAATCTAGGTGCATGGCAAAGGGAGATGTGGTAAAGGCAAAGGAAAAGACATATAGTGAGTTGTATGAGAGGCTGGACACTAAGGAAGGAGAAAAGGACTTGTATCAACTGGCTAGACAGAGAGATGGAACTGGAAAGGATGCACAGCAGGTTAGGCTGATTAAGGACAGAAATGGTAATGTACTAACAAATGAGTGTGTTGAGAAGGTGGAAGGAGAACTTTGAAGAGCTGATGAATAAAGAAAATGAGAGAGAGGAGGATGGATGAAGGAAAGATGGTGAACAAGGAAGTCCTGAGGATTAGCAAGACAGAAGTGAGGGCAGCTTTGAAGAGGATGAAGAATGGAAAGGTGGTTGGTTTAGGAGAGATGGTTTTAGGACCTAGGCTAAACCATCTAATGTCTAACCATCTAAACAGCATACAGTAGTATCTGATCAGAGAGTTTCTGAGTCAATTACAATAACTTCAGTTTTGTCTGAATTTAGCAGTTAAGAAGTGGTAGGTTCTTATGTCTTTATTACATGCTTGTAGTCTTGTCAGTTGGTTGGTGTCTTCTGGTTTCATTGATAAGTGTAACTGTACATCATCAGCATAACAGTGGGAATGTATGGAGTGTTTTCGGGTAATGTTACCTAAGGGCAGGGGCAGTCATGGCTTGTATGGTGCCCTGGGCGGACTGCCTCCCTGGCCCCCCCCCCCCCGACACACACACACTCATACACATTTTTTTATGTTTTTTTTTTTTTTACTTTTTATTTTCCTCTCATATGTCCAAGTGTTCAATTTTCTCAACATTTAGTAAGGGTTTTCTTGCAACTTTTTCCTAGCAAGTTTATTACTTTTGTTTAAACTGTTGTTGTGTTTCACCCTTTTTCTCATATTTTCATGATTTTTCTTGTACAGTTGCACCTATCCTCTCACTGATAGGCACATGTCAATAAATTAGAAAGTCATAAAAAGCTGATTTATTTCAGTAATTCACTTGAAATTGTAGGACTGCCGAAGCAGCTGAGGTGTACTGGCAGGCCAAGCGGAGTGCAGCTCGGGTGATTGATGAAGCAAAAACTTGGGTGTGGGAGGAGTTTGGTGAGGCCATGGAACAAGACTTGTGGTCGGCCTCGAAAAGATTGTGGCATTGTGGTTGGTGGATGTGCAGCAGAAAGTCTAAGCTCTTTCTCCGCCGATGCGGCGGGCCAGGTGGATGTCTTTGGGCATGATGGTGACCCTCTTGGCGTGGATGGCGCACAGGTTGGTGTCCTCGAAAACACCCACCAGGTAGGCCTCGCTGGCCTCCTGAGCCATCACGGCGGAGCTCTGGAAGCGCAGGTCGGTCTTGAAGTCCTGAGCAATCTCCCTCACCAGGCGCTGGAAGGGCAGCTAACGGATGAGCAGCTCCGTGGATTTCTGGTAGCGACGGATCTCTCTCAGAGCCACGGTACCGGGCCTGTAACGGTGAGGCTTCTTCACTCCTCCGGTGGCCGGAGCGCTTTTCCGAGCAGCCTTGGTGGCCAGCTTCTTCCTGGTGGCTTTTCCTCCAGTAGATTTACGTGCGGTCTGCTAGGTTCTTGCCATCGCTCTTTATTATTCTCTCTTATATTTCTTGCACGCCGCCTATACTCCAGCCCGGCACCCGCGGGCACCACTCGCTTCAGTTCTCCCGGTATGTCGAGTTTCTCCGTTATCACCGGGTGGCGGTTTAGTGCTAGCAGCTCTTCCCTGCTGTATTGTCTCCTGCTGTAAACAGTGGCTCCGTCCGCCGACTCGGGAGACCTTTGGGGCGATCTGTGTGTCTGTGATATATATAGAGTGTGGCGTCATCGCGTCGAGTGTGGCGTCATCGTCCGTCATGTGGCGATGACGCGCAGTTGTACTAAAATATCTGCAATGTAGAGGATAACAACTCCCTCCCCCCGCTACAGAGGAGTAGCGGGGGGGGGGGAACGTTCTCTCATGTGGCGATGACGCACAGTTGTAATTTACCGATCGGTCAAAAGTCATTTTGATTACTATTTTCAGGGATAAAGAATAATTTAGCTTATAACACTTACCTGTCCACAACAGCAGTGTTGTTGGCGAACATCTGTTCCTCATTGTCAGACGAACATGACGCTGGTCCGCTTGTTACGATTCGTGGTTCTGGTCACGCGACCCGGTCAAACCATGATTCCATTATTGCAGTTTTGCGCATCCATGATTGCGGTTTTGGCGAACGATTTTTCAAAACAAATAAGAACAGTAGTAAGAAAAAAAGACTGGCAAACGCTACCATTACACACAGCGGCTTACACAAAACAGATTTTATGCACGGGACGCACGCTTTCAATCATCGATCTTCTCTGCTTCAATTGGCTCGCTGTATTCGCAGCCGTTGGTAGGCGGGTCCTTCTTGCTAGGTTTTCAATCATTGGTTCTTCAAGGTTTCAGAAACCCAATTCAAGGCTCTTATTAGTCGAATGAGAAGTCAATCAAATCTAAACCAATCAAAGCACTCCTTTGGCTTTCTGTTCGCCGCTGTGTCTGTAGTGGAAGAACGGAAATGCAGCTTTTTTTTTCAGTGCGCACTAGGACGCAGAGACGTGACCGCCCGCGGTATCCCGGAGTGCAAGAGGTTAATTAATAAATTATGAAATTTTATCTTAATGTTTTTAAAGGGGTAAAAATTATAGGGTGCTTAATTACTTATTGCTAACTCAATTATTTGTTGTTATTTGAAGGTTATATTTTGGATATTTTAATGCTGTGTGGTTTTATGTCAGGTCAGGCATTGGCTTGCTTGCTACCGGATAACCATGAAAACCGGTACTACCTGTCTCATGGGTCGGGCCGTCGGTGACTCAACCGGCATCCCCGCCTTTCCGAGGGCGTGGAGGGTGAAACGGCATCCTGGCAGAACTAAAAACAATATCTGCCACAGGTCTGTGGTGGACCACTCCCAGTTACATGGAGTGAGACTGGACATCCTGGCAGGTAAGCTGCAACAGAGTGACATCGGTGTGGTCTGGAGAAACCTTAAAGCCGTCTCTGGGCTCCAGAATACCTCCCACCAGGCCACGGGGAGCAGGGAGTGGGCGAACAATCTGAACCTGTTTTTTAATAGGTTTGACCAACCGCTCTCCCCCAGACTGCACAACAACCACTGCTGCCTCAAAACACATCGAGTCCTGCTGCCCACACCCCACTCCACCAACCCCCCCCCCCCCCACTCCCAGCACACAGCCCCCCAACATGACCCTCACTAAGACCCAGATGAGGACGGAACTGAGGAAGATCAAGGCGAGGAAGGCCTTGGGTCCAGTCGGCATCAGCATGAAGCTCCTCAAGTCCTGCGCAGACCAGCTGTGTGGGATTGTGGAACACATCTTCAACCTGAGCCTGAAGCTGGGGAGGGTACCACAGTTGTGGAAAACATCTTATGTGGTACCTGTACCAAAGACTTCCCACCCCAAAGACCTGAACAGCTACAGACCAGTGGCCCTGATGTCTCACATGATGAAGACCCTGGAGAGACTGCTCCTTGCTCACCTCCACCCCCTGGTGGGACCAGTGATGGATCCACTCCAGTTCGCCTACCAGCGTGGCATTGGGGTGGAGGATGCAGTGATCTTCCTCCTTCACCGTTCTCTGTCCCACCTGGAGAAGCCCGGGAATGCGGTGAGGATCGCTGTTCTTTGACTTCTCCAGTGCTTTCAACACCATCCAACCGATGATCCTGAAGGACAAGCTGCTGTGCACAGGAGTGGACCAGCACCTGTCATCATGGATCCTGGACTACCTCACTAACCGGCCACAGTTTGTGAGAACCCGGGACTGTGTGTCCGACACGATCATCGGCAGTACGGGAGCCCCCCAGGGAATGGTTTTGGCTCCCTTCCTGTTCACCCTTTATACTGCGGAATTCTCACACAACACACTGCCATCTACAGAAGTTCTCTGACAACTGCGATCGTCGGCCTCATCTCCAACGGAGATGAAGCTGAGTACAGAGGACTCCAGATCAACGCGAGGAAAACTAAGGAGCTGGTGCTGCCGCAGGCAAGGACAACCCCTCACAGCACCAGTAAACATCCAGGGAACAGGCATTGAGATGGTGACATCCTACAAGTACGTGGGTGTTCATCTGAACAATAAACTAGACTGGTCACACAATACTGATGCACTCTACAAGAAGGGACAGCGCAGGCTGTTCCTACTGAGGAGACTCAGGTCTTTTGGTGTACAAGGGGCGCTGCTGAGACATTCTACAACACGGTGGTGGCATCAGCCATCACTTTTGGAGTTGTCTGCTCGGGCAGTGGCATTACAGCAGCCTATAGGAAGAGACTGAACAAACTAATCAAGAAAGCTAGCTCTGTCCTGGGGCAGCGCCTTGACCCAGTGGAGGAGATAGGAGAGAGAAGGATGGCGGCTAAACTGTCATCTCTGCTGGAGTCCGAGTCCCACCCTATGCAGGACATACTGAACGCACCGAGGAGCTCATTTAGCAGCAGACTACATCATCCTAGGTGTGCATCCGAGAGGTTTCGCAGGTCCTTCCTACCTACGGCTGTCAGACTGTATAACCTAAGCAGGGCTGCTCGCAGAAATAGCAAAAAAACGTGACAACCTTATAGTATTGAATGCAAAAGACGCAATAGACTTACACAATGGTCCCCTCCAGTATACAACTAGGACAATATCAGTCGCTACGGAGGGTGACAATATGTATGGGTGTAGAGGATGTGCTCAAGGATGAGGCTGAGTTTATTTCTCAGGTTCAGCTTTATTAACAGCACACATACTCTAACAATCTCCAAGCAAGAAAAGAGACAGATCAATATCACATCGCTCTTTTATACTCTGGAAACATCGAAACTCAAGTCAGATGGTGTCTTAGCAAACATACAGTCACATTGTACTTAATCCCAGTCACGCTGTAACCCTTTTGATCTTCCACCATTGTCTCTTAGCCTTCGATGGTCCGGAAATCCTTCCAGGGCTTCTCTCTGAGACAAAGGCCAAATCTCACACCTTCTCGATATCTCCTGCAGACTCAGACCTTTTGTCCCTCGAGATGTGAAGCACACAATAAACATACAGCAATATGGAAAATATGTACCAAACATATGTGCCACATGGGTACATATTCATACCATGTAGGATAGCTAAGTAGACAGTTATGCTGCTTATTCCATCTAGCTACAATGCTCCGCACTGTGTGTATATATACTGCTCAAAAAATAAAGGGAACACTTTGAAAACACATCAGATTTTAATGGGAAAAAATAAGCTGGATATCGAAATTCTGGCAGGCTAGTCCAGCTTACTTAGATTAAAGGAACACTTTTTAATCTGAGTGTTAAATCTGTATTTACATTCCTCCCGATGAAGATAAGCGGAAGGAGCGGCTCTTAACCCAAACAATCGACAGACAGCTGCTGTTTTCAGCGGATGAACTTCTCAAGGACAGTCCATGTGCCTTCATCTGCAAGCGAAGAGACAGACTCCGGACTTGTTTATAAGTCACATGACTATAACATCTATCTACTGCCTGGAGGCGCCCTTTGCTGTTCACTAGCAACTGTCACACCTACACTACACAAATGCACACAACATTACACAAACTGACACATATATACTGACTCATACAAACACTGCCTCTCTCAACTCTTGTTTGTGTGATCTATATTGCCTGCTAATTGTGCATAGAGGTTTTTTTTCTGTGTAGTCAAAATTTTGCTCATTTGAGCTTTATATGAGCTTATACGAGCGTTATTCTGATTAACTATGTTTTTTCTCTCTCCTATTGTGTTTTCCTCCCCCTCCCTTCCCCTCTTTACCTCCACTGTATGACAGGCGCCTTGCATGGCTGCCGTGTCATTGGATGTGCCTAACGTGCGCGTCCAATGTCAAGTCAAATTCCTCGTATGTTTACTTTTAAATATACTTGGCAATAAAGCTGATTCTGATTCTGATTCTGATTCTGGACTGTGCCAGTCGGTGCATTGTGACATGCACTACACAAAGAGCAGAGATAAACAAACCAATCATCTGGTCAGTCACTGCAACAGATAATGGAGTCAGTTTGTCTTGGCTTGTCCTTGCCACTGATAATACATTTATCTGCCAAGAATGTGCTGCTAGTCCAGCAAAAGCTGGACATATGACTACTAGTCCAGCAGTCACATTGACATATGACTGGCGCCTAGCGGCTGCCCCGGCCTTGGATGCGCTCTGCAGAGCGTGCCCAAATGCCAAGTCACGTTTCGTTACCTTGTATTATACATGTGTAATGACAATAAAGTTGAATCTCATCTCATCTCATCTCATCTCAAAAGCTAACAGTACTGAAATACTTTGCAAGCAGTTTCATGAAATGGTGTGGTTTTATAGTGGGTTTTGTGTGTGTGTGTGTGTGTGTGTGTGTGTGTTAGGGTTTTCACCATACCTACCATCTGCTAGCCAGCCAAATGTCTATATTTCCGAAGAATTAAATAAAGGAGAAAAAAAAGGACAAGCTGTTTGGTTACTTGTCTAGAATCCTGTTGAAAAGCTCTGAGTAGATGGGTCAGTCCCTTTCAAGTAGGGAAGCGCATAAAGATAAAAAACTTGACAGTGAAAAGCCTTCTCAAAAGCAGCCACACTTACCTTGTCACTTGTGGGTAACCTGCAGAGGTGAGAAAAATGTTAGAGCAAGCTTCAAAGCCTACCAAACAGCTGAGAATGAAAAGGACTGTGCCAAAGAGATCATTTTCTTGATTGGCTAACAACTTGCTGAGGACCTATGAGGACATGTTGGTACAAGACCTTGAAAATGGATTCAACACACTCAGAAGCAGCAGAAAAAGCCTGGGAAGTAAATGATGATTTGGAAGCACCACTTATTGCTGATAAGGAGGCTGAGCTTGATGCTGGAGAAGAAGTCTTGTTAACTGAACAGCAAAAAGCCGACCTGATGAAGACTGCCAGTGACTGTGTGTCAAAACTGAAGGAGGTCGGAGACCTTGTCCAAGACATGCTGTGGTCAAACTTCGGAGCTCATGAAGTATTTACAGCATTGCAAGTAGCTGAGCCAGAGTGCAGACACACCGCCACAGCTGACCTCAGTAGTAAACAGGAGGCATATGAACTCATGCTTACCCACCTACAAGACCTCATGAAAAGAGCAAAAGAGTCACATAACCGATGGAAGCGATGGATTTCATCTGAACAGAGGAAAGAGATCCAAGACCGGCTGAAGGAGTTTGACCTCACAATTCCCAAGCTTATGTCCAGAAAAGCTGACTTTATCCAGGAAAGGCTGAGAGAAGAAGACATGAAACCAACAGCTCCTGTTCCCCTCAATTTCCCCTGCCCACCATCAAGCTGAAGCAAACGTCTCTTCCAAAGATCTCTGGAAATAAGCATGATTTCTACAGGTGGAGAAGGGACTGGGAAGCACTGCAGAAGAAAGGTGAGACCACAGGCTCAAGAAAGGTGAAGAAATTCCAGTTGTTGGACAGCTTGGATGAAAGAATCACCCGAGACCTAAGACTCACCACTTACAATGCTGCAGAAGATGTTTTCCGTGTCCTTTAAAATCGCTATGGAAAACAAGCCACCATTGTTATCGAAACTGTGGAAGAATTGCAGAAAATGCCAGCTCTAAGAAGTAATCAGCCAAGAAAGATAGTGGAGTTGATTCAAGCAGTGGAGAAGGCACTGCAAGACTTGAGTGACCTGGGAGACAGGAGCAATTAAAAATCCATTGGTTACAAAATCTATTGAGAGTAAGCTCCCTGAATCTCTGAAGAAGGAATGGCTTGTCTATGCAGCTGATAGTCAAAATGCTGTGGGCCCAAGCAACAGATTTGACAGTCTGTTGGCATTCCTGAAGGAGCAAGAGCATATTTATGAACAACTCGAACAACTGAGGGATGAGGAGCCAAGAAAAGAAGCAAGACCCAAGCCAAAACACATCATAGCAGTCTGTTGTGGGCAACAATGACTGTTTCATTTAGGTCTGATCAGATTCCTCCACACAGCTCTGTCCTTAGCCTTCCGCTGCCATGAATTCCTGTCTATGTCCAACTTCTTCAAGTTTCTTTTTACAGTGTCTTTAAATTTGAGCCTTGGTCTACCCTGATTGCATTTGCCCTCGCATAACTGTGAGTAGAGTAACTGCCGAGGGAGACGCTGGTGGTCCATCCTCTCAACATGTCCGAGCCATCTCAGGTTCATCTGTATTAGCATGTCCTCCATTGATGGTAGACCAGCTCGTTTCAACACTTCTATGTTGGTTATCTTGTCTTTCCATGAGATGTTCATTATGGCTCGAAGGTGTCTCATCATGTACGTGTGGAATTTCTTCACCTGCACTCTGTAGACAGTTCAAGTTTCAGCACCGTACAATAGAGTAGCCAGTACTGTCGCTCTGTACACTTTGCATTTCACACGGATAGACACGTCGATTGTTCCACAGTCTCTCCCTCAAGTTTCCAAACATAGCACTCGCACTTCCCATTCTGAGATAGTTCATCCTCCAGCCTAGCATTCTCTGAAACAGTACTCCCTAGATACTTGAAAGTCTTGCTCTCTGCCTCCATCTCACCCTAGCCCTTCACTTCCTCCGTAACACCAACCCTCTCCATGTCCTCCTTCACTACATCCATGAATCTTCTCTGTGGTTTTCCTCTTTTCCTCCTGCCTGACAGTTCCATCTTCAACATCCTTTGTCCAGTATATCCACTATCCCTCCTCTGCATATGTCCAAACCATCTCAGGCTTGCCTCTCTTAATTTGGAATTTGGGAATTTTCTAGTTATAAATCTTTTATTTTTATTTTTCTGATTCTCATGGTGCCCCCAAAATGGCACCTTGGGTGCCCACTGACATGGCCCATATCCAAAACTGCCACTACCTAAGGGGATATAAGGAAGAGTACTGGACCCAGCACAGAGGCCTCTTGTGTCCCAATTGAGCCACAGTTGTGTTTTCCTGTTTCAGAGATGCTCTGATGAAGATGAGGGACGTTTATGAGCAAAATCCTCAGATGGGTGACGCTTCCAGTTTAGAACCTCGACTAGAGGAAGTGAAGCAGAGTCTGCAGAGACTGGAGGAGGAGCTGCACCGGAACCAGGTACTACACATACTACATAACAATTCAGCTTTATTTGTTTAGCATCTAATCACAGCAAAAGTCGTCTCAAGGCACTAGATACATAAGCACAAATCATAATTCAGAGAAAAATCCCAATGACCAAACCATCCCCTATGGGCAACACTAGGGACAGTGGGAAGGAAAAAAGTTCCTGATAGGAAGAAACCTCCAGCAGAACACAATGCTACAGTATACACAACACAAAGTACTACACACTACAGGGAAACATTTTATTTTTGGAGTTCTGCAGCTGGAGTTTTAACAGGATGTTGAAGGATCACATCTGTGGTTTTAAATGTGATTCATCATAAATGTGACCAGAACCTCCCTACAGGTCAGAACTTGGAGAGTCCTGGACCACAGACAGACTGATACTATGGGATTTTACAGGTCTGGTTGTCCGAGGCTGACAGCAGAATCTCTGATCACAGCAGTAGGAGGCAGAGTGCAGGTTGTGGGTTAAATTCCCAGGCAACAACACCAGGCACCAGCAGTCTAAAACAGATGGACAAACGCAGTCCAGCCAGCAGAGAGAGGTACCCTTTAGACCCTGGTTCCTACCTTCCTAGACCACAGTGGACCATCACTGACTGGACATTGGTGTTCAAGCTCTCTCTCTCTCTCTCTCTCTCTCTCTCTCTCTCTCTCTCTCTCTCTCTCTCTCTCTCTCTCTCTCTCTCTCTCTCTCTCTCTCTCTCTCTCTCTGTGCAGTCCTGATGGAAGCTACACGGAGGACCAGAACGCCGAGCTTCACTTTAAGTCACGAAGTTCAGAGTTTGATGACTACTTTGACAATGAAGAACCGTTACCGAGTATCGGAACCTGCAAGTCTCTGTATCCATTTCAGGGTAATATTTCATGACAATAGCATGCCACTAACATGACAATAGTGTGTCATTAATGTGAAAGTAGTGTCTCATTATCATGTCAATAGCATGTCACTAACATGACAGTAGTATGCTATTAACATGACAAAAGTATATCATTAACATGACAATAGTGTGTCATTAACATTTGCATTAACATAGAAGATATGTACAGTAGTGATTTCACGGATGGGTCAATATACATGAAAGTGTGGAGTGCAAAGACAGGTGAGTTATAGTGATAATTAAAAGGTGTCACTTCTGAGCATGTGAGCATTCAGAGGGAGGAGAGTGGGGCCTCTGACTGTTTGCAGTTCAGATGGCCCAGGGGAAGAAACTGTTAGTCTGGAGGTGTGAGACCTGATTGATCTGAGCTGTTGTCTTCATGACAATAGCATTCCATTAACATGGCAATAGTGTGTAATTAACATGGTAATCACATGTCACTAACATGACAACAGCATGTCATTAACATGACAATAGCATGTCACTAACATGACTATAGGGTGTTATTAACATGACAATAACATTCCATCAACATGACAATATCATGTGACTAACATGACAGTAACATGTCACTAACATAACAACAGCTTGTCATTAACATGACAATAGCATCAGGTCCAGCTTACTTTATTTGTAACTATAGGTAGATTTGTTTTGCAGTCAGGTGACACCCTTTTAGACACATACACAATTACATTCAACATAAACACAAACAGGTACACATGAAGCTGACTATAAACACGATCAAATTACTCAGGGCTCCACCAATCAGGACATAAGACAAATAAAAGCGATAAGAGAAAAAAAGGGTAAGAGAGAAGGGTCATAGTAAAAAAGTTTAAAGCTAAATCAAAGAAATTAAAAACACAAAGTCTAAAACCCAATAAAAAATTTAAAACCCAAATAAAAAACCTACAGAAATAAATACATATTAAATTCATAAATAGATAAATAAATTATGTTCAATATATTGCTACATCTTCTACAATTCTTTGACAGCAGCAGGAACAAAGCTGTTTTTGTCATGCTGGGATTTACATTTTGGGACAACAAACATCTGTCTGGAGGAAAGAAGCTGAAAGTGGCAGTGCAAAGGGTGGGGGTCATCATTTAAAATGGAGGTAGCCATCCTCTGTACCTGTATATTGTACAGGGATGTCAGGCTCAGCTGTGACTCACCAAGCAGACGACTGGACCATCTAACTACCTGGTCTAAGGATTTTCTCTGTTTCAGTTTTATCTGACCAAACCATGACACTAAAGAATAACTAATATCATGTCATTAACATGACAGTAGGGTGTCATTAACATGACAATAACATGTCAGTAACATGGTAATATTGTGTCATTAACATGACTTTATTTAATTATATAGCGCCACTTCACAACAACAGTCATCTCATAGCACTTTCAACTGTAGGGGGAAACCCCCACAATTGCAGAAAGACCCCAGCAATCAGGCGACCCCCTGTGAGCAAGCGCTTGGCGAAGGTGGAGAGGAAAAACTCTCTTTTAACAGGAAGAAACCTCCAGCAGAACCAGGCTCAGGGAGGGGCAGTCATCTGCTGCGACTGGCTCGGGGGGGGGGGGGTGAGGGATAGAGAAGATGAAAAGAACAGACATGTAGAGAGCAAACAGCACGATGGGGACTCAATCTATGGGAGAGAACAAACAGATGTTAATGACCAGCAAAAAAAAAAAAAATCATTGAGAGTGAAGAAAGAACTG
Organism: Pholidichthys leucotaenia; assembly: GCA_020510985.1. Taxonomy (NCBI): domain Eukaryota; kingdom Metazoa; phylum Chordata; class Actinopteri; order Cichliformes; family Pholidichthyidae; genus Pholidichthys; species Pholidichthys leucotaenia. Next base: position 491,752,291 of record CM035838.1, read on the forward strand.
AAGCCCAGTGCATTATTGGAGGTCCCCCGGCTGACTAAACCTATTAGCAGCATAACGTAGAGAGGATTCAGAGACACATGATCCCTCCCTAATTGTAGGCTTGCAGCGGCATGAGATAAAGCGGCGTTGCTAGAGGTTTTAAGTAGAGTTTTATTATCATACCGCCGTTACAAGCTCCGCTCCCGGCGCCGTGCATGAGCGCCGAGAGCGAGCCCACGGCTCTCAGAGAAAGAGGAGAGGCGGACACAAAGTCTGTGTCCTGCAGCAAAGGTTGAGAGGGAATGAGAGCATGGTTACAATGCAGTATATATACACCAAACTAGAACAATACATCAAAGCATTCACAGCAGTTGGTCTGATCAAAGAGATAACAGGACAGGCATGAGACATTTGCATGAAAGGCAACCATTAACATCACAGAGGTGAGCCAGACGAAACGGGGCTGCCTGTAGACATTAATACACATTTCACTGTTCTGTTATTTGCTCTAGCCGAGCGCTGTGTTTGACCAGTCTGTTTGTGGAGATTTACCTCAAAGCACATCTACATATGTAAGATGCTCAGAAGAAGCACAGTAAGGACAAGACGCATGAACACTATACGATAATGGCGCATTACATCACAATACATGCATGTTTGCATCACAAATACATGAATGGCACATTGCATCTCAGTAGTGCAGCGGGAAAAACAGAGACAAGAGAGCTGAGTGTCCTTATCTGTTGTGGGGGTTAACCGAACCGCCACAGGCTATATCAAAAAGGAAGGTTTTAACACTATTCTTAAAAACAGAGATCGAGCCTGACTCCCGAATCCAGATTGGCAGCTGATTCCACAGGAGAGGAGCTTGATAATTGAAGGCTCTTCCTCCCATTGTACTTTTGGTGTTTCTAGGTATTACAAGTAATTCAGCATGGAGTGCTCTGTTAGGATAATAGGGTAATATCAGATCTTTTAAATAAAAAGGGGCCTGATTGTTTAGAGCATGACAATAATGTGTCACTAACATGACAATAAAGTGTGACTAACATGGCAATATTGTGTCATTAACATGACAATAACATGTCACTAGCATGACTATAGTGTGTCATTAACATGACAATAGCATATCACTAGCATGACAATGACATGTCACTACCATGACAGTAGTGTGTCATTAACATTACAATAGCATGTCACTAACATGTTAATTGCATGTCATTAACATGACAATAGTGTATCATTAACATTTCCATTAAAATGGAAGATACTGTATGTACAGTAGTGATTTCACAGATGGGTCAATATACATGAAAGTGTGGCGTGCAAAGACAGGTGAGTTATAGTGAAAGGTCCTCAGTTCTGAGCATGTGAGCATTCAGAGGGAGGGGAGTGGGGTGTCTGACTGTTTGCAGTTCAGATGGCCCAGGAGAAGAAACTGTCAGTCTGGAGGTGTGGGACCTGATCGATCTGAGCCGTTGTCCAGAAGGCAGAAGGTCAAACAGGTGGTGGGAAGGATGTGAGGGGTCTCCTGTGATGGCCTTGATCCTTCTGAGACAGGAGGAACTGGAGATGTCTTCCAGGGAGGGCAGAGGGCTGCCGATAATTTTTTGTGTGGTGTTGATGACTCTCTTCACAGCCTTCCTGTTCTCGGCCGTGGAGCCGGTGTACCACACACCCAGACAGTAGGTAAGCACACTCTCCACTGAGCAGCGGTAGAAGGCCAGCAGCAGCTTCTTTGCCAGGTTGTTCTTCCTCAGGACACGGACGAAGTGCAGCCGCTGCTGGGCTTTCTTCACCAGGGTCTCAATTTTGACAGTCCAGGAGAGGTCAGAGGAGATGTGGGTGCCCAGGAACTTGAAGGCGGGGACATTTTCCATGCAGTCGCCATTTGGGTGTGTGTGTGTGTGTGTGTGGGGTGTCCTGTCTGTGCTTCCTGAAGTCCAGGATGAGTTCTTTGTTTTTTTTGGACATTGACAATGACAATCATCTGATACATGACAAACATTAACTCGCTAGCCTCATTAGCACTGAAAACTCTGCAGCGGATGAAATAATAAAGCAGCGATGCTGAGGTTTTAAGTGAAGTTTTATTAAATCATACCGCCGTCACGAGCTCCGCTCCCGGCGCCGTGCGTGCTCGCCGGGAGCGAGCTCAGCGGCTCTCGGAGAAGGAAGACACAATGTCTGTGTCCAGCAGCAGCAGTTGCAGAAGTGAGATTGAGAGAGCGAGTTACAGAACCTGTGCAGTATTTATACCTAACTCAGACAATACATCAAAGCAGATTCACAGCAGTTGGTACGATCAAAGGGACTGCAGAACAGGCATGAGACATTTGCATTTGTAAGACCTACATAACAATAGGCAGATGCAGTCCTCTGCTCCAGCTTGCAGGACAAAGAGGTTACAAGGCACATCTACATATTGATCTGTCTCTAGGTCACAGAAAGGACAGGACGCATGAACACTATACATGAATGGTACATTACATCACAATACATGAATGGCACATTGCATCACAATACATGCATGGCACATTACATCACAATACATGCATGGCACATTACATCTCAGTAGTGCAGCAGGAAAAACCAAGAGAAGAGAGCTGAGTGTCCTTAATCTGTTGTGGGGGTTAACCGAACCGCCCACACGCTCCCCCCCAGAGGGCACGGCAGGGGGCCGAGACCTCGATAATCCATCTACGGGAGCAAGCTGTGGGAGAAGCTTGCTGCAGGCGGAGGGGGAGGGAGGAGGGGGGTAGTTAGTGCCGGCAGGGGGACGGTGAAATCGTCCGAGCCGCGCAAAAATTGCTTGTGGGTCCGCAATGTCGAAGGGCTGTCCCGTTGAACGTGCAGAGGTCCACAAGAAGAAAAATTAGTCTCTGACTCCTCTCGTGGCCATGAAGAAAACAGGAGCGGCGAGGCTGCGTAGCGGCTGTAAGAAAAAAGAAACAGAGGGACTTGGCTTGTTGGCTTTAGGTGCAGGAGCAACCCTAAAGCCCCCGGGAACAGCTGACGGCTGAAATCCCTTTGTGCGCCGTGGCTGAGACCATCAGTAAATCCTGTGAACAAGTTGCTTGCGTGCCTCAGGTGAACGAGCAACCCTGAAGGGCCTGTGTGCAGCAGTGCAGGAGGATGGGGGTCTCTGAAGCCGTTATTTTCCCGTGCGTGGTGTGCCGTCCTCGTAACTCCCCGGTGCGTGTGCTGGGGTTCCGTGCGTGGGTGGGGCAGCTGGAGAGGAGAACCAGGGTGCAGAATCTTGGTGGGGATCGGCGCAGACGGCGCCGATAAAATCCAGGTTTGAGCTGTGGCTGCAGCTTGGCCATGGTGCGTTGGAGCGGTGGGAGGAAATAGACGATCTTTTGTCCCTCAGGCTCGTGCAGATGCGTTGGAGTGGTGGGAGGGAGTAGACGATCTTTTGTCCCTCAGGCTCGTGCAGATGCGTTGGAGTGGTGGGAGGGAATAGACGATCTTGGGCACCGCTCGGCCGTGGTGCGTTCAGGTACACGTGTTGCGTTCTCCGCCGGCCATGGAGGACGCCGTCGTGGAGAGGGGACGAGGTGCCTGCGCTCTCGTGTGGAGGAGCTGCGAGCGCGGCCAGTCCAGTGTGGATGAGCAGATCTCAGACGTGCAGATCTCATGAAGAATGGGTCACCAGTGCAGCTGTCCAGATCAGAAGGTTGCTTTGCACAAATGTGTGCATGATCGGGGTCGCCAGTGAAGCGTTCACTGGCAGCGTGTTCCTTTCTGCCTTCAGGTCATGGTGCGTTGGGGCGGCGAGAGGGAGGAGATGTCTTGTGTCCCTCGGCCGGTTCAGCGTGGATGTCCAGACCAGAAGGTTGCGTCGCACAAAGCGTGTGCATCTTTGGGGTCACCAGTGCGGCGGATGAAATAATAAGCAGCGATGCTGTGGTTTTAAACAGGTTTTATTAAATCATACCGCCGTCACGAGCTCCGCTCCCGGCGCCGTGCGTGCCAGGAGCGAGCTCAGCGGCTCTCGGAGAAGGAGGACACAATGTCTGTGTCCAGCAGCAGCAGTTGCAGAACTGAGATTGAGAGAGCGAGTTACAGAACCTGTGCAGTATTTATACCCAACTCAGACAATACATCAAAGCAGATTCACAGCAGTTGGTACGATCAAAGGGACTGCAGAACAGGCATGAGACATTTGCATTTGTAAGACCTACATAACAATAGGCAGATGCAGTCCTCTGCTCCAGCTTGCAGGACAAAGAGGTTACAAGGCACATCTACATATTGATCTGTCTCTAGGTCACAGTAAGGACAGGACGCATGAACACTATACATGAATGGCACATTGCATCACAATACATGCATGGCACATTACATCTCAGTAGTGCAGCGGGAAAAACCAAGAGAAGAGAGCTGAGTGTCCTTAATCTGTTGTGGGGGTTAACCGAACCGCCCACAACTCCATCATTTAGAGGAAGTTCTTGGACGAGTCAATGAAGTTCTCACAGCGGTGTTACTCTATTTGATACTGTCAAGAACTGAAGGTACAATTTATTTCTGCATTTCTACAGTAGGAACAAGGTAGCAGTTATGGAGAAAACCCCACCCCTCAGGAGTTCTTTCTTCAACTTATTCCATTTGCATGTCACCAAAATGACAATAGGGTGTCATGAACATGACAATAGCAGAATCAGAATCAGATTTATTGCCATTGTTCATGTAGTACACAAACTAGGAATTTGTCTCGGTGCAATGCTGCAACATTAAACATGATAAAATAAAAGAAATAAACTATACATGCAATAAAGTGTAGAATAAGAGTGAGTAATACTAGTCAGCAGTTTAAATATATTAGCGAGCAGCAGATAATGTGGAGAACTATATAGTGCAGTCGGTAATGCAGGAAGAAAACAGTGATGATTGACATGAGTCTGGTTGAGCTGCTGTACATAGTGCACGAGAGTCAATAAGTCACTTAGTGTTCAGCAGTCTGATGGCAGAGGGGAAGAAGCTGTTCATGTGACGGGAGGTTTTAGTCTGGATGGACCGAAGTCTTCTACCTGAGGGGAGAGGGGCAAACAGTACGTGACCAGGGTGTGAGGGATCGGCTATGATCTGGCCAGCACGCCTCCGGGTCCTGGAGATGTACAGATCCTGGAGAGATGGGAGCTTGCAGCTGATCACCTTCTCAGCAGTGCGCACAACGCGCTGCAGCCTTAGTCTGTCCCTGGCAGTGGCTCCTGTGTACCACACGGTTATGGAGGTGGTGAGGATGGACTCGATGATGGCTGTGTAGAACTGCACTAACATCTTGGTGGGTAGCTTGAGCTTCCTCAGCTGCCGCAGGAAGAACATCCTCTGCTGGGCCTTTTTGATGAGGGAGCTGATGGTCGGCTCCCACTTGAGGTCCCTAGTGATGGCACGTGGCATAGCTTAAGGGAGGTGTTAAAAATGTCTGTGAAGACAGGAGCCAGCTCTTTCGCACAGTGTCTCAGGGTGGAGGGAGACACGCCGTCCGGACCGGGGGCCTTGCGCGGGTTCAGTCTGGAGAACTGTTTGAGCACGTCCTGCTCACTGATGACAAGGGCAGGGGGGGAGGAGGGGGGGTGCCTTTGATGAAGTAGGAATCGTGGAGGCTGTGGAGCTGGAGGGAGGAGGGGAGTTGGACACAGATGACGAGGTGTCAAAACGGGCATAGTGTTGGGACAGTCTTTGACAAAGGGCTTTGTCATCCTGACCTTTAGGAGCCTGAGGCCGATAATTGGTGATTTGCCTCAGTCCTCTCCACACAGAAGCCGAGTCATTAGCAGTGAACTGCTGCTGGAGTCTCTCAGAATACACAGATTTAGCTCTCCTCAGCTCTCTGTTAAACCGATATTTAACCTCCCTGTAGCAGTCCCTGTCTCCACTTTTCAGCGCTGCTTCCTTCTCCTTCCTGATCTGTCTGAGCTTAGCAGTGAACCAGGGCTTATCATTAGAGTACCTCACCCTGGTGCGCGATGGAAGAATGCTCTCCTCACAAAAGTGGATATATGAGTTCACAGTGTCCGTGTACTCATCCAGATCATGCGTGGCTCCTTTAAACATGCCCCAATCAGTTATTTCCATGCACGTTTCCAGCTTCTCCTCAGCTTCACTGGGCCTTTTCTTCATAGTGCTCACAACAGGTTTAGTGAGCTTTTGTAGCGGGGGAGATCGTGGCTCAGACTGCTCTGGTTAAAGTCGCCAACCACAATAACTAGAGAGTCTGGAAAAATCCGCTCCGTGTGTTGGATGTGATCCGCGAGCACGTGCTGATCTTCGCGCGTGTCTGCGTCGGGAGGGACGTACACAGCGACGAGGATGAATGAGGCGAACTCCCGCGGGGAATAAAATGGCTTGCAGTTAAAAAAAAAAGAAATTCCAGGGCGGGAGAACAGTGTTTGGAAATTACCGTTACATCAGAGCACCAGCTGCTGTTGATGTAGAAGCAGACTCCACTTCCTGAGGATTTACCGGAGAGCTCTGTGTCTCGATCAGCACGAAACAGCCGAAATCCCTCGAGGCGCAGCGCGCTGTCCGGTGTATTTTCCCTGAGCCAGGTCTCGGTAAAACAGAGGGCAGCCGAGGAAGAGAGGTCTTTAAAACGCATCAGCAGTCTCAGTTCATCTACCTTGTTAGAGAGAGAATTGGTATTGGACAGAAATATGCCAGGCAAAGCCGTGCGCGTGCCTCTCCTGCGGAGCCGGACGAGAGCGCCCGCTCGCCTTCCTCTCTTTCACCGTCTCACTTTTCGAGCTAAGCAATGAACCAGATCGGCGGCAGGAGCTAAAAAAACTGGGAGTAGGTCCGTGGGAGTGAAAGTCCTGATATTTAGAAGCTCTTCACGGCTATAAGAGCTGGCAGACACACAATTGACAAACAAAAACAAAGGGCGCAGCGAAGCACCATGGCGACCACTGTGGGCGCCATCTTGCCCAAAAGGGCATATCCTTAACGTGACAATGGGGTGTCACTAACATGACTTTGGTATGTCATTAACATGACAATAGCATGTTACTTACATGACAATGGCATGTCACTAGCATGGCAATAGCATGTAATTAACAGGGCAATAGCATGTCACTAACAGGACAGTATTGTGTCATTATCATGACAACAGCATGCGACTAACATGACAATAGCATGCCACTAACATGACAGCAGTGTGTCATTATCATGACAATAGCATGTCACTAACAATCAATTCAATTCAACTTTATTTATATAGCGCCATTTCACAACAGTCTTCACATAGCACTTTGAACTGTAGGGGGAACCCCACAATTGCAGGAAGACCCCAGCAATAAGGCGATGCCTTGTGAGCAAGCGCTTGGCAACTGTGGAGAGGAAAAACTCCCTTTTAACAGGAAGAAACCTCCTGCAGAACCAGGCTCAGGGAGGGGCAGTCATCTGCTGCGACTGGGTGGGGAGTGAGGAGATAGAGAAGAAGAAGAAAAGCACAGACATGTAGAGAGCAAACAGCATGATGGGGACTCAATCTATAGGAGAGAACAAACAGATGTTAATGACCAGCAAAAAATATATTTCCGAAGAAATGAGTAAAGCCCAGTGCATTGTTGGCGGTCCCCCGGCTGTCTAAACCTAATAGCAGCATAACTAAGGGAGGGTACAGGGGTACATGATCACACTATAACTATAGGCTATATCAAAAAGGACGGTTTTAACCCTATTCTTAAAATTAGAGATTGAGGCTGACTCCCGAATCCAGATTGGCAGCTCGTTCCACAGGAGAGGAGCTTGATAGCATGTCATTAACATGACAATAGCATGTGACTAACCTTTCAACAATGTTCTATTAACATGACAATAGTGTGTCATAAACATGACAATAGCATTCCACTAACATGTCAATATCATGTCATAAACATGACAATAGCATGCCACTAACATGACAATATCATGTCATTAACATGACAATAGCATGTCACTAACATGACAATAGCATGTCACTAACATGATAATAGTGAGATCATGATTCAAATGCTTTATTATCATGTGCACAGTTAAGAAATGCTACATTTCCTGAGCAGTGAATTTCTTACTTTTCTCTCTGAACGAATGCTAAAGTAAAAGGTACAGAAACAATAATTCTTATAAGGTCATGACACACTAACACAGTAACTCAATCCTCATACTAATGGATGCTAATAACACACACACCAACACACTGACGGGCAGCTAAGACTCCTTAAGCACACCTTGATACTAAATACTAAAACTAATAACTCAAATAACACACACTAGGAAGTTTGGACAGTTAAAGCAGCCAGACAAGAGGAATGAAATTGAAAATTCACTGGATGATTAAAGTGATAGTGGTATATTGATATCAGAGATGACGTGAACCTGAGATGGCATAGACCTATGTACAGTGTGCAAATTTTCATTGTGCAATGAGCAGTGTATAATTACAAATTAGCACCCTGTGCTAATTTTTTTGCCGGTAGTACCAGTAGACTGTACATGATAAGTAGCAGCAGAGATTATATGGACATCAGACAGGTGAGACTATATCTATTGTACAGGTGAGCAGTGTGCAGATTTAGCAGCCGGTGTGTGAGTTCCTATATGCTAAGCTGTGTTACAGAGTTTTGGGTGTTATCTGTTCAGGAGTCTGATGGCAGTGGGAAAGAAGGAGTTCTTCAGTCTGGTTGGCCTGCATTTCGCACTTCTGTACCTCCGGCCTGAGGGTAGAAGTGTGAACAGTCTGTACTGCGGGTGGGTGGGGTCCCGGAGGGTGGCGTCAGCTCTCCTTTGGACTCTGTGGTGGTAGATGCTCTGCAGAGAGGGGAATGGAGTCCTGATGATCTTCTCCGCTGTCTTCATTACTCTCTGCAGGTGTTTGTGGTCCAGGGCAGTAGTGCTGCCGTACCACACAGTGATGCAGTTGGTCAGGATGCTCTCGATGATGCAGCTGTAGAAATTGTTGAGGATCCTGGAGGAACTGCCAAACTTCTTCAGCCTCCTCAGAAAGTACAATTGCTGTTGAGCTCTATTAACCAGCTCTGTGGTGTTGTGTGCCCACTTAAGGTCTTCACTGCTGTGGATGCCCAGGTATTTAAAGCTGCTCACACTCTCCACCTCAAGCTTCCGGATGAACAGCGGCCGATGGGGTCTCCTCCTCCCTTTCCTCATGTCCACTATCATCTCCTTTGTCTTGTCCGTGTTGAGGGTGAGGTTGTTGTTCTCACACCATGACACCAGGTTGGCCACCTCCCTCCTGAAGAATGCTTTGTCATCACGTGTGATGCATGCTATCACTGCTGTGTCATCTGCAAACTTTAGGATAATATTGTCCTTGTGGAAGGCAACACAGTCATGGATGAAGAGGCTGTAGAGGATGGGGCTGAGAACACAAGCCTGTGGGACACCTGTGTTTGTGATGATGCTGGCTGAGGTCCTGTTACCCATCCTGACAGACTGGGGCCTGCCATTTAGAAAGTCCAGTAGCCAGTCGCAGAGGGTGGGGTGCAGGCCAAGTGAAGACAGTTTGTCGGTGAGTTTGTGGGTAATGACCGTGTTGAAGGCAGAGCTGTAGTCGACAAAGACCATCCTAATGTAGGAGTCGTTATCTTCCAGGTGGGAGAGAGAATAATGGAGTGCTGCAGCGATGGCATCTGAGGCGGACCTGTTGGGCTGGTAGGCGTACTGCAGGAGGTCCAGGGTGCCCAGTATGCTGTCCTGAATGAGAGGCAACACCACTCTCTCGAAGCACTTCATGATGATTGGAGTGAGTGGTACTGGTCTGTAATCATTCAGACATGTCAGTGGGCTTGTCACGAGCTGAGTCTGATGTTCTGCTGGACTCAGTCTTGTAGCTCTTTAATTGTATTCATATTTATCTGTTGTTTTTCTTGTGCCTTTTTGAGTTGTTACACTGCTTCCTATTTTTTCTGTTTATGTTTCAGTTTGTATTGACTATGTCTCGCTTTATTTGTGCTTATTGTCTAATCTGTATGTGGTTATGTTTGCACTTACTTTATAGGCTGACAGCTGTCAGGTGTTATTTCCGGGTTTTGTGCTCTGTGTGACAAGCTGTCAGTCCAGCCACTCCTCCCTCATTTCTCATCACTTCCAGGTGATCCCAATCACTTGTTATTGTTCCCTTCTCCTGCTCAGGTAAACCCACACCTGTGGTTACTCATGTCATTATTCTGTTCACTATTTAAGCTCTGTCTTTTCACCTTATCACTGTGGCTAGATTGATGATCATACTCCTATGTTCTCCACTTCTCCAGTCCTTGACGTGCTTTTCCCTTCTCCAGAGCTCCCCCAGCTTTGAGACCTCTTGCTGCTAGTGTTCTTTGTTTTGGCATTTCTGTATGTACGGCACCATTTTTGGACTTTTATGTTCTTTTGTTAATAAACTGCACAAACTCCATTCAGCGCATGGGTTTGACTCTCTGCCCTGAAGGGGCACACATGACAGGGCTCCTTTTGGGGAGGGAGATGATGGTTGTCATTTTGACGCATGAGGGGACTATGTTCTGGCTGAGGGAGAGGTTGAAGATTGCTGTGAGAACATCGATCAGCTTGGCAGCACATGCTCTGAGGGCCCACCCAGGTATGTTGTCTGGTCCTGCTGCCTTGTGGGGGTTGATATTCCTCAGTGCTTTGTTTACCTGGCCTGGTGAGACTCTTAGTGGGAGAGAGGGGGTGCATGAGTGTGTGTCTCTTCTCTGTGCTGTGGCTGGTGGTCTCAGAGCGGGTGTAAAAGGTGTTGAGATCATCCGGCAGGCTGTCCGTAGAGCTAATGATGCTGCTTTTGGTCCTCTTGTAGTCTGTGATGTGTTGCATGCCTTGCCACATGTGCCCCAGTAGAGTATAGACTGTCCAACTTTTCTCTGTACTGCATCTTGGCTGTTATAGCCTTTCTCTGTCCATACTTTACAGCTTTGTACTCAACCTCACAGTCTGATTTAAATGCACGAGAGCAAGCACGCAGCATCTAACATACCTGACTGTTGAACCAGGCCTTCTGGTTGGGAAACTTCGTGACCTGTTTGGTTCGTACGATGGTATCAGTGCACGTGCTGATGTACCCAGTCACATATTCAGCATAATCCTGAATGTTGACAGAAGAGTCCTCTTGGGTTGCTGCAGCATTAAACGCATCCCATTCCGTGCAGGCAAAACAGTCTTGTAGGGTGCTCTCAGTCTCTTGGGTCCAGCATTTCATTGTCGTCGGCCTCCGTCGGTCTATGATGACCATGGAAGAGAATCCTAAACGTCTACTCTGCTGGAACAGCACCGCCTGTGGCTGAACAGGCCAATGCACACCGGTGTTCTACCTTCCAGCGTTGGGCATTGGTAGGATTCAAGCCTGGGCAGGAAGATATGGAGGACAAGATGTTACCCATGCAGCATGTCCCCCCTCTCCACGTCACTGATGAATCCAAAGGAACAGCAGGGCTGCTATAGTTTGGCACCAGCACCGTCGCAGGAGCTGCCAGAACGATGTTGAGCACAACAGAGAACTGCCTTAGGGGCTCCGACTCCGGATTTTTCCTCAGGGTTGACTCCCGAAACCTTTCCCGTGACCGGGTGTGCCGCAAGGCAGCGGAGGTTTGAAATCAGGGTTTACCTTCCCCTAGATGGGCTACCTTCCCAGGTTGACGAGCCACCATCTACCCGAAGCATCTGGTTTTAAGGCACCAGAGATCCGCCCTCGCCCCTTCTCCTATTAGTAAAAGCAGTTCCGCCGGGCTTAGAGACTAAACCACACGGGCAGGCTAGGAGTTGGACTTAGTTGTCAGAGGCTTTTCGAGACGCACACCGTAAGGAGCATTTTATGAGCACTGGGAGTTAAACCCCAGTGCCGCTCCTGGCTATAACAACCTTGGAACCGTCCTGCATTTATTTTGCTTAATAACAGGGTTTGTTTGTTTCAGCTTTTGTCTGTAGGCTGAGTACATGAACAGTGAGATGTGATCTGACTTCTGAAGTGGGGTTGAGGTGCCGCTCTGTAGGTGCCACTAATGTTGGAATAAACATCCAGAGTGCTTTCATCGCGGGTGGGAATATCCACTTGCTGGTAATATTTGTGGAGTACAGTCCGTAAATTACACTGGTAAAAGTCACCAGCAACAATAAAAATAGCATCGGGATGTTTCATCTCTACTGTACTTATGACATCACAGAGTTTGTTTAGCGCTACTGTCTAATTGCTCTGTGGACAATAGCATGTCATGATCATGACAATACTGTGTCACCAAAATGACAATAAGGTGTAATTACTTTGACAATAGCATGTCACTAACAACAATAGCATTACATTAACATCACAATAGGGTGTTATTAACATGACAATAGCATGTCATTAATAAAATAGTGTGTTATTAACATGACAATAACATGCCACCAAAATGACATTAGGATAGCAATAAAATGACAATAACCTTTCATTAACATGACAATAGCATGTCACTAACATGACAATGGCATGTCACCAAAATGACAACCAGGTGTCATTTAGATGACAATAGCATGCCACTAACATGACCATAGCATGTCACTAGCATATTAATAAGGTGTCATTAACATGACAATAGCATGTCACTTACATGACAATAGCGTATCACTTCCATGTCAGTAGTGTGCCATCAACATGACAAAAGCGTGTCACTAACATGACAATAAACTGTTACATGACCATAGTGTGTCACTAATATGACAATAGCATGTTACTAACATGACAGTAGCATGTCATGAACATGACAATTGCACATCACTAACATGACAGTAGTGTGTCATGAGCATGACAATGGCGTGTCACTAATGTGACAATAGTGTTTCACTTACATGACAATATGGTGTCATTAACATGACACTAACATGTCACTAACATGACAATAGTATGTCATTAACATGACAATGCCATGTCACTAACATGACAGTAGCATGTCACTAGAATGACAATCAGGTGTTATTTAGATGACAATAGCATGTCACTTATTTGTCAATAATGTGTCACCAAAATGACAATAGGTTGTCACTAACAATACAATAGCCTTTCCTTAACATGACAATAATGTTTCATTGACATGACAATAGCATGTCACTAAAATGACCATAGGGTGTCATTAATTTGACAATAGGATGTCACTAACATGATACTAGTGTATCAGTAACATGACAATGGCATGTCACTAACATGGCAATAGTGTGTCACAAACTTGACAATACCATGTCACTAACATGACAATAACATGTCATCTAAATGACAATAGAAAGTAAATAACATGACAATAGTGCATAATTAATTCAATTCAATTCAATTCAACTTTATTTATATAGCGCCATTTCACAACAAAAGTCATCTCATAGCACTATCAACTGTAGGGGGAACCCCCACAGTTGCAGAAAGACCCCAGCAATCAGGCGATCCCCTGTGAGCAAGCACTTGGCGACGGTGGAGAGGAAAAACTCCCTTTTAACAGGAAGAAACCTCCAGCAGAACCAGGCTCAGGGAGGGGCAGTCATCTGCTGCGACTGGCTGGGGGGTGAGGGGATAGAGAAGAAGAAAAGAACAGACATGTAGAGAGCAAACAACACGATGGGGACTCAATCTATGGGAGAGAACAAACAAATGTTAATGACCAGCAAAAAAATATTTCCTTGAGAGTGAGAAAAGGAGTGAGGCCCAGTGCATTACTGGAGGTCCCCCGGCTGACTAAACCTATTAGCAGCATAACTAAGGGAGGGTTCAGAAACACATGATCCCTCCCTAATTGTAGGCTATATCAAAAAGGTAGGTTTTAGCCCGATTCTTAAAAACAGAGATCGAGTCTGACTCCCGAATCCAGATTGGCAGCTGATTCCACAGGAGAGGAGCTTGATAACTGAAGGCTCTGCCTCCCATTGTACTTTTGGAGATTCTAGGTGTTACAAGTAATCCTGCATTTTGGGAGCGTAGTGCTCTGTTAGGATAATATGGTAGTATCAGATCTTTTAAATAAAAAGGAGCCTGATTGTTTAGAGCTTTGTAAGTAAGAAGAAGGATTTTAAACTTAATTCTAAACTCTATAGGAAGCCAATGAAGGGAGGCCAGAACCGGAGAGATATGATCTCTCTTTCTAGTACCTGTTAAAACTCTTGCTGCAGCATTTTGGATCAGCTGAAGACTTTTTAAAGATGTTTTAGGACAGCCTGATAATAAAGAATTACAATAATCTAATCTCGAGCTAACAAAAGCATGGATCAGTTTCTCAGCATCACTCTGAGACAAGATGCTCCTAATCTTGGCAATATTACGCAAATGATAGAAGGCAGTCTTAGAAACAAATTTAATATGTGAATTGAAGGACAAATCCTGATCAAAAATAACTCCAAGGTTCCTCACAGAGCTATTAAGAGAAAGAGTAACCACATCCAAACTGAAAGTTTGATTTGGAAAGGAATTTCTAAGGTTTTTTGGACCAACAAGAATGACTTCAGTCTTATCTGAATTTAATAGCAGGAAATTACAAGTCATCCAAGCTTTGATTTCCTTAAGACAGGCTTCTAACTTGGCTTATTGATTACTATCATCTGGCTTCATTGACAGGTATAATTGTGTGTCATCTGCATAACAATGAAAATGTATACAGTGCTTTCTAAATAATGTTGCCTAACGGAAGCATATATAAACTAAAAAGAGTAGGGCCTAGCACAGTTCCCTGTGGAACTCGATGACTGAGCTTTGAGTTGAAAGAAAACTCATTATTTACATCAACAAACTGGAACCTGTCAGATAAATAAGATCTAAACCACTGCAACGAAGTTCCATTAAGTCCAACATAGTGTTCTAATCTATCAAGTAGAATATTATGATCGATAGTATCAAAAGCTGCACTAAGGTCTAAAAGGAAAAGTACAGAAATTAGTCCACTATCAGATGCAATGAGGAGGTCATTAGTGACCTTCGCTAAGGCTGTTTCAGTACTATGATGGATTCTAAACCCAGATTGAAACTCTTCAAGTAAACCATTTCCCTGCAGGTGGTCAAATAATTGCTTAGCAACAACTCTTTCTAAGATTTTTGAAATGAAAGGGAGATTAGAGATTGGTCTATAGTTAGCTAAAGCTCCTGGATCTAGCGTTGGCTTTTTGAGTAAGGGTTTAATTACAGCCGTTTTAAAAGCCTGTGGTACATGGCCTAAAGTTAATGAAGAATTGATTATATGAAGAATAAAGCTACCAATAAGTGGGGAGACTTCTTTAAATAACCTGGTAGGAATAGGGTCTAAAAGACAAGTTGAAGGTTTGGATGAGGAAACTATTTTGTCTAACTCACAAAGGTCGATTGGAGTAAACTCATTAAGACAGACATCAATAGAAGGAGTTGTAGTATTTACAGTATTTAAGTTAACTGTGGGAAGAATCTGATTGATTTTATCTCTGATGGATGAAATTTTATTATTGAAAAAGTTCATAAAGTCCTGACTTTAAGCTCTAAGGGAATGCTAGGATTGACAGAGTCCTGACTCTTTGTCAACCTGGCTACAGTACTAAAAAGAAACCTGGGATTATTCTTGTTCTCTTCTATTAATGCAGAGTAATAACTCGTTCTAGCTTTTCTAAGAGATTTTTTATAAATTAAAAGATGATTTCTCCAAGCTAAATAGATTTCATCTAAATTAGTGGAGCGCCATTTTCTTTCTAATTGATGAGTCTTCTGTTTTAAGCTACGAGTTTCTGTGTTGAACCAAGGAGTTAGAAATCTCTGATTAGACTTTTTCTTTTTTAAGGGGGCCACCAAGTCTAGAGCCTGATGCAGAGAAGCTGAAACACTATCCACCATGTTATCAATTACAGAAGGAGCAAGCTGTCTATAGCTTATTTCTGTTGTGTTGACACATGGCATAGAGGAAACAATCTGCATAAATTTGGTAACAGCATCATCTGAGAGGCATCTACTGTAATAATAATATTTTTTTTAGGAGCCAAATAGTCAGAAATAGTAAAATCAAAGGTTAACAGACAATGGTCTGACAGTACAGGGTTATGAGGAGACACTACAAGATTTTCTATTTCTATGCCATATGTCACAACAAGGTCCAATGTATGGTGGAGGTAATGAGTAGAATTTCCTACTTTCTGAGAAAACCCAATTGAGTCTAATATTGAATTAAATGCCACATTAAGGCAGTCACTATCTACATCCACGTGTATATTAAAATCCCCTACTATAATTATTCTATCAGATTTCAGCACTAAATCAGCTAAGAAATCAGCAAATTCGGATAAAAATTCTGAGTAGGTTGATGGGGGACGATAAACTATGGCAAATAAAATTGGGTTTAACCTAAAATTGCTAAAGTGCCCAATACTGAGGACCAGGCCCTCAAAGGAATTATAACATGTTTTTTTCTTTACATTAACTAGTAATTTGGAATGGTAAATTGTTGCTACTCCTCCTCCATGACCAGAACTTCTGGGATTTTGACAGTTTAAATAACCAGAGGGAGTTGATTCATTTAAACCAACATAATCCTCTTGCCCTAACCAAGTCTCTGTAAGGGAAATTAAATCAATCTGATGATCAATTAACAGATCATGGACTAACAAAGACTTGGGAGTTAGAGACCTAATATTTAATAAACCACATTTAATTTTTAAATTATGAGGAGGAACAGAGGCCAATTCATTCAATTTAGAGGCTTTATGTTTAATTTGAGTTTTACCAATATTTTGCTTTATCACTTTGGGATGCTTATGCATTATATTTTTATTTACTTTGGAGGGAGCAGACAACGATTCTCTGATGGGGAAGACAGGGGCTAAGCTGAGGGGGTCATTAACATGAGAGGGGGGCTGTCATTAACATGACAATAGTGTCTCGCTAACATGACAGTAGTGTGTCATTAACATGACAATAGCATGTCATGAACAGGACAATATCATGACACTAACATGAAAAGTTTTTATAAACATAACTGCAGTGTTCACTAACATGACAGTAGCGTGTCAAGAACATGACAGTAGCATGTCACTAACATGACAATAGTGTGTCATTAACATGCCAATAGTGTTTCACTAACATGACAATTGCATGTTACTAACTTGACAATAGTGTCTCATTAGTATGACAATCGGGTGTCACTAACATGACAACAGTGTGGCACTACCATGTCAGTAGTGGTCTATTAACATGACAATACCGTGTCATTAACTTGACAATAGCATGTCACTAACATCACAGTAACATTAAATTAACATGACAGTAACATCCCATTAACATGACAATAGGGCTTCATGAACATGGCAATAGCATGTCACTAACAAGACAATAGGGTGTCACTGATATGACAACAGCATGTCATTAACATGAAATTACCATTTAATTAACATAATAGCATGCCATTAACATGAAAATGTGTCACCAAAATGACAATGGGTGTCACTAACAGGACAATCGCCTTTCATTAACATGACAATAGAGTGTCAATAACATGACAATAGCATGTCACTAACATAAAAATAGCATGTCATTGACTTGACAATAACATGTCACTAACTTGACAAAAGAATGTCACCAAAATGACAATCAGTGTCATTAACATGACAACAGCATGTCACTAAAATGACAATAGTGTGTCACTAACATGACAATAGCAAGTCATTAATTTGACAATATCTTGCCACTACCATGTCAATAGTGTGCCATTAACATCAGAATCAGAATCAGAATAGATTTATTGCCAAGTACATTAACAGATCACTGATAACATACGAGAGAATTTGACTTGACACAGAAAATGAACCTGCATTTCCAGTGACGCGGCAGCATCAGAGACGCGCCTGCCAACAGGATAGTGGGTACAGTAGCATGAATAAGAATAATATGAGGAACAATAGGAAGGAGCAAAAAAATCATTGATTCAAAATACTGGTTACATAATTAATCAATATTAAGATTTCAAGGAAAAAAAAAGCTCGATGCACATTCGCTACACAGGATTCACGAGACACAAGAGAGCAGTGTATATCTTTATTCAGTTCATGGATCAATGTGTGTGCGGTGTTGAGCAGTGTTGATGATAATAAGAGAGACACCAAGGGCACTTAGCAGGAGGTGTTTTGTCTGGCTGGCGCCGAGTCCTTATCTGGCACTGTCCAGATGCTGTCCAAGGCCTTGTGCCCGATGATTTTGAAAACACAGTCTGCAGACAGCCAGGAGGAATTTTCATGGGGAATGAGCCAAATAGGACTGATCACAGAGAAGGCTTATATTTCTTCTGTAGATTCAGTACTTAATCCTTCATTGCGGGGCTTTAAATCCGTCGTGGAAAGACCTAAGCGAGACCATGATGTAATCCACCTTACGAGACAGTTCTCCAGTAGTCGCTATCAGGGTCTTCTCCAGTTTTTCAATTTGATAGATGCACCTCGCCTGGCCAGCATTTTGATAGGTTGAATCCATCTTCAGCAATTTGCAGTAAACCAGGACAATTCCAGTCCCAATCAGAAAGATCCCGATCACCATTATTACGAAGATAAACAAATCTTCAATATCTTCGATAGAGAGATTAGTGAGACACAGCATTCTCCAATTACCTGTGTCATGTAAATAGCCCGCTGGAGCCGTTCCTGCGGGGCAGACAGCTTCCCCCGGAGCACTTTTCCTTGTTGAAAAAATAGTGTCAATTGTGTTCAAAGCCCAGCTTATTAACTCCATAATTTCTTTTCGACGGTCGCAGTTAGACGCAGACAGACAACAGCAAGCTGGGATCCAGTAGTTGGGAGGGGAGGAAAAAAGTCAGAGCAGGAGAGAAGAAAAAGCGTCTACTCTCTTGGGAGGGCGGAAGTGACAATAGCATGCCACAAACATGACAGTAATGTTTTATTAATGACAATAGTGTAGCATGACAATAGCATGTCATGAACATGACAGTATCATGTCACTAACATGACAATAGTGTGTCATGAACTTGACAATAGCATATCACTAACATGACAATCACTTGTCACCAACATGACAATAGCATCTCATTAATATAACAGCGTGTCATTAACATGACAATAACATGCCACCAAAATGACAGTAGGGTGGCAATAAAATGACAATAGCCTTTCATTAACATGACAATAAAGTGTCATTAGCATGACAATAGCATGTCACTAACATGACAATGGCATGTCACCAAAATTATTTATTTAGCGAATGCAAAGTCCTTAAGCCAAGCAGTTACCTCCTGGTTTGCTGTATGGAGGGTGTGTAATCCTCCTTTCAGTCTTTGGAGCGGGCAAGCCTCTATGATGTGTTCCATTGTTTGCTCCTCTCCACATGCGCACAGTGGGCTAGGGCTACTGCCCCATCTGTGAAGGCTGGCCAAGCAGGGGCCATGTCCAGTCCTGAAGCGATTGAGTGGGGGCAATGGATCAGCGTTCTCGTCGCGCCCTCCGCCAGTACCCGGGCTCGCCTGGGGAAGCTAATGATCCTACCAGCAGACTAAATTCGAAGAGACGACGCCTCTGTGCCAAGTCAAAGAAGAATCCTAGTCACAGTCCTAAAGCCGAAAGCAAACAGCCCCAAGAGCACTTTGTGGTAGGATCTGCCCTTCGCATATTACAATGTCACCAAAATGACAACCAGGTATCATTTAGATGACAATAGCATGCCACTAACATATTAATAATGTGTCACGATAATAATATAATAATAAATATAATAAATTATATATACTATAATAATAAATATAATTAATATAATAAACAATAAAGTTTCACTAACATGACAATTGCCTTTCATTAACATGACATTGAAGTGTCATTAACATGACAGCATGTCATTGAATTGACAGTAGCATGTCACTAAAATGACTCATTCACAGGTCTCATTCACATGAAAATAGCATGTCAGTAACACAACAACAGGGTATCATTAACATGACAGCAGCATGTCACTAACAGCAATAATGTGTCATTAACATGACAATAGCATGTCACTGACATGACAACAGTGTGTCATGAACTAGACAATCGTGTGTCACTAACATAACAATACCATATAACTAACATCACAGTAGTATGTCATTAACATGACAACATTGTTTCACTACCATGTCAATAGCTTCCATTAGCATGACAGTAGCATATCACTGACATGTCAGTAGCATGTGACTAACATGACAATAGCGGGTCACTAACGTGACAATAGCATGTCATTGTCCTGACAGTAGCTTGTCACTGACAATGCCAATAGTGTGTCACTAACATGACAGTATTGTGTCATTAACATGACAATAGCGTGTCACTGCTGTGACAATAGTTTGTCATTAACATGACAATAGCACGTCATTAACATGACAATAAGATGTCATTAACATTACAATAGCATGTCACAAACATGACAATATCATTAACATGACAACATTGTGTCATTAACATGATAGAAAAATCATATTTCTCTGTCATCATGTTTCTCTAACACATTACAATAGAGTGTCACTAACAGGACAATAGTATGTCACTAACATGACAACAGCATGCCACTAACATGACAATTGTGTGTCACTAACAATGCAATAGCATGTCAGTAACATGTCACTACCATGTCATTAACATGACAATAGTGTGTCATTAATATGACAATAGTGTGCCACTGCCATGTCAATAGTGTGCTCTTAACATGACAATAGCGTGTCACTAACTTGACTGCAGTGCTCGCTAACATGACAATAGTGTGTCACTAACATGACAATAGTGTGTCATTTTAATGGCAATAGCATGTCATTAACAGTGACATTAAGTGACATTATATTGTCCTGTTAATGACAATATGTTGTCATTAACTGCTCCTGCCACAACAAAAACACTCTATGGTAGCCTGTTGTTTGCAGATGGCATCATGCAGTTTGCTCATGGCTGTCCTAGCATTAGCTCGAGGATGGACATACACTGCTACGATAAACATTACAGAAAACTCCCTTGGCAGATAAAAAGGTCTGCACTTAAGGACTAGAAACTCCAAGTCCCAACAGCAATACCTTTCAATAACTGTTGCATCTGTGCACCAGTTGTTATTTATATATACACACACTTCCCTTCCTCTTGTCTGTAGCAATATTTAATTTGTATTACTGTATCGGGACCTGAGATTCACTCCGGGTCCACACACACAGAAAGAGTTGATAGTAAACACTTGTAGGGGCACCAGCTCAACTCTTTCTTGGTGAACAATTCATCAATTGATTTCACTTTATATCTGTTTAATCTCTCAATAAATTAATTAATAATCAGCCTCAAAATATTAGTGAATTCAATACTGGGGCTTCAAAACCAGACTCACAATGGAATAAATTCCCAACAACTTCTCTCATTTTACAAATTTATTAAATTAACACTGATTAAATGATCTTGCATTCAAATAACTTGTAAACAGGTGAAATGACCAACGTTAACCATCACATTAACTTTGTAACTAAGGATAAAGTAACAATGTAAGCACATTTATAAAACCATGGACTTTAGCATGAATTTAGGAGAGTTGAAATGGAAGACAGAATAAAATTGGATGCAAATTTATGGAGAGAATTTGCTAATTATGTGAAAAATTCTGGGCTACTTTTAAGAAAGTAAAAATGGAATTTTAATAAAAAAGTGTATTATTTCTCTTTTAATTTTGCATCTGATCAGATGCTGAATTATCCTCAAATCTCAGAGGTTTTATTCAGCAGATGAACGAAGAATACAGCTCACGTGATTCCTTGCGTGGTGGTCCAGTTATTGAGGCTCCTTCTGAAGTTTTATTTGAACATGGCACCAAAACCAGAATCTTTTGCCAGCAGATATTCGGACAAGGTACAGCAGGTCTACAGTCTACAGGTCTGCAGTCACAAGATGAAATTTTGACTGCGATAGTAGTTGGAGCTTAGGTCAAGCATAATGGTGATGTTGGTTTCTTCAGTGGTGCGTAATGGCATGCTGCGTTGAGGCTTTCATGGATCAGCAGCTTCTCCCAAGGGAATTCGAGAATAATTACAAAATCTGATCCCAATAGCAAAATTAAAAGACAATTTTCTGACTTTGTGAAGTTGAAAATAGCTTCCAGTATGAAGATGGTCAGTCCTTGAAAAACACACGGTGGATTTAAAGAAAGTTTAACAATAGCTGTAAAAAAACAGGAATGTCTGTGAAGCATGGAGTTTCACTCCATATCAAGATTGGAGCTCAGGAAAGAAAGAATTAATTCCCAGATGTTTAAAGAAAAACATTAAAATACACAGAAGTTTACACAAACACAATATACCATGTTCTCTGCTCTGAAGTGCTCTGGTCTGCAGTCTGTAGTGTTCTCTGAAGACTGCAGACTCAGACTCAGACTCAGAAAGGATTTATTGCCAAGTACATTAACAGATATGAAAACTGATAACATACGAGGGATTTGACTTGACACAGAAAACGACCTGCATTTCCGGTGACACGGCAGCATCTGTGAACGCGCCTGTCATCAGATGGGTACAGGATGCATAGGGAAGAAAAGGATAATACAATAGGAAGGAGCAAAAAACCATTGATTGTCAGAATACTGGTCATATATGATCAATATTATGATTACAAGAAAAAAAGCCCTCAATGCACAGTTAGCAGACAAAAAAGTACACGAGGACACAAAGAGAGCAGTGAGTGAGTGATCTTTTTCATCAATTTTTGAGTCAGTGTGGGTGTAGTTTTGAGTGTAGGTGTTTGTATCAGTTAAGAACAACAAGGTCTCTTTGGCAGGAGATGTTTTGTCTAGCTGCTGGCATTGTCCTTGGGCCATGCAGCTGGCTGTCCGTGAAGGCCGTGCAGCTCAAATGTTTTGAAAACAAAAAACTGCAGATAATCTGGAGGACTTGTGTGAGGGGAGTCAGATTAGTCGAATAGTACTGATCCCAGAGAAAGAAACTTTATATCCTCTTACAGATTCAGTACTTAATCCTTCATTGCTGGATGTTGAATCCTTCATGGACGGCTCTCAGCGTGATCATGATGTAATCCATTTTCCTAGACAGTTCTCCATTTGCCGCTGTCAGAGTCCTCTCCATTTTTTCAATTTGATGGTTAAACCTCGCTTGGCCAGCATTTTGATAGGTTATGTCCATCTTCATCAATTTACGGTACACCAGGACAATCCCAGATCCAATCAGAACGATCCCAATGACCATTACTACGAAGACGTACAGATCTTCGACATCTTCGATGGAAAGATCAGACAGGCACAAGAGTTTCCAATTACTTGTGTCCCTCAAATAGCCCGCAGCAGCCATTTCTGCGGGGCAAACAACCTCCCCCGGGGCACTTTTCCTCGTTGAAAAAATAGTGTCAATTGCGTTCAAAGCCCAGCTTATTAATTCCATAATTTCTTTCAATAATCAGCAGTAGAGACACGCAGACAGACGATAGCAAGCTGGGATCCAGTTAGTTAGGGGAGGAAGGAGCTAAGTCAGAGCAGGAGAGAAGAAAAAGGCGTCTGCTCTCTTTGGAGAGCGGAAGTGACGAGTCTGCAGGAGGGCATCTCCCCTTTTTCTAACTGTGGAAAACTTTCGTGGGCTTCCGGGGATTGACAGAAGCCCAAGCCAGTAGTCTTCCTTCGTGGGTGGGTTTTATAAACTTTAGTCCAATGAACAAACAGTCTTTTGTCTGTAACAACCAATAATATTTAGAGGAATTTTGTCCAGCTGAAGCTGACCTGTGATTGGTGGAACAAGTATGTGACTTGGGGAAACTTTTTTTTTTTCAATCTGAAACACACATCTTAATGCTGAAAATTCATCAATATACTTCTGTATAAAATGTAACCTACTTCAGTGATTCATGCAACTTTATAACTAGTGTTTTTAAATTAACATGCAAGAATAAACATTCATTTAAATATTTTAACATGCACATATTTAAAATCAAGGATTAATATACACTACCGTTCAAAAGTTTGGGGTCACTTAGAAATTTCCTTATTTTTGAAAGAAAAGCACTTTTTTTCAATGAAGATAACTTTAAACTAATCAGAAATACACTCTATACATTGCTAATGTGGTAAATGACTATTCTAGCTGCAAATGTCTGGTTTTTGGTGCAATATCTACATAGGTGTATAGAGGCCCATTTCCAGCAACTATCACTCCAGTGTTCTAATGGTACAATGTGTTTGCTCATTGCGTCAGAAGACTAACGGATGATTAGAAAACCCTTGTGCAATCATGTTAGGTCTGCAATGCTGTAATTGCTGCAAATGGAGGATTCTTTGACGAAAGCAAAGTTTGAAGTAAAAAATTATTATTTCAAATACAAATCATTATTTCTAACCTTGTCAATGTCTTGACTATATTTTCTAATCATTTTACAACTCATGGTGGTAAATAAGTGTGACTTTTCATGGAAAACACAAAATAATTGTCTGGGTGACCCCAAACTTTTGAACGGTAGTGTATTTTTTCAAACCCATTGATTGGTCACAGAATATCAAAGTCCATTTGCTTTTCCATGGTGTCCTGGAAATTATTCTGAGAAATGAAACTTGGAGAAAGAGAGTTTCATGTTCAGTTAATCAGTGTAAGTCAAAAGTGAGCGTCTACTCCAGAGATGTCCACCAGGGGTAGTGTCGAGCTGTGGATACCTAGGGCCTTAGAAAATGCCTTTAAAGTTTGAGATGCCTGTTCTTTGTACACGTTTTATTACCCATAATATGGTCAGGCGAAAGAGCGTTTCCAGTTTATTTATGATGTGAGTTAATACATTGAGAGCATTACTTAGGTATGCTTGTGGTCCTGGGATGAAAAAGCAGTTCTTGACTGGCCTTTTCCTGGGTGAAACAATGTCTTTAAGATGAAGAATAATTTTATTGATTAGCCAAAGCAAGATGATGCTACAGCCCCCCCCCCCCCCGATATCGACGGTGAGTTTTGGTCAACACTGATAGCAATCCTAGGCATCATATTCCAATTTCAAAACTCTTGATCCAACTGCTGAGCTAATGGTTCTGATGTCCATAAGTCTTAAGCTTGTAAACAATATCTTTTCCTAAGTGTAGATCCTTAAATTTGGTTTTCTGAAAAACTTCTCGAAATTTTCAAAATTAATTTGGATATGACCAAATGTAAACACTGTAAAATTGTCTAAGATATACTAAAATCCAGTATATGCCTGTAAAGACTTAAAAGTTCTGGTTCCAAAAGTGCAAACTCGAAGTATGTGGTTTTGACATACTTGAGATGAATGTTTTGGGTTTGCCATAAAATATGTATTAAAAATTACAAAAATAGTTTAAATGTGCACAAGAATGAAAATAGAGTGCAATGAATATATCTATATTTGTATATATGCTTGCATGTACTCAAAAATCTTAGGAATCCAGATCAAAAGCAAAAGTACAGAAATTGTTACTCATATTTGAGGTAGAGGTTTAGGCTAAGCAATATTGAAGTAACTCAAGGAGGTTCAGATTGAATTGGTTTAGCTGGACTAAACCATGGTTCCACAGATGTTCAAATCATAGGGTGTTTCAGGCTTTTATTCTCAAAAACTGAGTGAACATGGGATGTCATCATTGTTCTTTGACTGGCACCGAGAAGTAAATTTGGAATTACTGCAACAAGGATAAGATGATGTGAAAGCATGCTCATCGCTAAAGTGTTAACTGAAAAGCTAATGTTTCTAGCTACCTCTGGGAGTAACAGACACCATCTGTGTGTGAGCATAGTCAACCTTTAATATAAAGAGCAAATAGTTCAAAACCTTGTTGAGTTTGACTAAAGCTTCAGAGCAAGCATTCAAAACCAACACAGTATCTTGCAAGATTTTGGTAATGGTTTGTGGTTTGATTACCTGGTGTTTCGGCTTAGCGGTGTTAACCAAGTTAACAGTGGATGTGCTAAGGCTAACGAGAGGCCCTAACGATGAGGCTGTTATTAAGATAAGATAAGATAAGATAAGATAAGCCTTTATTAGTCCCACAACGGGGAAATTCCAGGATTGCAACAGCACAGGGATAGCAACACTCAGAGCAACAATCAGAAGGCAAGAAAAAAAACAAGCAAGCAAGAGCAGCTAATATACATATGTACATATTACTATAAAATATATATATACACACAGACACACAGTGCAGAGCATTGTAGCTGGATGGAATAAATATATGAATATATGAACACACAGTGCAGAGCATTGTAGCTAGATGGAATAAATATGTAAATATATAAACACCCACAGTACGGAGCATTGCAGCTAGGTGGAATAAATATGCAAGTATATAAACACACACAGTGCGGAGCAATGTAGCTAGATGGAATAATATGTAGATATATAAAAACACAGTGCGGAGCATTGTAGCTAGATGGAATAAATATATAGATATATAAATATAAATAAATATAAACACACCCAGTGCTGAGCATTGTAGCTAGATGGAATAAATATGTAAATATATAAACACACACAGTGCAGAGCATTGTTGCTAGATGGGATGAAACAGCATAACCGTCTACTTGGTTATCCTACATGGTATGATTATGTGCCCATACATATTCTCACCCTCCATAGCGACCGGTATGTTCCTAGTTGTATGCCGGAGGGGACCATTGTGTAAGTCTATTGCATCTTTTGCATTCAAAAAAACTATTAGTTTGTTACGTCTTTTTGCTATCTCTGCGAGCAGCCCTGCTTAGGTTGTACAGTCTGACAGCCGTTGGTAGGAAGGACCTACGAAACCTCTCGGTTGTGCACCTGGGATGATGTAGTCTGCTGCTAAATGAGCTCCTCAGTGCATTCAGTATGTCCTGCATAGGGTGGAACTCGGACTCCAGCAGAGATGACAGTTTAGCCACCGTCCTTCTGTCTCCTATCTCCTCCATCGGATCAAGGCGCTGCCCCAGGACAGAGCTAGCTTTCTTAATCAGTTTGTTCAGTCTCTTCCTATCGGCTGCAGTAATGCCACTGCCCCAGCAGACCACTCCAAAAGTGATGGCTGATGCCACCACCGTGTCATAGAATGACTTCAGCAGCGCCCCTTGTACACCAAAAGACCTGAGTCTCCTCAGCAGGAACAGCCTGCGCTGTCCCTTCTTGTAGAGTGCGTCAGTATTGTGTGACCAGTCTAGTTTATTGTTCAGATGAACACCCAGGTACTTATAGGATGTCACCATCTCGATGTCTGTTCCCTGTATATTTACTGGTGCTGTGAGGGGCTGCCCATGCCTGCGGCAGTCCACCACCAGCTCCTTAGTTTTCCTCACGTTGATCTGGAGGCAGTTCTGATGGCACCAGTCCACGAAGTCCTGGATAAGCCCTCTGTACTCAGCTTCATCTCCATTGGAGATGAGGCCAATGATCGCAGAGTCATCAGAGAACTTCTGTAGATGGCAGTGTGTTGTGTTGTGTGAGAAGTCCGCAGTATAAAGAGTGAACAGGAAGGGAGCCAGCACCATTCCCTGGGGGGGCCCCCGTGCTACTGATGATCGTGTCGGACACACTGTCCCGGGTTCTCACAAACTGAGGCCGGTTCGTGAGGAAGTCCAGGATCCATGATGACAGGTGCTGGTCCACCCCTGCGCGCAGCAGCTTGTCCTTCAGGATCATCGGTTGGATGGTGTTGAAAGCACTGGAGAAGTCAAAGAACATGATCCTCACCATATTCCCGGGCTTCTCCAGGTGGGACAGAGAACGGTGAAGGAGGAAGATCACCGCATCCTCCACCCCAATGCCATGCTGGTAGGCGAACTGGAGTGGATCCATCGCTGGTTCCACCAGGGGGCGGAGGTGAGCAAGGAGCAGTCTCTCCAGGGTCTTCATCAAGTGGGACGTCAAGGCCACCGGTCTGTAGCTGTTCAGGTCTTTGGGGTGGGAAGTTTTTGGTACAGGTACCACACAAGATGTTTTCCACAGCTGTGGTACCCTCCCCAGTTTCAGGCTCATGTTGAAGATATATGTCACAATCCCACACAGCTGGTCTGCACAGGACTTGAGGAGCTTTGCGCTGATGCTGTCCGGTCCCGGCGCCTTCCTCACTTTGATCTTCCTCAGCTCCGTCCTCACCTGGGTCTTGGTCAGGGTCAGGATGGGGGGCTGTGTGTTGGGAGTGGGGGGGGGGGGTGTTGGTGGAGTGGGGAGTGGGCAGCAGGACTTGATTTCTTTAGAGGCAGCAGTGGTTGTTGTGCAGACAGGGGGGAGGGCGGTTGGTCAAATCTATTGAAAAACAGATTCAGGTTGTTCGCCCACTCCCTGCCCCCCGTGGCCTTGGGGGAGGTATTCTGGAGCCCCGAGATGGTTTTGAGGTTTCTCCAGACCCCGCTGATGTCGCTCTGTTGCAGCTTGTCCTCCATCTTCTTCCTGAAGCTGTCCTTGCCTTCTCTGATCTTTCTCCTCAGCTCCCTCTGTACGGACTTCAGCATCTCCCTGTTCCCCGACCTGAAGATCCTCTTCTTCTCTCTCAGAAGTGTTTTTATCTCAGGGTTGATCCAGGGTTTGTTGTTTGAGTGACGCCGTATGGTCTTGGTGGGAACGGATTTGTCCACACAGAAGCTGAGGTAGTCCGTGAAGGTGTGAATGAGGCCATCGATGTCCTCACCATGTGGATCGCAGAGCTGCTTCCAGGCGGTGGCTTCAAAACAGTCCTTTAGAGTGTCCATTGTCTCCTCAGACCATAACTCCACAGTGTGCATGGCCGGAGGTTGTCTGTGCACTAGGGGTTTGTACACCGGCCGGAGATGAACCAAGTTGTGATCCGATCTCCCGAGTGGGGGGAGTTGTGATGAGGTGTACGCCTCCTTAGTGTTTGCGTAGAATAAATCCAGTGTTTTATTGTCTCTAGTGTGGCATGTGACATACTGGGTGAACGTGGGTAGAATGGGAGATAGTGAAACATGGTTGAAATCGCCTGAGATGAGGAGAAGAGCATCTGGGTGTTCTGTCTGCAGCCTGTTGGTTACTGAATGGATGACGTCACACGCTGTCCCAGCGTTCGCCGTCGGATTTGCATAAACAACAATGCAGATCACGTGTGAGTGTTCTCTCGGGAGATATGTAGGCTGCATGCTAACAGCTAGCAACTCAATGTCTTTGCTGCAGTGTCGTTGTTTAACAGTGATATGTCCCGGTCTGCACCAGTTGTTGTTAACATACATTATCACTCCACTTAAGAATCCATCTAAAGATTGTTGGCTTTTTGTCTTGACTCTGTCCAGTTCTGACTGGGTAACAGTAGGTGTGATTGCTAGGTAGAGGGCTAAACTGAAAAACAGGAGGGCCATCATCCTGGCAAATAGATAAAAGTGAGTGATTTTGGATTTCAACCTTCTTGTTTTTTTTGTTTTTTTGTTTTTTTTTTTTTGATACCTGATTGGCAAATGAAAATTATTCTCAGAAAATTATTCTCAGAGGTGGAACAATTTCTTTGGGAGACTGAACTGTAAACCTTATAAGTTTAATCACCTTTAGTGGGAATTTTGATGTTGTTAGCTCAAGCTAATGGTGTTGGATGTTTTGTGTGTACTATTTGAGAATAGTAAGTTGATTGAAATGTATTAGATTTTTACAGAGGGCTTTTAAGATTAGTTTGAGGGATAATTTGGTTTTAATTTACCCTTTTCTTTTGGAAGTTTTGATGCAGTTAACTGATTGGTTTGGAGAAATTTGACTGAGTGTACCTGAGGCTAGTAGTTAGCTAACAGTTATTTTTCGGACATAGGCCTGATTTTAATCGTATTTATGGACTTTCTTTGACAGTGTCAATGAACAGTGGTTCATTGGAAGCAGGAATACGATTGCCATTATGTAGCTGTAGAGAAAGTTGTGTCGCAGGAAGTGGTTTCAATTTCAGTATGTCATAGGTATTAGATGCAGGGAGCGCGTGTACAGTTGTATCCGACCGGTGTTTGACGGTTTTATGGATCAATTTGGTCACGAGCTTGAGTAAATTTGCACCTAGCGTTTGCAAAAATTGGGTCCATCGTCGCGTAAACTTGAGGTTGCAGGGGGTCTAGAGAGCCGGTTGGTGTGGCTCTTGTGACCACAGAGGCATCAGGGGTGGGTGGGATTCAAAAGGTGACACTAATGTTCAGTCAAAGGTATCAAAGGAGCCATGTGGAGCTTTCTGCTTGGCCAGTGAGTTCCCAAGGTCATTTGCTTCCTTTGCTTGACCTTGTATTTGAAGGTGACTTTTGACTTCTTGATGACAGTACTCACCTTGGTTTTTGCGGTCGCTTTCAGTCGGTTGCGATTGTTCCAACAGTGCTAGTTGTGTGAGACTTGGGGTGTCCAAAGTGTTCAGAACAAAGAGTCTTGAAATCAATCAGTGGCTCAAAACGGTTCAGTAGGTCTTTGCTGATGAGCAATGGAATGGTGTCAAGCTTGGACACATAGACTAGATGTGTCAAGGTCATTGGTCCAATGGAGATTTTTACCAGTGATATGCCCAACAGGGTTGTTTTAGTGAGCGCATATGGTTGCACGGCTAATGAACAGGGTTGCAGTTTTAAATCTTTGTGAGCATGGTTAGTGGCTACATGTAGTTTGTCAAAAAGGTTGTGTGACATAAGAGTGATGTCAGCGGCGGTGTTTAAAACAGTGTCCTGACACATCACATCTTCAAAGGTCAGTGGAAGGTAGAATTTCCGTGCAATAACAACACTGGACTGTGTTGAGTCCTTTGGTTTTTCTCCATTTGTAGGAGGAATTTTCTTCTTGCCTTTTCTTTATTTGGAGCGTTTGTTCTGAGTTGGCATAGCTGATATAGCTAGGATGTCAGCAGTTCTATTTTCTTTGTTGCTTTGAATCTCTGCTTGGAGGTGTTTGACAATTTCAATATCTTCCCTACTGAGAGGAGTTTCTTCTTCCTTCCAAGGTTTGTGATAGGTCTCTACTTCTGAGCTTCTGTGATGAGATGGAGACCATTTGTCATGGTTATGCGTGTCTTCGTATTGGTATCTGTCATCATTGTGGTCCGTACTGTGCTCTCGTGACCTATCCGGTGGATATGGTCTATGACGGCAGTTGGGTTTTCGCAGAGTTGGTCCTAAGTGAGATCCAGAGGACCTAGTTTGGTTTTGACCTTGATGGGGTCGGTTGGAAAAATGTTTCAGCTGTTTATGTACTTGCAGTGTAGGAAATGGAGTAGAGTGAGGGGCTCCTACCAACTCTAAGGTGTTGGATGCATCGCTGATAGCAGCACTGTGGCAGGCTCAGCATGCTTGTTGCGGCTTTGTTGCTGTTTTTTGGAATGCATAGCGTGTGAACTCTCTCAGCTGCCTTATTGAGCTTGACCTTGGGTTAGCTGTAACTCCAAGGTGATGACTCACATTGGGATGGAAGTTTTGGATGAAGGGGGTCTTGAAATTGTGGTCTTCTTCCATCCCTGGTGTATTTTGAGATCCGAAATATGCAAGGAGAAGTCTCTGATAGTATGCCTGTGGAAACTCTGAGCGTCCTTGCTTTACGGCCAGGGCTGCGGTTAGCCCTGCTTGTAGGCAGTTGTTGGAGAACTCCTTTTCAGTGGCTTCACAGAGCAGTATGTAGTCTGCTTTGGTGTTTGTCGGCTGTCTGTCTATGAATTTTGATACTGACCTGTTAGATGTTAGTTTAATTAAATAGATGCAATCATCAACCATAGCATCAGGATACTTACGTAGGTAGTAATCAATGTCCTGTAAATAAACTTTGGTATCAGGTGAAGCCGTAGGACCTGGATCAAATTTTGTGACATTTCGTGTGATCTTGTCAAGGTCGCGGTCTGAAGGGGCACACACACACACTGTCCACGTGACCATCTGTACTCAGAACGGGAATCGGGTGAGGGAGCGCGGTGGACATCCCAGTCTTTATGTGCTTCCTTTAGGAGCTGTTGACATTCCTTGTAGTCATTCTTCACATTTTCAAGTTGACCTTCAACTCTTCTGAGTTCCTTCTTTGTGTCTTGAAGAGCATCTTCAAGTTCACTGTTCTATTGGGGAAGCAAGTCATTGTCTTGCACCAACCATTTATTTCTTAACTCTGCATGGTCCAACTCTTGTAACGCTTCATCAAGTTGATCTTGAGTCTTATTGTTCTTCTCTTGAGATTGTTCCAAATTTTCTTTCAGTGTTTCTTTCTCTTCCTGGAGAGCAAGGATTGTTGATTGCTGATTTGCTAGCTCGCTCTTGGCTACTTTTAATCTCGCAGCTAATGCTAGCGTTGTGGCGGCATGAAATAATAAGCGGCGAACTGAGAGTTTTTGAGGGAGTTTATTAATCATACCGCCATCACAGAACTCACCCCAGCGCCGTGCAGGCGTGCCGGAGCGAGCTCTCAGGCTCTCAGGCAATCGTGTTGTCGGTTGAGCAGTCGTCAGAGAGAGAGAAAGAGTTACAGAGCGATGCAGTTTAAATACCCCACTACAGACAATGCATTCACAGCAGTAGGCATGGACATTTGCATTTGAGAGTCACCCACATCAATAGGAGGATTACTGACAGGAAGACATTTGCATTTGAGAGTCACCCATAACAATTGGAAGATTACTGGCAGGAAAAAGCTAGACAAAGGGAGGCTGCCTATTGATATCAATACACACATCTCATTGTTCTGCCAATTGCTCCAGCTGAGCGCTCTGCTTGTCCCAGTCTGTTGTGGGGGTCACCCACAGCGTGAACTTACCTAACACACTGGTGAGGTCCCTGCCTTCTGGTGGCTTTTCAGTGTGGTAATCCAAAAGGTCTTCAGTGAGTCACTTCAGATCTTTGGGCAGTGTTTTCTTGACCCGTGTTGTGAAGCTAGAAATAAAATCAGTCCATCCTTCCAATGTTGCTTGGAGATCATCAAGTTTGGTAAATCCATCGGTTGTCTATTGAACCACCGTATTTTACCGTTTGTTATTAGTTAGCTTAAAAATCAACTTGTTGATTATAGTTAATTTGTTAGTCAAGGATCAATCTTGAGTGTTTTATTTTACAACAGTGTTAGTTAAAAGTTCTTTTAGAATTTGTTCCAACTTGTAGGCTTGTAATGTGGGAAATAGAATTTTAAAATCATTTAGAAATGTGGAGATATTTCAATTATTTGTTTAAACTGTATTTTGATAAATAAAGTTGAACAGAAATTGAGTTGAATTTGTGTTTTACAAACCAAAACAAGAATTTAAATTGTGTGGATTGACTTTTCTTTGATTTTCAGAGCTTAGTATTGGAATGGTCATCAATAACTAGCTTTGGAATTTTGCCGAATGTCACTTTGAAAGTGAGAATTTTATTTACAAAAAGGAACAAAAAAACCCAAACAAACAGAAAAGGTTAAATCCTTTAGAGATTTAAGGTTATAAGCTTCCACTTTCTTTTAAAATTAAGGCTTTCCTTTTGTTTTTATTTGTTAAAGCCTATTTTCATTTGAAGCTTTAAATGTTTTAAATACTTACAGATTAGAAAACAAGTGAATTGCTTTGTATATTTTGGTACCAAGGATTTCTTAGGATTAAAGCTAATGGTGATTTATTTGATATCTATAAAATGTCACGGCTGGCCCTCACGAGCCAGCATAAGACGCCTCAGTTCAGTAAGTTGCAGTTCAGTTCCTTTATTTATAAAGCACAGGACTTAGGTGTACAACATAACTTTGCCACGCAGGCTTCGTTACACAACACAACATAAATTCACAAAAGAGAGTTATGGCAGTGACGAGGAGCTCTCGTCTGCCGTAGTTAGGAAGGAACGTCAGCGAGGGAGAAGACAGTTCCAAATAAATCACTTACATGCAGCGGGATACGTCGAGGAACCCAGGGAGCATGTGGTAAGGAGACAGGGGAAAGTCATAGGACTTCTGACGAGACAGCCGCGCCGTCCAGTTCACTCGCACTGACATTTAAAGCCAGCTGCTCATGATTGGAAACTCGGCACAGCTGCCCAGGTTCTGACAGCTGAGAGCTCCCGAGCGTCTGGCCAATCAGAGCCCGGGAAACCCGTGTGACGACACCAGCTGTCAAAAGCTGACAGGGATGAGGAATAACCCGAGCGCGGACAAAGCGCTCGGGATATGACAGGGCCCCTCCCTCTACGCGAACTCCTGGTCGCGCGCAACATCCAGACCCCCCCACCCCACCCCAGGGAAGGTGGAGGGGGAAGCAGGTGGAGGGAGAGCAGGGCCAACTCACAACAAGGGGGCAAAAACATCGGGGAAGGGAGGGAGAGAGAAAAAAAAGGCAGAAACCGTACATAAACGGGGACAAAGATGAATAAAAAGAAAAGCCAATGCTAGATTGACATCACTCACATAACCACAAAAAAGAAAGCCAAGATGAGGGTACAAGGAACACCAGTCAATACCACAAGGCAGGATCAAGGAAATAAAAGGACAAATAATACCTTCTTCTCCAAGTTAGTGTACAGAAAACCGTCAAAACCAAAAGACAACACAGGTGCCAAAAAAAAAAAAAAAAGAGAACTAGACCCGAGTAAGGGAGTAACATAGGAAATAAACAACCACACCCTAAAGAAACATGCAATACTCATGATAGCCATGGCAAGAGAACATATGTCCGTCCACGGAAAACAGTCACCTCAAACATGAAGTCCAATCCCCAGTGGGGTATTTCAGTCACAAGACAGTGGTGGGGCAAGAGAAGGAGAGGAAAAAAAAAAAAAAAAACCCATTCGGGAATAGAGTAAAACAACTCCACTCAGGAGGCCTCCCAGCACCCAGCATCCAGGCCGCCAGCAAAAGCAGCGGAACGTGCCCTAACGGCCCAGCCAAACCCCGGGCCGAGGGAAACCATGTCTCCGGCGGGCGGACCAGGGCGCCAAAAGAACCATCCAGCTTGTCAGGAGGCCGGACCCGGACGCCAAAAGGAAAGAGCCGGTCACCGGGTGGTCGAGCAGTATCGGCCTGCCAACAGAATGGCTGGGGGAAGGTCGGCGAACCGGGCCAGCCGGAATTTACCCCCGCAGTCTCAAAGGTGGGGAAAAAGGGGCCACGGCGAGGACGGGGCATGGCCTGGAAAGCGCTCAGCGGCGTGTCAGCTACACAGTCTCCAGAACCCACCTGGGTCAAAATGACCATGGTGCCGAGCTCCGATTGAGCGAGAGCGGCACCCGCGTCGGACCCCGATTGGGCTGGAACCCCCATGACGTCAAGCTCCGATCGGGCGAGAGCAGCACCCGCGTCGGACCCCGATTGGGCCGGAACCCCCATGACGTCAAGCTCCGATCGGGCGAGAGCAGCACCCGCGTCGGACCCCGATTGGGCCGGAACCTCCATGACGTCAAGCTCCGATCGGGCGAGAGCAGCACCCGCGTCGGACCCCGATTAGGCCGGAACCTCCATGACGTCAAGCTCCGATCGGGTGAGAGCAGCACCCGCGTCGGACCCCGATTGGGCCGGAACCTCCATGACGTCAAGCTCCGCTTGAACCGGCGGAGCACTCCTGGTGGACCCCATGCCGAGAGCCGGACCCTCCAAGGTGGCACCAAGAGCAGGTTCGCCTCCAGTGACCCTGGGGAGAGGCTCAGAGGGACAAAAGGAACCGGGATCAGGATCACCGGCAGCGGCAGGGCCCGACGAGACAGGCTCGAGCGCAGCAGACGGCTGCACCCGGCTCGCCCCCCCCGAGAGACAGGCAATAATGCTCCAGAAAGAAGAGGAGGGATAGAAAATAGAGCACTTGCCTGATCTCGGGTTCTGCCGCCATCCAGGACTTCGATGCTCCGGGTTCAAACGGGAGGAGGTCGTCGTCTGGTTCCCACTCCGTCGCGACGTCATCCGCCCCTGGAAGAGGGGCTCTTGCAGCTCGAGGACCCCCCGACGTCATCGTCCATGCTGGCAGTTCATGCGGCGTGGAGGTGAGGGGCTCTCGGCCCGCTGGATCGGACTGTTCATCTGCGGAGTCCCGGGGACGCTCCGTCGTCGGCACAGGCTCCAACCAATCGTCCGACCTCCTCTACCCAGAAAATGGCTGCGGGGCTGGGGTCTTCTGCCCGAGGGCCGCAGGCTCACTCCTCGTCTGGTGACGCTCCTCAGAGGTCGAAGCGTGCTCAGCAGGGGGAGACACAGAGGCAGCGGGTTTAATTAACATATCAGCAGGGAGTTGAGGCTCGGGGGGCTGCAAACCCCGAGCCTCACCCCCAGGAGTCAGACAGAACAAATCACTATTAGATGGAAAAAAGTGAACTTGAACTTGCCTGGCTCCCGGAGGAGCGGTGGAACCTGCCGTTGGGAACGTCATTCCATCCTCCTCCCACCGGGTGGTGGCCGGAAACTCTCTTGGAGGGGAGGGGGCCACTCGGGATGGTGTAGCCGCGCTGTCCACTGGAGCAAAACTTCTCAAACTCCCAGCCGCTGGAGAAGGCGTCAAAGCGGAGGGGGCAACAGCCAAGTCAGGCCGGGCGTGATGCGCTGACAGCTCAGCGGGGAAAGCAGGCCCGGGGGGAAAGGCTGCTGGGGTCTCCTCCAGGTGAGACGCCGAAGAGACAGCAGTGGGATGAATGGGGTCAGCCCAGTGAACCGGAGCGGATTCCGGAGGGGAGTCACGCTGAGAACGTCTCTGGCCACGGTGTCGACGTCTACGACGGGCCCCGGATGGTGCGAACTCCAGGACTGGATCGAGGGAAGGATCCGGATTCCAGAGCGGGCAGCGGGAGCTCCGATCACTCCGCCTTTGGCCTCGTTCCTCCTCGATCTCCTGGAGCACCTCGCGGTGGACGGCGATCTCTTGTCTCCTCGCTTGGACGTCCAAGTGGTCGGTGTAGCGGGAAGACAACCGGTCGAGCATTCTCTCAGCGCAGTCCAGGTAGTAGTGCGCTTCGGATGAGTCGTCAAGGCTGGCGGAAGCGCTGATGAAGTCATCCACCTCCTCCAGCGCCTCAGGCAGCTGGAGCCAGAGATCACTCCACCTTGCAGCCTCCTCCTCTTCGTACATCAGAATTGTCTGGCGTTGGGCAGCGATGTCGAGTCTCCTCGCGTCGACCTCGGGGTGACCGTTGTAGCGGGAAGGCAGACGGTCAAGCACCTCCTCAGCCCGGTCTAAATACCACTGTTCATCGGGCTGATAACCGAGGAGAGGAGGGGCGAGGGAGGTGTCTGGATACCCATCGAGGTCGGAGGCGATAATGAGGATTTCATCTACCTCCTCCAGCGCCTTGGTCAGCAGGACGTGGGAACCCCGAGAATGACTCCGCTGAGATGGCATATTACCAACGCCGCGTACCTGGACAGGAAGGACAAAGTTCCCAGAACGCAACTTACTGAGAACGGCGTCTCCTTCTGGCGGCTGTCTACTGTCACGGCTGGCCCTCACGAGCCAGCATAAGACGCCTCAGTTCAGTAAGTTGCAGTTCAGTTCCTTTATTTATAAAGCACAGGACTTAGGTGTACAACATAACTTTGCCACGCAGGCTTCGTTACACAACACAACATAAATTCACAAAAGAGAGTTATGGCAGTGACGAGGAGCTCTCGTCTGCCGTAGTTAGGAAGGAACGTCAGCGAGGGAGAAGACAGTTCCAAATAAATCACTTACATGCAGCGGGATACGTCGAGGAACCCAGGGAGCATGTGGTAAGGAGACAGGGGAAAGTCATAGGACTTCTGACGAGACAGCCGCGCCGTCCAGTTCACTCGCACTGACATTTAAAGCCAGCTGCTCATGATTGGAAACTCGGCACAGCTGCCCAGGTTCTGACAGCTGAGAGCTCCCGAGTGTCTGGCCAATCAGAGCCCGGGAAACCCGTGTGACGACACCAGCTGTCAAAAGCTGACAGGGATGAGGAATAACCCGAGCGCGGACAAAGCGCTCGGGATATGACATAAAATTTCTTTTTTACAGAATAATCAATGTTTGCCTTTTGACTATTCCCTCTTTTAAACTGGAGAAAAGTTTTTTGTGAGTTGGTTAAATGTTTTCCTTTTCCTGTGGAGAAAACATGAACCAAGAAATAACACAGTGACTTTAAATAGCACCTAGAGCTTCTTTTAAGTGTTAATTGCTTAATATGGTTTCCTAAATTTGAAAAAAAAAAAAGATAGATATTCAGTGAATCACTAAATTTTTGCTAAAATGCACAGGGTTAATCCTACTTTAAGATCACTCTTGAATAAACATTAGCATTTTTTAGAATCCTTAAGCTACAATGGGTTTTCTGTGGGAGGGATTCACACAATGCCACATTTAAAAAATAGCAAAATAAACACACATATAGCTTCAAAGTTTGCGATTTTTTTTTCTTAAAAATGTGTATGTTTGCTTTTAACTTAAGATTACAATATCAAATCAAATCAAACTTTATTGTCATATTGCTGTACATACAACTGTAGTGCAGGCAAGATGAAATTGCGTTTCTCTCGGCATCCATATAAGAAGCAGCATGACTTAAGACACATTCCCACATAGCTCCCCCCCCCCATCCATTCACACATCCCTGAGACTTACTTGGGGAAAAAAAGAATAACTAACTATAATATACAAAATGTCCGTAGGTGCAGTAGTGTGTATGAGAGATTCCGGGTCAACTGTTCAGCATCCTGACAGCTTGTGGAAGGAAGCTGTTGATCAGTCTGGTGGTTCTGCCTCCGATGCTCCGCAATCGTTTACCAGATGGAAGAAGTTCAAAGTGTTTATGCAGAGGGTGAGAACGGTCCTTGACAATGTTCAGTGCCCTGCTCCTACAACGGTTCTGAAAAAGTTCTTGGACAGAGGGGAGGGAGACTCCAATTACCCTCTCCGCCCCCTTGACTATCCTCTGCAGGGCTTTTTTGTCTGACATACTGCAGCTGGAGTACCATGTAGCAATGCAGTACGTCAGAACACTCTCCACCACACCTCTGTAGAAGGTCCTGAGGATGCAGATGGGGAGAGAGGCCTGTTTGAGTTTCCTCAAGAAGTGCAGTCTCTGCTGAGCCCGCTTCCTGATCTCCAAGGAATTCTTGCTCCAGGTCAGGTCCTGCGAGATCTGCACTCCGAGGAACTTGATGTTCTCCACTCTCTCCACTAAACGGCCACCGATGCTGAGGGGGGCATGCTCAGGCTGCGACAGCCGGAAGTCGATAATCATCTCCTTCGTTTTGTCCACGTTGAGTACCAGATTGTTCTCCCTGCACCAGCCCTCCAGGTCTCTCACTTCTTCCCTGTACATTGATTCCTCATCCCTCTAGATAAGTCCCACCACCGTGGTGTCATCTGCAAACTTAATAATCTGGTTCCCCTCATGTCTGGATACACAGTCATGTGTTAGAAGTGTAAACAACAGTGGACTGAGTACACAGCCTTGAGGGGATCTGGTACTCAGCGTGACAGACTTGGAGAAGTTGTTTCCAACCCGGACAGACTGAGGTCTCTCAGTCAGAAAATCCAGGATCCAGAGACATGTGGCGGTGTTCAGACCGAGAAGGAGTAATTTCTCCATCAGTCTCTGGGGAATAATGGTGTTGAATGCTGAACTGAAATCAATGTACAGGAGTCTGGCGTAGGTGTCTTTCTGGTCCAGGTGGGTGATGACAGAGTGAAGGGTGGTGACTATAGCATCCTCCGTGGAGCGGTTTGAACGATATGCAAACTGGAGCGGGTCGTGTGATGCAGGGAGGCAGGCTGTAATGTGTGGTTTGACAAGCCGTTTAAAACACTTCATCACAATTGGTGTCAGTGCAACAGGACGATAGTCATTCAAACAGGAAACCACTGGTTTCTTTGCCACCGGTACAATGATAGAGGTCTTGAAGCATCTGGGAACGATGGCCTGACTCAGGGAAATGTTATAAATGTCAGTCAGGACATCCGCCAACTCGCTCGCGCAGTCTCAGAGCACACGTCCCGGAATGTTGTCTGGACCTGCAGCTTTGCGTGGGTTGACTCTGGTTAGGGTCCTCCGTGTGTCCGCTGTGTTGATGGTAAAAGCTGGTCCGACTGAGGGTGGGGGAGGGCCAGCCCTCCCTCTGATTGTCGAGTTTGATGCTTCAAAACGTGCAAAGAAGTCGTTAAGCCTGTCTGGAAGCGAAGCGTCATCATCATCGACCCCCTGCCTAGGCTTAAAGCCCGTCAGTGTCCGAACTCCCTGCCACATCTGCTTGGTGTTCCTAGTGTCACAGAGGTGTCCCTGGATTTTCTCCGCATAGGCGCGCTTTGCCGCCTTAATTCCCTTAGAAAGCGCAGACCTGGCTGAGTGGAGGGCGATCCTGTCCTTCGCTCTGAAGGCTGCATCTCTTGCTGTGAGCAGCGAGCGCACCTCTGCAGTCATCCAGGGCTTATGATTACCCCGCATAGTGATGGACTTCACTGTCGTGAAATCCTCTGTGCACTTCGCGATGTAGCTGGTGACCGAATCAGCATACTCCTCCACATCTGTCCTGTCTTCCTGGGAGGCTGCTAGTTTGAAGATCTTCCAGTCTGTGTGCTGAAAACAGTCTTTCAGTGCAGGGGTTGCACTCTCTGGCCAAATCCTGATTTGTTTCACTGCTGGCCTGCTGCGCTTCAATAAAGGTTTGTAGGCAGGCAGCAGCATCACGGATATGTGATCAGAACGGCCGAGATGGGGGCGGGGTATCACCTTATATGCATCTGTGTTCGTGTACACTAAGTCCAACATATTCTCTCCTCTGGTCTTAAAGTCTACACATTGTTTAAACTTGGGGAGCATATGCGGTTACATAAGTGATTAAATACATTGTGGATGCTTTTATGTGTTCCTACTGTATGCATATCTATGCAGTGTATGCATATCCTGTCGTCGGCCTCCGTCGGTCTATGATGGCCATGGAAGAGAATCCTAAACGTCTACTCTGCTGGAACAGCACCGCCTGTGGCTGAACAGGCCGATGCGCGAATGACAGTCCCTGTCACACAGGTCACACTTGTGGGTGGTCTCCGTGCTGCTGGGTCTGTGGCGGTTCTTCCTGCGGGTCCTTTTTTCATCTGCTGCAGCAGTCAGTCTCTCTTCACCCGCCCTGAGCTGTCTGGTCAGGGTGCCTCTCCATTTGGAGCGGTCCATTGCAAGGTCCTCCCAGCGCTCTGTGTTGATATCCAGGGCCTTCATGTCTCTCTTGCAGACGTCTCTAAAGCGCAGCTGTGGGCGGCCAACGTCTCTCCTGCCAGTTGCCAGTTCTCCATAGAGGACGTCTTTGGGGATTCTGCCATCCTCCATACGGTGAACGTGGCCTAGCCAGCGGAGCCTGCGCTGCCTGAGTAGAGTGAAGATGGAGGGAAGGCCGGCGCGGGACAGAACTTCTGTGTTGGGCACTTTGTCCTGCCAGGATATGTCCAGGATGTGGCGAATGCAGCGCAAGTGGAAGGAGTTCAGTCTCTTTTCCTGCCGGGCGTATGTTGTCCACGTCTCACTCCCATAGAGCAGTGTGCTGATGACGCAGGCGTTGTACACTGCCATCTTCGTCTTGACAGAGAGTTTGGGATTCTCCCACACTCGTGTGGTGAGGCGAGCGAGTGTGAAGGCTGATTTTCCAATCCTCTTGTTGATCTCTGTATCAAGGGAGAGGTTGTTGCTGATCGTGGACCCCAGGTACATGAACTGATTCACGACCTCCAGCTTGTAGTCATCAATGGTGATGGTTGGTGGTGCTTCCGTGTCTTGCGCCAAGACGTTAGTCTTCTTCAGGCTGATGGTAAGCCCGAAGTCCTTGCATGCCTGGGAGAAGCGGTCCATCAGGGTCTGAAGCTCCTGCTGTGTGTGGGTTGTGACTGCAGCGTCGTCTGCGAACAGCATGTCTCTGATTAGAGCCTCGCGTACTTTGGTTCTGGCTTTCAGGCGGGCGAGGTTGAAAAGCCTGCCGTCAGATCTTGTGTGCAGGTAGATTCCCTCTGTTGCTGTGCTGAAGGCATGCCTCAGGAGCATAGCAAAGAAAATCCCAAAGAGGGTTGGCGCAAGTACACAGCCCTGTTTCACTCCGCTGCATATATTGAATGGCTCTGAGACGTTGCCATCGTGCTGCACTATCCCCTGCATGTTGGTGTGAAACGATTCGATGAGGCTTTGCAACTTTGGTGGGCATCCTATCTTTGGCAGGATCTTGAAAAGGCCCTCTCTGCTGACCAGATCGAACGCTTTGGTGAGGTCGATGAAGTCGACGTACAGAGGCATGTTCTGTTCTCTGCATTTCTCCTGGA
Source organism: Pholidichthys leucotaenia (assembly GCA_020510985.1). Classification (NCBI taxonomy): domain Eukaryota; kingdom Metazoa; phylum Chordata; class Actinopteri; order Cichliformes; family Pholidichthyidae; genus Pholidichthys; species Pholidichthys leucotaenia. The sequence goes on from CM035838.1 coordinate 491,794,304, forward strand.
GTTGGTGGATGGAGAATATCATGTCTACCGTCGATCGCTCAGCGCGGAAGCCACACTGAGACTCGGGGTAGACACGTTCGGCAAGCTTCTGTAGACGAACGAGAACAACTCGTGCGTAGACTTTGCCAACAACGCTGAGGAGGGAAATGCCCCTGTAGTTGTTGCAGTCGCTTCTCTCCCCTTTGTTTTTGTAGAGGGTGATGATCTTGGCGTCCCTCATGTCCTGTGGTACGGCACCTTCCTTCCAGCACTGGCAGAGGACGTCATGCAATGGCAGCAGTAGGGCGGTCTTGCAGTGCTTGATCAGGTCAGGGGGTATACCGTCGTTGCCTTGCCAGCGGCCAAGCTATCAATGGCCTTACTGAGTTCGTCGATGGTTGGCTCGGCGTCAAGTTCATCCATGGATGGCAGGCAGTCGATGGCATCAAGGGCTGACGGTGTCACGGTGTTCTGTCTAGAGTAGAGGTCGGAGTAGTGTTCCACCCATCTCTCCATCTGCTTGTTCTTCTCTGTGATCATCTCCCCAGTGGAAGATTTGAGGGGGGCCGTCTTGCTCTGAGCCGGACCAAGTGCTTTCTTGATGCCATCGTACATACCACGGATGTTCCCTGTTATGGCAGCAGTTTGAATGTCTTGGCTGAGCTGAGTCCAGTACTCGTTGGCACAGCACCGAGCAGTCTGCTGAACTTTGCTTCTCGCAGCCCTGAGAATCTGGAGATTCTTCTCGTTTGGGTACTTCTTGTACTCAGCAAGTGCTGAGTGCTTGGCTTCAATGACAGGGGTCATCTCGGTCAACTTGGCATCAAACCAGTCCTGTGACTTCGAGGTCTTCCTCTCAAAGGTAGCCAAGGCTGAGCGGTAGATGGTGTTTCGCAGCTCTTCCCACTTCTGCTTTGCAGATTCTCCTCCTTGTGGTACACCAAGTTCCTTCTCAAAGGTGGAGGCAAACTGCTCAACAAGTTCTGGTTGGGCCATCTTGCTGGTGTCAATCCGTGCCTTTCCAGGTTGTCTAGCACGATGGAATTTCTTCAGCTGCAGCTTGACCTTGCAACACACCAATGAATGGTCTGTGTCGCAATCTGCACTCTGGAACGAACGGGTGATTAGCACGTTCTTCAGTGAGGTGCGCCTGGTCAGGATCAAGTCTAGCTGGTGCCAGTGCTTTGAGCGCGGATGTTGCCAGGAAACCTTGTGTTGGGGCTTGGTCTTGAAGAACGAGTTTGTGATGCACAGATCGTGGTATGTGCAGAACTCGAGCAGCCGCTGTCCGTTGTCGTTCATTCTGCCCACGCCAAAAGGTCCCAAGACAGGAGGGCCAGGAGTCGTGGTCAGCACCCACTCTGGCATTGAAGTCTCCAAGGAGAATGAGTTGTTCAGAGTTGGGGATGATCCTGACAGTTGTTGCGAGATTCTCATAGAACTCGTCTTTTGCCTCTGGTGTGGCTGTCTGTGTTGGGGCATACACACTGACGAGGGTGACTGGGCCTTCAGTGGTGTTCAGGCGGAGGGTGAGGAGTCGTGCAGAGCCAGTGCTGCCCAGTTCCACCATCTTCAGCAAAGTGTTCTTCACTGCGAAGCCCACTCCGTGTTCCCTGTGTTCGTCACTGCCCTTTCCCTGCCAGTAGAACGTGTAGTCCTTCTCTCTCAGTGTGCCTGCATCAGCTAACCGTGTTTCCTGGAGAGTGGCGATATCCACTCCCAGTCTCTTCAGCTCATTATTGATGATGGCAGTCTTCCTGGTGTCGTTGATGTCCTTGAGGTTAGCAGCGAGTCCTGTCATCATAGTGCGGACGTTCCAAGTTCCCAGTTTTAGAGTTGGTCTCTTTTGTTTTATTGTCTTGCCTGGTGCGAAGGTTCTCAGCCTGCTGTTTGGATTTCTCCTTATCCCCATGCACCCAATGAGGAAAGCAAGCTGTGGCGGGACAACACCTTATTGGCTGGGGGCTGCCCAGCTTGAGGCGGGCGGTAGCTGTCCAGTGAGATCTGATGATCCCTCCCACCGTCGGGAACAACCCCTGGCGCCACGCTCTACGCCAGTTGAGCAGTGGCTTATAACCGGTAACTGTCATTCCTTGTGTTTTGTCTACGCCAAAGGCGAAGCTGGAGTGTCCTCTCCAGTGATCCGGTGTTCTACCTTCCAGCGTTGGGCGTTGGTAGGATTCAAGCCTGGGCAGGAAGATATGGAGGACAAGATGTTGTCCATGCAGCATGTCCCCCCTCTCCACGTCACTGATGAATCCAAAGGAACAGCAGGGCTGCTACAGTTTGGCACCAGCGCCGTTGCAGGAGCTGCCAGAACGATGTTGAGCACAACAGAGAACTGCCTTAGGGGCTCCGACTCCGGATTTTTCCTCAGGGTTGACTCCCGAAGCCTTTCCCGTGACCGGGTATGCCGCAAGGCAGCAGAGGTTTGAAATCAGGGTTTACCTTCCCCTAGATGGGCTACCTTCCCAGGTTGACGAGCCACCATCTACCCGAAGCATCTGGTTTTAAGGCGCCAGAGATCCGCCCTCGCCCCTTCTCCTATTAGTAAAAGCAGTTCCGCCGAGCTTAGAGACTAAACCACACGGGCAGGCTAGGAGTTGGACTTAGTTGTCAGAGGCTTTTCGAGACGCACGCCATAAGGAGCATTTTATGATTCATATCCTACTGTATGCATATCTATGCATATCTATGCATATCTATGCAGTGTATGGAGTTTCACCACTGGGAAAACTTTCAACAACCAACAAGTTTCTTTTTCGCTTCTTTTTGCATAGAAACTTTAAATTGGTGTTAAATTTAGTTTATTCCGAATAATATGGACTGCTTTGAAGTTACTTTGAAAACTTAATTTGGTTATAAATCGGCTTTATAGATTAAAAGTTAAAAGATGCAGTCCCTATGTTTGACCACAAGATGGAGGCAGTTTTCATTTGCACTCCCAGAAGAGGAAACCCAGTGACATCATTAAGGGTCTCGACTCTAAGATGGTGGCTAAGGGCACTTCACTTTAAGTGGACTAAAGATGGCGTCGCTCGGCTGATTCTACACATGTGCAGTCTGTGCAAAGCCGTTTAGTGACGTGAACGTGAGTGCGTACATTCTCGCGGACCTGGTCTCGCAACAATGAGGCACACCTTGTTCTTCAAAACCGCAGAGTTTGATCTCTCACTGAAAACTTTATTTATGCAAGACTAGTTTACACAATGGTCAGTTCAATGGATTTTCACAGGGATTTCTTCATCTGTGGATTTGAACCAATAGAAAACAAATAGGATTGCTTCGCTATGTATTTCCCAGGCCTATTTTAATTATTCAGCGTGTAATCATGCTTCTGAAGCATACATTAAACAACAAACAAGTGAGCAGAGCAAATTGGGGGAAGCCGTTCCTTCCTATCTCTTGTGATCAGTACACACACACACAACAATATACTGCCCAGTGAGCGGGGGAAGAGTGGCTGAATTCCCCCTCCCCCTCGTGCTCCACAGAAACACACAGAGACACTGCAGCTCCTGGAGCCCAGGAGAGACACACCCAATACACTTCACAACTGTTTTTTTTGTTTGTTTGTTTTAAATATAAGTTTGACCAGACCACACACAGCTTTATGCCTTAATATTCCATTCTGAGTATGTTCAAAGTTGACCAGCTGACACACAGGAGCACCAAAAATATATGTAGCGATATTTGATTTATAATTATGATCAGGTATAAAGATTATATGTTCATCCAGTGTAGAGGATGCCTTCACAGACGAGACTGAGTTTATTTCTCAGGCGAGGTTTATTAAGAGTTTACATTCTCTAACAAGAAGTGTATCTCAGCAAAAAGAGGAGACAGTGTGTGTGTCTCGCAGCAGATGCAGAATCAGAGTGAGTGAATGAGAGGCAGATTTACAGCACAGTGCAGCATATATACTCAACTCAAACAATAGATCAAAGACATTCACAGCAGTCAATCTGGGCATTTGCATATCAGAGGTACAGACAGGATGCATGAACACAATGAATGGATGACACTTTAACCTCACAGCTGTAAACGCAGCATGCAGCGGAAAAACCCAGGAGTGCGAGCTGACTGTCTCTGTGTTGTGGGGGTTGAATTCAAACCGCTACACTGCTCCCCCCCAGAGGGCACGGTAGGGGACCGTGACCTCGATGTTGCAGTTTGGGCAGCGAGCAGGGAAAAGCTCTGTGCAGGAGGAGGGGGAGGGGGGGTAGTACATGCTGACCGGGCGCAGGAAAATCATTCGAGTCGCGCCAAAAGTGTTTGCTGCTCCGCGATGTCCCGTCTGAACATGCGGAGATCAGAAGAAGAAAAAAAATTGTCTCTGACTCCTCCTGTGGCCATGAAGAAAAGCAGGGGCAGCTGTAAGAAAAAAAAAAAGAAACAAACAAAAGCAAAGGGACTGGCGTGTTGGCTTTAGGTGCAGGAGCAACCCCAAAGCCCTCCGGGAACAGCTGACGGCTGAATTCCCCTTGTGTGCCGTGGCTAAGACCATAAAATCCAGTGAACAAGCTGCGGGCCTCAGGTGTACAAGCAAGCCTGAAGGGCCAGTGAGCAGCAGAAGGAAGGCGGTCAGTGAAGCCATTATTGCCCCGTGCGTGGTGTGCCGTCCTCGTAACTCCCCGGTGCGTGCGCAGGGGTTCCGTGCTTGGGTGGGCCGCTGGAGAGGAAATCAGGGTCGGAAACTTGGTGGAGATCGGCACAGTCTGCGCCGAAAAACATCTCTGACGAGCCGTGGCTGCAGATTAGTCATGGTGCGTTCAGGTCCACGTGTGCTTTGTCGGCCATGGGAGTCGCCCGCATGTGCTCTGATGTGGAGGAGCTGCGTGGCCGGTCCCGCATGGATGTGCCGATCTCGGCGAGGGTGCACCATGACGTTCTCTGCCGCTTACCCGGTCTTGGTTGACGTCCTGAGAGCAGCTCGCCCGCCTTGGGCTCTGCGTCGAGGCGGCCAGACCAGTCAGGCCGCTGTGACGGAGCATTCATGCCCGGGTGCTGCGTTCGCTGGCCGCTCGTTTTCTTCAGTCTCGGGTCGCCAGCGTGGCTGTTCAGATCAGAAGGCTGCGTTTGCACAAAACGTGTGCATTCCGGGGTCACCAGTGAAGAGGATGATAAAATAAAGGCAGCGTTGGATTTTTAAGTAGCTTTATTATCACCTGCCTTCATCAGAACTCAGCTCCAGCCCATAGTGTGAGCAGGCTGAAGCCAAATTCCTCAGGCTGTCAAAGAGGAAACAGTGTGTGTGTCTCGCAGCAGATGCAGAATCAGAGTGAGAGAAAGAGAGACAGATTTACAGCACAGTGCGGCATATATACTCAACTCAAACAAGAGATCAAAGACATTCACAGTAGTCAATCTGGGCATTTGCATTTCAGAGGTACAGACAGGATGCATGAACACCATGCATGGATGACACTTTAACCTCACAGCTGTAAACGCAGCATGCAGCGGAAAAAAACCCAGGAGTGCGAGCTGACTGTCTCTGTGTTGTGGGGGTTGAATTCAACCCGCTACACTGCTCCCCCCCAGAGGGCACGGCAGGGGACCGTGACCTCGATGTTGCAGTTTGGGCAGCGAGCAGGGAAAAGCTCTGTGTAGGAGGAGGGGGAGGGGGGGGTAGCAAATGCTGACCGGGCGTGGGAAAATCGTTCGAGTCGCGCCAAAAGTGTTTGCTGCTCCGCGATGTCCCGCCTGAACATGCGGAGATCAGAAGAAGAAAAAAATTAGTCTCTGACTCCTCCCCTGGCCATGAAGAAAAGCAGGAGCGGCGGCAAGAAAAAAAAAAGCAGAGGGACTGGCGTGTTGACTTTAGGGCAGACGTAACCCTACAGCCTCAGGAACCGCAGACAGCTGAATTCCCCTTGTGTGCCGTGGCACATATATAATATATACATATATATATGCTCCGCACTGGGTGTGTTTATATTTATATATCTATATATTTATTCCATCTAGCTACAATGCTCCGCACTGTGTGTTTATATATCTACATATTATTCCATCTAGCTACATTGCTCTGTACTGTGTGTCTGTGTGTGTGTATATATATATTTTATAGTAATATGTACATATGTATATTAGCTGCTCTTGCTTGCTTGTTTTTTTCTTGCCTTCTGATTGTTGCTCTGAGTGTTGCTATCCCTGTGCTGTTGCAATCCTGGAATTTCCCCGTTGTGGGACTAATAAAGGCTTATCTTATCTTATCTTATATAATTTGTATTAATGTATCGGGACTTGAGATTTACTGTGGGTCCAGAGTCTGGGGCCAGACAAAGAACAATCCAGTAGACTCTCATGATGAACATTAGAACAGGGGTCCAGTGTACCCCGCCCGGTATGGGGTTACCGGGGTCCCACCATGGAGCCAGGCCTGGGGGAGAGGCTCAATGGCTAGTGTCTGGTGGCCAGGTTTCTGTCCATGGGACCCGTACAGGCTCAGCCTGAAGAAGTTACATGGGTCCACCCTCCAGTGGGCTCACCACCTGCAGGAATCACCATGGGGGTCCGGTACTGTGTGGATCAGATGGTGGTCAAAGACCTTGGCAGTCTGATCCCAAGCTTCCTAAACTGGCTTTTGGGACGTGGAATGTCACCTGTCTGGTGGGGAAGGAGCCTGAGCTTGTGCATGAGGTTGAGAGATACCGGGTAGATATAGTCCATCTCACCTCAACACACAGCTCTTGTTCTGAAACCAGTCTCCTGGAGAGGGGCTGGAGCTTGTCCTACTGTGGAGTTGCCCTGGGCGAGAGGCGACGAGCAGGGGTGGGTATTCTTGTATCCCCCCACCTTGCTGTTTTCCCTGGTGGACGAAAGGGTTGTTTTCCTGCACCTTCAGGTTGGGAAATGGGTCCTTACCATCATTTGCGCCTATGCACCAAATGATAGTTCAGAGTACCCACCTTTTTGAAGTCTGTGACTGGGGTGTTGGAGGGTGCTCTTCTTTGAGACTCCATTGTCTTTCTGGGGGACTTCAATGTGCACATGGGCAATGACAGTGAAGCCTGGAGGGGGTTGATTTGGAGGAACGGCCTTCCCAATCTGAACCCGAGTGGTGTTCAGTTATTGGACTTCTGTGCTATCAACAGTTTGTCCATAACGAACACCATGTTCAAGCCTAAGGGTGTCCATATTTGAACCTGGCACCTGGACACCTTAGGTTGCAGGTCGGTGATCGATTTTGTTATCGTGCCATCAGACCTGCAACAGTATGTCTTGGACATTGGGGAAAAGAGAGGTGCGGAGCTGTCTACTGATAACCACATGGTGGTAAGTTCGGTCCCATAGCATGGGCTGCACGGTGGTGCAGTGGTTTAGCACTGTGGCAGCACAGTTTTACCCTCGGCCGGGGGATCGCGGGGATCATGAGATCGTGGGTTCGATCCCAGCCCCCGACCAACAGTGAGCTGTGTGGAGTTTGCATGTTCTCCCCGTGTTGCGTGGGTTTACTCCGGGATTTCTCCGGTTTCCTCCCGCATACCAAAAACATGTAGGTTTAGGGCGCTCGCGCACGCAGCGACCGGCAGCCGGTGGCTTGTCACCAGACTGCAAACCAAATCTACCTACGGGTACAAATAAGTAACAAAAAAAAAAAAATAGCAGGGAAGGATTCCATTCAGACCTGGTAGACCCAAACGTATAGTGAGGGTGTGCTGGGAACATCTGGCTGAGGCCCCTGTCCAGGAGGTCTTTAACTCCCACCTCCAGAAGAACTTCAAGAACATTCCAAGGCAGTCTGGAGACATGGAGTCTGAATGGGCCATGTTCTCCACCTCCATTGTTTAAGCAGCAGCCTAGAGCTACGGCCACAAGGTCATTGGGGCATCTCATGGTGGCAACCCCCGAACCAAGTGGTGGACACCAGTGGTGGTGGGGGGGCATTAAGCTGAAAAAGCAGTCCTATCAAGCTTGGTTGGCTTGTGGGACTCCCGAAGCAGCTGAGGTGTACCAGCAGGCCAAGTGGAGTGCAGCTCAGGTGGTTGCTGAAGCAAAAACTCAGGTATGGTACGAGTTCAGTGAGGCCCTGGAACAAGACTTTTGGTTGGCCTCAAAGAGATTCTGGCAAACTGTCCGGCAGCTCAGGAGGGGGAAGCAGCTCTCTGTCCACACTGTGTATGGTGTGGCTGGGGTGCTGCTGACTTTGACTGGGGATATCGTCAGGTGGTGGAAGGAATACTTCGAGGATCTCCTCAATTCCACTGATCCACCTTCTGCAGAGGAAGCAAGACTTGTGGACAAGGGGGATGTCTCACCAATCACAGGGGCTGAGGTCACCAAGGTGGTTAAAATCTCCTTGGTGGCTGGGCCCAGAGGGTGGATGAGATTCCCCCTGAGTACCTCAAGTCCCTAGATGTTGTAGGGCTGTCATGGATGACATGCCTCTGCAGCATTGCGTGGATGTCAGGGGCAGTGCCTTTGGCATTGCAAACCGAGGTGATGGTTCCTCTCTCCAAAAAAGGAGACCAGAAGGTGTGCTCCAACTTGAGAGGGATCACACTCTTCGGCCTCCCTGGGAAGGTCTATGCCAAGTTTACTGGAGAGGCGAGTCTGGCCACTGGTCGAACTTCGGAACCAGGAGGAGCAATGTGGTTTTCATCCTGGCCATGGCACATCGGACCAGCAATTTACCCTCTCGAGAATCCTTGAGGGCTCATGGGAGTTTTCCCATCAAGTTTACCTGTGTTTTGTGGACTTGAAGAAGGCACTCGACCGCGTCCCTCGTGGTTTTTTTGTGGGGGGGTGCTTCGGGAGTATGGGCTATCGGGCTTGTTGTTATGAGCTATTAGGTCTCTCTACAACCATTGTGAGAGCTTTGTTTATATTGCCAACGCTCCGTCAGACTCATTCCCAATGAGAGTTAGACTCCGCCAGGGCTGCCCTTTGTCACCAATCCTGTTCATAATTTTTATGGACAGGATTTCTAGGTGCAGCCAGGGAATGGAGGGTGTCATGCTTGTTGACCACAGGATCTCATCTCTGTTGTTTGCAGATGATGTTGTCCTGCTGGCTTCATTCAGCAATGACCTACGGGTCTTACTGGGACAGTTTGCCGCTGATTGTGAAGCGACTGGGATGAGAATCAGTACCTTCAGGTCCGAGTCCATGGTCCTCAACCGGAAAAAGGTGGCTTGCCCTCTCTGGTTTGGGGACAAGCTCCTGCCCCAAGTGGAGAAGTTTAAATGTCTTGGGGTCTTATTTATGAGTGAGGGGAGAATGGAGTGAGAGATTGACAGACAGATCGGAGCAGCATCTGCAGTGATGCAGATGTTGTACCGGTCTGCTGTGGTGAAAAGGGAGCTGAGCTCTAAGGCAAAGCTGTCGATTTACCAGTCAATTCTATGTTTCCACCCTCACCTATGGTCATGAGCTTTGTGTCATGACCGAAAGAACGAGATCGGGGATACAAACGTCTGAAATGAGCTTTCTTTGTAGGATTGCGGGACTCACCCTCAGACATAGGGTGAGGAGCCCAGTCACCCGGGAGAGGCTCAGAGTAGAACCGCTTCTCCTCCAAATTGAAAGGAGCCAGTTGAAGTGGTATGGGCATCTGATCAGGATGCCTCCTGGACGTCTCCCACTTGAGGTGTTTAGGGCACATCACTCTGGGAGGAGACCCCGGGGCAGACCCAGGACTCACTGGAGAGACTATGTCTCCCAGCTGGTCCGGGAACGCCTTGGTATCGTTTCTGAAGAGCTGGAGCAGGTGGTTGGGGAGAGGGAAGTCTGGGCTTCTCTGCCTGAACTGCTGCCTCCACAACGCAGACCTCCGGAGAAGCGGTAGAAGATGGATGGATGGATGGATGAATAATATAACAGTAAAATGTCACGAACATGACAATAGTGTGTCAGTAACATAACAATAGAGTGTAATTAACATGACAATAGTGTGTCACTAATATGAATGAATGAATGAATGAATGACTGAATGAATGAATCTTTATTTTGGATAGATTAAAAGTACAGATTAAAAGAAACTGAATAATATAACAAAGGGGGAAAGAAAATCCAACAAGGTCAAATTAGACAATAACTCCTCTGATTCTACAGTTCAACATCAGTTATCCGAAATGGGTGATGGCTGAAGCTGCAGCTTATATTGCCCACCCATGTTCCATCCAAGAATTCAAAAGAAAAACAAAACAAGAGCGATTACAATTCAGAACAAAGCTAAGACAAAATGTGACAAAAAACTAAGCAACAACACAACACAGACTGGATATGACAATCCTTATGTGAGTTTACATGTCATCTTGTATATATGTTTGGAGTATTTCTTCCTTTAGTTTTTGTTTAAATTGTCCAAGCGTTGTACATGATTTTAATTCAGGTCCAAAATCGTTCCATAATCTGACTCCTTGCACTGAAACACAGTGTTGCTTGGTGGTAGTTCTCACTGAAGGTTTTTGAAACATACATGTTCCTCTGAAATGATATTGTTTCTCCCTTATTTGGAACAACTTTTGGATATTTGCGGGCAGTGATAGATTCTTCACTTTAAACATTATTACTGCAGTTTTAAAGTCAACCAGATCTTTCAACTTGAGAGCTTTAATTTAAGAAAAAGTGGGTTTGTTGGTTCCCTGTAAGCAGCTTTGTTTATTATTCTAATAGCTCTCTTCTGAAGCATAAAGACTGGATATATGTTTGTTTTATATGTATTTCCCCATACTTCAGTACAATATGTCATGTATGGGAGTATTAATGAATGATACAAGGTATATAGTGTGGGTTGATTCAGCAAATATTTCACTCTGTGTAGTATTGCAATTGATTTGGATATTTTACCTTTAATATAATTAATATGTGACTTCCAACACAGTTTATTATCAATTATTACTCCAAGAAATTTAGTTTCGGATACCATTTCAATCTCTACACCATTTACACCGAGTTTAGATACTAAGTTGTTGTGATGGTTGTTAAAAACTATAAATTTTGTCTTACTTAAATTGAGCGTTAATTTGTTTGAATCAAACCACAGTTTAAGCTTTCCTAATTCCTTTCCGAGTGTATCCAAAAGTTGTTCCAAATTGCTTCTACTGTATAATAAATTAGCGTCATTGGCAAACAATATTAAATCCATTTTTTCTGAAACTTTACATATATCATTTACATGCATATTGAATAACAATGGCCCCAAAACTGAACCCTGTGGGACTCCACAAGTAACCTTCAGTAACTGTGAGTTTTTGTTACCAACACATTCATATTGATATCTATTCTTTAAGTAACTACATAACCAGGACAGTGCTACCCCTCTAATACCACAATTTTGTAGTTTCTTTAATAATAAATTATGATCCACTGTATCAAATGCTTTTTTTAAGATCCAGGAATAATCCAACTGAATGCTCTTTATTTTCAATGGCAGTTGATATTTTTTCTATAAATTCCATTAGAGCGAATGCAGTTGTCCACTTGTGTCTGAACCCATATTGCTGCTCACACAATAAATTATTCTTCAGTATGAAGTTGTCAATTCTCTCATAGAATATTTTTTCAGGTATCTTGGAAAATTGCGGCAATAGTGAAATTGGTCTATAGTTTGAGAATTCCCCTCTGTCACCCGTCTTGTATATCGGAATTACTTTCGCTATTTTCATTGCAATGGGAAATATACCTGTTTGGAGAGACAGGTTACAGATATACGTCAGTGGTTTCACTAAGCATTTGATAATAGTTTTGACTAAGAGCATGTCAATACCATCACAGTCCGTAGATGTTTTACTTTTAAACGATTTAACAATTTCAATGACCTCTCTCTCGTCTGTGTTCTTTATGAAAATGGAGTCTTTTATAGCAGTGTTTTTGCTTATTGTATTACCTGTAGGTGCCGTAACGGGTATTTCTCGAGCCAAACTAGGACCAATGTTAACAAAAAAGTTATTAAATTCATCTGCAGGTGAAGCTCCATTCACACTCTGAGTCGTTTTATTATTTTTTGAAAAATCGGTTGGGTAGCTTGTATTTCTGTTTTTATTTCCAAGAATATTGTTAAATATTGTCCATGTATTTTTAATACTGTCTCTGTTTTTCTCCAGTTCTTTACTGTAATAGTCTCTCTTACTACATCTTATTATATATGTTTACTTATTTTTGTATGTTTTATACCGCTGCTCTGCTTTTTTTGTCCTTTTCTTTAGTAAAGCTTTATATAATAAATTTTTCTTTTTACACGCCTTTTGTAATCCTTTGGTTAGCCATGGCTTATCGGCAAATTTATGTTTAAACTTTTTCTTTACTAATGGACAATTTTTTTCATAAAGAGTGGTTACAATGTTTATAAATGTGTCATAGGCTTCATTTACATCTGATACATAGACTTCTGTCCAGTCTTGCTTCAGCAAGTCCTGTTAAACCTCTTGAACTCCGGTGTACCGCGGGCGGTCACGTCTCTGCATCCTAGAGCGGACGAGGGCGTCCTAGTGCACACTGAAAAAAAAAAAACCCTGAATTTCCGTTCTTCCACTACAGACACAGCCACAAACAGAAAGCCAAAGGAGTGCTTTGATTGGTTTAGATGTGATTGACCTCTCATTCAATTAATAATTCAATTCAATTCAACTTTATTTATATAGCGCCATTTCACAACAACAGTCATCTCACGGCACTATCAACTGTAGGGGGAACCCCCACAGTTGCAGAAAGACCCCAGCAATCAGGCGATCCCCTGTGAGCAAGCACTTGGCGACGGTGGAGAGGAAAAACTCCCTTTTAACAGGAAGAAACCTCCAGCAGAACCAGGCTCAGGGAGGGGCAGTCATCTGCTGCGACTGGCTGGGGGGTGAGGGGATAGAGAAGAAGAAAAGAACAGACATGTAGAGAGCAAACAGCTCGATGGGGACTCAATCTATGGGAGAGAACAAACAAATGTTAATGACCAGCAAAAAAAATATTTCATTGAGAGTGAGAAAAGGAGTGAGGCCCAGTGCATTACTGGAGGTCCCCCGGCTGACTAAACCTATTAGCAGCATAACTAAGGGAGGGTTCAGAAACACATGATCCCTCCCTAATTGTAGGCTATATCCAAAAGGTAGGTTTTAGCCCTATTCTTAAAAACAGAGATTGAGTCTGACTCCCGAATCCAGATTGGCAGCTGATTCCACGGAAGAGGAGCTTGATAACTAAAGGCTCTGCCTCCCATTGTACTTTTGGAGATTCTAGGTATTACAAGTAATCCTGCATTTTGGGAGCGTAGTGCTCTGTTAGGATAATACGGTAGAATCAGATCTTTTAAATAAAAAGGAGCCTGATTGTTTAGAGCTTTGTAAGTAAGAAGAAGGATTTTAAACTTAATTCTAAACTCTATGGGAAGCCAATGAAGGGAGGCCAGAACCGGAGAGATATGATCTGTCTCTCTAGTACCTGTTAAAACTCTTGCTGCAGCATTTTGGATCAGCTGAAGACTTTTTAAAGATGTTTCAGGACAGCCTGATAATAAAGAATTACAATAATCTAATCTCGAGCTAACAAAAGCGTGGATCAGTTTCTCAGCATCACTCTGAGACAAGATGCTCCTAATCTTGGCAATATTACGCAAATGATAGAAGGCAGTCTTAGAAACAATTTTAATATGTGAATTGAAGGACAAATCCTGATCAAAAATAACTCCAAGGTTCCTCACAGAGCTATTAAGAGAAAGAGTAACCACATCCAAACTGAAAGTTTGATTTGGAAAGGAATTTCTAAGGTTTTTTGGACCAACAAGAATGACTTCAGTCTTATCTGAATTTAACAGCAGGAAATTACAAGTCATCCAAGCTTTGATTTCCCTAAGACAGGCTTCTAACTTGGCTAATTGATTACTATCATCTGGCTTCATTGACAGGTATAATTGTGTGTCATCAGCATAACAATGAAAATGTATACAGTGCTTTCTAATAATGTTGCCTAACGGAAGCATATATAAACTACAAAGAGTAGGGCCTAGCACAGATCCCTGTGGAACTCCATGACTGAGCTTTGAGTTGAAAGAAAAGTCATTATTTACATGAACAAACTGGAACCTATCAGATAAATAAGATCTAAACCACTGCAACGAAGTTCCATTAAGTCCAACATAGTGTTCTAATCTATCAAGTAGAATATTATGATCGATAGTATCAAAAGCTACACTAAGGTCTAAAAGGACAAGTACAGAAACTAGTCCATTATCAGATGCAATGAGGAGGTCATTAGTGACCTTCGCTAAGGCTGTTTCAGTACTATGATGGATTCTAAACCCAGACTGAAACTCTTCAAGTAAACCATTTCCCTGTAGGTGGTCAAATAATTGCGTAGCAACAACTCTTTCTAAGATTTTTGAAATGAAAGGGAGATTAGAGATTGGTCTATAGTTAGCTAAAGCTCCTGGATCTAGCATTGGCTTTTTGAGTAAGGGTTTAATTACAGCCATTTTAAAAGCCTGCTGTACATGGCCTAAAGTTAATGAAGAATTGATTATATGAAGAATAAGGCTACCAATAAGTGGGAAGACTTCTTTAAATAACCTGGTAGGAATAGGGTCTAAAAGACAAGTTGAAGGTTTGGATGAGGAAACTATTTTGTCTAACTCACAAAGGTCGATTGGAGTAAACTCATTAAGACAGACATCAATAGAAGGAGTTGTAGTATTTACAGTATTTAAGTTAACTGTGGGAAGAATCTGATTGATTTTATCTCTGATGGATGAAATTTTATTATTGAAAAAGTTCATAAAGTCCTGACTTTAAGCTCTAAGGGAATGCTAGGATTGACAGAGTCCTGACTCTTTGTCAACCTGGCTACAGTACTGAAAAGAAACCTGGGATTATTCTTGTTCTCTTCTATTAATGCAGAGTAATAATTCGTTCTAGCTTTTCTAAGAGATTTTTTATAAATTTAAAAGATGATTTCTCCAAGCTAAATAGATTTCATCTAAATTAGTGGAGCGCCATTTTCTTTCTAATTGACGAGTCTTCTGTTTTAAGCTACGAGTCTCTGTGTTGAACCAAGGAGTTAGAAATCTCTGATTAGACTTTTTCTTTTTTAAGGGGGCCACCAAGTCTAGAGTCTGATGCAGAGAAGCTGAAACACTATCCACCATGTTATCAATTACAGAAGGAGCAAGCTGTCTATAGCTTATTTCCGTTGTGTTGACACATGGCACAGAGGAAACAATCTGCATAAATTTGGTAACATCATCTGAGATGCATCTACTGTAATAATATTTTTCTTTAGGAGCCAAATAGTCTGAAATAGTAAAATCAAAGGTTAACAGACAATGGTCTGACAGTACAGGGTTATGAGGAGACACTACAAGATTTTCTATTTCTATGCCATATGTCAGAACAAGGTCCAATGTATGGTGGAGGTAATGAGTAGAATTTCCTACTTTCTGAGAAAACCCAATCGAGTCTAATATTGAATTAAATGCCACATTAAGGCAGTCACTATCTACATCCACATGTATATTAAAATCCCCTACTATAATTATTCTATCAGATTTCAGCACTAAATCAGCTAAGAAATCAGCAAATTCGGATAAAAATTCTGAGTAGGTTGATGGGGGACGATAAACTATGGCAAATAAAATTGGGTTTAACCTAAAATTGCTAAAGTGCCCAATACTGAAGACCAGGCCCTCAAAGGAATTATAACATGTTTTTTGCTTTACATTAACTAGTAATTTGGAATGGTAAATTGTTGCTACTCCTCCTCCACGACCAGAACTTCTGGGATTTTGACAGTTTAAATAACCAGAGGGAGTTGATTCATTTAAACCAACATAATCCTCTTGCCCTAACCAAGTCTCTGAAAGGGAAATTAAATCAATCTGATGATCAATTAACAGATCATGGACTAACAGAGACTTGGGAGTTAGAGACTTAATATTTAATAAACCACATTTAATTTTTAAATTATGAGGAGGAACAGAGGCCAATTCATTCAGTTTAGAGGCTTTATGTTTAATTTGAGTTTTACCAATATTTTGCTTTATCACTTTGGGATGCTTATACATTATATTTTTATTCACTTTGGAGGGAGCAGACAATGATTCTCTGATGGGGAAGGCAGGGGCTAAGCTGAGGGGTGGCGGATGAAGAGGAGCTGCAGAGAGGCGTGTAAGACTGCGACTCTTCTTCCTGGTCCCAACTCTCTAATAAGAGCCTTGAATTGGGTTTCTGAAACCTTGAAGAACCAATGACTGAAAACCTAGCAAGAAGGACCCACCTACCAATGGCTGCGAATAAGATAAGCCTTTATTAGTCCCACAGTGGGGAAATTCCAGGATTGCAACAGCACAGGGATAGCAACACTCAGAGCAACAATCAGAAGGCAAGAAAAAACAAGAGCAGCTAGTATACATACAGTATATATATATATATATATATATATATATATATATATATATATACAGTGGGATAAAAAAGTATTTAGTCAGCCACCAATTGTGCAAGTTCTCCCACTTAAAAGATGAGAGAGGTCTCCAATTTTCATCATAGGTATACCTCAACTATGAGAGACAAAATGAGAAAAAAAAATCCAGAAAATCACATTGAAGGATTTTTAATGAATTAATTGGTAAATTCCTCGGTAAAATAAGTATTTGGTCAATAACAAAAGTTCATCTCAATACTTTGTTATATACCCTTTGTTGGCAATGACAGAGGTCAAACATTTTCTGTAAGTTTTCACAAGGTTTTCACACACTGTTGCTGGTATTTTGGCCCATTCCTCCATGCGGATCTCCTCTAGAGCAGTGATGTTTTGGGGCTGTCGCTGGGCAACACAGACTTTCAACTCCCTCCAAAGATTTTCTATGGGGTTGAGATCTGGAGACTGGCTAGGCCACTCCAGGACCTTGAAATGCTTCTTACGAAGCCACTCCTTCGTTGCCCAGGCGGTGTGTTTGGGATCATTGTCATGCTGAAAGACCCAGCCACGTTTCATCTTCAATGCCCTTGCTGATGGAAGGAGGTTTTCACTCAAAATCTCACGATACATGGCCCCATTCATTCTTTCCTTTACACGGATCAGTCGTCCTTGTCCCTTTGCAGAAAAACAGCCCCAAAGCATGATGTTTCCACCCCAATGCTTCACAGTAGGTATGGTGTTCTTTCTCTTCCAAACACGACAAGTTGAGTTATTAACAAAAAGTTCTATTTTGGTTTCATCTGACCACATGACATTCTCCCAATCCTCTTCTGGATCATCCAAATGCTCTCTAGCAAACTTCAGACGGGCCTGGACATGTACTGGCTTAACCAGGGGGACACGTCTGGCACTGCAGGATTTGAGTCCCTGGCGGCATAATGTGTTTCTGATGTAGCCTTTGTTACTTTGGTCCCAGCTCTCTGCAGGTCATTCACTAGGTCCCCCCATGTGGTTCTGGGATATTTGCTCACCGTTCTCGTGATCATTTTGACCTCACGGGGTGAGATTTTGCGTGGAGCCCCAGATCGAGGGAGATTATCAGTGGTCTTGTATGTCTTCCATTTTCTAATAATTGCTCCCACAGTTGATTTCTTCACACCAAGCTGCTTACCTATTGCAGGTTCAGTCTTCCCAGCCTGGTGCAGGTCTACAGTTTTGTTTCTGGTGTCCTTTGACAGCTCTTTGGTCTTGGCCATAGTGGAGTTTGGAGTCTGACTGTTTGAGGTTGTGGACAGGTGTCTTTTATACTGATAACGAGTTCAAACAGGTGCCATTAATACAGGTAACGAGTGGAGGACAGAGGAGCCTCTTAAAGAAGAAGTTACATGTCTGTGAGAGCCAGAAATCTTGCTTGTTTGTAGGTGACCAAATACTTATTTTACCAAGGAATTTACCAATTAATTCATTAAAAATCCTTCAATGTGATTTTCTGGATTTTTTTTTTCTCATTTTGTCTCTCATAGTTGAGGTATACCTATGATGAAAATTGGAGACCTCTCTCATCTTTTAAGTGGGAGAACTTGCACAATTGGTGGCTGACTAAATACTTTTTTGCCCCACTGTATATATATATATATATATATATATATATATATATATATATATATATATATATATAGAGAGAGAGAGAGAGAGAGAGAGAGAGAGAGAGAGAGAGACAGTGCGGAGCATTGTGGTTGGTGGATGTGCAGCAGAAAGTCTAAGCTCTCTCTCCGCGGATGCGGCGGGCCAGCTGGATGTCTTTGGGCATGATGGTGACCCTCTTGAATACAGTGAGCCAATTGAAGCACAGAAGTTCGAAAGTGTGCGTCCCTTGCATAAAATCTGTTTTGTGTAAGGCTGGCTGACACACACGCGTTCGCCAGTCTTTTTTTCTTACTACTGTTCTTATTTGTTTTGAAAAATTGTTCGCCAAAACCGCAATCATGGAAGCGCAAAACTGCAATAATGGAATTATGGTTTGACCGGGTCGCGTGACCAGAACCACATGTTCATCTGACAATGAAGAAGAGAAGTTCGCCAGCTACACTGCTGTTGTGGACAGGTAAGTGTTATAAGCTAAATTATTCTTTATCCCTGAAAATTGTAATCAAAATGACTTTTGACCGATCGGTAAATTACAACTGTGCGTCATCGCAACATGAAGACCGCAGCACATGGGTCCAGTCCGTGCACCGCGTCCGGACCGTGAACGCCCCCCCCCCCCCCGCTACTCTTCTGTAGCGGATTGCAGATATTATTGCAGATATTTTAGTACAACTGTGCATAGTAGACCGCGGCGTGTACTGCGGTTCGTCATGGAGCGATGGGCGATGTCCATCCTCTGTAGCTTGGGGGGGGGGGGCAGTTGTTATCTTCTACATTACAGATGTTTTAGTATAATTTTTAGTGCACGGTAGGTTATTTTTTCTTGTAAAAAAAAGCCACACATTTTTTACGTGGCATGCTTCTTTGTGTGTGGGGGCTTGTTTGTTCATTCATTCATTCATGAATGAATAAACACCCCCACCCCACCCCCCCCACACACACAGCCCTTCGCCTTTCATTAGAGCCCAAAATGAAGGTTCTATATTGAATCATTCAAAAGTTTCAGACGTTTTTCCAAACTGTGCCTTTTGGCACAATTTGGCACAGTTCAAAAATGCCTGGGAACAACCTAAGAAAAAAGCTGTGTAATAGATTCATTTTTTGTGGTATTGTTACAAAATTTGGACCTCAGCTGGATAACACTTGGTTCTACATTTCTGTTGCATGTTCCAGCCCGGATCTGACAGCTGTGTGTTATTTGCAAGCATTTGTATCCAAAAAAAAAACACCCAGGCAAAATTTATTTTCTTCAAGTTCAGTATGTTTAGATGACTGTTACTCAGTGGCAGGAGCACTTAGAGGGATTATGACTGTTTTGCCAAAAAATTCAAAGTGTTTTCTTTTAAATGAGACCAACCCCATGAAGATGCTGCAAAGGGTTGAAGAACAGCTTTTGATTTACTTTGGGTATGTTATTTTTTGGCGTTTTTAGGGAAATTGACCAGAGTGCAAGGGGTTAAAAGAACTGATTGCATTTTGTGATTTGTATCTGAACAATTTTAAAAAATTTTTCTGTATTGGCCCCCGTGTGGCCATGGATAAGTGCAAAGGTTGGCAAGTGGTCACTTATATCATTTATCAATAATCCACTTTCTATTTTCTTATCAATAATATTAACAAACAGGTTGTCAATAAGTGTAGCAGTGTGAACTGTGATTCTACTGGGATGTGTTATTGTGGGATATAGACTCATGCTGTACATAGAGTTCATGAACTCTGTAATTACTTTTTGTTGATATGGATTTAGTAGATCAATATTGAAATCTCTACATATTACTACCATTTTCTTACTAGTAATATTATTGTACAGCTGGACTAATTTAACAACTTGTAATTAGATTTTTTGTTTTATCTTGGTCAATCTCAACAGTAACACATTCCAGAATCCCTGGTAGTGCAAATGACATTCCATTTACAAGCTTACACCTATACAGGTCATCGATATACAGTGCAACACCACCACCCTTTTTTTGAGATCTGTTAATATGAAACATCTGATATCCCTCTATGGCCATCAGGGGAGCCTGCTCTTCATTAAGCCAAGTTTCAGAGACTGTGATAGCTGTAAATTTTCTTTCTAGCTGTTTTAAATAGTCCTGAATCTGTGGAAAGTTTTTGTTAAGACTTCTGCTGTTGAAGTGTATTATTGATAGTTTACCATCTAGTTGCACTTGACTTTTGAATTGCTTTTCAGTGTAATATTCACAATGGTTATGAATATTATTGAAAAAGTGGTTATCAGGATCAATATCATTCTCCATCTCTTGTAGTTTATGTTCAGCATAATGGCATATTTTCAGAGTTTGAGTTTCCTCACTCTGTGTCAAATGACTTCCTCCAACTGGGGATAGTTGATGTCTACTCAAGTCAGTCATAAGTTTTTTTGTTTGTTTTGTTTAGTTGTTTTTTTTTAAAGTACATTGACATGGTATGTCAAAAGAACTATTCTTGCCATGTGTGTGGATATGGATTATCATTGTCTCTTAATTTTCTTAATCAGTGTTCATCTATATTTATTTAAGTCAGTAATGTCTCTGATTATTATACTCTTTGCTTCCTCAGGTGTTCCATTTAGTTTGATCCAAACTCTACAATTTCTTGTCCATGTTGCCTGTATCTTATTTTGTCTTTTCAGCATCCGTGCTTGCCGTGCTATTTCAGCATTAGTTTTTGTTAGGTGTTCATTTAGGTAAACTTCTGTTCCCCGGAGCTTTCTGGCCTGCCTCAGTATGTCATTCTTTACCCTTCTGTTCACAAAGTGCATCACAACTGATTTCTTTGTTTTATTATCCTTTCTGGGTAAAGCATAACAGGCTGAAATTGCATTTGCTTCGACCTTTATATCTCTACTATCAAGGAACGGAAGCACCTGGTTTTCCAGGGAGACTGATTCACTTGTGGGAGCCTCCTCACCTCTCAGTCCTGTTGTAGCATGAGCATATGATTGATATTTGATGTCTAGTCCACTTATAATTAGATCATCCATACGAGAACATGTAATTTTTTTGTCTTTTTCCTGAATTGTTAATTTTAATTCTCGGACTTCTTCCATTAAGCCTAATATTTTAGCCTGCTGGTGAACCATTTTGGTCACTTCTTCTGACAAGAATTTCAGAGATTTTTTGATCTCTTCCATTTCCTCCTTCTTTGGTGGCATTTTTACTGACCTGTCGATAGTAAAACAATCTCTGCTGGTGACGCCGGTATCTGATCCGACCGATCTCGAATCCAGCTGGGCCTCAGCTAGCCCCCTCTGCTGCTAGTCTCGCTTCTTACCGCCACCATAACCGAGTTCCTGTCCAGCCGGGGTACCGGCAGCTCCTCCACCGAGTCCCGCCACACACCGCCGCTGTAGCCGAGCTCCGAGCCTGCTTCTGTCCAGCTGGGGTCCCGGTAGATCCTCCGCTGAGCCCCGCCACCTACCGCCGTCTGTCTCAGTAGTTCCTCTGCTTAGCCCCGCCACTGTGACTGGGCTCCGACTCAGGCTCTTGTCTGGCTGGGGCCCCGTTGGTCCTCCACAGGTCCCCGTCTCACACCACCGCTGCACCCGAACTCTGATCCGGCTCCCGTCCAACTGTTGCCTAGGTTAGTTCCTCTGGCGAGCCCCAATCACTGGGGACAGAGTCGCTTCGTGTCGGTGTTAGGTGCTACAACTAGCGTTAGCTTAGCAAACGCTTCGGGTAAAGCGTAGCAGCAAACCACAAAAAGAAACGCTAATCAGTTTACTCACAGAGCCCGGAGAAATGCGAATAAAGGGGTATTTCAACCAAGGTGGAAATTCAGCCCGTGCGTGTGCGTCACAAATGCCGATTGCTGTTGGTTAGTTATTTTAGTGGCAAAATCAGCAACTTTGTCTCAGCACTGAAAAAGTGTGACCATCCCGGCCGCCACTGAGAAACAATATGACAATAGTGTTTCATTAACATGACAATAGTATGTCACTAACATGACAATAGCATGTCACTACCATATCAATAGCGTGCCATTAACATGACGATAGCGTATTGCTGACATGGCAAAAGTGTTGTCGAAGACCCTTTTTGACCTCAGAATTGAAGTTAGGTTCACCAACTTGCGGTTCCTAGAGGAATTTTCCTCATAGAAAATTCTGTCACATGTAAGAATGTGCTTGGTGACGGTTGAGAGTGAACCCAGCGATTACCGTCTACATCTGCCATCAATGAGCCCACAGACTACCATACTGTCTTTTAAAATGCTGTGGTATTTATTGAAAATCTGCAAAGCATAGCCAAAACAAGATATACTTGCATGAAACAGTCAATAAAATCAAAAGGATAAAAATTAAAAATCAAACCAAAAACCCTGATTGAAAAACCTTAAGTCAAAGGTTGAAAGTTGTAAATTCAGTCATTTGATTAAAAATAAAAAGTTTCAAAACCCAATAAAATTCAAAAATCATCAATCAGTCAGAAAATTAGAATGTAAAATTAATTAAAAACCTGTAAAATTTTGATAAAGTCCATAATATCCAAGATGGCGCCGCGGATGGCAGCCACTGGCTTCTGCTCTCTGATATTTTTGATAATTTTGTGTGTGTTTTTGGACTTCTGCTCTTCTGTCCGAATTACCTATTCAAGGGAGGAACTACTTTCTCTCAGACTACCTCCCAATGCAACTTCTCCGCCAGCTGCTGCTGCTGATCTGAAGTTTTTTCAGTCGATCTTAGCTGTGGGAGCAGCGGCTATTGGCGCTGGCCGGAAACGAAGGCGGCGTGGTAAACGTGCCGGTGCGCTAGTCAGGCTGAAGAAACGAGGATTTCGCACGCCGCTCCCATCGATCCATCTGGCAAATATCCGCAGTTTGGCAAACAAAATGGATGAACTGCTGCTCCTGACTCACAAAAACCGGGATTTTAGCAGATCTGGCGCCCTTTGTTTCACGGAGTCCTGGCTGAGTGAACACATCCCGGACAGCGTGGTCCGCCTGGACGGATTCCAGCTGTTTCGCGCTGATCGCAGCCGAGAATTCTCTGGAAAGACTAAAGGTGGTGGAATCTGCTTCTACATAAACGAAGGTTGGTGTACTGATGTCACAGTGTTGAAGAAGTTTTGTAGCCCTAACCTAGAGTCACTGTTCATAAACTGTAAACCCTTTTATTCACCGCAAGAGTTCTCCTCATTTATTCTGGTCGGAATTTATATCCCGCCTGCTGCTTGTACAACGGAGGCACTGCAGCTCCTCGCTGACCAGATAGCAGAGGTGGAGGAAAAACATCCAGACTCTCTGCTTATCATTCTGGGTGATTTCAATAGAGCTAATCTCACAAATGAGCTTCCTAAATACAGACAGCATATTAAATGTCCCACCAGGGACACAAATACACTCGACCACTGTTACACAGTTTTAAGAAATGCCTATCATGCCGTCCCCCGTGCAGCTCTGGGTTTTTCTGACCACTGTCTGCTCCATCTTATTCCAACATACAGACGGAAACTAAAAACTTCCAAGCCTGTTGTAAGGACTGTGAAGAAATGGACTGAGGAATCAAAGCTGAAGTTACAAGCCTGCTTTGACTGCACAGATTGGAGTGTTTTTGAAGCTGCAGCCATTAACTTAAATGAACTCACTGACACTGTGACGTCATACATCTGTTTCTGCGAGGACACGTGTGTGCAGACCAAGACCTTCTGCACATACAACAACAATAAACCCTGGTTCATTCCTAAACTGAAGCAGCTACGTCAGACCAAGGAGGAGGCCTACAGGACTGGTGACTGGACTCTGTACAAGCGGGCCAGAAACATGCTGACGAAGGAGATCAGGCTTGCTAAGAGGAGCTACAGTGTGAAGTTACAAAAAAACTTCTCAGCCAACAACTCTGCTTCTGTCTGGAGAGGCCTGCAGAATATCACCAACTACAGGAGACCATCCCCCCACCCTGTGGAAAACCTCCAGCTGGCTAACGACCTAAACAGCTTTTACTGCAGGTTTGAAAAGAACCTACAGTTCTCACCTCCCACCCACACAAAAGGATTATCTGCAGCCCCAGGAACTCCATCCCTCCTCCACTCTGACCTCCCACCAGCACTAACGATCTGTGAAGAGGAGGTGCGCCGGGTCTTTCAGAGACAAAAGATCAAGAAGGCTGCAGGACCTGATGGTGTGTCTCCGTCCTGCCTGAGAGTCTGCTCCAACGAGTTGGCCCCCATCTTCACCCGGATCTTTAACAGATCACTGGAGCTGCGTGAAGTGCCTTCCTGCTTCAAACGCTCCATCATCATTCCAGTTCCCAAGAAACCCTCTGTTACAGGATTAAACGACTACAGACCTGTTGCCCTGACCTCTGTGGTCATGAAATCCTTGGAGAGATTGGTGCTGAACCACCTGAAGGTCATCACAGGCCCCCTGATGGACCCACTGCAGTTTGCCTACCGGTCAAACAGGTCAGTGGATGATGCAGTAAATATGGGACTACATTACATCCTGAAACACCTCGACTCCCCAGGGACGTACGCCAGGATCCTGTTTGTCGACTTCAGCTCAGCGTTCAACACCATCATCCCAGGCATTCTTCATCAGAAACTCCTCCAGCTCAAGGTGCCCCCCTCCACCTGCCAGTGGATCTCCAGCTTTCTGACTGACAGGTGGCAACAGGTGAAGCTAGGGAGATTTACATCCAGCTCCCGAAAAATTAGTACTGGCACCCCCCAAGGATGTGTCCTTTCCCCACTGCTCTTCTCCCTCTACTCCAATGACTGCACCTCAGAGGACCCTTCGGTGAAGCTCCTGAAGTTTGCGGACGACACCATAGTCATCGGTTTGATCCGGGATGATGATGAGTCTGCATACAGGCGGGAGGTGGAGCAGCTGATCCTCTGGTGCAGCCAGAACCATCTTGAACTTAACCCAGCCAAAATGGTGGAGATGACTGTGGATTTCAGGCAACACCCCCCTTCATTCCCCCCACTCACCATCCTCAACAGCACAGTGTCCACTGTGGACTCCTTCAAGTTTCTGGGTACCACAATCTCCCGGAACCTGAAGTGGTCCTCCCATATAGACACTGTCCGGAAAAAGGCCCAGCAGAGGTTGTTTTTTTCTGCGTCAGCTCAAGAAGTTTGATTTGCCTCAGGAGCTGCTGGTTGTCTTCTACACTGCCATCATCCAATCTGTCCTCTGCTTTTCCATCACTGTCTGGTTTGGATCTGCCACTAAACAGGACAAGACCAGACTGCAGCGGATCATTAAGTCTGCGGAGAGGATCATTGGTACTGACCTACCCTCCATTGAGAACTTATATCAGTCCATAACCAGGAAACGGGCGGGAAACATCTGTGCTGACCCATCACACCCCGGCCACAAACTGTTTGAACTTCTATCTTCTGGTCGTCGTTACAGATCACTGAAGGTCAAAACCACCCGTCACAGGAACAGTTTCTTTCCTCAAGCCATCACTCTGATGAACTCCTAACATTCACCTAGTCCTACCTGTTGCTGTACTCATGACTTTTCATCCATTATTACATTGCACATAACTCTCACACTGCTTTTTACTTCATTCACATTATATCACTGAATCTGAGTTCACATTGAAATACTGTGTGACTGTATATTTTTTCATATATTTCTGCAAAGTGTGGTTAGTCTGAGTAAATAACTGCATATATTCCTGTATATATTTGCATCCTTTTTATAGAAACGTGGACAGACTGTAATTTACTGTACATACTCTGTTGTCATTGAATCCTTATTTAAATCCTCCACCTGAACAATGAGAGCAAGTTTTTAGCCAAAGTCAAATTCCTTGTATGTGTTGTGCATACTTGGCCAATAAAGCTGATTCTGATTCTGATTCTGAATAAAGTAAACCCTTCGAATAAAACCTGGTAAAAACATCTAATTAATTTGTGGATAAATGTCTAAAAAGCCTAGATGGTGAGATTGGGGAATAAAAGATGATTAACAGCTGGTTTTCCTTGTTGGAGCTCCCCTTTCACAAGGACAGGTGAGGCTGAAGCAGGCGAGGCTGAACAGCTGACTCCTGAAGCTCCTCTTTTCTTCCTCCATCCGTATTCAGCGAAGCCGTTGGCCGGGGAAGAGCGGTGACTCGAGCCCCCGAAGCAGTGTCTCCAGTCCGGAGAAATCTTCCAGCCTCTGCTTCCTCAGAAACTCAGAACTCAGAACTCAGAAAAGATTTATTGCCAAGTACATTCACAGTAAATAACTGATAAATATACGAGGGATTTGACTTGACACTGAGAACAACATAGTTGACATTTTCAGTGACGCGTCAGCGTCAGTGACGGGCCTGTCAGCAGAATGGGAACAGGAAGCAATGGGGGAGAAAAGGAATAAACACAATAGGAGAGAGAAAAAAGCATTGTTTGTCAGAATACAGGTCATATATGATCAATATTATGATTACAAGAAAAAACTCTCAATGCACAAGTAGCAGACAATAGAATCCATACAAAGACACAAAGAGAGCAGTGAATGAGTAATCTTCTTGTCAGTATAGTGAGTCAGTGTGAGTGAAGGTGTTGGGTGAGGGTGTTGATATCAGTTAAGGACAACAAAGTCTCTTCATCAGCAGATATTGTGTCTACCGTCTGGCAAAGGCATGTGTCCTTGGCACAGCAGATGGAATGGTTTGCCAGACAGCTGGCTGTCCTTGAGAGTCAAATGCTGCCCGCCATGTTATGGAAACAAATAAACTGAAGATAATCTGGAGGACTGTGAGATAGGGCGTCAAACAAGTCGAATAGCACTGACTACAGAGAAAAAAGCTTTATATTCTCTTATAGATTCAATGCTCAGTCCTTCATGGCTGGACGTTGAAATTATCATGGACGGCTCTCAGCGTGATCGTGATGTAATCCATTTTCCTAGACAGTTCTCCAT
Organism: Pholidichthys leucotaenia; assembly: GCA_020510985.1. Lineage (NCBI taxonomy): Eukaryota > Metazoa > Chordata > Actinopteri > Cichliformes > Pholidichthyidae > Pholidichthys > Pholidichthys leucotaenia. The sequence continues at coordinate 491,821,136 of CM035838.1, forward strand.
TAGCCGCTGTCAGAGTCCTGCCCAGTTGGTCAATTTGATGAATAAGCCTCGCCGGGTCTGCTTTTTGATAGGCTCCATCCATCTTCTTCAATTTACGGTACATCAGAACAATCCCAGATCCAATCAGCAGAATTCCGATGACCATTGCTACGAAGAGGTATAAATCTTCAACATCTTCGATAGAGAGATCACACAGGCACAAGAGTTTCCAATTACTTGTGTCCTTTAAATAGCCCGCGGCCGCTGTACCTGCGGGGCAAACCGGCTCCCCCGGGCCACTTTTCCTCGTTGAAAAAACTGTGTCAATTGCATTCAAAGCCCAGCTTATTAAATCCATAATTTCATTTGATAATCAGCAGTAAAGACACGCAGACAGACAATAGCAAGCTGGGATCCAGTCAGTCAGTTAGGGAAGGAGAAAGATAAGGAGCCGGAGCTGGAAGAAAAAGCGTCTGCTCTCTTTGGAGGGCGGAAGTGATTCATCTCTGCTTCATCTCTGCTTCCTTGCAGAGATGAATCACCGGCCCAGGCTGGGAGCCTGGCCAGCTGTGGTTTCTTGACTTCCCCTTTTCTATTCTTCCAAAAGTGTTATTTTAACAATTTTTAAGCAGCAGATGTAAAAGCTGTTAAGGGCTGAAGAGATGAGATGATAAACTGGTTCACTTTCCTCTGGCGATCCTCATCTTCAGCCCGCTGCTGTGGAACGATGATGAGGTCTTGAAGATCCGCCGAAAATGAACATTTTGGGGCTATCGTCGGCCTCCGTCGGTCTATGATGACCATGGAAGAGAATCCTAAACGTCTGCTCTGCTGGAACAGCACCGCCTGTGGCTGAACAGGCCGATGCGCGAATGGCAGTCCCTGTCACACAGGTCGCACTTGTGGGTGGTCTCCGTGCTGCTGGGTCTGTGGCGGTTCTTCCTGCGGGTCCTTTTTTCATCTGCAGCAGCAGTCAGTCTCTCTTCACCCGCCTTGAGCTGTCTGGTCAGGGTGCCTCTCCATTTGGAGCGGTCCGTTGCAAGGTCCCCCCAGCTCTCTGTGTTGATCTCCAGGGCCTTCATGTCTCTCTTGCAGACGTCTCTAAAACGCAGCTGTGGGCGGCCAACGTCTCTCTTGCCAGTTGCCAGTTCTCCATAGAGGACGTCTTTGGGGATTCTGCCATCCTCCATACGGTGAACGTGGCCTAGCCAGCGGAGCCTGCACTGTCTGAGTAGAGTGAACATGGAGGGAAGGCCGGCGTGGGACAGAACTTCTGTGTTGGGCACTTTGTCCTGCCAGGATATGTCCAGGATGTGGCGAATGCAGCGCAAGTGGAAGGAGTTCAGTCTCTTTTCCTGCCGGGCGTCTGTTGTCCACGTCTCACTCCCATAGAGCAGTGTGCTGATGACGCAGGCGTTGTACACTGCCATCTTCGTCTTGACAGAGAGTTTGGGATTCTCCCACACTCGTGTGGTGAGGCGAGCGAGTGTGAAGGCTGATTTTCCAATCCTCTTGTTGATCTCTGTATCAAGGGAGAGGTTGTTGCTGATCGTGGACCCCAGGTACGTGAATTGATTCACGACCTCCAGCTCGTAGTCGTCAATGGTGATGGTTGGTGGTGCTTCCGTGCCTTGCGCCATGACGTTAGTCTTCTTCAGGCTGATGGTAAGCCCGAAGTCCTTGCATGCCTGGGAGAAGCGGTCCATAAGGGTCTGAAGCTCCTGCTGTGTGTGGGTTGCGACTGCAGCGTCGTCTGCGAACAGCATGTCTCTGATTAGAGCCTCGCGTACTTTGGTTCTGGCTTTCAGGCGGGCGAGGTTGAAAAGCCTGCCGTCAGATCTTGTGTGCAGGTAGATTCCCTCTGTTGCTGTGCTGAAGGCATGCCTCAGGAGCATAGCAAAGAAAATCCCAAAGAGGGTTGGCGCAAGTACACAGCCCTGTTTCACTCCGCTGCGTATGTTGAAAGGCTCTGAGACGTTGCCATCGTGCTGTACTATCCCCTGCATGTTGGTGTGAAACGATTCAATGAGGCTTTGCAACTTTGGTGGGCATTCTATCTTTGGCAGGATCTTGAAAAGGCCCTCTCTGCTGACCAGATCGAATGCTTTGGCGAGGTCGATGAAGGCGACGTACAGGGGCATGTTCTGTTCTCTGCATTTCTCCTGGAGTTGGCGGATGGAGAATATCATGTCTACCGTCGATCGCTCAGCGCGGAAGCCACACTGAGACTCGGGGTAGACACGTTCGGCAAGCTTCTGTAGACGAACGAGAACAACTCGTGCGTAGACTTTGCCAACAACGCTGAGGAGGGAAATGCCCCTGTAGTTGTTGCAGTCGCTTCTCTCCCCTTTGTTTTTGTAGAGGGTGATGATCTTGGCGTCCCTCATGTCCTGTGGTACGGCACCTTCCTTCCAACACTGGCAGAGGACGTCACGCAATGGCAGCAGTAGGGCGGTCTTGCAGTGCTTGATCAGGTCGGGGGGTATGCCGTCGTTGCCGGGTGCCTTGCCAGCAGCCAAGCTATCAATGGCCTTGCTGAGTTCGTCGATGGTTGGCTCGGCATCAAGTTCATCCATGGATGGCAGGCAGTCGATGGCATCAAGGGCTGACAGTGTCACGGTGTTCTGTCTGGAGTAGAGGTCGGAGTAGTGTTCCACCCATCTCTCCATCTGCTTGTTCTTTTCTGTGATCATCTCCCCAGTGGAGGATTTGAGGGGGGCCGTCTTGCTCTGAGCCGGACCAAGTGCTTTCTTGATGCCATCGTACATACCACGGATGTTCCCTGTTATGGCAGCGGTTTGAATGTCTTGGCTGAGCTGAGTCCAGTACTCGGCACAGCGCCGAGCAGTCTGCTGAACTTTGCTTCTCGCAGCCCTGAGAATCTGGAGATTCTTCTCGTTTGGGTACTTCTTGTACTCAGCAAGTGCTGAGCACTTGACTTCAATGACGGGGGTCATCTCGGTCAACTTGGCATCAAACCAGTCCTGTGACTTCGAGGTCTTCCTCCCAAAGGTAGCCAAGGCTGTGCGGTGGATGGTGTTTCGCAGCTCTTCCCACTTCTGCTTTGCAGATTCTCCTTCTTGTGGTACACCAAGTTCCTTCTCAAAGGTGGAGGCAAACTGCTCAACAAGTTCTGGTTGAGCCATCTTGCTGGTGTCAATCCGTGCCTTTCCAGGTTGTCTAGCATGATGGAATTTCTTCAGCTGCAGCTTGACCTTGCAACACACCAATGAATGGTCTGTGTCGCAATCTGCACTCTGGAACGAACGGGTGATTAGCACGTTCTTCAGTGAGATGCGCCTGGTCAGGATCAAGTCCAGCTGGTGCCAGTGCTTTGAGCGTGGATGTTGCCAGGAAACCCTGTGTTGGGGCTTGGTCTTGAAGAACGAGTTTGTGATGCACAGATCGTGATATGTGCAGAACTCGAGCAGCCGCTGTCCGTTGTCATTCATTCTGCCCACGCCAGAAGGTCCAAGACAGGAGGGCCAGGGGTCATGGTCAGCACCCACTCTGGCATTGAAGTCTCCAAGGAGAATGAGTTGTTCAGAGTTGGGGACGATCCTGACAGTTGTTGCGAGATTCTCGTAGAACTCGTCTTTTGCCTCTGTTGTGGCTGTCAGTGTTGGGGCATACACACAGATGAGGGTGACTGGGCCTTGAGTGGTGTTCAGGCGGAGGGTGAGGAGTTGAGCAGAGCCAGTGCTGCTCGGTTCCACCATCTTCAGCAAGGTGTTCTTCACTGCAAAGCCCACTCAAAGCAAGCTGTGGCGGGACATCACCTTATTGGCTGGGGGCTGCCCAGCTTGAGGCGGGCGGTAGCTGTCCAGTGAGATCCGATGATCCCTCCCACTGTCGGGAATAACCCCTGGCGCCGAGCTCTACGCCAATTGAGCGGTGGCTTATAACCGGTAACTGTCAATCCCCGTGTTTTGTCTATGCCAAAGGCGAAGCTGGAGTGTCCTCTCCAGTGATCCGGTGTTCTACCTTCCAGCGTTGGGCATTGGTAGGATTCAAGCCTGGGCAGGAAAATATGGAGGATAAGATGTTGCCCATGCAGCATGTCCCCCCTCTCCACGTCACTGATGAATCCAAAGGAACAGCAGGGCTGCTACAGTTTGGCACCAGCGCCGTTGCAGGAGCTGCCAGAACGATGTTGAGCACAACATAGAACTGCCTTAGGGGCTCCGACTCCGGATTTTTCCTCAGGGTTGACTCCCGAAGCCTTTCCCGTGACCGGGTATCCCGCAAGGCAGCGGAGGTTTGAAATCAGGGTTTACCTTCCCCTAGATGGGCTACCTTCCCAGGTTGACGAGCCACCATCTACCCGAAGCATCTGGTTTTAAGGCGCCAGAGATCCGCCCTCGCCCCTTCTCCTATTAGTAAAAGCAGTTCCGCCGGGCTTAGAGACTAAACCACACGGGCAGGCTAGGAGTTGGACTTAGTTGTCAGAGGCTTTTCGAGACGCATGCCATAAGGAGCATTTTATGAGCACTGGGAGCTTAACCCCAGTGCCGCTCCTGGCTATGACAACCTTGGAACCTTTTGGGGCTATAGGGCTTGGTTTATATACCTTCACCCAAGTTCTTTGATTGACCCACAATCTCACCCTGGGCTTCTTGGCCTCTTATGATTGGCTTAAAGTTAAGTTTTATATAACAATTACCTCATTCTGCACATGTTACATCAAGTCAGTTCTCATAAACCATGTGACTGATCAGGCGCTCATGACTCATGGCCCATATTGTGACTTTCTTGCTAGCATCTCAGCACTTTCCATCACCAAAATACCCCAATTTGCTGGACATTCAACTTTCATTTCCTCATTTCAATCAATCAATGCATCAGATTTATATAGCGCTTTATCATAGACACTCAAAGACGCTTTACAGAAATTAAGGGTCATCCACCACCTAGATGGATGAAGCAGCCACAATACGGCACCATCCCTTTTAACTATTCACACACATACATTCACACAAAGGGCCACTTTAGAGTCTCCAGTTAACCTAACCTGCATGTTTTTGGGATGTGGGAGGAAACCGGAGAAATCCCGGGGTAAACCCATGCATACATGGGGAGAACATGCAAACTCCACACAGATCACTGTTGGTCGGGGGCTGGGATCGAACCCACGATCCACACGATCCCCCGGCCAAGGGTAAACTGTGCTGCCGCAGTGCTAACCACTGCGCCACTGTGCAGCCCTCATTTCTCATACATTTCCAGTAAACAGGGTTTTTTCCAACATTTCACAATCTGTCCTCACATAAACCTTCTTTTGTGCAGTTAAAATGTACATACAATCACACAGTTTGATTATACTCATTATTCCAACTGATTACATACATTACGTGTACTTCCTAATCAATGAGTACACATTTACTTTACTGATTACACAGGATATCACATTTTACAGCATATGCTTTTAATATTGTTTGGCATTCAGTCTTTATGCTTCACCAGTGTTGTCTGCTCCCATCCTTCCTGACTGTTGGTGTGTGGGCCTTCTGATGATTTCTTGACTCCTGCTGGCTATTTTGTGTGGATCTTTGTAGCCTAGTATGATCTGCAGCAGGATTGCCCACTTTCCTTCCATAGGGGGTATATTGGTATGATTGGGAGGGTCGACTGCTTTCAGCCTTTCTGCGGTGACTGGGGTCATGTTGTGGGGTACTCGCACAGTGTGTCACTAACATGACAGTAGTGTTTCATTGACATGACAACAGTGTGTCACTGATGTGACAATAGTTTGTCATTAACATGACAATAGTATGTTACTAGCATGACAGTAGCTTGACATTAACATGACAATAGCATGTCACTAACATTACAACAGCATGTCACCAAAATAGCAATAGAATGTCATTAGCATGACAATAGTATGTCATAAACATGGCAATATGTCATTAACACAACAATATTGTGTCAGTAACATGATTGAAAAATCATATTTCTCTATCATCATGTTATCATTTTTCTCTCACACATGACAATAGTGTCAGAAACATGACAACAGTGTCTCACTAACATGACAATACCGTGTCATTAACATGACAATAGTGTGTCACTAACATGACAACAGCATGTCATTAACATGCCAATAGTGTCACTAACAAGACATTAGCATGTCAATAACATGGCAATACTTGTTTATTAACATGACATCATCATCATAGAAGTTTGTCGGGGCAACAATGACTGTTTCATTTAGGTCTGATGAGATTCTTCCGCGCAGCTCTGTAATTTGCCTTTCACTGCCAGGAACTCCTGACCTTGTTAATCAAGGCCACATCCGAGCTGGTATGAGTTGCCCTCTGACTGACCATTTAGTGACAATAGTGTCATTAATATGACAATAGTGTATCACTTACATGACTATAGCATGTCATTAACTTGACAACAGTGTGTCACTACCATGTCAGTAGTGGTCTATTAACATGACAATAGTGTGCCATTGACATTACAATAGCATGTCATTAACATGACAGTAATGTGCCAATCATGTGACAATAGGGTATTACATAAGAATAGGGTGACATTAACATGACAATGGCATGTCACTAACATGAAACTAGCGTGTCATTAACATAACAATAGCAAGTCATTAACATGACAGTAATGTGTAATTAGCTTGACAATTGCATGTCATTAACATGCCAATAGTTTGTCACTAACTTCAGAATAGTGTGTCACTAACATGACAATAGCATATCACTGACATGAAAGCAGCATGTCACTAACATGACAATAGTGTGTCATTAACATGACAATAGTGTTTCACTAACATGACAGTCATGTTCAGGTTACTTTATTTGTACCCATAGGTAGATTTGTTTTGCAGTCAGGTGACATCCATATTTACAAACCACAATTACATTCAACATAAACACAAAACACAGGCACACATGAAGCTGACTATAAACATGATTAAAGTACTCAAGGCTCCATCAATCAGGACATAAGACAAAGAGATAAGAGAAAACAAAACAAAGAGATAAGAGAGAAGGGTCATATTAAAAAGTTAAAGACTAGTCAAAGAACTTAAAAACTCAAAAGTCTAAAACCCAATGAAAGATTTAGAACCCAATTAAAAAACCTACCAAAATAAGTAAATGTAAAATGAAATTAATAAATAGGTAACTAAATTATGTGCAATATATTGTTACAACTTGTTCAACTCTTTGACAGCAGCAGGAACAAAGCTGTTTTTGTAGCGCTGGGTTTTACTTTTTGGGACAGCAAACCTCCGTCTGGAGGGAAGAAGCTGAAAGTGGCAGTGCAAAGGGTGGGAGTCATCATGTAAAATGGAGGTAGCAATCCTCTGTACCTGTCTGGTGTACAGGGATGTCGGGCTTAGTTGTGACTCACCAAGCAAATGACTGGACCGTCTAACTACCTGATCCAAGGATTTCCTCTGTTTCAGTTTTATCTGACCAAACCATGACACTAAAGAAAAGGATAAAACAAAAGAGATCACTTGCTTGAGCTTGAGCTTCACCGCCGTCCAGGACTCCATCGATCCTAGCGATGAGGCAGTCTGACAGGCAATGCCCACACAAAGTGCAGACCCAAACGTGCTGCCTGACAGCTTCTAGTCAGAGAACCAATGCAAGAAATAAAAAAACCCCCTCAGAAATAGACTGGAAAATAAGTTGCAAACAAAACAGGACAAGGCACAGAAAAGATAAACAATAACAAGGAAAAATGGGAGACAATATGAAAACTCAAAAGGCAAAACAATACACAGATAAATATGAAAACAGAGAAAAGCCATGAAACTGAGCCTGAGAGGAAACCCTGCTCAGTTCATGACATAATGTTAATGAAGAACTGATGATTTGAAAAATAGAGCTTCCGTAAATGGGAAGACTTCTTTAAATAACCTGGTAGGAATAGGGTTGAAAAGACAAGTTGAAGGTTTAGATGAGGAAATTATTTTATCTAACTCTAAAAGGTCAATTGGAGTAAACTCATCCAAACAGATAATATCAGTTGAAGGAGTTGTAGTTGTTACTGTATTTAAGTTAACGGTGGGAATAATCTGACTGATTTTGTCTCTGATAGATGAAATTTTATTATTGAAAAAGTTCATAAAGTCCTGACTAGTAAGCTCTAAGGGAATGCTAGGATTGACAGATTCCTGACTCTTTGTCAGCCTGGCTAAAGTGCTGAATAGAAATCTGGGATTATTCTTGTTCTCTTCTTTTAACCCTTTGAGTGTGAGAATTTATGTGTTCTTAGTGGCAGAGCGTGGCACTGCGCCTGCCTTCTCACTCTGACATGATCGCCTACATTGGGAATTTGTACTGATTGTACTGATTTGCCAGTTTCAAAAGGTGACAGACATCCATTGGAGAACTCAGTGGATGACACGTAATACATCAAAGAAGAACTCCTCATTTCCTTTTCCTGTTTGTTGCAGTTAGCCCAGAAAGCTAATATGGCCACGATGGTCACCCTCACTTTTTTGGCTTTGTACACAGAAAATAGCTGCGGGATACAAGTGAAATTTATGTGGATAATCATAAGACTTTGTAGATGTGATAGAGATTTTAAATTACCGGCAGAATGCAAAATATGGACCATGATGGGTGAAAATGCAGCAGCCTCGCCACCCAGCCAGCCAGCCCCCCTTATAAAGTAAGTGAGAAATTTCTGGTTTTTTTTTTTAATGTACTGATTTCTTGTTCATATACTTTGAAGATGATGAGGTACCTCTGTACAAAAAAACGGTGTCAAAAGACTGAACCATTTTTTGTGTAAATACGTCCAAAGTCCAGTTTTGACTGAGTTATGGAATGTAAAGTGGTGCCGTGAGATTATACAAATTAGATGTGTAAATTTATTCCTATCTGAAACTTTGGATCATATTTGACATCTTTCTATTTGACAGTAAGCCACTGTCTCTTACCACTTTCAAGTTATAGCCTTGGAAATCTGAACTATTTTACTGACAAAAAATATTTACCACTCTTGACCACTAGGGGTTATGTCACAGTTTGACAACATATACAGATATAGGGTTAATGTGGAATGATGACTTGTTCTAGCTTTCCTAAGAGATTTTTTTTTTTTTTTATAAATTAGAAGATGATTTCTCCAAGCTAAATAGGTTTCATCTAATTTAGTGGAGCGCCATTTTCTTTCTAATTGACGAGTCTTCTGTTTTAAGCTATGAGTTTCTGTGTTGAACCAAGGAGTTAGAAATCTCTGATTAGACTTTTGCTTTTTTTAAAGGGGCCACTATGTCTAGAATCTGGTGCAGAGAAGCTGTAACACTATCTACCATGCTATCAATTACAGAAGGAGCAAGCTCTCCATAGCTTATTTCCGTTGTGTTGACACATGGCATAGAGGAAAATATCTGCTTAAATTTGGTAACAGCATCATCTGAGAGGCATCTACTGTAGTAATATTTTTCTTTAGGAGCCAAATAGTCAGAAAGAGTAAAATCAAAGGCTAACAGACAATGGTCTGACAGTACTGGGTTATGAGGAGACACTACCAGATTTTCTATTTCAATGCCATATGTCAGAACAAGGTCCAACATGTGGTGGAGATAATGGGTAGAATTTCTTACTTTCTGAGAAAACCCTGTCGAGTCTAATATTGAATTAAATGCCCTATTGAGGCAATCACGTTCTACATCTACATGTACATTAAAGTCCCTGCTGATTTCAGCACTAAATCAGCTAAGAATTCGGCAAATTCAGATAAAAACAGTAGGCTGAGGGAGGACGATAAACTATGGCAAATAAAATTGGGTTTAACCTAAAATTGCTAACAAGAACAATACTGAGGACCAGGCCCTCAAAGGAATTATAACATGTTTTCTGCTTTACATTAACTAGTGATTTGGAATGGTAAAATCCTCCACGACCAGAACTTCTGGAATTCTGACAGTTTAAATAAGCAGAGGGAGTTGATTCATTTAAACCAACATAATCCTCTTGCCCTAACCAAGTCTCTGTAAGGGATATTAAATCAATCTGATGATCAATTAACAGATCATGGACTAGCAGAGACTTGGGAGTTAGAGACCTAATATGAGAAACCACAAACCACATTAATTTTTAAATTATGAGGAGGAAGAAAGACCAAGTCATTAAATTTACAGGCTTCATGTTTAATTTGACTTTTACCAACTTATATATATATACTACCATTCAAAAGTTTGGGGTCACTTAGAAATTTCCTTATTTTTGAAAGAAAAGTACTTTTTTTTCAATGAAGATAACTTTAAACTATTCAGAAATATACTCTATACATTGCTAATGTGGTAAATGACTATTCTAGCTGCAAATGTCTGGTTTTTGGTGCAATATCTACATAGGTGTATAGAGGCCCATTTCCAGCATCTATCACTCCAGTGTTCTAATGGTACAATGTGTTTGCTCATTGCGTCAGAAGGCTAATGGATGATTAGAAAACCCTTGTGCAATCATGTTAGGTCTGCAATGCTGTAATTGCTGCAAATGGAGGATTCTTTGACGAAAGCAAAGTTTGAAGTAAAAAATTATTATTTCAAATACAAATCATTATTTCTAACCTTGTCAATGTCTTGACTATATTTTCTATTCATTTTACAACTCATGGTGGTAAATAAGTGTGACTTTTCATGGAAAACAGAAAATTATTGTCTGGGTGACCCCAAACTTTTGAACGGTAGTGTGTGTATATATATATATATATATATATAATTTTTTTATTTTTACTTTTGAGGGAGCAGAGAATGATTCTGTGATGGGGAAGACAGGGGCTAAGTTGAGGGGTGGCGGATGAAGAGGACCTGCAGAGAGGCATGTAAGACGTCGACTCTGTTTTCTGGTCCCAACTCTGAGTTGTCAAGGTTTTGGAAATTTGGATAAAAATGATGCCAGTGTTAGATAAAAGAGACGCACCATCCAAAGTGGGATGGACACTGTCTCGTCTAATAAGACCAGGTTCTCCCCAAAATGAATTCAAATTGTCTATGTAGCGCACATCGTTTGCAGGACACCACACAGACAGACAGTGGTTGAAGGATGACAAGCAGCTAAACACGTCATCACTGGTCAGATTGGGGAGGGGCCCAGAGAATACTACAGAGGCAGACATCATTTGGGAAAAGTTACACACCAATTCCATGCTGTTTTATGAGTTCCGACTGCTAGAGTCAGATGTCATTAATGCTGGCGTGGATAACAATTGTGGAGTATTTACAGTTACTTTTAGCCAGCATTTTCAAATTTGACTCGATGTCGCCTGCTCTGGCCCCAGGAATGCATTAGACTGTTACCGCTGGAGTCTCAAGGTTCATGTTTCTGACTACAGAGTCGCCAATGATCAGAGTTTTTTTTCTCAGCGTGTCACTGAGTGGGGAAAGCAATTAGAAGCATGAAAAGGTTGGTGGTGAAACAGGGGCTTTAGACTATGCTTCCTTCTCACTGTCACCCACCCATTCTCTCCTTGCTGCTGAGGAGAGGTGGAAGCTGGCGGATGGCTAGCAGGCCGGATGCTAGGGTGCTCCGCTGTAGCTAAGGGGAGTCCGTCATTATTAACTGGTGCTGATGGTGTTTCAATACAGCGGAGCTGGGATTCCAAATCGCACAACCTCACCTCGAGCACCTCAAAAAGACAACATCTATTACATTTACATTTAACATTTAAAGAGGCAGAGGTGTAGCTAAACATCTGACAGAGAGAGCACACCAGAGGAGACGGGGAAAGAGAGCTAGTAGCCATAGCTAGTGGCTAACCCAAAGATAACACAAACACCGATGAAAGGTGAAAAGAAGGCAAAAGAGGATGATTAGGTGACACTGAGTGCACACACAGGTGGAAGAGGCTTGTTAAACAGAAGTGAGAGGTGACGGTAGATGGAAAAAAGTGATTAAAATACAATTAAAGGCAATAGTCCTCAGGAGAGTGAGGAGAGCTAACAACAGAGCAAACCACAACGACGGCCAGAAACAGGAAGTGACAATACGTTGCCACGAGAAGCGTCCAGGAAGCAACATCACTGACATGCCAAAAGTGTGTCATTAACATGACAATAACATGACACTAACATGACAATAGTGTGTCATTAACATGACAATAACATGTCACTAGCATTACAACATGTCACCAAAATAACAGTGTCGTTAACATTACAATAGCATGTCACAACCATGACAATATGTCATTAACATGACAATATTGTGCCATTAACATGATGATAGAAAAATCGTATTTTTCATTCATCATGTTGTCATCATGTTTCTCTAACATATGACAATAGAGTGTCTCTAACATGACAATAGTGTCTCACTAACATGACAATAGTGTGTCAACATGACAATAGTATGTCACTAACATGACAATAGCGTGCCACAACATGACAATATCATGTCATTAACGTGACAGTGTTTCATTAACATGACAGTCATGTGTCACTAACATGACAATAGTGTGTCACTAACATTACAACAGTGTGTCATTAACATGAAAAAAGCATGTCACTACCATGTCAATAGTGTGCCAATAGCACGGCAATAGCATGTCACTAACATGCCAATAGTGTGTCACTGACACGACAATAGCATTTCATGAACATGACAATTGCATTTCACTAACATGACAATAGCGTGCCACTAACATGACAACAGCATGTCACCAAAATAACAGTGTCACTAACATGAAAATGGCATGTCACAAACATGACAATCAGGTGTCATTAACATTACAATAGCATGTCACAAACATGACAATGTGTCATTAACATGACAATATTGAGTCATTAAAAGGATAGAAAAATTGTTTTTCTCTCATCATGTTGTCATCATGTTTCTCTAAAACATCACAATAGAGTGTCAATAAAATGACAACAGTTTCTCACTAACATGACAATTGTGTGTCATTAACATGACAATAGTGTGTCACTAACATGGCAATCGTGTGTCACTAAAAAGAAAATAACATGTCATTAACAGCACGAAAGTGTTTCATTAACATGACAGTCATGTGTCACTAACATTACAATAGCATGTCATTAACATGAAAACACCAAGTCACTACCACGTCAATAACGTGTCATTAATGACAATAGTGTGTCATTAATATTACAATAGTGTGCCACTACCATTTCAATAGTGTTCCATTAACATCAAAATAGCACGTCGCTAACATGACAGTAATGTGTTATTAAATAAAATAACAACAGTTTCTCATTAACATGACAATAGTGTGTCATTAACATGACAATAGTGTGTCACTAACATGACAATAGTGTGCCACTACATGACAATAGCATGTCATGAGCTTGACAGTGTCACTTACGTGAAGTCAATGTTCACTAACATGACAATAGCGTGTCATGAACATGACAATAGCATGTCACTAACATGACAATAGCGTGTCACTGACATGACAATAGCATATCATTAATATGACAACAGCATGACACTAACATGACAACAACATGTCACTTCCATGTCAGTAGTGGTCTATTAACATGACAATAGTATGTCATTAACATGACAATAGTGTGTCACATGACAATAGAGTGTCACTAACAAGACAATAGGGTCTCATTAGCATGGCAATAGCGTTTCACTAACATGACAATAGCATGTCACTTACATGACTATAGTGTGTCATTAACATGGTAATAGCGTGTCACTACCATTTCAGTAGTGGTCTATTAACATGACAATAGCATGTCATGAACATGACAATTGCATGTCACTAACATGACAATAGCGTGTCACTAACATGACAACAGCATGTCACCAAAAGAACAGTATCACTAACATGACAATAACATGTCACAAACATGACAATCAGGTGTCATTAAATTACAATAGCATGTAACAAACATGACAATGTGTCATTAACATGACAATATTGAGTCATTAAAAGGATAGAAAAATTGTTTTTCTCTGTCATCATGTCATCATGTTTCTCTAAAACATCACAATAGAGTGTCAATAAAATAACAGTTTCTCACTAACATGAAAATAGCGTGTTATTAACATGACAATAGTGTTTCACTAACATGGCAATCGTGTGTCACTAAAAAGACAATAGCATGTCATTAACAGCACGAAAGGGTTTCATTAACATGACAGTCGTGTCACTAACATTACAATAGCATGTCATTAACATGGAAACACCAAGTCACTACCATGTCAATAACGTACCATTAATGACAATACTGTGTCATTAATATTACAATAGTGTGCCACTACCATTTCAATAGCGTTCCATTAACAACACAATAGCATGTTGCTAACATGACAGTAATGTGTTATTAACATGACAATATTGTCCCACTAACATGACAACAGTGTGTCACTAGCATGACAATAGTGTGTCATGAACATCCATCCATCCATCCATCCATCTTCTACCGCTTTTCCGGAGGTCCGGGTCGCGGAGGCAGCAGTTCAAGCAGAGAAGCCCAGACTTCTCTCTCCCCAGCCACCTGCTCCAGCTCTTCAGAGGGGATACCAAGGTGTTCCCAGACCAGCTGGGAGACATAGTCTCTCCACCGAGTCCTGGGTCTGCCCCGGGGTCTCCTCCCAGTGGGACGTACCTGAAACACCTCAAGTGGGAGGCGTCCAGGAGGCATCCTAATCAGATGCCCATACCACCTCAACTGACTCCTTTCAATGTGGAGGAGCAGCGGTTCTACTCTGAGCCTCTCCCGGATGACTGAGCTCCTCACCCTATCTCTGAGGGTGAGTCCAGCAATCCTACGGAGGAAGCTCATTTCAGCTGCTTGTATCCGCGATCTCGTTCTTTCGGTCATTACCCAAAGCTCGTGACCATAGGTGAGAGTAGCAACGTAGATTGACTGGTAAATCGACAGCTTTGCCTTAGAACTAAGCTCCCTCTTCACCACAACAGACCGGTACAACGTCCGCATCACTGCAGATGCTGCTCCAATCCGTCTGTCGATCTCTCGCTCCATTTTCCCCTCACTCGTGAACAAGACCCCAAGATACTTAAACTCCTCCACTTGGGGCAGGATCCTGTCCCCAACCCAGAGAGGACAATCCACCTTTTTCCGGCTGAGGACCATAGATGGTCAACATGTCATGTGTCATGAACATGACAATAGCATATCACTAACTTGACAACAACATGTCACTTCCATGTCAGTAATGGTCTATTAACAGGACAATAACATGTCATTAACATGACACTAGCATGTCAGTAACATCACAATAACATGTCGCTAACTTGTCAATAACATGTCACTAACATGACAATAGCGTGTCATGAACATGACAATAGCATGTCACTAACATGACAATAGCGTGTCACTGACATGACAATAGCATATCATTAATATGACAACAGCATGACACTAACATGACAACAACATGTCACTTCCATGTCAGTAGTGGTCTATTAACATGACAATAGTATGTCATTAACATGACAATAGTGTGTCACATGACAATAGAGTGTCACTAACAAGACAATAGGGTCTCATTAGCATGGCAATAGCGTTTCACTAACATGACAATAGCATGTCACTTACATGACTATAGTGTGTCATTAACATGGTAATAGCGTGTCACTACCATTTCAGTAGTGGTCTATTAACATGACAATAGCATGTCATGAACATGACAATTGCATGTCACTAACATGACAATAGCGTGTCACTAACATGACAACAGCATGTCACCAAAAGAACAGTATCACTAACATGACAATAACATGTCACAAACATGACAATCAGGTGTCATTAAATTACAATAGCATGTAACAAACATGACAATGTGTCATTAACATGACAATATTGAGTCATTAAAAGGATAGAAAAATTGTTTTTCTCTGTCATCATGTCATCATGTTTCTCTAAAACATCACAATAGAGTGTCAATAAAATAACAGTTTCTCACTAACATGAAAATAGCGTGTTATTAACATGACAATAGTGTTTCACTAACATGGCAATCGTGTGTCACTAAAAAGACAATAGCATGTCATTAACAGCACGAAAGGGTTTCATTAACATGACAGTCGTGTCACTAACATTACAATAGCATGTCATTAACATGGAAACACCAAGTCACTACCATGTCAATAACGTACCATTAATGACAATACTGTGTCATTAATATTACAATAGTGTGCCACTACCATTTCAATAGCGTTCCATTAACAACACAATAGCATGTTGCTAACATGACAGTAATGTGTTATTAACATGACAATATTGTCCCACTAACATGACAACAGTGTGTCACTAGCATGACAATAGTGTGTCATGAACATCCATCCATCCATCCATCCATCTTCTACCGCTTTTCCGGAGGTCCGGGTCGCGGAGGCAGCAGTTCAAGCAGAGAAGCCCAGACTTCTCTCTCCCCAGCCACCTGCTCCAGCTCTTCAGAGGGGATACCAAGGTGTTCCCAGACCAGCTGGGAGACATAGTCTCTCCACCGAGTCCTGGGTCTGCCCCGGGGTCTCCTCCCAGTGGGACGTACCTGAAACACCTCAAGTGGGAGGCGTCCAGGAGGCATCCTAATCAGATGCCCATACCACCTCAACTGACTCCTTTCAATGTGGAGGAGCAGCGGTTCTACTCTGAGCCTCTCCCGGATGACTGAGCTCCTCACCCTATCTCTGAGGGTGAGTCCAGCAATCCTACGGAGGAAGCTCATTTCAGCTGCTTGTATCCGCGATCTCGTTCTTTCGGTCATTACCCAAAGCTCGTGACCATAGGTGAGAGTAGCAACGTAGATTGACTGGTAAATCGACAGCTTTGCCTTAGAACTAAGCTCCCTCTTCACCACAACAGACCGGTACAACGTCCGCATCACTGCAGATGCTGCTCCAATCCGTCTGTCGATCTCTCGCTCCATTTTCCCCTCACTCGTGAACAAGACCCCAAGATACTTAAACTCCTCCACTTGGGGCAGGATCCTGTCCCCAACCCGGAGAGGACAATCCACCTTTTTCCGGCTGAGGACCATAGATGGTCAACATGTCATGTGTCATGAACATGACAATAGCATATCACTAACTTGACAACAACATGTCACTTCCATGTCAGTAATGGTCTATTAACAGGACAATAACATGTCATTAACATGACACTAGCATGTCAGTAACATCACAATAACATGTCGCTAACTTGTCAATAACATGTCACTAACATGACAAGAGCATGTCATTAACATGACAATAGCATGTCAATGAAATGGCAATAGCGTGTCATTAACATGACAAAAGTGTGTCACTAACATAACAATAGCATGTCATAGTCATGACAATATGTCGTTAACATGACAATATTGTGTTATTAACATGATAGAAAAATCTTTATTCTCTATAATCATGTCATCATGTTCCTCTAAAAGATCACTATAGAAAGTCACTAACATGACAGCAGTGTCTCACTAACATGACAATGGTGTGTCATTAACATGACAATAGTGTGTCACATGACAATAGTGTCACTAACAAGACAATAGCATCTCATTAGCATGACAATAGCGTTTCACTAACATGACAATAGCATGTCACTTACATGACGATAGTGTGTCATTAACATGGCAATAGTGTGTCACTACCATTTCAGTAACATGACAATAGCGTGTCATGAACATGACAATAGCATGCCACTAACATGACAATAGGAGGACAGGAACGTCACTTGTGGTAAGGTATCGTCACTTCCTGTATTGCTGTCTGTCCGTGTGGTTTGGTCTCCTCACTCTGTAGAGGTTTTTGCTTTTAATTGTATTTTAACCACTTTTTTTTCCATCTACCGTTAGTTCTCACTTCTGTTGATCAAGCCTCTTGCACCTGTGTGCACACTCCATGTCACCGAATCACTCTCTTTAGCCTTCTGTTCACCTTTCATCAGTGGTTTTGTTAGCTTTGGGTTAGCCACTAGCTATGGCTACTAGCTCTCCTTCCTCTCCTTCCTCTCCTCCTCTGGTGTGCTCTCTCTTTCAGATGTTTAGCTACACCTCTGCCTCTTTTAGTGACAACGGTAAATGTAATAAATGTTGTCTTTTTGAGGCGCTCGAGGTCAGGCTGTCTGATTTGGAATCCCAGCTCCGCTGCATTGAACCACCGTCTGCGCCAGTTACTCTCAACGGACAACCCTAGCTGCAGCGGAGCTAGCTAGCATAGGCTTTGTTAGCGGTTCTCCAGCTCTCCTCAGCAGCGAGGAGACTGGGTGGGTGACAGTGAGAAGGAAGCCTAGTCACAAAGCTCTGGTTCACCACCAACCTGTTCACGTTTCTAATCGTTTTTCCCCGCTCAGCGACACACCTGTTGAGGAAAAAAAACTCTGATCATTGGCGACTCTGTAGTCTGAACCTAGAGACTCCAGCGGCCATAGTCAAATGCATTCCTGGGGCCAGAGCAGGCGACATCGAGTCAAATTTGAAAATGCTGGCTAAAAGTAACTGTAAATATTCCACAATTGTTATTCACGCCGGCATTAATGTCATCCGTCTCCGGCAGTCGGAAGTCACGAAACTTAATGTAGAATTGGTGTGTGACTTTGCAAAAACAATGTCGGACTCTGTAGTTTTCTCTGGGCCCCTCCCCAATCTGACCAGTGATGACATGTTTAGCCGCTTGTCATCCTTCAACCGCTGGCTGTCTGTGTGGTGTCCTGCAAACAACGTGGGCTGCATTGACAACTGGAGCTCATTTTGGGGAAAACCTGGTCTTTTGAGGCGAGACAGCATCCATCCCACTTTGGATGGTGCGTCTCATTTATCTAACAATCTGGCATCTTTTTTATCCAAATTTCCAAAATCTTGACAACTCAGAGTTGGGACCAGGAAGCAGAGTCACAGTGTTACACGCCTCTCTGCAGCTCCTCTTCATCCACCACCCCTCAACTTAGCCCCTGTCTTCCCCATCAGAGAATCATTGTCTGCTCCCTCCAAAGTAAATAAAAATATAATATATAAGCATCCCAAAGTGATTAAGTAAAAAGTTGGTAAAACTCAAATTAAACATAAAGCCTCTAAATTGAATGATTTGGCCTCTGTTCCTCCTCATAATTTAAAAATTAATTGTGGTTTGTTAAATATTAGGTCTCTAACTCCCAAGTCTCTGCTAGTCCATGATCTGTTAATTGATCATCAGATTGATTTAATATCCCTTACAGAGACTTGGTTAGGGCAAGAGGATTATGTTGGTTTAAATGAATCAACTTCCTCTGGTTATTTAAACTGTCAAAATCCCAGAAGTTCTGGTCGTGGAGGAGGAGTAGCAACAATTTATCATTCCAAATTACTAGTTAATGTAAAGAAAAAAACATGTTATAATTCCTTTGAGGGCCTGGTCCGCAGTATTGGGCACTTTAGCAATTTTAGGCTAAACCCAATTTTATTTGCCATAGTTTATCGTCCTCCATCAACCTACTCGGATTTTTTGTCTGAATTTGCTGATTTCTTATCTGATTTAGTGCTGAAATCTGATAGAATAATTATAGTAGGGGACTTTAATATACATGTGGATGTAGATAGTGACTGCCTTAATGTGGCTTTTAATTCAATATTAGACTCGATTGAGTTTTCTAAGAAAGTAAGAAATTCTACTCATTACCTCCACCATACATTGGACCTTGTTCTGACATATGGCATAGAAATAGAAAATCTGGTAGTGTCTCCTCATAACCCTGTACTGTCAGATCATTGTCTGTTAACCTTTGATTTTACTATTTCTGACTATTTGGCTCCTAAAGAAAAATATGACTACAGTAGATGCCTCTCAGATGATGTTGTTACCAAATTTATGTAGATTGTTTCCTCTATGCCATGTGTCAACACAACGGAAATAAGCTATAGACAGCTTGCTCCTTCTGTAATTGATAGCGTGGTGGATAGTGTTTCAGCTTCTCTGCATCAGACTCTAGACTTGGTGGCCCCCTTAAAAAAGAAAAAAAGTCTAATCAGAGATTTCTAACTCCTTGGTTCAACACAGAAACTCGTAGCTTAAAACAGAAGACTCGTCAATTAGAAAGAAAATGGCGCTCCACTAATTTAGATGAAATCTATTTAGCTTGGAGAAATCATCTTTTAATTTATAAAAAATCTCTTAGAAAAACTAGAATGAGTTATTATTCTGCATTAATAGAAGAGAACTGTTATGACCCGAGCGTCGGTTCTGATCACGCTCGGGCTAAGCTATGTCTCGCTGCCGGCCTTGACAGCTGCGGGCGGTATTCTGGCCTCTCCGGGCTCTTATTGTGAAAGTGCTCGGTGGGGCTTCCGCCTGTCAACGGTCGGTCAGCTGAGTGTCATTATTGTCATTAGTGCTTCGCCCATTTAAGCCCAGCACTGGCGTCGGTAGGACGCAGCAGTGTCTGGTCGCTTAACTGGTCACTAACCTGTTCACTTTTATGTTCACCCACCGTCACGTTGCGGATGCCTGGACTATTTTCACACCTCGTCTGCTTTGGGTTTGGCCGTCGTTCCCCGGTACCAGTAAGTGTGCTTGTTAGCCTTATTCCTGCCGGCGTGAATTGACCTGTGTCTCCGCCTTAGCAACCTGTGTGTAATTATTACCAAGCCTGTCTGTGTGTGACTGTCTCCTGCTCTGGACCTATAGTGTGCTGTATAGCCCTATGCCTCCTGTTAGGTGAAGACTCTTGTCATTATCTCAGCAGCTTGTGTATCACCTTATCACCGTAATAAAACTCACTAAAACTCACTGGTGACTCTGTGCGTCTCATGGTGGCTCGCGAGGGCCACTGCATGACAGTACACTGCTGCCAAAACAGCGTTTACGGTGACGCCAACCCGAGACGATATTCACCAGTGGGTTTGAGTTTTGGACGTTGTTTTTTCCTGTCTGGGTCCTGTGTATGTGAGGAATGCCGTCGCCGAAGAGCCACGTACTGACAGGTGTTTTGGAAGTCATGGATGAGCTGCTCATCTCCGCTTCCCTGCTGGACTATGACCACGGCATACATTGGTACCTGGATGCCGCCGAAGATGTTCTCTGTCATCTCTCTCCCCGCTACGCCGACCCTGATGATGGAGGAGGAACGCGGCATGAAGCAGGTGAAGAGGCACTCCTGCTCTTCGCCTATGGATCCTGATCCTGCCTTCGATCCGTTTTGGGAGTTCGCACCATCTGGGGGCCGGCGAAGGCGTCGGCGTCACGGCCGGGCGCATCTTCGGCAAGCTCCTGCTCCAGATCCAGTTCCGGGCCGCCGGGATGACCCCCTTAACCAGCCAGCTGCTGAGAGTGAGCTGAGTCCTGTGCCGGTGGGCTCCGTCCTTGGATCCTTTTTTACCATCCAGCAAGCGAGGGAAGGAGCAACGTCCGCTACAGCTGACAACATCCTCCCTCCGGGAGACAGGCAAGTCCAAGTTCACTTTCCTATTGATAATAGTGATCTGTCTTGTCTGACTCCTGGGGGTGAAGCTCGGGGTTTGCAGTTCCCTGAGTCACTTTTCCCAGCTGTAGCCACTTGTATTAAACCTGCTGCCTCTGTGTCTCCTCCTGCGGAGTGGTCCTCGGCGTCAGTCCCACGCCGTCGAACGAGGGGGAGGCCTGCAGCTCTGGGAAATATCCCGGCCCTGCAGCCTTGCTTTGGACAGAGCAGAACGGACTGCAGTGAGGAGCCAGAGCCAACGAGAGAGCGTCCCCAGGGTTCCTCAGGGATGCAGCCCGAGTCGGCAGGTCCAGGGTCCTCTGCCCCCACGCCACACGGGTTATTGGCGTGGACGCCAGCGCGTGAGGATCCAGCTGCAGAGACCATCAGGCCGACTGTGGGACCCGACGCAGCCGAGTGGGAGCCCGACGACGAGCTTCTTCTTGAACCTGGATCGGCGAAGTCCTGGACGGCTCCAGAGCCCGAGTGCAGGCAAGTGCTCTTTCTTGTTTTCCTGTTTGGTGTATTAGAGCATTTTTGCCTGTCTCATGGGGAGGCGAGTGAGGGGCAGCCGTCCGCTGCACCCGAGCTCGTCTCGCTGGGCTCTGGCGCTGCCGGTGGAACTGATCCCGGTCCTCTCCTGTTTTCTGAGCACCTCCACAGCGTTACCGGTCCGGAGCCAGTCAAGGTCATGGGACTGGGGGTTCCAGGTTCGGAGATGGAGGTCGTCGCCGGAGCAGTCCTGACCCAGTCGGGGTCCGACGCGTGGGCCGAGATGACCCAGTCGGGGTCCGACGCGTGGGCCGAGATGACCCAGTTGGGGTCCGACGCGTGGGCCGAGATGACCCAGTTGGGGTCCGACACGTGGGCCGAGGTGACCCAGTCGGGGTCCGACGTGGGTGCAGCAGTGACCCAATCGGGGTCCAACGAGGTCCAGTGGGGGTCCAGCGCAGGTGCGGCTGCGACCCAATCAGGATTCGAGGGGGTCCAGGTTTTTGGTTGGCCCCCTCTGAGGAGCCACCAGCTGAGGGTCATTAGAGGGTTTTGTTTGGCAGATCGCCACTCTCCTGTCGTGTCGTTTTCAGGTGAGCGGCTGCATGCAATCCCTCCATGGTCCTGTTGGTTGTGGGATGCGGGTCGGCCACCCGAGGAACTGCTTGGTGCGTTCGGCGTCTTGGGTTGGCCACCCAATATACTGTGCTTGTTGCGGGGTGACCTGGTTCGGCCACCAGAGGACTTGTTTCTGGGGGCCTGGGACTGGGGCAGGCCACCTGATCATGTACTGTGGGACTATCTGTGGGCCCATACAGTGCCAAGTCATGTTTAGTACGTCTAGCAATTTTTGTTGTTTCACGTAATCACAGTCATAGTCAAGTCTAAGCAATTTTAGATTGCCTCTTGTTTTGTTTTTTTTGTAAGCCACAGTCATAGTCATAGTCAAGTCTAAGCAAGTTTAGATTGCCTCTTGTTCTTTTTTTTTGTAAGCCACAGTCATAGTCATAGTCAAGTCTAAGCAATTTTAGATTGCCTCTTGTTTTGTTTTTTTTGTAAGCCACAGTCATAGTCATAGTCAAGTCTAAGCAATTTTAGATTGCCTCCTGTTCTTTTTTTTGAAAGCCATAGTTAGTTATAGTCAAGTCAGAGCAATTTTTAGATTGCCTCATGTTCTTTTTTTTGGAAAGCCTCAGTCTTGTCATAGTCAAGTTAGGTCAGGGCAATCTGGTTTGCCTAATGTGTTTTGCAGTCTGGTTTTGTTTTGCTATTGTTCTTTCCTCCCCTCTTCTTTTGAGGGGCTATGGTCAAGTTTTGTCTTTGTTGTTTTGTTCTCCACTCCTTCTTTGAGGGGCTATAGTATGGGGGTTTTGTTCTTAGTTTCCAGGTGTTTACATGTATTTTTGGTCTCGTGTGTTTTTGTTTTTTCATAGTCGCCGTGTTTAGCACGTATTTCTTTTGTGTCCATAGTTACAGTCATGTATTCTTTTTATAGTCCTGTGTTTCCACAGTTAGTCATGTATTTCTTTCCTTTTTTTTCCAGAGTCATGTGTTTGTATTTATTTCTTTTTTTGTTTCCATAGTTATGGTGTGTTTCCATGTATTTCTTGTATGTTTTTTTTGGTCTGGTCTTTGTCTTGTTCTTGGGTTGGTTTCTCTCCCTCCGCACCTGTCCCCCAACCTCCCACCCTAGGGGGGCGGGGGGGGGCAGGGTGGTTCCTTGGGGCGTTCGGAGTCCGCCCGTGGAGGGAGGGTACTGTTATGACCCGAGCGTCAGTTCTGATCGCGCTCGGGCTAAGCTATGTCTCGCTGCCGGCCTTGACAGCTGCGGGCGGTATTCTGGCCTCTCCGGGCTCTTATTGTGAAAGTGCTCGGTGGGGCTTCCGCCTGTCAACGGTCGGTCAGCTGAGTGTCATTATTGTCATTAGTGCTTCGCCCATTTAAACCCAGCACTGGCGTCGGTAGGACGCAGCAGTGTCTGGTCGCTTAACTGGTCACTAACCTGTTCACTTTTATGTTCACCCACCGTCACGTTGCGGATGCCTGGACTATTTTCACACCTTGTCTGCTTTGGGTTTGGCCGTCGTTCCCCGGTACCAGTAAGTGTGCTTGTTAGCCTTATTCCTGCCGGCGTGAATTGACCTGTGTCTCCGCCTTAGCAACCTGTGTGTAATTATTACCAAGCCTGTCTGTGTGTGACTGTC
Organism: Pholidichthys leucotaenia; assembly: GCA_020510985.1. Lineage (NCBI taxonomy): Eukaryota > Metazoa > Chordata > Actinopteri > Cichliformes > Pholidichthyidae > Pholidichthys > Pholidichthys leucotaenia. The sequence goes on from CM035838.1 coordinate 491,845,145, forward strand.
TCCTGCTCTGGACCTATAGTGTGCTGTATAGCCCTATGCCTCCTGTTAGGTGAAGACTCTTGTCATTATCTCAGCAGCTTGTGTATCACCTTATCACCGTAATAAAACTCACTAAAACTCACTGGTGACTCTGTGCGTCTCATGGTGGCTCGCGAGGGCCACCGCATGACAAGAACAAGAATAATCCCAGGTTTCTTTTCAGTACTGTAGCCAAGTTGACAGAGTCGGGACTCTGTCAATCCTAGCATTCCCTTAGAGCTTACTAGTCAGGACTTTATGAACTTTTTCAATAATAAAATTTCATCCATCAGAGATAAAATCAATCAGATTCTTCCCACAGTTAACTTAAATACAGTAACTACTACAACTCCTTCAACTGATATCTGTTTGGATGAGTTTACCCCAATTGACCTTTTAGAGTTAGACAAAATAATTTCCTCATCCAAGCCTTCAACTTGTCTTTTAGACCCTATACCTACCAGGTTATTTAAAGAAGTCTTCCCACTTATTGGTAGCTTTATTCTTCATATAATCAATTCTTCATTAACTTTAGGCCATGTACCGCAGGCTTTTAAAACGGCTGTAATTAAACCCTTACTCAAAAAGTCAACGCTAGATCCAGGAGTTTTCGCTAACTATAGACCAATCTCTAACCACCCTTTCATTTCAAAAATCTTAGAAAGAGTTGTTGCTACGCAATTATATGACCACCTGCAGGGAAATGGTTTACTTGAAGAGTTTCAATCTGGGTTTAGAATCCATCATAGTACTGAAACAGCCTTAGCGAAGGTCACTAGCGACCTCCTCATCGCATCTGATAATGGACTGGTTTCTGTACTTGTTCTTTTAGACCTTAGTGCAGCTTTTGATACTATCGATCATAATATTCTGCTTGATAGATTAGAACACTATGTTGGATTTAATGGAACTTTGTTGCAGTGGTTTAGATCTTATTTTTCTGATAGGTTCCAGTTTGTTCATGTCAATGTTCCCGACGCATCCGCGGAGAGAGAGCTTAGACTTTCTGCTGCACATCCACCAACCACAATTCTCCACACTGTGTGCCTATATATATATATATATATATATATATATATATATATATATATATATATATATATATATACAGTGGGGTAAAAAAGTATTTAGTCAGCCACCAATTGTGCCAGTTCTCCCACTTAAAAGATGAGAGAGGTATCCAATTTTCATCATAGGTATACCTCAACTATGAGAGACAAAATGAGAAAAAAAAATCCAAAAAATCACACTGAAGGATTTTTAATGAATTAATTGGTAAATTCCTCAGTAAAATAAGTATTTGGTCAACTACAAACAAGCAAGATTTCTTGCTCTCACAGACCTGTAACTTCTTCTGTAAGAGGCTCCTCTGTCCTCCACTCGTTACCTGTATTAATGGCACCTGTTTGAACTCGTTATCAGTATAAAAGACACCTGTCCACAGCCTCAAACAGTGAGACTCCAAACTCCACTATGGCCAAGACCAAAGAGCTGTCAAAGGACACCAGAAACAAAAATGTAGACCTGCACCAGGCTGGGAAGACTGAATCTGCAATAGGTAAGCAGCTTGGTGTGAAGAAATCAACTGTGGGAGCAATTATTAGAAAATGGAAGACATACGAGACCACTGATAATCTCCCTCGATCTGGGGCTCCACGCAAGATCTCACCCCGTGGGGTCAAAATTATCACGAGAACGGTGAGCAAAAATCCCAGAACCACAAGAGGGGACCTAGTGAATGACCTGCAGAGAGCTGGGACCAAAGTAACAAAGGCTACATCAGAAACACACTACGCCGCCAGGGACTCAAATCCTGCAGTGCCAGACGTGTCCCCCTGCTTAAGCCAGTGCATGTCCAGGCCCGTCTGAAGTTTGCTAGAGAGCATTTGGATGATCCAGAAGAGGATTGGGAGAATGTCATATGGTCAGATGAAAACAAAATAGAACTTTTTGGTAAAAACTCAAATTGTCGTGTTTGGAGGAGAAAGAACACCATACCTACTGTGAAGCATGGGGGTGGAAACATCATACTTTGGGGCTGTTTTTCTGCAAAGGGACCAGGACGACTGATCCGTGTAAAGGAAAGAATGAATGGGGCCATGTATTGTGAGATTTTGAGTGAAAACCTCCTTCCACCAGCAAGGGCATTGAAGATGAAACATGGCTGGGTCTTTCAGCATGACAATGATCCCAAACACACCGCCCGGGCAACGAAGGAGTGGCTTCGTAAGAAGCATTTCAAGGTCCTGGAGTGGCCTAGCCAGTCTCCAGATCTCAACCCCACAGAAAATCTTTGGAGGAAGTTGAAAGTCCGTGTTGCCCAGCGACAGCCCCAAAACATCACTGCTCTAGAGGAGATCTGCATGGAGGAATGGGCCAAAATACCAGCAACAGTGTGTGAAAACCTTGTGAAGTCTTACAGAAAACGTTTGACCTCTGTCATTGCCAACAAAGGGTATATAACAAAGTATTGAGATGAACTTCTGTTATTGACCAAATATTTATTTTACCGAGGAATTTACCAATTAATTCATTAAAAATCCTTCAATGTGATTTTCTGGATTTTTTTTTTCTTATTTTGTCTCTCATAGTTGAGGTATATCTATGATGAAAACTGGAGACTTCTCGCATCTTTTAAGTGGGAGAACTTGCACAATTGGTGGCTGACTAAAGCCACCAATTACCCCACTGTGTATATATAAATATATATATATATATATATGTATGTGTACATACATATATATATATATGTATATATGTATACATATATGTACATATGTATGTGTACATACATATGTACATACATATATATGTACATATGTATACTAGCTGCTCTTGTTTTTTCTTGCCTTCTGACTGTTGCTCTGAGTGTTGCCATCCCTGTGCTGTTGCAGTCCTGGAATTTCCCCATTGTGGGACTAATAAAGGCTTATCTTATCTTATCTTAATAGTGAGTTTTCTTTCAACTCAAAGCTTAGTCATGGACTTCCACGGGGATCTGTGCTAGGCCCTACTCTTTTTAGTTTATATATGCTTCCGTTAGGCAACATTATTAGAAAGCACTTTATACATTTTCATTGTTATGCAGATGATACACAATTATACCTGTCAATAAAGTCAGATGATAGTAATCAATTACCCAAGTTGGAAGCCTGTCTTAAGGAAATCAAAGCTTGGATGTCTTGTAATTTCCTGTTATTAAATTCTGATAAGACTGAAGTCATTCTAGTTGGTCCAAAAAAACCATAGAAATTCCTTTCCAAATCAAACTTTCAGTTTGGATGCGGTTACCTCTTTCTCTTAATAGCTCTGTGAGGAACCTTGGAATTATTTTTGATCAAGATCTGTCCTTCAATTCACATATTAAATTTGTTTCTAAGACTGCCTTCTATCATTTACATAATATTGCCAAGATTAGGAGCATCTTGTCTCGAGTGATGCTGAGAAACTGATCCACGCTTTTGTTAGCTCAAGATTAGATTATTGTAATTCTTTATTATCAAGTTGTCCTAAAACATTTTAAAAAGACTTCAGTTGATCCAAAATGCTGAAAGAGAGATCATATCTCTCCGGTTCTGGCCTCCCTTCATTGGCTTCCCATAGATTTTAGAATTAAGTTTAAAATCCTTCTTCTTACTTACAAAGCTCTAAACAATCAGGCTCCTTTCTATTTAAAAGATCTGATACTACCGTATTATCCTAACAGAACACTACACTCCCAAAATGCAGGATTACTTGTAATACCTAGAATCTCCAAAAGTACAATGGGAGGCAGAGCCTTCAGTTATCACGCTCCTCTCCCGTGGAACTAACTGCCAATCTGGATTCGGGAGTCAGACTCAATCTCTGTTTTTAAGAATAGGGTTAAAACCTACCTTTTTGATATAGCCTACAATTAGGGAGGGATCATGTGTTTCTGAACCCTCCCTTAGTTATGCGGCTAATAGGTTTAGTCAGCCGGGCGTCCTCCAGTAATGCACTGGGCCTCACTCCTTTCTTCACTCTCAATGAAATATTTTTTTTTTTTTTTGCTGGTCATTAACATCTGTTTGTTCTCTCACATAGATTGAGTCCCCATCGTGCTGTTTGCTCTCTACATGTCTGTTCTTTTCATCTTCTCTGTCCCCTCACCCCCAAGCCAGTCACAGCAGATGACTGCCCCTCCCTGAGCCTGGTTCTGCTGGAGGTTTCTTCCTGTTAAAAGGGAGTTTTTCCTCTCCACCATCGCCAAGTGCTTGCTCACAGGGGATCGCCTGATTGCTGGGGTCTTTCTGCAACTGTGGGGGTTCCCCCTACAGTTGAACGTGCTATGAGATGACTGTTGTTGTGAAATGGCGCTATACAAATAAAGTTGAATTGAATTGAATAGCATGTCACTAACATGACAATAGCGTGTCATTAACATGACAGTAGCATGCCACTAACATGACAATAGTGTGTCACATGACTATAATGTGACATTAACATGACAACAGCATGTTACTACCATGCCAGCAGCAGTCTATGAACATGACATTAACGTGTCATTAACATGCCAATAACATGACAATAGGGTGTCATTAACAAGATAATAGCGTGTCATTAATGTGACAATAGCATATCAGTAACATGACAGTAACATGTCATTAACATCACAATTGGGTGTCATTAACATGACAATAGAGTGTCACTTACATGACAATAGCATATCACTAATATGACAATACAGTGTCACTGACGTGACAGTAGTGTGTCATTAGTGTGTCACTTCCGTGTCAGTAGTGGTCTATTGACATGACAATAGCGTATCATTAACAAGACAATAGCATGTCACTAACATAACAGTAACATGTCATTAACATGACAATCAGGCGTCATTAACATGACAATCGAGTGCAACTTACATGACAATAGCATATCACTAATATGCCAATACAGTGTCACTAACATGATGATAGTGTGTCATTTACATGCCAATAGCATGTCAGTAACATTATAATAGTGTGTCACTTACATGACTATAGTGTGTTATTAACATGACAATAGTGTGTCACTACTATTTCAGTATGCTATTGTCTATTAACATGACAATAGCATGTCATGAACATGACAATAGCATGTGACTAACATAATAGTGTGTCACGTACATGACTATCATGTGTTATTAACATGACAATAGCATGTCACTACTATTTCAGTAGTGGTCTATTAACATGACAATAGCGTGTCATGAACATGACAATAGCTTGTCACTAACATGACAATAGCGTGTCATGAACATGACAATAGCATGTCACTAACAATAATAGTGTGTCACTTGCATGACTGTAGTGTGTCATTAACATGACAACAGCGTGTTACTACCATGCCAGTAGCGGTCTATTAACATGACAGTAATGTGCCATTGACATGACAGTAACATGCCAATAACATGAGAATAGGGTGTCAATAACATGACAATAGCATGTCACTAACATGACAATAGTGTTTTATTAACATGGCAATAGCATGTCATTAATGTGACAAATGTTTGCCACTAGCATAACAATAGCATGCCACTAGCATAATAGTAGCATGTCACTAACATAACAGTGGCATGTCACTAACATGACAATAGCATGTTATTAACATCAGAATCAGAATGAGCTTTATTGCCAAGCACATTTACAAGTAAACATATAAGTAAACATACGAGGAATTTGACTTGACATTGGGCCCGCACGATAAGCGCATCCCAATGACGCAGCAGCCATGCAAAGGCGCCTGTCATCCAGTGGAGGGTAAAGAGGGGAGGGGGGGAGGGGGGGAGAACACATTGGGCGGAGAGAAAAAACAGTTATCAAAATAAAGCTCGTATAAAGCTCATAAGAAGCTCGTATGAGCAAAATTGTGATTACATAGAAAAAAAAACCCTCTTATGCACAAATAGCAAACAATAGATCACACATTAACAAAGCAGCAAGTTGAGAGAGACAGTGTGAGTGTATGTATGTCAGTGTATGTGTATCAGTCACGTGGTGTTGTATGCAGTGTGTGTGTCAGTTACTGGTGTGCAGCAAAAATCCTCTCTCAGCAACTGGATGTTATGTCTTTAGTGTCTGAAACTTAGATAGCATGTCCATAAGAGATCCAACTCTCAGTGCATGTCCGATGGTAATTCCTAAGCCAGTCACATGACGCTGTCCTTGAGAGTTCAGATTACTGTACGCCAGATTGTTTGTGTTAGGGAGAAACTCTTCTTCTGTTTTGTCTTCATCCAGGAGGAGAGGGCGCCGAATCAAGGTCAAGGCACAGTTCACTCAGAGCATAGAATTTCCATCTCCCTTGCGATTCTGTGCTTCATAATTTCCATATACAGGCTTTAAAATCATTCCCTGGAGAGCACCAGCGACTCCAGATGTATACCATCTTCTGAATCAGCCATCATTCAGTTCACCATTGCCGCTATCAGTGCACTCCCCGACTGGTCGAATTTGTTGTTGAAGGAGCATTGCCGGGTCCGCTTTGATCAGCTCTCCCAACTTCTTTAATTTCTGATACATCAGGAAACTCCAGAGCCAAAATAGAAATCCTGTGATCAAAAGCCAAACAAATAGAGACGTCTTCCGCATCTCAGTCAAATCACACAGACACATGAAATCCCAATCCATGAGTCCACTTGGGCTCCCCCTAGCCCGATCTTCTTTTGAAGTGGTGTCAATCGCATATAAAGCCCACCGAATCCATAATTTTCCATTTGGAATAAGATTCAGCCAGAATAAGAGCGACACAGACAGAGACAGAACACAACAAGCTGGGATAGTGAAGAGGGGAGAGGAGTGGGGAGGAGGGAGAGAAAATGCGACTGCTCTCTCTGAAGGCCGGAAGAAGAACATGACAATAGTGTGTCACTAACATTATAATAGTGTGTCACTTACATGACTATAGTGTGTTATTAACATGACAATAGTGTGTTACTACTATTTCAGTAGTGGTCTATTAACGTGACAATAGCATGTCATGAACATGACAATAGCATGTCACTAACATAATAATAGTGTGTCACGTACATGACTATCGTGTGTTATTAACATGACAATAGCATGTCACTACTATTTCAGTAGTGGTCTATTAACATGACAATAGCATGTCATGAACATGACAATAGCTTGTCACTAACAATAATAGTGTGTCACTTGCATGACTGTAGTGTGTCATTAACATGACAACAGCGTGTTACTACCATGCCAGTAGCGGTCTATTAACATGACAGTAATGTGCCATTGACATGACAGTAACATGCCAATAACATGAGAATAGGGTGTCATTAACATGACAATAGTATGTCACTAACATGACAATAGTGTTTTATTAACATGGCAATAGCATGTCATTAATGTGACAAATGTTTGCCACTAGCATAACAATAACATGTCACTAGCATAATAGTAGCATGTCACTAACATAACAGTGGCATGTCACTAACATGACAATAGCATGTTATTAACATGACAATAGTGTGTCACTAACATGACAATACCATGTCACTAACATGACAATAGCATGTCACTGACATGACAATAGCATATCATTAATATGACAACAGCATGACACTAACATGACAACAGTGTGTCATTTCCATGTCAGTAGTGGTATATTAACATGACAATAGCATGTCACTAACATAACAGTAACGTATCACTAACATGACAGTAATGTTCCATTAACATCAAGGAAGAGGCAGTGGATGAACTAGAGGTAAAATCTGTTGTTGAAAAGTGTAAAAATAAGTTATCTACTGATTATGATGGTGTTGATATGGCACTAGTAAAAAGACCTGTTGATCGCATATTAAAACCATTCACATATATTTATAATCTATCATTTCAAACTGGCTCATTCCCACAGAAAATGAAAATAGCAAAAGTAATACAATTATTCAGGCAAGGAAATAAACACCAATACACAAACTACAGACCAGTATCGCTTCTCCCACAGTTTTCAAAGAGTCTGGAAAAACTTTTCAACAACAGATCAGAAAACTTTTTAAATAAACACGATGTGCTTAATCAGAACCAATATGGATTTAGAGCCAAGAGTACAACATCGTTGGCAATAATGGAAGCAACAGAGGAAATAATAAATGCATTAAATCAAGGAAAATATGCAATTAGTGTATTTATGGATTTTAGAAAAGCATTTGATACAATAAATCATTCAGTAGGGTTAGGGTTAGGGTTAATAAACTGCAAATGTATGGTATTAGGGGAATGGCTCTGAATTGGGTTAGAAGTTATCTATCTGAGAGACAACAGTTTGTGAAGATGGGAGATTATCTGTCTGGGTGTATGGGAATAGCCTGTGGGGTCCCCCAGGGCTCAGTATTGGGCCCCAAATTATTTAACATATATATAAATGATATATTCCAAGTTTCTAAATTATTGAGAATAATATTATTTGCTGATGATATTATTCTGGAAATAATTATAATCAACTAATCCATACACTAAATAATGAATTAAATAAGCTTAAAAAAATGGATGGATTGTAATAAATTATCACTAAATATAGATAAAACTAAGGTAATGATATTTGGTAATTGTAAAAATAAAGAAGATATACATATTCACGTAGATAATGTGATTATTGAAAAAGTTAACTAGATCAAGTTTTTGGGTGTAATACTAGATAATAAAAATTAGTTGGAAACCACACGTCAGATACATACAAAACAAAGTTGCAAAAAATATTGCAATTTTAAATAAAATTAAGCAGGTCCTAGATTACAAATCACTTCATATCTTGTATTGCTCATTAGTACTTCCATACTTGACCTATTGTATAGAGGTCTGGGGTAACAATTATAAAAGTAAACTTAATTCATTGCTAATATTACAAAAAAAGGGCAGTCCATGTTATACACAAAGTTGGGTATCTCGAACATACTAATTTATTGTTTTTACATTCAAAGTTATTGAAATTACGGGATCTGGTTCATTATTATACAGCACAATTAATGTTTAAAGTCAGTAAAAACCTTTTGCCACACAATATACAACAACTTTTCAGTGAGAGAGAAGGGAAATACAAATTATGGGGGAACACAAAATTTAAAATGCACTTAGAAAGATCTACTAGGAAGGGTTTTTGTGTGTCTGTGTGTGGGGTAAAATTGTGGAATGGGTTGGGGAAGAAACACAGGCAATGTCCAAACATCCACATATTTAAATCAACATAAAAAGACATGATTTTTGAGCAATATAAAAATAAAGGGCAGTAATATTACAATGTGTCTTCAATGAAAAAAGGTTGTTATTGTGTGTGTTATTGTGTTATGGTGACTGTGATGGTGATGGTGTTGTCTGTGTTTGTGTTGAACATGCCAGAAGTGTTTGTTTATTGTTGTTTTAATATTGTTGGATGTTGCTATTGTTGTCAATATGGACTGTCGTTGTGTCATTTCTTTTGTATAATTTGACTATGGAGTGTATTATGGTGATTGTTGTTGTGGGATGAATGATGACTAAGAGTGATACTGTAAATTGTTGGGTATGGAAAAGGGGTGGGACTATATAAGCACTGGCTTCTTCCCACTCCTTTTGAACATTTTATTTTTGGCTTTTTTTTGTTTGTTTGTTTTAAATTCTTTTTTTTCTTTTTCAGAATGTTCAAATAAATAAAATCAATCAATCAAAAACATGACAATCGGGTGTCACTGACATGACAATAGAGTGACAATAGCATAGCACTAATATGACAATACAGTGTCACTACCATGACAATAGTGTGTCAGTAACATCACAGTAGCATGTCACTAACTTGACAGTAGCATGTCACTAACATGACAAGCGTGTGTCATTAACATGACAATAGCATGTCATTGACATGGCAATAGCGTGTCATTGAAATGACAAAAGTGTTACACTAACATGACAATAGCATTCCCTAAACATGACAATATGTCATTAACATGACAACATTGTGTCATTAACAGGATAGAAAAATTGTATTTCTCTATCATCATGTTGTCATTATGTTTCTCTAAAAGATCACAATAGAATGTCACTAACATGACAACAGCGTCTCACTAACATGACAATAGCGTATCATTAACATGACAGTAGTGTGTCACATGACAATAGTGTGTCACTAACAAGACAGTAGCGTCTCATTAACATGACAATATATTTTCACTCACATGACAATAGCATGTCACTTACATGACTATAGTGTGTCGTTAATAGGACAATTGTGTCACCACCATTTCAGTAGTGGTCTATTAACATGACAATAATTGTCAATAATAATAATGCACAATAATAATAATAATATTGTCACTAACATGACAATAGCTTGTCACTAACATGACAATAGCTTGTCATGAACATGACAATAGCATGTCACTAACATGACAATAGTGTGTCACTTACATGACTATAATGTTCCATTAACATGACAACAGCGTGTTACTTCCATGCCAGTAGTGGTCTATTAACATGAGGGTAACGCGTCATTAACAATAGCATGCCACTAACATGACAATAGTGTGTCACTAACAAGACAATAGTGTGTCATTGGCATGACAATATATCAGCAACATGACAATAGTGTGTCATTAACATGGCAATAGCATGCCGTTAATGTGACAAACGTTTGCCACTAACTATAGCATGTCACTAGCATAACAGTAGCATGTCACTAACAAGACAATAGCGTGTCACTAACATGACAATAGCATGTCATCAACATTGCAATAGTGTGTCATTAACGTGACAAACGTCTGCCACTAACTGTCATGTTCCGCTGCGTGAATTTGCAGCGAACATATAAAAATAGCAGTGAGCCCAACGTGCAGTTTGTAACATGTGTTCTTAACAAAGGAGTGAATACACAAACCAAATCACAGTCACTGAAACATCAATCAGACAACCAGCTCCAGCTGCGTGGCTAGGTTAAATGCGAAGCACGCTCCAAACGGGATTGAAGCGGAGAGCATAGCACATAGCATAGCCAGGGAGTCCAATGAAGACGTCTACTCTTGACTAAGCTGCCACCCCCACAGATCGTCCAAAAATTCTATAAACGCCCAACCATAATGGGCATGAGTCAATGCAGCTGTGAGGGGCAGGAGAGTGACTGATTGAACTGATGTGTGCATGTGAGTGTGTGTGTGTTTGTGAGCATGTATGTGGCGAGCTGAAAGCCGGTGAATGTCTGGTAAAGGGGAACATGGCTGTAGGACTGGCCAACAGCTAAGCTCAACTCGCCAGCTGGAGAAAACAAATGATAATTAAACCCACAGCAGACAATCATGCTCAGGGTGACGACCCTCAACATGAGAGTGCCCCCTCCAAGGGGTGGTTACCAGACACCCACTGTACCATCAAGGAAAACACAACCTAACCCCCCCCCCACTCAAAAAGCCCAAACAACAACCCATTGTGGGAGGTGAGGGGGAAACAGGTTAGGAGGGATAGGTCGGGAGAGAATACACACCACAATACCACACAATAACACAGCCCAGCCCCAAGCCAAACTGACCCACCCCTCCCAAGAGTCTCTCAATTCGGGGGGCTGGCCAGAGTCCAAGGCCCGGCGGGTGGCTGTGAGTTCAGGCGGTCAACCCCAGTCCCAGGGCCATCAGGTGGCCTGCAGGATGTCATTAGGCGGCCTGCCAGAGAACAAGGGCCACTTGACCCCGGAACCTAATCCCTTGGGCGGCCTACCCACACGATTAGGCCACCAGGATTGGTGGGACAGATGAGGCAGTGGCCTACCCACTGGAAGACTGGAAGGTAGATGGCCAGATTGGGGAAAAGAAGCCCCTGCGGTTGCTGGCAGCGAAGAGAAGAGGATCCCAAAGTTGCCTGGCAGTGGGAGGAGGAACACCCACAGGACCCCCAAAAGGGAAAGGAAGGCCCTGGTGTCCCCAAACTGTCCCATGGCACCCCTGGTGGTCTCCAGCAGAAGTCCAGCATCTTCCACAGTGGCCCCTGACCGGGCCGGATCAGCTGCACCCGCGATGGACTCCAGTGGGAGTCAGGCTGCTTCCACGGTGACCCTTGACCGGGCCAGCTCCGCTGCACTCACGATATCGTCCCGACCCCAGGCCAGGCAGCCCCCATGAGTATCCAGGCTAGAAGGTGATCAACAACCAGCCTCCCCAGGCAACTGGGCGGATGAGGGGAAGAATCCACCGGGACCACAGCGGGGCTGGCAACGGCAATGATGATCTCCTGGGGTGACCCTGGATTCCCCATCTCGTCCGGCGACGTGGACCCCTCTCCCACAACCCTAGGAAAGGACTCAGACACAGAGGAGGAGGGGTCAGGGTCGCTGGCAGCCTCAGAGCCCGACGAGGCGGGCTCAGGTGCAGCGTGTGGCTGCGACTGGCCCTCCTCACCTGGAGCTAGGCAAAAATGCTCGATGAGGGAAAAGAGAAAGACAAAAGTGAGCACTTGCCTTAGCTCGAGCTCCACCACCGTCCAGGACTTTGACGAGCTGGGCGATGTCCTCCCAGGTTCGGCCTCCAGGGGGTGCAGCTCAGGTACTGACTCTGCTGTGGCAGCCTCCACGGCAGACGTGGTGGTGGTCGCAGTCTTAGCCTCCTTCAGAGAAGGTTCCCACATGGGCGGCTCTCCCCGCATGGACTCTGGAGGTGGTGTCTCACTGTGCGCTCGATTCTGGAAGACTGAAGCCAAGGGATGCTCAATAGTCGGCTCAGGTTTCAGGTTGGTCGAAGCACCCTCTCTCTGTCCATGGGAGCTCTGCAGGGCCACGGGCTCCCCCTCCGTCCGGTGACTGAGCTTCTGGGCCGATGAATGCTCAGCGGCGGGAGGAGGAGAGATAGAGAGGGTTTGTGAGGTGATTTCTGCTGTAACGGGCAATGAGGACCCAGTGGACTGTGAACACTGGGCCTCACACCCGAGAGACTGGCAAGAAAATTTATCAACCTGATGAGTGGAATGAGAAATTACTTGCCTGTTCCTCCCAGGTATGATGGTCTTCACTGCAGCTAGCACGGGCTCCTCCATCCAAGTGTCCATGATGACCTTAGTCCCCTCAGGCAGAGACAGGGGAGACACAGAGGAAATAAAGTCTTTAGTTCCAACAGCTTGAGAAGGAAAAGCAGGCGAGTGCTCAGCCTGCATCTCTCTCCCAGGTGACAGACGAGGTTTATCATTTTCAAAGGAAAAAGGATGGAAAAACACTTGCCTGGAAACCCGGATGTGGGAATCCACCACAGACTTGTGTGGAGGAAGAGTGGCCCCATGGTTGAGCCGAGAGTGACGAGCGTCCAACTTCCGGGAATGTTTCTTCTCCCCGCGGGGTGATTCCCGTGTTGGAGCGGCTTTCTCCTCGCTCTCCCATGTGTAGGAGTAAATGGAGGCCAAGATGGAGGTGGCCTCCGCGCAGCTCCACAAATAAGGGCGTTGCTCCATTAATCGTGCTGCGCTGTCTCGGCTCACACGGACCGACTCGGGGGTGCCAGAGGTCTCGATCAGGGACAGGAGATCCTTCAAGGCACACACTCCCCGCAGCTCCGCGTCATCCAGCCAGGGCATAGTTCTCCAGGTGAGTAAGGAAAAATGCACGAAAAACAAAAAGACACGATACAAACTGCTTGGGCCCTCCTTGGCGGCAGCTTACTGTCATGTTCCGCTGTGTGAATTTGCAGCGAACATCTAAAAATAGCAGCGAGCCCAACATGCAGTTTGTAACGTGTTTTATTAACAAAGGAGTGAATATGCAAACATGTCCAAATCATGGACATTGTGAAACATCATTCAGACAACCGGCTCATGGCTAGGTTAAATGCAAAGCGCGCTCCAAACGGGATTGACGTGGAGAGAAAAGGTATTAATGGGGAAAGACTTACGTTAATGTCGGGGCAGAAAGGCTCTGATGAACAGCATAACACAGGCCGGGGGGGAAGCCAACTGTAGCGAGCCAGGGAGTCCAATGACGATGTCTACTCTTGACCAAGCTGCTGCGCCCACAGATCGTCCAAAAACTCTATAAATGCCCAACCCTAATGGTCATGAGAGGCTGCAGCTGTGAGGGGCAGGAGCGTGACTGATTCAACTGATGTGTGTGTGTGTGTGTGTGTGTGTGAGAGTGTGTGTGTGTGTGTGTGTGTGTGTGTGTGTGTGTGTGTGTGTGTGTGTGTGTGTGAGCATGTATGTGGTGAGCCGAAAGCCGGTGAATGCCTGGTAAAGGGGGAACATGGCTGTAGGACTGGCCGAGAGTGAAGCTCAACCCGCAAGCTGGAGAAAACAAATGATAATTAAACCCACAGCCGACAATCATGCTCAGGGTGACGACCCTGAACATAGCACTAACATAAAAATGGCATGTCACTAACATAACAGTAGCATGTCACTATCATGACAATAGAATCTCACTAACATGGCAATTGCATGGGACTAACACAATAGTGCATCATTAATATGACAATGAAGTGTCATTAACATGACAAGTGTGCTATTAACATGGCTTTAGCTTGTCACTAACAAGTCAATAGTGTGTCATCAACATGACAATAGCGTGTCATTGTTTTTTTTAATAGCTAATAACATGTCTTTAATATGTTTTTGGTCCTCCCCAGGTCAGAACGAGGGCACCCTGTCCATGGTGGAAGGGGAACTTCTTTCTGTGGTGGAGGAGGACAAAGGTGACGGTTGGACCCGTGTACGGAGGAACTTCGAGGAGGAGGGATACGTGCCCACCTCCTACATCAAAGTCTTCCTGGATGGGAGTGCCAAAGGTGCCATGACCTACATATGACCTCTGAATGACTTTTATGTGACCTCGCCCCCTGACTTCTGTGACCTCTGAATGTCCGCATGCCTGTTGCTATGGTTACGGCTCACTCTGCCTGTTTGTGTGCTAAACTTGAAACACGTTTGAACGTCACACTGGAGGTCGCCCGGTGACCTCCAGCACACCCCACCTCCTTGGGTGTCACATGACCACTTCAGGAACATTTGAGGATCTATGTTTAAAAGGGAAATAATGATTATAGTTAATAATAAAGGTTTATACCTCTGACATCCAAATAAAAACTTTATTGGTTTTTGTCACCACAGCTGGCGGTTATTAGAGAGGAAATGGAAAACAATAAATTAAAAACTTTAATGATGAAAAACTGAACTTATCTGTGAGAAACATTCAAAACTTTGATCAGTAAAAGCCTAAGAAACCTCAGTTACATGATTTTAAAATCAATGTTACCATGGCAACAGATTGAGGTAAGTCTAAGATAGAGGAGGAGGAGAGGGGAAAGGCATGTTAGGAGGGAGAGAGAGACAAGGAAAGGTAGAAGTGTGGAGGTGAGAGTAGGGATGTTAAATGTAGGGACTATGACTGGTAAAGGCAGAGAGTTGGCTGATATGATGGAGAGAAGAAAGGTAGATATACTGTGTGTTCAAGAAACCAGATGGAAGGGAAGCAAGGCTAGGAGCATTGAAGGTGGAATTAAACTGTTCTACCATGGTGTAGCTAGGAAGAGAAATGGAGCAGGACTAATCTTGAAGGAAGAGTATGTGAAGAGTGTTCAGGAGGTAAAGAGGGAGTCAGACAGAATCATGAGTTTGAAGCTAGAAGTCAAAGATGTGATGTTGAATGTTCAATTCAATTCAACTTTATTTATATAGCGCCATTTCACAACAACAGTCATCTCATAGCACTATCAACTGTAGGGGGAACCCCCACAGTTGCAGAAAGACCCTAGCAATCAGGCGATCCCCTGTGAGCAAGCACTTGGCGACGGTGGAGAGGAAAAAACTCCCTTTTAACAGGAAGAAACCTCCAGCAGAACCAGGCTCAGGGAGGGGCAGTCATCTGCTGCGACTGGCTGGGGGGTGAGGGGATAGAGAAGAAGAAAAGAACAGACATGTAGAGAGCAAACAGCACGATGGGGACTCAATCTATGGGAGATAAAAAACAGATGTTAATGACCAGCAAAAAAAATATTTCATAGAGAGTGAGGAAAGGAGTGAGGCCCAGTGCATTACTGGAGGTCCCCTGGCTGACTAAACCTATTAGCAGCATAACTAAGGGAGGGTTCAGAAACACATGATCCCTCCCTAATTGTAGGCTATATCAAAAAGGAAGGTTTTAATCCTATTCTTAAAAACAGAGATTGAGTCTGACTCCCAAATCCAGATTGGCAGCTGATCCCACAGGAGAGGAGCTTGATAACTGAAGGCTCTGCCTCCCATTGTACTTTTGGAGATTCTAGGTATTACAAGTAATCCTGCATTTTGGGAGCGTAGTGCTCTGTTAGGATAATACGGTAGTATCAGATCTTTTAAATAAAAAGGAGCCTGATTGTTTAGAGCTTTGTAAGTAAGAAGAAGGATTTTAAACTTAATTCTAAACTCTATGGGAAGCCAATGAAGGGAGGCCAGAACCGGAGAGATATGATCTCTCTTTCTAGTACCTGTTAAAACTCTTGCTGCAGCATTTTGGATCAGCTGAAGACTTTTTAAAGATGTTTTAGGACAGCCTGATAATAAAGAATTACAATAATCTAATCTCGAGCTAACAAAAGCGTGGATCAGTTTCTCAGCATCACTCTGAGACAAGATGCTCCTAATCTTGGCAATATTACTCAAATGATAGAAGGCAGTCTTAGAAACAAATTTATATGTGAATTGAAGGACAAATCCTGATCAAAAATAACTCCAAGGTTCCTCACAGAGCTATTAAGAGAGAGAGTAACCGCATCCAAACTGAAAATTTGATTTGGAAAGGAATTTCTAAGGTTTTTTGGACCAACAAGAATGACTTCAGTCTTATCTGAATTTAATAGCAGGAAATTACAAGTCATCCAAGCTTTGATTTCCTTAAGACAGGCTTCTAACTTGGCTAATTGATTACTATCATTTGGCTTCATTGACAGGTATAATTGTGTGTCATCAGCATCACAATGAAAATGTATACAGTGCTTTCTAATAATGTTGCCTAACGGAAGCATATATAAACTAAAAAGAGTAGGGCCTAGCACAGATCCCTGTGGAACTCCATGACTGAGCTTTGAGTTGAAAGAAAACTCATTATTTACATGAACAAACTGGAACCTATCAGATAAATAAGATCTAAACCACTGCAACGAAGTTCCATTAAGTCCAACACAGTGTTCTAATCTATCAAGTAGAATATTATGATCGATAGTATCAAAAGCTGCACTAAGGTCTAAAAGGACAAGTACAGAAACTAGTCCATTATCAGATGCAATGAGGAGGTCGTTAGTGACCTTCGCTAAGGCTGTTTCAGTACTATGATGGATTCTAAACCCAGACTGAAACTCTTCAAGTAAACCATTTCCCTGTAGGTGGTCAAATAATTGCGTAGCAACAACTCTTTCTAAGATGAAAGATCATCTTAGATCAAACCTTTATTATGAAAGATCTAAGATGTTGTCAGTGCGTTTGCCCCACAAGTTAGATGTCGGGTAGAAGAGAAAGAGGAATTCTGGAGTAAGCTGGATGAAGTGGTAGAGAGTATTCCCAGGGGGGAGAGAGTGGTGATTGGAGCAGACTTTAATGAACATGTATGTGAAGTGAACAAAGGTGATGAGGAGGTCCTGGGTAGATATGGTCTTAAGGAGAGAAATGTGGAAAGACAGATGGTTGAGGATTTTGCTAAAAGGATGGAAATGGCTGTGGTGAACACATACTTCAAGAAGAGAGAGGAACATGGGGTGACTTACAGGAGTGGAGGAAGGCGTACACAGGTGGACTACATCTTATGCAGAAGGAGAAACCTGAAAGAGATAGGAGACTGCAAGGTGGTGGCAGGGGAGAATGTAACTAGACAGCATCAGATGGTAGTCTGTTTGATGACTTTGGAAAGCAGGAAGAGGAAAACAGTGAAGGGAAATCCAAAGATTAAATGAGGGAAGCTACAGAAGGAAGAAGGTCACACAGAGTTCAGGGAGGAGTTGATACAGGCTCTGGGTGGTAGGGAAGAATTACCAGATGACTGGGAAAGTTCAGCAAAAGCATTGAGGGAAACGGGTAGAAAGGTATGTGGTGTATCCAGTGGACAGAGGAAGGAAGACAAGGAGACTTGGTGGTGGAATGAGGAGGTACAGGAAAGTATCCAAAGGAAGAGGTTAGCAAAGAAAAAGTGGGATAGTCAGGGAGATGAAGAAAGTAGACAGGAGTATTTGGAATCTAGGCGCATGGCTGCACGGTGGCGCAGTGGTTTAGCACTGTGGCAGCACAGTTTTACCCTCGGCCGGGGGACCGCGGGGATCATGAGATCGTGGGTTCGATCCCAGCCCCCGACCAACAGTGAGCTGTGTGGAGTTTGCATGTTCTCCCCGTGTTGCGTGGGTTTACTCCGGGATTTCTCCGGTTTCCTCCCACACACCAAAAAAACATGTAGGTTTAGGGCGCTCGCGCACGCAGCGACCAGCAGCCGGTGGCTTGTCACCAATTCAATTCAATTCAACTTTATTTATATAGCGCCATTTCACAACAACAGTCATCTCATAGCACTGTCAACTGTAGGGGGGACCCCCACAGTTGCAGAAAGACCCCAGCAATCAGGCGATCCCCTGTGAGCAAGCACTTGGCGACGGTGGAGAGGAAAAACTCCCTTTTAGCAGGAAGAAACCTCCAGCAGAACCAGGCTCAGGGAGGGGCAGTCATCTGCTGCGACTGGCTGGGGGGTGAGGGGATAGAGAAGAAGAAAAGAACAGACATGTAGAGAGCAAACAGCACGATGGGGACTCAATCTATGGGAGAGAACAAACAAATGTTAATGACCAGCAAAAAAAAATATTTCATAGAGAGTGAGGAAAGGAGTGAGGCCCAGTGCATTACTGGAGGTCCCCCGGCTGACTAAACCTATTAGCAGCATAACTAAGGGAGGGTTCAGAAACACATGATCCCTCCCTAATTGTAGGCTATATCAAAAAGGTAGGTTTTAGCCCTATTCTTAAAAACAG
The DNA here is from genome assembly GCA_020510985.1 of Pholidichthys leucotaenia. Classification (NCBI taxonomy): domain Eukaryota; kingdom Metazoa; phylum Chordata; class Actinopteri; order Cichliformes; family Pholidichthyidae; genus Pholidichthys; species Pholidichthys leucotaenia. Next base: position 491,864,082 of record CM035838.1, read on the forward strand.
AGATCGAGTCTGACTCCCGAATCCAGATTGGCAGCTGATTCCACAGGAGAGGAGCTTGATAACTGAAGGCTCTGCCTCCCATTGTACTTTTGGAGATTCTAGGTATTACAAGTAATCCTGCATTTTGGGAGCGTAGTGCTCTGTTAGGATAATACGGTAGTATCAGATCTTTTAAATAAAAAGGAGCCTGATTGTTTAGAGCTTTGTAAGTAAGAAGAAGGATTTTAAACTTAATTCTAAACTCTATGGGAAGCCAATGAAGGGAGGCCAGAACCGGAGAGATATGATCTCTCTTTCTAGTACCTGTTAAAACTCTTGCTGCAGCATTTTGGATCAGCTGAAGACTTTTTAAAGATGTTTTAGGACAGCCTGATAATAAAGAATTACAATAATCTAATCTCGAGCTAACAAAAGCGTGGATCAGCTTCTCAGCATCACTCTGAGACAATATGCTCCTAATCTTGGCAATATTACGCAAATGATAGAAGGCAGTCTTAGAAACAAATTTAATATGTGAATTGAAGGACAAATCCTGATCAAAAATAACTCCAAGGTTCCTCACAGAGCTATTAAGAGAAAGAGTAACTGCATCCAAACTGAAAGTTTGATTTGGAAAGGAATTTCTAAGGTTTTTTGGACCAACAAGAATGACTTCAGTCTTATCTGAATTTAATAGCAGGAAATTACAAGTCATCCAAGCTTTGATTTTGATTGGGGACGGCAGTGGCTCAGGAGGTAGAGCAGGTCGTCCAATAACCACATGGTTGGCGGTTCGAATCCCGCTCTCCCCAGATATCCTGCCGTTGTGTCCCTGGGCAAGACACTTCACCCCAATTGCTCCTGGTGGGTCTGGAAGCGCCATGTTAGGCAGCATGCCGCCATCAGTGTGTGAATGTGTGTGTGAATGGGTGAATAGCAGGATCTGTAAAGCGCTTTGGTCATCAAGAGATGAGAATAAAAGCGCTATATAAGTGAGTGCCATTTACCATTTGATTTCCTTAAGACAGGCTTCTAACTTGGCTAATTGATTAGTATCATCTGGCTTCATTGACAGGTATAATTGTGTGTCATCTGCATAACAATGAAAATGTATACAGTGCTTTCTAATAATGTTGCCTAACGGAAGCATATATAAACTAAAAAGAGTAGGGCCTAGCACAGATCCCTGTGGAACTCCATGACTAAGCTTTGAGCTGAAAGAAAACTCATCATTTACATGAACAAACTGGAACCTATCAGATAAATAAGATCTAAACCACTGCAACGAAGTTCCATTAAGTCCAACATAGTGTTCTAATCTATCAAGTAGAATATTATGATCAATAGTATCAAAAGCTGCACTAAGGTCTAAAAGGACAAGTACAGAAACTAGTCCATTATCAGATGCGATGAGGAGGTCGTTAGTGACCTTCACTAAGGCTGTTTCAGTACTATGATGGATTCTAAACCCAGATTGAAACTCTTCAAGTAAACCATTTCCCTGCAGGTGGTCAAATAATTGCGTAGCAACAACTCTTTCTAAGATTTTTGAAATGAAAGGGAGATTAGAGATTGGTCTATAGTTAGCTAAAGCTCCTGGATCTAGCGTTGGCTTTTTGAGTAAGGGTTTAATTACAGCCGTTTTAAAAGCCTGCGGTACATGGCCTAAAGTTAATGAAGAATTGATTATATGAAGAATAAAGCTACCAATAAGTGGGAAGACTTCTTTAAATAACCTGGTAGGAATAGGGTCTAAAAGACAAGTTGAAGGTTTGGATGAGGAAACTATTTTGTCTAACTCACAAAGGTCGATTGGAGTAAACTCATCAAGACAGACATCAATAGAAGGAGTTGTAGTAGTTACAGTATTTAAGTTAACTGTGGGACGAATCTGATTGATTTTATCTCTGATGGATGAAATTTTATTATTGAAAAAGTTCATAAAGTCCTGACTAGTAAGCTCTAAGGGGATGCTAGGATTGACAGAGTCCTGACTCTTTGTCAACCTGGCTACAGTACTGAAAAGAAACCTGGGATTATTCTTGTTCTCTTCTATTAATGCAGAGTAATAACTCGTTCTAGCTTTTCTAAGAGATTTTTTATAAATTAAAAGATGATTTCTCCAAGCTAAATAGATTTCATCTAAATTAGTAGAGCGCCATTTTCTTTCTAATTGACGAGTCTTCTGTTTTAAGCTACGAGTTTCTGTGTTGAACCAAGGAGTTAAAAATCTCTGATTAGACTTTCTCTTTTTTAAGGGGGCCACCAAGTCTAGAGCCTGATGCAGAGAAGCTGAAACACTATCCACCATGTTATCAATTACAGAAGGAGCAAGCTGTCTATAGCTTATTTCCGTTGTGTTGACACATGGCATTGAGGAAACAATCTGCATAAATTTGGAAACAGCATCATCTGAGAAGCATCTACTGTGATAATATTTTTCTTTAGGAGCCAAATAGTCAGAAATAGTAAAATCAAAGGTTAACAGACAATGGTCTGACAGTACAGGGTTATGAGGAGACACTACCAGATTTTCTATTTCTATGCCATATGTCAGAACAAGGTCCAATGTATGGTGGAGGTAATGAGTAGAATTTCCTACTTTCTGAGAAAACCCAATCGAGTCTAATATTGAATTAAAAGCCACATTAAGGCAGTCACTATCTACATCCACATGTATATTAAAGTCCCCTACTATAATTATTCTATCAGATTTCAGCACTAAATCAGCTAAGAAATCAGCAAATTCGGATAAAAATTCTGAGTAGGTTGATGGGGGACGATAAACTATGGCAAATAAAATTGGGTTTAACCTGAAATTGCTAAAGTGCCCAATACTGAGGACCAGGCCCTCAAAGGAATTATAACATGTTTTTTGCTTTACATTAACTAGTAATTTGGAATGGTAAATTGTTGCTACTCCTCCTCCACGACCAGAACTTCTGGGATTTTGACAGTTTAAATAACCAGAGGGAGTTGATTCATTTAAACCAACATAATCCTCTTGCCCTAACCAAGTCTCTGTAAGGGAAATTAAATCAATCTGATGATCAATTAACAGATCATGGACTAACAGAGACTTGGGAGTTAGAGACCTAATATTTAATAAACCACATTTAATTTTTAAATTATGAGGAGGAACAGAGGCCAAATCATTCAATTTAGAGGCTTTATGTTTAATTTGAGTTTTACCAATATTTTGCTTTATCACTTTGGGATGCTTATACATTATATTTTTATTCACTTTGGAGGGAGCAGACAACGATTCTCTGATGGGGAAGACAGGGGCTAAGCTGAGGGGTGGCAGATGAAGAGGAGCTGCAGAGAGGCGTGTAAGACTGCGACTCTGCTTCCTGGTCCCAACTCTGAGTAGTCAAGGTTTTGGAAATTTGGATAAAAAAGATGCCAGATTGTTAGATAAATGAGATGCACCATCCAAAGTGGGATGAATGCTGTCTCGTCTCATAAGACCAGGTTTTCCCCCAAAAGAGCTCCAATTGTCAATGTAGCCCACGTCATTTTTAGGACACCACACAGACAGCCAGCGGTTCAAGGATGACGAGCAGCTAAACATGTCATCACTGGTCAGATTGGGGAGGGGCCCAGAGAATACTACAGTGGCAGACATCGTTTTGGCAAAGTCACACACCGATTCTACATTAAGTTTCGTGACTTCCGACTGCCAGAGACGGATGTCATTAATGCCGGTGTGAATAACAATTGTGGAATATTTACAGTTACTTTTAGCCAGCATTTTCAAATTTGACTCGATGTCGCCTGCTCTGGCCCCAGGAATGCATGTGACTATGGCCGCTGGAGTCTCTAGGTTCACGTTTCTGACTACAGAGTCGCCAATGATCAGAGTTTTTTCCTCAGCGGGTGTGTCGCTGAGCGGGGAAAAACGATTAGAAACGTGAACAGGTTGGTGGTGAACCGGGGCTTTGCGACTAGGCTTCCTTCTCACCGTCACCCACCCAGTCTCCTCGCTGCTGAGGAGAGCCGGGGAACCGCTGACAGGGGGGCCTAAGCTAGCTAGCTCCGCTGCAGCTAATGGGCATCCGTCAAGATTAACTGGCGCAGACGGTGTTTCAATGCAGCGGAGCCGGGATTCCAAATCAGACAACCTCGCCTCGAGCGCCTCAAAAAGACAACATTTATTACATTTACCGTTATCACTAAAAGAGGCAGAGGTGTAGCTAAACATCTGACAGAGAGAGCACACCAGAGGAGGAGAGGAAAGAGAGCTAGTAGCCATAGCTAGTGGCTGGAGAGCTGGAGAGCAAACCACACAGGCAGACAGCAAAACAGGAAGTGACGATATGTTACCACAAGGAAGTGACGATCCAGACTGCAAACCAAGTCTACCTACGGGTACAAATAAGTAACAAAAAAAAAAAAAAAAATAGGTATAGACAGCCGGGGGACCTCCAATAATTGCACTGGGCTTCACTTCTTACTTCACTCTCAATGAAATATAAAACTGCTCAAAAAATAAATAAAAGGAACACTTTAATCTGAGTAAGTTTTGGAGTGTTTTGAATTCAGCCCTCTGTAGGTTGTAGGTTGATAATTTTCATTTCCATCAAAAGATGTAGCATCTTTTCATTCTTAACACATTATCCAGTCCATATCAGTGTAGATATCCAACTTATTTTTTCCCATTAAAATCTGATGTATTTTCAAAGTATTCCTTTTATTTTTTTGAGCAGTATATTTTTTGCTGCTCATTAACATTTGTTTGTTCTCTCCCATAGATTGAGTCCCCATCGTGCTGTTTGCTCTCTACATGTCTGTTCTTTTCATCTTCTTTATCCCCTCACCCCCCAGCCAGTCGCAGCAGATGACTGCCCCTCCCTGAGCCTGGTTCTGCTGGAGGTTTCTTCCTGTTAAAAGGGAGTTTTTCCTCTCCACCGTCGCCAAGCGCTGCTCACAGGGGATCGCCTGATTGCTGGGGTCTTTCTGCAACTGTGGGGGTTCCCCCTACAGTTGAAAGTGCTATGAGATGACTGTTGTTGTGAAATGGCGCTATATAAGTAAAGTTGAATTGAATTGAATGTCAAAGAAAGAGGTGGCAAAGGCGAAGGAAATGACATATAGTGAGTTGTATGAGTGGCTGGACACTAAGAAAGGAGAAAAAGGACTTGTACCGACTGGCTAGACAGAGATGGAGCTGGAAAGGATGTACAGCAGGTTAGGTTGATTAAGGACAGAAATGGTAATGTACTGACAAATGAGGAGAGTGTGTTGAGAAGGTGGAAGGAGAACTTTGAAGAGCTGATGAATAAAGAAAATGAGAGAGAGAGGAAGATGGATGAAGGAAAGATGGTGAACAAGGAAGTCCTGAGGATTAACAAGGCAGAAGTGAGGGCAGGATGAAGAATGGAAAGGCGGTTGGTCCAGATGACATACCTGTGGAGGTATGGAGATGTTTAGGAGAGATGACAGTGGACTTTTTAACCAGGTTGTTAAACACAATCTTGGAGAGTGAGAGGATGCCCGATTAGTGGAGAAGTGTTCTGGTACCAATTTTCAAGAACCAAGGTGATGCTCAGAGCTGTAGTAACTACAGAGGCATAAAGTTGATCAGCCACACTATGAAGATATGGGAAAGAGTTGTTGAAGCCAGGTGAAGAGGAGAGGAGACAAGCAGTGAGCAGCAGTACGGTTTCATGCCAAGAAAGAGTACTGCAGATGCAATGTTTGCTCTAAGAGTGCTGATGGAGAAGTATGGAGAAGGTCAGAAGGAGTTGCTCTGTGTCTTTGTGGATCTAGAGAAAGCAGATGATAGCGTGCCGAGAGGGGAAGTCTGGTACTGTATGAGGAAGTCAGGAGTGGCAGAGGAGTATGTGAGGGTGGTGCAGAACATGTATGAGGACAGTGAGACGATGAAGAAGTGTGCTTTAGGAGTGAAAGATGGGTTAAATGTGGGGGTGGGGTCACATCATGGATCACCTCTGAGCTTCTTCTTGTTTGCCATGGTGATGGACAGGCTGACAGACGAGGTCAGGCAGGAGTCTCCATGGACCATGATTCAGATGACATTGTGAGCTGTAGTGAGAGTAGGGAGCAAGTGGAAGAGAACCTGGAGAGGTGGAGGTATGATCTGGAGAGAAGAGGAATGAAAGTCAGTAGAAGCAAGACAGACTACATGAGTGTGAATGAGAGGGAGGCAGGTGTAACGGTGAAGATGGAAGGAATAGAGGTAGTGAAAGTAGATGAGTTTAAATACCTGGGGTCAGCCATCCAAAGCAATGGAAAATGCACAAGAGAGGTGAAGAAGAGAGTGCAGGCAGGGTGGAGTGGGTGGAGACGAGTGTCGGGGTGATTTGTGACAGAAAGGTAGCAGCAAGATTGAAAGGGAAGATTTACAAGACAGTAGTGAGACCTGCTATGATGTATGTGTTATGTCTGTAAATGAGTGACCAGGGAGGTGGTGGCTGAACTGAACAGTGGTTTTAATAAAAGGAATTGTAGCGCATGTTTTGCACAGAACAGTAGCTTATAAGCTAACTAGGACTGAGTACAGACTGGCGTGTTGGCTAGAGGCAGGGCACCAAAGAGGACGATTCCCGCCAGCAGTCCCCTTAAGTAGGTATGGTGTGCTGGCATCACCCATGGATCCTACGTCACGTCCGTGCTGTCTGTCTGTTAGTATTTCAATACCTAACATCAACCTCCCCCTTGAAAAAACCCAAAACATTATGAACGCAATTCACAATAGCTCTCTCTTTTTCCATTACGCTCACCACAGCTTTTTTAATACATTAAAACAAGCAGAGAAATACAACCTGGGCCACTGGGTAGACTGTCGGTTAACTCTGCACAACTGTGTGGATTATTCTGCCACTACCGAAGCAGTCGTGCTCTGTCATCCATGTCAAAAACAGTCACTGCTTACAGTTCAACTTCAGGAGCCTCAGTTGAGCCCGCGGTGGGCACTGCGCTGGAGACACCAGCAGCGGCAGGCCTGGATGCCATCGCAAATCACTGATCATCTGGAAAATGGTTAGGCCCAACCGTGCAGCAATCTGCATCAGTGGGGAGAGGAACATCCGCAGGCCACCTGGGCGTTCGGATCAGTGGACCTGGACCCAATCAGGTACTGTGAGCAACCAGCTGTTTGACTGCACTCTGCACTGTTGTTCACTCGTCCCTGATGCTGCTTGCAGCTGAGTGGGTGTGACGCTCACGGTGGCAGCAGGACGTACCCCCGGTTGGCGTTGTCCCGCTGGATCCTGCTGGGCCACAAACTATGTATCCCGCAGCACTGTGGTGGCTCTTTGCTTCTGACGCCGGGTGTGGATAACGGATGAGTCCGGTTTCTGCCCTTTTCCCTCACTGTCCTGTCGGTGTCAGGTTTGGAGCGGCTGTATCCCCGTCCGAGCGTGTTGCACTCCCAGCATCAGTGTCCCAACGGAGCCTAAGGTTTTCACAGATGGTAAAACCCAGTTCTTTATCCCTGTGTGCAACCACCTGGAAAATGAACACCGGGAGGACTGTTGACCCGTAGCAAGCCGCCAGCAATACAGTCTCTACAATGCTGATGTGTGTGTGCCCGTACACATACAGCTCCCCCAGATTTTTCTCAGTAGGACGGCTTGGAAAAAAGCCTCTTAACAGTAACCCAATGTAGCACTGACCTTACGGCAGTGGTGTCCAGTAGTGACAGTACGTTGGCATCATCCAGTTTTATCGTGCACCACATGCACATTGGGTCTCCAGAGTTCACAGCGTGGATGGTGGTCATCCTTGAGTCTTCCTGACTAAGGGGCTGGATTGATGTCCGTCGTGACGATCGGCACACTTTGGCGAAGCAAAGGAGCTTACCGCAGCAACTGGATCGCTTCCCCCTGGCTGGGTAGGGATTGCACCCGCTCTCTGTGCCTCGGGGAGCCACAGTTACCACACAAATGGTGTCCCGTGATGTTCCGTTGCCCTATAACATACACCTCGGCGTCCTCCAAGCAAATTGCAGTGTTAACAGGTACTTCTGTTGGGGTAACTGCATAAACTAGCGAGACTTGTCATTGAGGCTCACCTAGTTGTGACGTTAGCTTGTCAGCAGCCTCCAACTGGAGCGCCAAGACCACTGCCTTCACCAGTGGTAGGTCGTCGGGCCCTCTGATTAACTTCTCCTGCAGCCGCTGGTTGCTGAAGTGCTCCGCTAGCTGGTCCACACCATTTCATCCTCTAGTTACCCAAACCTGCACCTGCTCGCCAGACAGCAAAGTCTGGCTCGTCCAGCCACGTCACTCTCTGACCGGGGTGCCAGACACGTGTCCATTTTCAGGAAAAACGTAAAAAAGATCCATTTTTCTCCTCGTCGCCATTTGTTATGTCTGTAAATGAGTGACCAGGGAGGTGTTGGTTGAACTGAACAGTGGTTTTAATAAAAGGAATGGTAGCACATGTTGTGCACAGAACAGTAGCTTATAAGCTAACTAGGACTGAGTACAGGCTGGCATGTTGGCTAGAGGCGGGGCATCAAAGAGGACAACTCCTGTCAACAGTTTCTTTAAGTAGGCACGGTGCACTGGCATCACCCATGGATCCTACGTCACATCCATGCTGTCTATATGTTAGTATTTCAGTACCTAACAGTATGGTTTGGAGACAGTGGCACTGACAAAAACACAGGAGGTGGAGCTGGAGGTGGCAGAGTTGAAGATGCTAAGATTTTCATTGGGAGTGACTTGGAGGGACAAGATTAGAAATGAGTATATCAGAGGGACAGCTCAGGTTGAGCTGTTTGGAGACAAAGTAAGAGAGGCAAGGAGGGATAGTGGAGATATTGGACAAAGGATGTTGAAGATGGAGCTGCCAGGCAGGAGGAAACAAGGAAGACCACAGAGAAGATTCATGGATGAAGGGAAGGGGGACATGGAGAGGGTTGGTGTTACAGAGGAAGATGAAGGTATAGGGTGAGATAGAAATAGATGATCGGCTGTGGAGACCCCTGAAGGGAGCAGCAGGAAGAAGAAGAAGTTACCATGGCAACAGAGTCAATGACGAATAGGGATAGTCGCCTCATTTCTACATTCTAACGCAGAATGTTACAGTCACCAAATTTGGCAGACAGTTTAACCTTTGACCTACAACCTCTGGGACGCCTCCTGTGACCCTGATCCCGATAGGGTCTAAGAGCATGATTTCCTACTGCGCACAGCTCAAGGAAGGAATGAAAATTAGCTGAAAATCATTCAGTGTTGTTTTACGAGTTCACAAAAATTGGTTAAGGTTTAACTTTTTTTAGCCCCTTTTCCATCTTTCAAGACTTTCTACTGAGCTGAAAAATGTTAGCTTTGTAGACATAGCATTTTAGTCAAAATTACTTAGCTTTTAGCTTTTTTAGCATCTTGAGGCATAGCATTTTACCTAAAATTACTTAGCTATTAGCTTCTTTTTTTTTTACCACTTTAGCTAACCTCAGAGTTTAGCTTTTCACATCATTTAAGATTTTACCTTCTTAAAATTTTAGCTAAATGTTTCAGCTATCAACTTTACCAGCATTTTGGCTAAAACCTTTAGCGCTGATAGATTCAAGATTCAAAGATTCAAAGGCTTTATTATCATGTGCACAGTTAAGAAATGCTACATTTCCTGAGCAATTACATTTTTACTTTTCTCTCCGAACGAATGCCAAGGTAATAGGTACACAACGATACTAATAAGGTAATAACACATTATCACAATAACTCAATCCTAATACTAATGGATGCTAATAGCACACACCAACACACTCCTAAGCACGCCTTGATACTAAATACTAATACTAGCGAGTACTAATAACACACATTAGGCAATTTGGGCAGCTAAAACAGAAACAAAACAAAAAACAAAAGAAACACACAAAACCAATATACATTGTATTAATAATAACATTCTCTCTGAAAAGCCCAAAGCTGTAACAAACCAAAAAAACATAACACACACACACAACCCTGAACTACTCCACCCTGACATGCACACAGTCACATACAGACATGGACAAAATTGTTGGTCCCCCTCTGTTAATGAAAGAAAAGCCCACAATGGTCACAGAAATAACTTGAATCTGACAAAAGTGGTAATAAAGAAAAAGTCTATGAAAATTAACCAATGAAAATCAGACAATGCTTTTGAAATGTGGATCAACAGAATTATTTTAAAAAACAAACTCATGAAACAGGCCTGGACAAAAATGATGGTACCCTTAACTTAATATTTTGTTGCACAACCTTTTGAGGCAATCACTGCAATCAAACCATTTCTGTAACTGTCAATGAGACTTCTGCACCTCTCAGCAGGTATTCTGGCCCACTCCTCATGAGCAAACTGCTCCAGTTGTCTCAGGTTTGAAGGGTGCCTTCTCCAGACGGCATATTTCAGCTCCTTCCACAGATATTCAATAGGATTTAGATCAGGGCTCATAGAAGGCCACTTTAGAATAGTCCAGTGTTTGGCTCTTAGCCATTCTTGGGTGTTTTTAGCTGTGTGTTTTGGATCATTATCCTGTTGCAAGACCCATGACCTGCGACTGAGACCAAGCTGTCTGACACTGGGCAGCACATTTCTCTCTAGAATACCTTGATAGTCTTGAGATTTCATTGTACCCTGCACAGATTCAAGACACCCTGTGCCACATGCAGCAAAACAGCCCCAGAACATAACAGAACCTCCTCCATGTTTCACAATAGGGACAGTGTTCTTTTCTTGGTATGCTTCATTTTTGCGTCTGTGAACATAGAGCTGATGTGCCTTGCCAAAAAGTTCCAGTTTTGTCTCGTCTGTCCATAGGACATTCTCCCAGAAGCTTTGTGGCTTGTCATCATGCAGTTTGGCAAATTCCAGTCTGGCTCTTTTATGATTTGTTTTCAACAGTAGTGTCCTCCTTGGTCGTCTCCCATGAAGTCCACTTTGGCTCAAACAACGACGGATGGTGCGATCTGACACTGATGTACCTTGACTTTGAAGTTCACCATTAATGTGTTTAGAGGTTGTTCTGGGCTCTTTTGTTACCATTCGTATTATCTGTCTCCTGCTGCGGCCACGTCCAGGGAGGTTGGCTACAGTCCCGTGGATTTTAAATTTCTCTATAATATGTGCAACTGTAGTCACAGGAACATCAAGCTGCTTGGAGATGGTCTTATAGCCTTTACCTTTAACATGCTTGTCTATAATTTTCTTTCTAATCTCCTGAGACAACTCTCTCCTTTGCTTCCTCTGGTCCATGTTTAGTGTGGTACACACCATGTCACCAGACAGCACAGTGACTACTTGTCACCCTTTAAATAGGCCGACTGACTGATTACAAGTTTGTAGACACCTGTGATGTTAATTAGAGGACACATCTTGGTTGAACATGTCCCTATGGTCACATTATTTTCAATCTTTTCTAGGGGTACCATCATTTTTGTCCAGGCCTGTTTCATGAGTTTGTTTTTTAAAGTAATTCTGTTGAACCACAATTCAAAAGCATTGTCTGATTTTCATTGGTTAATTTTCATAGAATTTTTATTTATTACCACTTTTGTCAGATTCAAGTTATTTCTGTGACCACTGTGGGTTTTTCTTTCATTAACAGAGGGGTACCAACAATTTTGTCCACGGCTGTATATACTGACAGGTGAGCAATGTGCAAATTTAGCAGCCAGTGTGTGAGTTCCTATATACAAAGCTGTGTCGTGGAGTTTTGGGTGTTGTTATTTGTTCGGGAGTCTGATGGGAGTGGGAAAGGAGTTCTTCAGTCTGGTTGACCTGCATTTCACGCTTCTGTACCTCCACCCTGAGGGTAGAAGTGTGAACAATTCATGATGGGGGTGGGTGGGGTCCCAGAGGGTGGCGTCAGCTCTCCTCTGGACTCTGCAGTGGTAGATCCTTTGCAGAGAGGGGAGTTGAGTCCTGATCTTCTCCGCTGTCTTCACCACTGTCTGCAAGCGTTTGCGGTCCAGGGCAGTAGTGCTGCCATCCCATGCAGTGATGCAGTTGGTAAGGTTGCTCTCGATGATGCAGTTGTAGACATTGTTGAGGATCCTGGAGGATATGCCGAGCTTCTTCAGTCTCCTCAGGAAGTACAGCCACTGTTGAGCTCTCTTAACCAGCTGTGTGGTGTTGTGTGTCCACTTAAGGTCCTTGCTAATGTGGATGCCCAGGTATTTAAAGCTGCTCACCCTTTCCACCTCAAGCTTCCGGATGAACAGTGGCTGAAGGGGTTTCCTCCTCCCTTTCCTCATGTCCACCATCATCTACTTAGTCTTGTCCATGTTGAGGGTGAGGCTGTTGTCACACCAGGTTGGCCACATCCCTCCTATAGGATGCTTCGTCATCACCAGTGATTCGTCCTATCACTGCTCTGTCATCCGCAAACTTTAGGATGATATTGTCCTTGTGGGACACCTGTGTTCATGATGATGCTGGCTGAGGTCCTGTTACCAATCCTGACAGACTGGGGCTTGCCAGTTAGAAAGTCCAGTAGCCAGTCACAGACGGTGTGGTGCAGGCCAAGTGAAGACAGTTTGTTGGTGAGTTTGTGGGGGATGACTGTGTTGAAGGCGGAGCTGTAGTCGACAAAGAGCATCCTAATGTAGGAGTCCTTATCTTCCAGGTGGGAGAGAGAATAATGGAGTGCTGCAGCAATGGCATCTGAGGTGGACCTGTTGGGCCAGTTGGCGTACTGCAGGGGGTCCATGGTGCCTGGTATGCCGTCCTGAATGATGGCCAGCACCACTCTCTCGAAGCACTTCATGATGATTGGAGTGAGTGCTACCAGTCTGTAATCATTCAGATGGGTCGGCGGGCTCCTTTTGGGGAGGGGGATGATGGTTGTTGTTTTGAAGCAGGAGGGGACTATGTTCAGGTTTTAGGGAGAGGTTGAAGATTGACGTGAGACCGTCAATCAGCTTAGCAGCGCATGCTCTGAGGGCCCGCCCAAGGATGTTGTCTGGTCCTGCCGCCTTGCGGGGGTTGATATTTCTCAGTGCTTTGTTTACCTGGCATGGTGAGACTCTTAGTGGGGGGGGGGGGGGGGGTGAGTGTGTGTCTCTTCTTATAGCACTTCATGTGATTATTATTTTTTTTTTTTACATTTTTCAAAGTATTTTACCCGAAGTATTTACTGTATTTATTTTTTCAGGAAATGTAAAAGCTTATTATGCTGGTTATCATTAGCAGTTTTATTCTAAACATTTTATAACATGAAGAACTGAACATGTTGTGCACCAGAAAACAGAATATACACAAGTCAGAACTGATATTAATAATTATCAGTGTTTCTATGGAGGGGTTTAGTGACGGTGGGGGAGGGGGTCGTTAACACTACCGATGTTAACAATTATCTCCATCAGCTCTGTCTGTCTAACTTTCACCTGTCTGTCTGTCTGTCTGTCTGTCTTGTAGGATTCGTGCAGAATAGTCGGCTAGTCTAACAAAACTCGACCAATGAGGACGTCTCTTCACAGGAAGTGATGTAATCGGCTCACCCAATGACAGTCAGTGACGGACAGAAACCCTCCATTGGCTGAGTGGCCAATCAGAGACCAGATTGACCAGAGCTGATCTCTGATTGGTGGAGAGGTTTGTCACTGGATGGAGACTAAAACAAAATTAAAATTAAAACTTAATTTGACATTCTCAGTGAAACTGACGGTGATGTCACTATGACATCACAGTGGGCATGGTCACACAATGGGTGGGGTCAGATGGAGGCTGGGTGTGGTCACATGGTGGGTGTGGTCAGTGTGACGTTCAGACCAGTCAATTGCATGTAAATACAGACTCACCTGGGCGGGTGTTGCCCCGCCACCTCTACCTGCTCATATTAGCTCCACCCCTTCTACATGTCAATATTAGCCCCACCTCCTGTCATTATATGCCCTGCCCCCTCTTAGCCCTGTTTGTTGATCAATGACAGCACCATTGATTGTGTGAAACTTTTTTATTTAATTGATTTTTTAATTAAGACTGCTGATCCTGCTCTTTTCCACTTCCTTTATGTGAAACTTTCAAAATAAAGTACTCTGACTCAGAATGTGTTGAAGTCTTCTTTCACATATATAGGTCCTCGTTCTGTAGCAGATACTTATGTTAGACAAGCTGAGGAGTTCAGATCTACAGGGGCTGGAGAGTGACATCAGTGTGTGGAGACACGATAGCTATGTGGGGGTCATGTGGGGACTGGAATGAGGAAGACTTCAGAGTCTTTAATGTTAAAATTTAAAAACCTCCAATAACGGTTTATGAACAACTGAATGAACAGCTGCGTTATGGTAATAACAGAGACCTGGCTGCATGAAAACATCCCTGACCTAGCTGTGCAGCTAGCAGGCCACACAATCTACTGGGCGGACGACACAGTGGACTCTGGTAAGACGAGAGGAGGTGGAGTGTGTGCATATTGTATATAAACAACAACTGGTGCACAGATGCAACGGTTGTTGAAAGGCACTGCTGTCCGGACTTGGAGTTTCTGATGCTTAAGTGCAGAGCCTTTTATCTGCCAAGGGAGTTTTCTGTAGTGTTCATTGCAGCAATGTATGTTCATCCTCATGCTAATGCTACGATAGCCGTGCACAAACTGCATGAAGCCATCTGCAAACAACTTGACAGACCAAAGAATGATTTTGTTGTGGCGGGTGTTATGTATGGAAAATACTTGAGTGAAGGATGAGGCAAGATTGAGTTGGCGAACACAGCTTTATTGATGTAATGTGGATAGCGGTTACACGGCAGGCACCTGGCGATGGGCACCAGTCAAAGAGGCCACAAGATGGTGGCCAACCCCCTATATAGGGCAGTGCGGTGATGTGACGGGAAGTGGACGTCACCACACTGCACTTCACTATAAAGCGCCATTTCCCATATACCACATTTCCTCTCCCTTTTAGAAAAGTCCAAAACCACACACACAATTGAGACCCTCCCCAATTTAGGACCCAAAGCACATGGTAAAATAACGAAAACTAATGTACTAAATTAGCCTAAAACACTGACTCAAAACAACCTAAACTAGGGCTGGCAGGTGGACTGCCACACAGCCCGCACAGTGTGGGGGATTATTCTGCTACCGATAGCTAAAAGCAAAAGGTGCGAAAATTAAACGAAAATTATTTGCTGTGCTCCTAAAATAAAATGCAAACACTGTGGTGATGTGAAAATGACGAGACAGAATTCTCTCTCAAAGTCAGTTTTATTCACACCATCATTTCAGAGCAGAGAGAAAAAAGAGGATGAAACAGTAAACTCTCGTCCTTAAATATCAGAGACTTCACACTTCATAGATCACATGTCACGCAGACCACCTTGCATTATGCACCCCTAGTGCACAGACAACCTCCAGCCATGCACACTGGAGTTATGGTCTGAGGAGACAATGGACACTCTAATGGGCTGTTTTGAAGCCACAGCCTGGAAGCAGCTCTGCGATCCATATGGTGAGGACATCGATGGCCTCATTCACACCTTCACGGGCTACCTCAGCTTCTGTGTGGACAAATCCGTTCCTACCAAGACCATACGGCGTCACTCAAACAACAAACCCTGGATCAACCCTGAGATAAAAACACTTCTGAGAGAGAAGAAGAGGATCTTCAGGTCGGGGAACAGGGAGATGCTGAAGTCCGTACAGAGGGAGCTGAGGAGAAAGATCAGAGAAGGCAAGGACAGCTTCAGGAAGAAGATGGAGGACAAGCTGCAACAGAGCGACATCAGCGGGGTCTGGAGAAACCTCAAAACCATCTCTGGGCTCCAGAATACCTCCCCCCAGGCCACGGGGGGCAGGGAGTGGGTGAACAACCTGAATCTGTTTTTCAATAGGTTTGACCAACCGCCCTCCCCCCTGTCTGCACAACAACCACTGCTGCCTCTAAAGAAATCAAGTCCTGCTGCCCACTCCCCACTCCACCAACACCCCCCCCCCCACTCCCAACACACAGCCCCCCATCCTGACCCTGACCAGGACCCAGGTGAGGACGGAGCTGAGGAAGATCAAGGTGAGGAAGGCGTCGGGACCGGACGGCATCAGCGCAAAGCTCCTCAAGTCCTGTGCAGACCAGCTGTGTGGGATTGTGACGTACATCTCCAACCTGAGCCTGAAGCTGGGGAGGGTACCACAGCTGTGGAAAACATCTTGTGTGGTACCTGTACCAAAAACTTCCCACCCCAAAGACCTGAACAGCTACAGACCGGTGGCCTTGACGTCCCACTTGATGAAGACCCTGGAGAGACTGCTCCTTGCTCACCTCCGCCCCCTGGTGGAACCAGCGATGGATCCACTCCAGTTCGCCTACCAGCATGGCATTGGGGTGGAGGATGCGGTGATCTTCCTCCTTCACCGTTCTCTGTCCCACCTGGAGAAGCCCGGGAATATGGTGAGGATCATATTCTTTGACTTCTCCAGTGCTTTCAACACCATCCAACCGATGATCCTGAAGGACAAGCTGCTGCGTGCAGGGGTGGACCAGCACCTGTCATCATGGATCCTGGACTACCTCACGAACCGGCCTCAGTTTGTGAGAACCTGGGACTGTGTGTCCAACACGATCATCAGTAGCACGGGGGCCCCCCAGGGAACGGTGCTGGCTCCCTTCCTGTTCACTCTTTATACTGCGGACTTCTCACACAACACAACACACTGCCATCTACAGAAGTTCTCTGATGACTCTGCAATCGTTGGCCTCATCTCCAATGGAGATGAAGCTGAGTACAGAGGGCTTATCCAGGACTTCGTGGACTGGTGCCATCGGAACTGCCTCCAGATGAACGCGAGAAAAACTAAGGAGCTGGTGGTGGACTGCCGCAGGCAAGGACAACCCCTCACAGCACCAGTAAATATACAGGGAACAGACATCGAGATGGTGACATCCTATAAGTACCTGGGTGTTCATCTGAACAATAAACTAGACTGGTCACACAATACTGACGCACTCTACAAGAAGGGACAGTGCAGGCTGTTCCTGCTGAGGAGACTCAGGTCTTTTGGTGTACAAGGGGCGCTGCTGAAGTCATTCTATGACACGGTGGTGGCATCAGCCATCACTTTTGGAGTGGTCTGCTGGGGCAGTGGCATTACTGCAGCCGATAGGAAGAGACTGAACAAACTGATTAAGAAAGCTAGCTCTGTCCTGGGGCAACGCCTTGATCCAGTGGAGGAGATAGGAGAGAGAAGGATGGTGGCTAAACTGTCATCTCTGCTGGAGTCCGAGTTCCACCCTATGCAGGACATACTGAATGCACTGAGGAGCTCATTTAGCAGCAGACTACATCATCCCAGGTGCACAACCGAGAGGTTTCACAGGTCCTTCCTACCAACGGCTGTCAGACTGTACAACCTAAGCAGGGCTGCTCGCAGAGATAGAAAAAAGACGTAACAAACTAATAGTTTTTTTTGAATGCAAAAGACGCAATAGACTTACACAATGGTCCCCTCCGGCATACAACTAGGAAAATACCGGTCGCTATGGAGGGTGAGAATATGTATGGGCACATAATCATACCATGTAGGATAACTAAGTAGACGGTTATGCTGTTTCATCCCATCTAGCAACAATGCTCTGCACTGTGTGTGTTTATATATTTACATATTTATTCCATCTAGCTACAATGCTCCGCACTGTGTGTTTACATATTCATATATTTATTCCATCCAGCTAAAATGCTCTGCACTGTGTGTCTGTGTGTGTGTATATATATATTTTATAGTAATATGTACATATGTATATTAGCTGCTCTTGCTTGCTTGTTTTTTTTTTGTTTTTTTTTTTTCTTGCCTTCTGATTGTTGCTCTGAGTGTTGCTATCCCTGTGCTGTTGCAATCCTGGAATTTCCCCGTTGTGGGACTAATAAAGGCTTATCTTATTATAAAGACAGTCACAATGCATTTCTCTCCATGATATCACTTCCACTGTCTCCCATGCATCCCTTCCTTAATCCTTTAATTGAACCCCCCACAGTCTCAGGCCTTGCATACCAAAGCTAATATTCCTGCAGCTTCCTGCCTTTGTTCTGACCTAAAATGTGAGTCACAAAATCTCCATGAGTGTGTCCACCACACAAAGCCCCCCAGCATTTTAGAAAAACAGAACAACAAGAGAATACACATCAGTCCACATGCTGTATAGGCTTCAGCTTCCTGCCGTATCTGCTGAAGTTGGGGTTCAACGTCTCTGCGGTGCTGTCACACTGGGGGTTTGCCGTCTGGGGGTGAAAACCCTTTGTCAGTCTCTGCGGGTGTCCTGGGGAAACATTCTTGTGGGAATCATTACTGTGTGAAACCCTCCGTGGTGGTCTACCTCTCCGCGGGGCCCTTTGCCAACAGCACTTTCTCATCTGCCACCACAAAAGCGGGTTTAAGTCTGTTTATGCCAATTTTCTCTTTCCTCCCCCAAATCTAGCAAAAACTGCTTGTCCCCTGTTTCTAGCACTCTGAATGGTCCGTCATAAGGCGGTCACAACGGGGTTCGATGCGCATCGTGTCTAACAAAAACAAACTGCGTTCTTCAAAGTTTTAGACGTAAAAATGCGCAGAAAACTGTGGTGCGCGGGGCCGGGCAGCGTGCTTGATTCTATGTTGCTCTGCAACAGCTGAGACGGGGAGGCATCTGGCGCAGGGTTATCTGGGAGAAACTCCCCAGGCAGCCGGAGTGGCTGCGCAAACACGAGCTCCGCTGAGGAGGCTTCTAGATCCTCTTTAGGCGCAGAACGCAACCCCAATAACACCCATGGTAACTTGTCAACCCAATTTGTATCCGTCAATGACGCTCTGAGAGCCGCTTTCAATGACCTATGAAAATGTTCGTATAACCCGTTAGCCTGCGGATTGTACGCGGTTGTGCGGTGAATTGTGACACCCAGGCTGTGGGCCATTGTCGGCCAAAGCTCGGACACAAATTGAGGGCCTCTGTCTGACGTAATGTCCGACGGAACGCCGAAGCACGCCACCCAAGCTGTTAAAAACACGAGTGCCACCTCCTCGGCCGTGGTTGATGCCAGCGGGACCACTTCAGACCAGCACGTGGTGCGGTCCACCATTGTCAGAAGGTGTGTGCACCCCTGTGACAGCGGGAGGGGTCCAACGAGGTCCACGTGAACGTGATCGAACCTCTTGGCCGGAATGTGAAACGGTTCCAAAGGAGCCCTCGTGTGCCTGTGTGCTTTGGCTCGTTGACACGCCGTGCAGGCTGCTGCCCACTCTTTGACCTGTTTGTGGAGGCTCAGCCACACAAATTTCTCTCCCACCATTTTGACCAACACTCGCACTCCAGGGTGCGCCAAAGAATGAACCGAGTCAAAAACACGGCGGCGCCACGCGGCCGGTACTACTGGACGCGGCCGTCCAGTGGAGACATCGCAGATTGGGGGGGGTGGATACCGTCTTGCAGCACCCTGCTCTCCAGCCTTAACCCTGTTGGTCCAGACTGGAGCGCGCGCACGTCCGCATCATTAATCTGCTCCGCGGCCATGGCTGCATAATCTAACCCTACGCTGACTGGGGCCGCCACGGCGCGCGAGAGGCAATCTGTCACTACATTGAGTTTGCCCGCCACATGCTGAATATCAGTGGTAAACTCTGATATGGCGGCCAGCTGTCTCTGCTGCCAGCCTGACCATGGTTCAGAGACCTTGGCCAGCGCGAATGTTAGCGGTTTGCAATCAACGAATGCGGTGAAAGCGCGTCCTTCCAGCCAGAACTGAAAGTGGCAGATGGCCAAATGGAGAGGGAGCAGCTCCCTGTCGAACGCGCTGTACTTACGTTCGCTATTGCGCAAGGTCCTGGTGAAAAAGGCGAGGGGCTGCCAAACCCTGGCTACATATTGCTCCATGACCGCCCCTATGGCCACCTCTGACGCGTCAGTGGTGAGCGCTATGCGGGCCGTTGGGTCTGGGTGTGCCAACAACGCAGCCTTTGCCAAGGCTGCTTTCACCTCCGAGAACGCTTGGTCCCGCTCCGGGGACCACTCGACTTTATCCGCAGGCTTCTTTTTTTTGAGGGCAGCATACAGCGGCTGCATGAGTTGCGCCGCGCGGGGGAGAAAAAGGTTATAAAAATTCACCATTCCCCAAAACTCCTGCAACACCCTGACTGTCTGCGGCCGGGGAAAATCTGCCACAGCACGCACTTTGTCAGGCAGCGGAACTGCTCCTTTGGGGGAGACGCGGTGTCCTAAAAAATCGATCTGCGCCACCACGAACTGACACTTCACTGGGTTGATTATTAACCCGTGATCTCCCAACCTTCGGAAAACTGTGTTTTTCATGTTCGTCTTCGGACGCGCTGGCTACTAAAATATCGTCCAGGTAGACAAACATGAAAGGGAGATCGTGAAGCACCGCGTCCATCATGCATTGGAACGTCTGAGCATCCCCTTTAAGTCCAAATGGCATGCGTAAAAACTCGAATAGACCAAACGGAGTTATTACCGCTGTTTTGGGTATGTCCTCAGCGCAAACTGGGACTTGGTGGTAACTGCGGACCAAGTCTATTTTAGAAAAATGTGTGCCCCTACCAAATGAACGGAAAAATCTTGGATATGTGGGATTGGGTAGCGGTCGTGCGCTGTAGCATTGTTTAACCTGCGGAAATCCCCACAAGGACGCCATGATCCGTCAGCTTTCGGGACCATATGTAGGGGGGAAGCCCACGGACTGTTTGAACGTCGGATAATGCCCAACCTCTCCAGGTTGGCGAACTCCTTGCGCGCTATGGCTAGTTTAACTGCGTCCAAGCGCCGAGCTTTTGCAAAAACGGGCGGTCCGGTAGTGGTAATAAAATGCTCCACCCCGTGCTTAGCGACTTTTGCCGAAAATGTGAGGACCGTGAGTGCTGGGAACTGAGTGAGCAGTGTGTGGAACTTACCGCTTGCTGCTGTGACGTTGGCTTGTGCTGTTGGCGGGGCCACTCGCGCTGTACAGGGGATAGAATCAAAAGAAAGTGCATTAACCAAGCGCCTGTTAGCGAGATCAACCAACAAACCATGTGAGCACAAAAAATCAGCCCCCAACATATTGAAATTTACTGCTGCTACAACAAAAGTCCACTCAAATGTACAGCCGTGTAGAGACAGAAGCAGAGTCTTTTCACCAAAGGTCTTAATCTCCGAGCCGTTCGCTGCTGTCACCCTGGGACTTCCAGAACCAGCCAGTCTCTCCGCGTAGGAAGTTGTGATGAAGCTCAACTGGGAGCCTGTGTCAACAAGGAACTGCCTCCTGGAGCGTGCGTCTGACAAGTAGAGCAGCTTGTTCTCTTCCCCGAGGGCTGCGGCTGCTACCGACCCCCAGTCTTGGCGTTTGCCGAACGCCCGAACTGGCACAGCGGTACACACTTGCGTGCCCTCTCTGCGAAGCGGCAATGGTAGAAACAAAGGACGTCCGGTCCACGTTCCCTGGCCCTTGCTGCCGCCGTCGTCAGTGAGTCTGGCACCGCTGCCTCTGGCCCCCTGTCGTCTCCGGTCGTCGTGCCGAGTTCCGCTGCAGTGGCCGTGGTTGCACGCCGCTTGGTGGCGTTGACAATCCGCTACGCCTCCCGGCCCAGCGCGCGGTAGTCCCGTTGGGCCAACAGTGGCGAAGTGGCCAGGGTCGCTCTCGCTACTGACGGTAGAGTCCTGAGGAAGAGGTGGGTGAAAATGAAGTGATCATCGTCAGAGTCTTTCAACCTCAACAACTTCTCCATCAGGCTCGCGGGCATGTCGTTTTCCCCCTCCGTCAGCGCCAGGAGCCTCTCTGCTCGCTCCTCCGCCGAGGGGGTGAATTGCTGGATGAGTGCAGCCTTCAACGTGCCGTATTTGTCGCTATCCGGCGGCTGGTCGATCAGGCTCTCCACATGCTGGGCCGTGTTGTTGTCCAGCTTTGTGACTATGTGGTAGAATTTCGTGGCATATACCGATATACCCCAGAGGTTGAACTGCGCCTCAACTGCGTTGAACCAGGAGCACGGATTGTTCTGCCAGAAGTCCGGTAGCTGGACTGTAGTGGCATTCATTTGGCTGGGGGCTCCTGACGCGGCTGGCCCGGGAGAATTTTCTTCCTTCATGATACGTCTCGGGTCACCAGTGTGGTGATGTGAAAATGATGAGACAGAATTCTCTCTCAAAGTCAGTTTTATTCACAACACCATCATTTCAGAGCAGAGAGAAAAAAGAGGATGAAACAGTAAACTCTTGTCCTTAAATAGCAGGGACTTCACACTTCATAGATCACATGTCACACAGACCACCTTGCATAATAAAGACAGTCACAATGCATTTCCCTCCATGATATCACTTCCACTGTCTCCCATGCATCCCTTCCTTAATCCTTTAATTGAACCCCCCCCCCTCCCCACAGTCTTAGGTCTTGCATACCAAAGCTAATATTCCTGCAGCTTCTTGCCTTTGTTCTGACCTAAAATGTGAGTCACAAAATCTCCATGAGTGTGTCCACCACAACACAACATAACCCCATATCATAGAATGCATAGAACACAAGAACTATAAACAACTTTATTTTACAGCACAGTAACTTGGGTGGGAGAAGGAGGTAGAGCTGGCATGGGGGGGGGGGGCAGCCCTTCAGCAACCGTGCCCCTGGAAGCAGCAAACCCTTGGGATGATGGCTGATCTTCTGGACGGTGGAGCCCGACTCCTTCACCACCAACACGGACTGCCATCCAGCCTCTTCCCAGACAGGCCAAAGTTGATTGGTGTGCCTCGATGAGCCGTCGGACAACCTGAAGTATGCTGTGCGCAACTTTGTCACTGTGCGCAGACATCCTTGGTGTTTTGCTGGCTGTCGTTTGGCCCATCTTTGGCGTGGACGTTCTTCACCCGAACCCGAATCAAGTCCAAAACCCGAAGTGGAATTTTACTCAGCCTGATGAGCTACTACTGAGCATGCGGTAACTCCATGCTCATCAGTGCGTCACGGACCCACAGCCCCTGCAATGGGAGTTTTTTGGTGCAGACGTTCGGTTGGCAGCATTGACTTCCCAATAATCTTTGACCAAACTATCCTCGCTATCAGGGTCCACAACATTAGCTGAGGCGGGCAGCTCAGGCGGCTTCTGTGGCTGGTGCCAATTTAGCTCCACACCCAGCTTAGCAACAGCTTCCAACTGGAGGGCTAGCTCAACTGCTCGAGCTAATGTCAAGCCATTAGGCGCCACTAATACCCTAGTACACAGCTCAGCGTTGCACGGTTGCTCTGTTAGTTGATCACGTACCATGTCATCTTCAAGCAGTCAAAATCGATAGTCGCTAGCTAGCTGCTTCAAGTCAATGGCATACTGGTGGATAGGCTCACCTACACGCTGGCGTCTCTGATGAAAGCAAATTATCCGAACAGTCATGTTGTCTGGGGTGGAGAAATATTTAGCTAGCAGCTCCACAACATCCTTATAAAAGTCCCCTGTGCCAAGCGTCCATAGGACCCTCCAGCCTTCAGTACCCCGGCTGTGAATGAGAAGAGCTAATGCCCTCACCTTACCAAGCTTCCTGAGGTCCAGCGCCATAATGTATGTTTGATAGGCCTTCAACCATTGCTGTCACAGAACCAGTGGCTCGCCTGGGAGCGCATGAACGGGATGGAGTGGTGTAATGCACACATCCTTATGTTAATCCTCAGTTGCCAAACGTTATGTATGGAAAATACCTGGGTGAAGGATGAGGCAAGATGGAGTTGGTGAACACAGCTTTATTGATGTAACGTGGATAGCAGTTACACGGCAGGCACCTGGCGATGGGCACCGGTCAAAGAGACCACAAGTTGGTGCCCCCCCCATCTAGGGCAGTGCAGTGATCATTTCACAATAAAGTGTCATTTGCCATATACCACAGCAAGAGATTTTAATAACTGTAATCTCAAGACTGTCTTACCAAGATTTCACAAAAGTGTGGATATTAAAACAAGGAAAAATAAAACTCTGGACCAGTTGGACACAAACATCCCTGGAGCATACAAAGCTCACTCTTCTCCCCACTTTGGACACTGACCACCTATCTCTGTTTCTAACACCAGCCTACAATTCCCTCATTTGTAGAACAAAACCACAATATAGGACTGTGCGTGCTGGACTGAGGAGGCCTCATCATCCCTACAGGACTGCTTTGAGGACACGGAGTAGGAGATTTTTGAACATCCAGATATTGAATACCACACCACTACAATACTATCCTATATCAAATTTTGTACAGGCCAAGCAACCACAGAAAAACAGCTTAAAACATACCCCAACCAAAAACCATGGTTCAACAACAACTTGAGAAAGTTGCTTAAGGCCAGAGATGCAGCATTCAGATTGGGAGCGAAAGAAACCTATAAGGAAGCAAGAGCAGACCTGAAGAGGGGCATCAAAGCAGCAAAAATGAAATAAACGGCTCATTGAGGACAATTTCAGAGAAAATAACTCACAAGCTATGTGGCAAGGTATTAAGACTACTACTGATTATAAGGAAAACCACAGCACTCCCAACAACATCTCCTTCTTAACGATCTTAATGCGTTCTTCACTCGATTTGAGGAGAATCGTTGGCAAGAAGCAGACAAACAGGATATTACCTGTTTTCCACCCTCTCCTCAGGTAGGCTCAGAGTCATCAAAACCCAGACTAGAAGAATGAAAAAGAGCTTCTGTCCTTGAGCAGTAGACAGACTGTTGCACTCATAATCCTTTAGCAGGTATGCATGTCACAGTTTGCAAGTGCAAATCACTGAGCACTATGATTAAAATATGTGATTCTCGGGCCACAACAACACATCACTCAGGAAGGCAGGAAAGCAATTATACACTTTATTAGACAATTCTTAAAATAGTTATAGACTACAACAATCCCCAATAAAAACCATAAATTCACAATGTGCACAATTTAAGAAGATAACCCCACAATAAATACTACAAATACCCTAAAATTCATACCAGAAAACAATGCAATTAAACTACAAGTAAAAGTCACTCCCTACACTTCATGAGAAAACCTTCAGCGCGTCCACTATGAAGCGGTGACGCATTCACTGGCTGTCCGACCATGAACACACGCTGTTTGTCATCCTCCTTGACCTGGAAGAAGGCATGATTTGTCCGGGCTCATCCAAGACCCTCTTGTACACATCGAAGGTGAAGAACTCTGGACCCGGGGAGAGGAGGCGAACAGGAAGAGAGAAGAGGAGCGGCTCCTACGAATCTGTCGAGCGAACCTGCAGCACACAGCGCAGCATAAACCTCCCGAGAACACACTGGGGCTAATAATCATCCATACACACAGACATTGAGCACATTCCTTCCACTTAGCTGTGCATCCACCTTTCCTCCAACACAACGGCGTCTCCATCATCTGGACCCTCACGGTGTCTTCGGTCCCCTGCTGCTGCTGTCAATCACCGCACCTGCTTTTCCTCCGTCCTTTCTCCACTTCTCCGCTCCTGTCCTAGTTTCCTCCGTGCTCCTCTTTGATTCACCTCCACACATCCTCAGGTCCTCTGTCCTCACGTCCAGCTGACACCTTATCCTTCACCCTGTCAGCATCAATAATGACAGCGTTCCATCGATTCGTCTATCTGCAAACTGCAATCTCCAATCTGCAACTTTGCAAACATCTCATGGCCACAGTCACACACCATCCTTAAATAGGTCCTTCCGGACCAGAGTTCCCAGCAGGAGCTCACTGATTGGCTCCCGCTGATTCAGTCAGCTCAGGTGCAAACCATAATCAATCCCAAAACAACAGAAATACACTCACACAAACATCAAAATATACAAAGAAACACACAAAACCAATATACATTGTATTAATAATAACATTCTCTCTGAAAAGCCCAAAGCTGTAACAAACCAAAAAAACATAACACACACACACAACCCTGAACTGCTCCACCCTGACATTTCTGCCCCCAGCTTTTTAAATAGTCGTGCCCAACTATTAATTTCCGTCACCATATTTAACCGGCTTTTTACCCAAATTGCTACGCTGGGAATGTCTCATGGGTACCTGTTCCTGTGGGGACACCGAACCAGATGGATCAGATGCCTGCACCACATCTTGCAATTGTTCTGCTTCCACGGTTGGACTTGGAGCTAAACTTGGCCCTGCAAGAGGCAAAGAAACAGGCAGAAATAGGCATGCCCTAATGCTTTCAGGCTCAGCTGGTGAAACTAGCACATCCTTCGGTGAGTCACTGGGTCTGATGGGACATGGTCTGAGATTGTTCCTATGGATAGTCCTTCTGACCCTCTGGTCGGATCTTATACACGGGGGTGTGTGGACCCAACTGAGATGCTACAACAAAGGGGGAGGGTTGGCATTGGGGGGCAAGCTTATTCTGATCCTGTCACGCCGCGCCATTCATCAGCGGCGCCACCTGCTCACGCACCTGCTACTCATCAGCGGCGAAGGATAAAAGCCGCCTCGCCCTGAGCGTCGGCCTGAAGCCGTAGACTTCATTTCCTTGTATGGACTTCTACCACATTCTCTTCAGCATCCTCATCTCCGGTAAGAAGTTCACTTACCTCATCTCTCCAGTCTGCTCCCCTGTGCACAGGTGGATTCCTCGGCGGCGGACAATCCCGTCCCTCGTCTCTCCTCGCTGCTGCACCGAGCCCTGCAGGTGGCTGTCTCCCGGGCTTCCATCCTTGAAGCGCCAGTCATCTGCCAAAACAAGTAAGCTTCTCTCCCTCGCCTATTCTCCTCCCGTGTTGGTGTGTGCTCATCACCCTGTGTCTGATTTCTCCCATAGGGTTGCCGGCTGAACGGTCTCCTGCCTCTGGGTCCGAAGCAGACGCCACCACCAACACATTAACATTCCGCAGACACGCACCCAAACATCCCTGTTGTTAATAAACAGTTTGAACTACTCTGAGCCTGTGTGTGTGCGTCTCCTGAGCCGAACGTTATGTCAGTACGGCTTCAGCAGAGCGGCTCGGCGGACGGCGGGCTCGCACACCGGTTTACCATCCTCGAGGCTCGGGTGGATCAGATTGTTTATCAGCAACAGGTGGTTCTTCATCAATTATTAGAACTGACTAACCGATTGAACCGCTTGGACCCCCAACAGCCGTTCCTCCCGACTCACCAGGGTGGCGCGGCTCCTGCTGTTCCAGCGGCCGTCCAGCCGGCTCCAGTGGCACCGGTTCGGCTCACGCCGATTCCGACCCCCGCCCGCTTTAGCGGTAAGCTCGGCGGAGCACGGGGGTTTATTATGCAGTGTGAGTCCGTGTTCCACCGTGTGCCCGGAGATTTTCCCTCGGATCACAGCCGAATTGGTTACATAGGGAATCTTCTGGAGGGGCGTGCGTTAACCTGGACCTACGCCGTAATGGCGAGGCCCAGTTATGCCACCCTCACCTATGACCAATTCGTGAGGCGCTTTCTGGAGGTCTTTGACCACTCACAAACCGAAACGGTCCAGGTCGATCGGCTTCTCGCTCTCCAGCAGGGAAGCCGGTCGGCAGCGGACCACTCGGTCGACTTCCGGGTAGCGGCGGAGGAATTGGGCTGGGAGGAACGCTCCCTCTGTGGCCTGTTCCTCCGCAGCCTCAATAGTGATCTGAGGGATGAACTGGCTGGTCGGGATATCCCTGGGACGCTAGCGGAGCTGACATCCTTAGCGATAAGTGTGGATAACAGGCTGCGCGAGCGCTCCTCGGGACGGAGGTCTTCTTCTTCTCGCCCTCGTGGAGCCTCGCCGCACCTGTTCCAAGCTCGCCCCCTGGCGGCGCCGCCAGCATCGCGCCCCGAGGAGTCGGAGCCGATGGTGACGGGCTGGACTAAACTTTCCCCTGTGGAGAAACAACGCCGCCGTGAGTTGGGCCTCTGCATGTGTTGCGGAGGCGACCAACACACCGTGGAGCGTTGTCCACGGAAAGCCAGTCGGTGGGGTCCGCGAGTCACTGTTGGAAGCCTCGCGGATGTCAATCGGTTAGGATCACCTTCTCAATTGAAGCTGCCCATCCGTTTCTGCCATAACCCTACTGGGCACCTCACCCACGCACTGGTGGATTCGGGCGCAGAAGGCAGCTTCATTTCACAAAGCCTGGCAACCCGATTGGGCATCCGCTGCCAGGCACTCAACACTCCCATCTCCCTAATCCACCTCTCCCGTGCCACCCTCGGGAGAGTGACGCATCAAACTGTTCCCCTACCGGTCATCATCTCGGGAAACCACCGGGAGGAAATGACCTTTTACGTCCTTCCCAACTCTGTGTCGCCCGTCATCCTGGGGTATCCCTGGCTCCGCCTTCACAATCCGGTCCTGGATTGGAAATCAGCTGGGATCTCGGCATGGAGTACGTTCTGTATGGGCACCTGCCTTCAGTCCGCTGCCTGCTCTCCGTCCGCTCCTCCCCCTGCTACGGACGCTGCACCCCCGGACCTGTCTCTGGTGCCCCCAGAATTTCACGACCTGGGTATAGTGTTCAGCAAAGTGAAAGCTATGTCTCTTCCCCCTCATCGGCCCTATGACTGCGCCATCAACCTCCGCCAGGGGGCTCCCTTACCTTCTGGTCGCCTTTACAGCCTGTCTGCGCCGGAGAAGGAGACGATGAACGCCTACCTGAAGGAATCATTAAGTGCTGGGATTATCCGCCCATCATCGTCACCCGTGGGGGCAGGGTTCTTCTTCGTGGGGAAAAAGGATGGGTCCCTCCGCCCTTGTATCGACTACCGGGCCCTCAACAATATCACGGAGAGGGACCGTTACACCCTGCCTCTCATGGACACTGCCTTCCACTCCCTCCAGGGGGCGACCTGGTTCACCAAGCTGGACCTACGCAGCGCTTACCACCTCGTCCGGATCCGGGAGGGAGATGAGTGGAAAACGGCCTTCCGTACCCCGAACGGCCACTTTGAATATCTGGTGATGCCGTTCGGGTTGACCAACGCTCCTGCAGTCTTCCAGCGCCTCATTAATGACGTCCTCCGGGACTTCATTGGCCTTTTCGTGTTCGTCTACCTGGACGATATTCTCATCTTCTCCAAGTCCAGGGATGAGCACCAGGTCCACGTGAGGCGGGTCCTCCAAAGGCTGCTGGAGAATCGTCTGTACGTTAAGGCGGAAAAGTGTGAATTTTACGCCAGGAGTACATCCTTCCTGGGGTTCATCATCGCCCACGATAAGGTGCTCCCCGACCCAGAGAAGGTAAAGGCGGTGGTGGAATGGCCCACACCTGCATCTCGGAAACAGGTGCAGCAATTTGTTGGCTTCGCCAATTTCTACCGCCGCTTTGTCCCCAACTTCAGTGCCATCGTGGGACCACTGACCCGCCTCACGTCCCCGAAGGTCCCGTTCCGGTGGACCGAAGAGGTCGCTGCCGCCTTTGAGGCGCTGAAGGCGGAATTCTCCTCCTCCCGGGTCCTTCGCCAGGTCGACCCCGCGCTGCAGTGCATTGTAGAGGTAGACGCCTCGGACACGGGAGTGGGAGCAGTGCTGTCCCAGCGGTCACCGGACGATGGCGCCAAGCGACCGTGCGCCTTCTTCTCCCGGCGCTTGTCCCCGGCGGAGAGAAACTACGATGTGGGGGACAGAGAGCTCTTGGCCATCAAGCTCGCCCTGCAGGAGTGGCGCCACTGGTTGGAGGGGGCAAGCCTGCCGTTTGTGGTCCTCACGGACCACAAGAACCTGGAATACTTACGGTCTGCCAAGCGCCTGAACGCCCGCCAGGCGCGCTGGTCCCTGTTCTTCGCCAGGTTCCAATTTTCCATCACCTTCAGGCCTGGCTCTAAGAACGTCCTGCCTGACGCCCTCTCCAGGCAGTTCGCCCCCGTGGAGTCGGAGGAGGCGCCCCACTCCATCCTGCCCAGGTCGTGCGTCGTGGGAGCCATCTCGTGGGACATTGAGAGCAAGATCCGGAAGGCACAGGAGGTGGAACCTGACCCTGGCGGCGGACCGGAGGGGAGGCTGTTCGTGCCATCCGCGGTCCGAGGAGAGGTCATCCACTGGCTCCACACCTCCAAGCTCACCTGTCACCCTGGCACCTCCCGGATGATAGATCTCCTCCAACGGTCCTTTTGGTGGCCAGGCCTGCGGAGGGATGCAGCCCGCTACGCCCGGGCTTGCCCAATCTGTGCCACCTGCAAGTCGGGAAATGCCCCTCCAGCGGGTCTGCTCCAGCCCCTGCCCGTCCCTGGCAGGCCCTGGTCGCACATCGCTCTGGATTTCGTCACCGGACTCCCCATCTCCAACTCCTATGACACCATCCTGACCATCGTGGACCGCTTCTCCAAGGCCGTGCACTTCGTCCCCCTGCGAGGCCTCCCTACTGCCCTGGAGACGGCGGACCTCCTCGTCCAACACGTGGTCAGGCTGCATGGGATTCCGGTGGACGTGGTCTCGGACCGGGGCCCCCAGTTTTCATCTGAGGTTTGGAGGTCTTTCTGCAACGCCATCGGAGCCAAGGTGAGCCTCTCCTCTGGCCATCACCCCCAATCCAACGGGCAGTGTGAGAGGACCAACCAGGAGCTGGAGGCTGCGCTCCGCTGTGTGTCCAGATCCAAACCCGCGTCCTGGAGCAACCATCTTGCCTGGGTTGAATATGCCCACAACACCGCTCGCTCTTCTGCTACAGGGATGTCCCCCTTCAAAGCGTCCCTGGGTTACGACCCCCCGCTGTTTCCGGAGCAGGAGAGTGAGGTAACTGTCCCGTCAGTTAGGGCCCATCTCAGGCAGTTCCGCTCCACCTGGGCTGCCGCGCGCCATGCGCTATTGCGCACAGCGGAGCGCAACAGGACTGTGGCGGACCGGCGTAGGAGACCTGCCCCGGCGTACAGAGTTGGGCAGCTTGTTTACATTTCCACCCAGGACGTCACTCTAAAAGGCGAGAGGAGAAAGCTGGCACAGCGCTTCATGGGTCCCTACCCCATCACCCGGATCATCAACCCGGTGGCTGTGCGCGTGGCTATTCCCCCCTCCCTCCGCATTCATCCTACTTTCCACGTGTCGAAGGTGAAACTGGCGGTTACTGACCCCCTTTGCCCTCCTCCAGCAGCGCAACCCGCGCCCCGGATGATTGGTGGCCATCCGGCCTGGTCCGCCTCCTCCATCCTGGACTCCCGGCGCCGGGGTCGTGGGTTGCAATACTTGGTGGACTGGGAGGGCTATGGGCCCGAGCATCGACAGTGGGTGCCCCCGTCGTTTGTGTTGGACCCATCGCTCATCGCGGACTTCCACCGAGCGCACCCGGATAAGCCATCGCCAGGAGGCGCTGCTAGAGGGGGGAGTACTGTCACGCCGCGCCATTCATCAGCGGCGCCACCTGCTCACGCACCTGCTACTCGTCAGCGGCGAAGGATAAAAGCCGCCTCGCCCTGAGCGTCGGCCTGAAGCCGTAGACTTCATTTCCTTGTATGGACTTCTACCACATTCTCTTCAGCATCCTCATCTCCGGTAAGAAGTTCACTTACCTCATCTCTCCAGTCTGCTCCCCTGTGCACAGGTGGATTCCTCGGCGGCGGACAATCCCGTCCCTCGTCTCTCCTCGCTGCTGCACCGAGCCCTGCAGGTGGCTGTCTCCCGGGCTTCCATCCTTGAAGCGCCAGTCATCTGCCAAAACAAGTAAGCTTCTCTCCCTCGCCTATTCTCCTCCCGTGTTGGTGTGTGCTCATCACCCTGTGTCTGATTTCTCCCATAGGGTTGCCGGCTGAACGGTCTCCTGCCTCTGGGTCCGAAGCAGACGCCACCACCAACACATTAACATTCCGCAGACACGCACCCAAACATCCCTGTTGTTAATAAACAGTTTGAACTACTCTGAGCCTGTGTGTGTGCGTCTCCTGAGCCGAACGTTATGTCAGATCCCAGCGTCGGAAATTCTTCAGCAACACCCTCTCTCCTGGCACCAGCGGAACATCCTTTGCATGACGACCATACCTCTGCTTGTCTTTATGTTGCTGCTGCTGCGTTTGGGCCAAGACTCGTTTGTAGGCTCCATTCAAAATCCTGTGGTGACGACGAACCCACTCCTCCATAGTATACTGCTCAGGCTGGGGGCAAACTCCCATGGCAATCTCCACCGGCAACCTTGCATGCCGTCCCATCAGAACAAAATGAGGAGTCAAACCTGTGCTGCTATGGATTGTGTTATTATAGGAAAAAAGCAAAGCAGGTAAACTCTGTCCATCTAGTCTTCTCCTCCTCAGTCAACGAACACAACAAGGACAGCAAAGTCTGATTAAAATGTTCACATGCCCCATTTCCCTGGGGATGATAAGGTGTAGTACGTACTTTTTTGCAGCCATGTAAAACACAAAGTTGTTGTAATGCTGCAGACTCAAAGGCAGCCCCTCTATCTGACAGAATCCTCTCAGGGCAGCCCCATATTTGAATGAGGTTCCGCCACAGTACCGGAGCTGTTGTAACCGCAGTCTGGTCCTTAGTTAGCACTGCCCATCCATACCTCGAAAACAAGTCAGTCATAACCAAAATATATGGATATGTGCCTTGAGGGTTTTCTAGAGACAGGAAGTCAATAGTCACAGTCTCAAGAGGATAAGATGAGGTAATTTGCTGAAGTGGTGCCCTTACTTCTGGCCTGGCCTTATTCTCACAAGTAGGGCATTCTATAGCCCACTTGCGTATGTCCTCACTCATCCGAGGCAAGAAAAACCACCTTCTCAAAGCACCCTCAACTCTATTCACTCCCATGTGACCACAAGAGGCATGAAAACATTCCCACAGCGGCCTCACATTCCCTAAAGGGACCACAATTTGGTGCAATACCTGGCCTGTTTGAAAATCCTCCACCTTCCTCTGGAGAAGGCCTTGACTCAACCGTAACCTTTTTCAATCCCTCAGCAGATGTCGGGCCAGTGGTAGAGCTTCCTGCTGACTCTCTTCAGATGGCCAATTACCCTGTTGGAGCCATGCACACACCTGCTGCATCGCCGGATCCACCCTTTGACAAGCAAGCCAATCTTCAGTATCGTCCAGGGTAGCCATCACATAGTTCGTACCAGTCTCAGCTTGGGATTCATCCTGTGGAAGCCTGGACAAGATATCAGCATTCCCATTCACCACCCCAGGTCGATATTTAATGGTAAACTGGTAGTTAGATAGCTGGGCCACCCACTTTTGTTCCACTGCACCAAGCTGCGCCATGCCCAGGTGGACAAAGGGGTTATTATCTGTAAAAAACTGTAAAAAGCACACCCCACAAATAATCCTTAAACTTTTCTGTTACAGCCCACTTTAGTGCTAACAGCTCCAATTTAAAGGAGCTATAATTTTTATCATTCCTCTCTGTGGGATGAAGACTATGGCTGGCATAGGCAATCACTTTCTCACGCCCATCCTGAACCTGGGCAAGCACCACTCCCAGCCCCTCCAGACTTGCATCGGTATAGAGATTGAAGGGTTTGGAAAAATCAGCATAAGCCAACACTGGAGCACTCAACAGCGCCGACTTCAGTCTTTCAAAAGCAGCCTGACATTCCGGAGACCACACTATGGCCTGATTTTTCCTACTTGAAACTGCCTTACCAGCCAGAGTAGCATGTAAAGGTGCTGCAATCTTGGAAAACCCAGGAATAAAATGCCTGTAGTATCCCACAAAACCCAGGAAAGCTATAACCCCTTTCACTGTACTAGGTGGCTCCCACTGCTGGACCTCCCTGGTCTTCTCGGAATCAGTAGCCACCCCATCCTTGCTAATGATGTGCCCCAGATACCTCACTTCGCGTTGGAAAAGATGACACTTCTGAGGCTGCAACTTCAGTCCGTGTTTTGCCAGCCGCTCAAAAACCTGTTCCAAATGGGTGACATGAGAATGGAAATCAGATGAGAAAACAATGACATCATCAAGGTAAATTAGAATGAAATCATTCACCATACTGCCCAAGCACCGATGCATCAGTCTCTGAAAAGTGGCTGGGGCAATACAAAGACCGAATGGCATCCGCTGGAACTCATACAATCCTGTAGGGGTTAAAAAGGCGGTCTTCTCCTTATCCCTTGGGTCCACTTCCACCTGCCAGTACCCACTGGCCAGGTCAAGGGTGGAATACCAACACGCTTGTTTAAGACAGGTTAAGGAATCCTCAATCCGTGGTCAGGGAAATGAGACTTTATGGGTCACAGAGTTCAATTTTCTGTAATCCACACAAAAACGTAGTGACCCATCCTTCTTCCTTACAAGCACAATCGGTGCAGCCCATGGACTAGCGCTCTCTGTCACCACTCCTTGATCCAACATACTCTGCAGCAGACTTCGCAACTCGGGGTAAAGAGAGGGGGGGGCAGGCCGATGTCTTTCTCTACTTGGAGGTGCGGTTCCGGTTGGTATCTGGTGCAACACACTGCAGTAGTATGGCCAAAATCCTCCTCATCCTTAGCAAAAACAAAGCTCCATCTTCTTACAAGTTGTTTCAACTCTCTTTGCTGTTCTGGACTAAGGTTATCCTCCTCAAAAATCCATGAAACAGGTTCACTGGTTCTAGGCACCTGGATAGTCCGAATATCCACCTCCACCGTGTCCTGGTCAACAACATGCAGCGCCAATTGCTTGTCACCATATATCTGATCGAGAGACAACGATTACACAGAGTCCAGAGCCTGCCACGGTGGCAGACCAATGGGGTAAGGGTTGCCATTACATACAGTACTTTAATTGGTACTTTACCCCCTTTCAGGTTAGTCACAGCCCGGGCAACTTGCCACTCCATGCTGACAGACACCCCTTCCACCAGGACAGGTCCACTTGGGAGGTGGTGGTCCCCCAACACAGGAGCCCAAATCATCATCTCACTACAGGCCGGAATGTCCACCGGAAACTGTTTGGACAACTGCACCACACCTATCCTTCCATCCATCAATTCCTCCTGGGCCACCCGGCTACAAACAGCAAAAGCTTTTTCCCATTGTCCTAAGGCAGGTAGTGACGCTATAACTTTAAATGTGAAGACACCAGGATGGGGTCCCTGAAACAATGACTTCCAGCAGCTAAAGATAACATTCATCCCCAAAATCCACTTAGCAGAGCCTAAACAGGCATCCTTCACAATGACCGCCCCTTTATTTGGTACCATACCTCCTGCAACCTCAAAGTCGAGCAGCACATAACCCACACAGGGAATAGTCAAGCTATTTGCTGCTTTAAGAGTCAG
Organism: Pholidichthys leucotaenia; assembly: GCA_020510985.1. NCBI lineage: Eukaryota > Metazoa > Chordata > Actinopteri > Cichliformes > Pholidichthyidae > Pholidichthys > Pholidichthys leucotaenia. Next base: position 491,899,090 of record CM035838.1, read on the forward strand.
CCACTTCAGCTCTCCCGCATCTGCTCAGGAGACATGGCTTAACCACTTCTGGAAGAAGGATTCAGAAAACAGTCTCACTTGAGACCCTGTGCCTAAAACACAAGGAACTTTTGTGCCAGCCACCTTTACTTCTACTCCTGGACATGAACCAACCATTTTCTTCTTCAAAGTCCCGGTTTTTGCTTCCTTAGTCACCGGCCTCATGGCAGGTGGGACAGCTACTTCGGAAACCTGTACCTGTTGAGTTCTATCTGGACAAAACCTTTGAATGTGGCCTGGCTTACTACAGCCTCTGCAAATAGGATGACCTTGCTCATCCCACTGGAAGGCTGGCCTGTGGTAGGAAGTAAAAGAAGATTTTCCTCTAGAGGAAATGTCCCCTGGTGGACTACTGTGGTGCATGCCGGATAGTAGCTGTTTTACCTTTTCCATCACAGTACGGCTGAGTATGGAAATTTGTTCCTGCACCCCACGACGTATTTCCACCTTGAACCTCTCTTGCCAATCATCGGTTTCTGGCCCACATGCAGTCTGTGCAGGTGCATTTATCCTTGATGCCCATACTTCCTCTTGGCCCAGATGTTCTCCATCCAATGCTCTAGCTTCATTACAGGCCTCAACGAAAGTTATTCGTGGCTTGCGTCTCACCAGCCGCTGCAGCGCCTGTTGGACAGCACCAGCCCTCAGACCCAGTATTAGCTGATCACGAGCTGTATTTTCATCCTGTACTGAACCATCAGGTTCCTGCTCGTGCCACCTGCCAAACAGTTCTCATAGGTGCAGGATAAAGGACCCCACACTTTCTCCATTCCCCTGCCTACACTTGAAAAACTGGACCCGTGATTCAGCTAAAGGGGTTTGTTCACCATACAGCCATTTTAGGTGGGACAAAATTTCTCTAACATCTCTTCTTAGGCTGAGATCTAACAGCTGGATTTCCCTCCTAGCATCACCTTCCAAAGCCCCAATAACAAAATCAGCTTTCTGGTCATCACTCAAGCCCTGAGCTCTCATCAACGCTTCCATCTGCCACAACCATTCCCCAAACTTAATCGGGTTAATCTTCACAGAAAACTTTGGGACCCAAGGTGCCCCCATAAACCATGGTATAGCAACCGTATTGATTACAGCCTGATTATTCACAGCTGAGGTCGAAGGTACATCATGCTCTTCCATGTTTGTGTTGTGTGGAAAGATAATCCTGCCGACAACGCCAAATAATTGTCACAGTTTGCAAGTGCAAATCACTGAGCACTATGATTAAAATATGCGATTCTCGGGCCACAACAACACAAACACTCAGGAAGGCAGGAAAGCAATTATACACTTTATTAGACAATTCTTAAAATAGTCATAGACTACAACAATCCCCAATAAGAACCATAAATTCACAATGTGCACAATTTAAGAAGATAACCCCACAATAAATACTATAAATACCCTAAAATTCATACCAGAAAACAATGCAATTAAACTACAAGTAAAAGTCACTCCCTACGCTTCATGAGAGAACATTCACCGTGTCCACTATGAAGCGGTGACGCATTCACTGGCTGTCCGACCATGAACACTCGCCGTCGTCCTCCTTGACTCGGAAGAAGGCACGATTTGTCCGGGCTCGTCCAAGACCCTCTTGTACGCCTCAAAGGTAAAGAACTCTGGACCCGGGGAGAGGAGGCGAACAGGAAGAGAGAAGAGGAGCGGCTCCTACGAATCTGTCGTCCAGGAAAACCTGCAGCACACAGCGCAGCATAAACCTCCCGTGAACACACTGGGGCTAATAATCATCCATACACACAGACATTGAGCACATTCCTTCCACTTAGCTGTGCATATGCCTTTCCTCCAACACAACGGCGTCTCCGTCATCTGGACCCTCACGGTGTCTTCGGTCCCATGCTGCCGCTGTCAATCACCGCACCTGCTTTTCCTCCGTCCTTTCTCCACTCCTCCGCTCCTGTCCTAGTTTCCTCCGTGCTCCTCTTTGATTCACCTCCGCATATCCTCAGGTCCTCTGTCCTCATGTCCGGCTGACACAGTGCTGCCACAGTCACGCACCATCCTTAAATAGGTCCTTCTGGACAAGAGTTCCCAGCAGGAGCTCACTGATTGGCTCCTGCAGATTCAGTCAGCTCAGGTGCAAACCATAATCAATCCCAAAACAACAGAAATACACTCACACAAACATCAAAATATACACAGAAACACACAAAACCAATATATGTTCAGTGTATTAATAATAACATTCTCTCTGAAAAGCCCAAAGCTGTAACAAACCAAAAAAAACATAACACACACACACAACCCTGAAGTGCTCCACCGTGACATGCACACAGTCACATACAGACGTGGACAAAATTGTTGGTACTCCTCTGTTAATGAAAGAAAAACCCACAATGGTCACAGAAATAACTTGAATCTGACAAAAGTGGTGATAAAGAAAAAGTCTATGAAAATTAACCAAAGAAAATCAGACAATGCTTTTGAATTGTGGTTCAACAGAATTATTTTAAAAAAACAAACTCATGAAACAGGCCTGGACAAAAATGATGGTACTGCGGCGGCATGAAAAAATAAGCAGCGTTGTTGAAGGTTTTAAGTAGAGCTTTATTATCATACCGCCATCACGGGCTCCACTCCCGGCGCCGTGCATGCGCGCCGGGAGCGAGCCCACGGCTCTCAGAGAAGGAGGACACAATGTCTGTGTCTAGCAGCAGCAGTTGCAGAAGTGGAATGGAGAGGATGAGTTACAGAACCTGTGCAGTATTTATACCCAACTCAAACAATACATCAAAGCAGATTCACAGCAGTTGGTCTGATCAAAGGGACTGCAGAACAGGCATGAGACATTTGCATTTGTAAGACCTACATAACAATAGGCAGATGCAGCCTCTGCTCCCGCTTGCAGGACAAAGAGGTTACAAGGCACATCTACATATTGAACTGTCTCTAGGTCACAGTAAGGACAGGACGCATGAACACTATACATGAATGGCACATTGCATCACAATACATGAATGGCACATTACATCTCAGTAGTGCAGCGGAAAAAACCAAGAGAAGAGAGCTGAGTTTCCTTAATCTGTTGTGGGGGTTAACCGAACCGCCACAGTACCCTTAATATTTTGTTGCACAACCTTTTGAGGCAGTCACTGCAATCAAACGATTTCTGTAACTGTCAATGAGACTTCTGCAGCTCTCAGCAGGTATTTTGGCCCACTCCTCATGAGCAAACTGCTCCAGTTGTCTCAGGTTTGAACGGTGTCTTCTCCAGACGGCATATTTCAGCTCCTTCCACAGATATTCAATAGGATTTAGATCAGGGCTCATAGAAGGCCACTTTAGAATAGTCCAATGTTTGGCTCTTAGCCATTCTTGGGTGTTTTTAGCTGTGTGTTTTGGGTCATTATCCTGTTGCAAGACCCATGACCTGCGACTGAGACCAAGCTGTCTGACAATGGGCAGCACATTTCTCTCTAGAATACCTTGATAGTCTTGAGATTTCATTGTACCCTGCACAGATTCAAGACACCCTGTGCCAGATGCAGCAAAGCAGCCCCAGAACATAACAGAACCTCCTCCATGTTTCACAGTATGGACAGTGTTCTTTTCTTGGTATGTTTCATTTTTGATCTGTGAACATAGAGCTGATGTGCCTTGCCAAAAAGTTCCAGTTTTGTCTCGTCTGTCCATAGGACATTCTCCCAGAAGCTTTGTGGCTTGTCAACATGCAGTTTGGCAAATTCCACTCTGACTTTTTTATGACTTGTTTTCAACAGTGGTGTCCTCCTTGGTCGTCTCCCATGAAGTCCACTTTGGCTCAAACAACGACGGATGGTGCGATCTGACACTGATGTACCTTGACCTTGGAGTTCACCATGAATGTGTTTAGAGGTTATTCTGGGCTGTTTTGTTACCATTCGTATTATCCGTCTCCTCCTGCGGCCACGTCCAGGGAGGTTGGCTACAGTCCCGTGGATCTTAAATTTCTGAAAAATATGTGCAACTGTAGTCGCAGGAACATCAAGCTGCTTGGAGATGGTCTTATAGCCTTTACCTTTAACATGCTTGTCTATAATTTTCTTTCTAATCTCCTGAGACAACTCTCTCCTTTGCTTCCTCTGGTCCATGTTTAGTGTGGTACACACCATGTCACCAAACAGCACAGTGACTACTTGTCACCCTTTAAATAGGCCGACTGACTGATTACAAGTTTGTAGACACCTGTGATGTTAATTAGAGGACACATCTTGGTTGAACATGTCCCTATGGTCACATTATTTTCAATCTTTTCTAGGTGTAACGGTTCACGTCACAAGTGTAACGGCTTCTTTTTTTGGGCACCCTTAAACGGCCGTGATCGGGAACATCAATGCATATGAGTGGGCAGCATGAGGACCACAATGATACCAGACTGCTGTTTCCACAATTTATTCTCTCCTGTAGATGAAATAAAACAAACTACATCACGCTCCGTCTGTACCTCGATCCCACACAGGCTCCCCCAGCAAAGCAACGCGATACTGTCTGGAAAAGGAGGTCTAAAATAATTTTACAATACAAAATAAATAAATAAATCACATTTCAAATAATAAGATTTTTCAAAACAAACATACCTGTAGATGAAATAAAACAAACTACATCACGCTCCGTCTGTACCTCGATCCCACACAGGCTCCTACATTTACAAAAACATGAATTACACAACGACACAAGCTGCTGGAGTCACCATAGAGCCTATATTGGCGCGAAACTCTAAAATGGCGCCTAATGGACTCCTAATGTGCGCCGGAACATCCATAAAACTCTTAGTTATAACACAAATAACAAAAAAAATACACTACAGTGACATGTCAAATTAATAAAGAACAATTACAAACCAAGGTTACAGTTTAAATGATAAGACTAACAAACAATACAATCATTTAGTGCCAGCAGCTTTTTAAACACAACTTACCCCCAGCAAGGCAACGCGATACTGTGGGGAAAAACTGAACTACCGGAGCCTCGGAGGTACAGGAAGAGCAGATGTGAGAAGTGTACCACCAAAATAAAACACTCAAGTAAAATAAAATTCACAACAATATAAAGAAAAACATAACTGAGAAAAAGAAATGCTTAAGGTACATTTTCGACTCCGTTATACCCACCCCACTGAATTTTATCGAACTTGAGCCATAGCTACACAGAACTCACCACAATACACAAAACACCTGGGGTTAGTTCAAGAACACCATCTGACAGAATATCCCACACAAGGACGAAGTGGCATGAAAGCAGCGCTTATCTCTCAACCCAACCACTGGTAATGGAGTGCCTTGTACACCCCACCAAAAACCCCAACTATTAGTGTAGTAAAGGCTCTTGAATAATAAAATAAAATAAAATAACTGAACACTAGAATACAAGGTCAAGTCCACAAAAATATAGTCCACACATGTAACATTTAGTCAGTCAGGGTCTGAAACACAGACTTACAAACAGCCTTAACATTGAACTTGTCACGAATCACGTCTTGCCTGGACATTGTCTGCACTAGTCTATGTACAGGTCTAATCAGGCGACCAAATCTTGACCTGATTTGAGATTGTGCATTGGGATGGTCACAATGTGTACGTGACGTCTGGTCAACAGTACAGCGAACAAGGGGAGAGTCTGTCTGTCTCTCGGAGTCAGGAACAGAAACTATTTGACTGTCAAGTGTTCGTCCACCATGAATATCAGTAGCAGCTGTAGTCACAGGTCTAGAGTCAAAGGACATGGGATGATCTACACCTTGAGCAACAGGCGCAACTGAAGAGTTCTGGTGGTCAGAGGACACACTTGTCACATCAGAAACGTCTACCTGTGACACAGATGGTTCAGTGAGCTGCGTGACCCACTCAACAGTTCTCCTTTCAGAGTCAACAGGTTCTGGATCAACTAATGGTTCACGTGTTTCTCCACCTGAAGACGGATCACCTGTACCAGCCTCACTCTCTCCCTCGAAGAGGTCCACAGATGTGTCTCCATCATCACCAATGTCTGTAGCTAAGGTTTCTGGAAGTAAGGTGGATGAACCATGGTTGGACACATCGCACACATCCACCACAGGAAGAAAATTTACCAGCATCAACAGATTCCTGTGGACCACTTTTGTCCGTCCAGTAAGAGTGTCACAAATTCTGTATGTATGGGTCTGTGGGTTCACATCCATTACAGTGTAAACAGTTGATTTCCACTTATCAGCAGTTTTCTTTTTGCCTCTCTCCTTTCTGTTGGCCAAAAGCACCCTGTCACCAATCTCAATCTTGGATCCTGTCACTTTCCTGTTGTAAAGATTAGCATGTCTGTGTTGCTCCTTAGCAGCACGGTCCTGAGCAACCATCATTGCTTCTTTTAGCTCACAGGTGAGAGTTGCCACATACTTGTCGTAACTGGTTACATCAGCATCGCGAAGAACAGAACGAACCATGACATCTACTGGCAAATGGGGCACACGGCCATACATGAGGTAAAAAGGAGGAAAGCCAGTCGTCTCATGGGCTGTACAGTTGTACATAAATGTCAAAGTCTGCAACCGTCGTGGCCAGTTAGCTTTCACCTCAGGGGACAGTGCACGAATCATCCCACCCAGTGTCCTGTTAAACCGTTTGACACTCCCATTTCCCATTGGGTGGTAAGGGGTAGTGTGAGATTTCCTGACACCGGACACTTTGAGGAGTTCACTGATTAATTGACTTTCAAAATTAGGACCTTGGTCACTGTGGATTCTTTCTGGGAATCCAAAGACACAAGAGTACTTGTTCCACAGAACATTTGCCACTTGCTTAGCTGTTTGATCCTTACAAGGAAAGGCCTGAGCCATCCTGGTAAAGTGATCTGTTATCACTAGGACATCAATAGACTTGTTCCTAGAGTCTTCAGCTGACCAAAAGTCAATGCAGACCAGCTCCAGCGGTCTAGATGACAAGATGCTCTCTAAGGGAGCTCGTCCCTCAGGTTCAGCTGACTTGCTGAGGACACAATGCTGGCAGTGTCTGACATGGTCTCTAACATCTCTCTCAAGGGTCAGCCAGAAAAATCTCTGTCTGGATAAACTGAGGGTTCGCGACTGGGCTTGATGACCAGCATCATCATGCACGCCTTTCAAGACCTCATCCTTAAGTGAGTCTGGGACAACATACTGAAGCTGTTTGGACTTGGTTCTCTGGTCTCTTGAACTCTGTACAGAACACCATTGCTCACAGATAGCTTATCCCAGTGTTTCAGATATTTAATCACTGAAATTATTCTTTCACCCTTTCTGTTCTTGAGGGTCTCCGATGTCTTTCAACATAAAACAGGACGCAAGAAAGAATTCCATCCTCCAACTGTTTGTCACGCAAAGCCTTTTCAGAATAGGCAGGTAACGGATCTTGACCTGGTGGAACTAACTGGGGCAAAAACTGCAAGGCTTCAATTGCCCGGGCCCTCGGACCAGCATCCCACTCAATGTGTGACTGCATCACAGCAGACACTTCTTCTGAATTCACAATCTGAGTGTGTACCCGGGAGGTATGAGCATTGTCACACATCGCATCCACGTGACCACTGGATGAAAGAAAAGCATCCTGAACAGAGGCAGTAGACACATTTTTGACTTCACTGAGGAGTTTCACATATGGCTCATTGAACAGTCTGTGACCAATATTTTCCTTGACAAAAGGCACACGGCTCAATGCGTCAGCCACAATGTTCTGCTGCCCCGGAACATACTTTATGTCAAAGTCATACGCAGCCAACTTGGCTACCCAGCGTTGTTCACAACAGTCTAACTTGGGCTTTGTCAATATGTGAGTCAAATGATTGTTGTCAGTCCTAACAGTGAATTTGTGACCCTTTAGCCAATGACTAAACTTGTCAGTGATGGACCATTTCAAAGCCAGAAATTCCAGTCGGTGCGCTGGATAGTTTTTCTGAAACTGTGTCATTGACTTACTGGCAAAAGCAATAGGTCTGGCATGACTTTCACCTTCCTGGACTTGGGACAGAACGACACCTATCCCATCCAGAGATGCATCAGTTGAAAGCATGAAGGGACGGTCAAAGTTAGGATGAGCCAAGACCACAGTGTTAACAAGTGCAGATTTGAGACTTTCAAAGGCATGTATGTGCTCTTGGGTCCAATCAGAAGCACAAAGCTTTCTGCAAGCCATCTTGGTTTTCTTACATCTGCCTTTAAATTTTCCACCTTTCAACAGGCTGAACAATGGCTTGGCAATGGCAGAATATCCTGGCACAAAATGCTGATAGTAATTAACCATCCCCAAGAAGGATCTAAGTCTTTTTTGGGACGGTGTCACACCATCAGTGTCCATAAGGTCAGCACAAGTCATTTTTGTGATGTTTTCAACCTTACTAGGGTTGGTTGAAACACCATTCTCATCAATTACGTGACCAAGAAACCTCACAGATCTCCTGAGGAAAAAACACTTTTTGGGTGCCAACTTCAAGTTGTGCCTACGCAGCCTGCTGAACACCATCTCAAGGCGCTGCAATGCACTCTCCTCATCAGATGCAAAAATCAGCAGATCATCCAAATAGCACAACAAGGTCAAGTAAGTCTGGTCACCAAAAATGGCAGTCATCATGCGCATAAAACTAGCAGGACTAGGACTTGCATAATCCCTGGGGCAGGCGATTGTACTCATACAAGCCCATCGGAGTGGTAAAAGCAGAATGCTTCCTGTCATCCTCATGAAGCGGCATGTTGTGGAAGCCAGACGTTAAATCCACTGTGCTGAAGAGGCAGTTACCTCCCAGTGCTGCCAGACAAAAAGCCCATCCAGGGACAAGAGTTGCAAATTAGCTAATAGCTATACACTCTATGTGCAACACATCAGATTGATTGTCTTTGATTAATTGTCTATGTTTATTGCACTGTCCCTGTCAAATAAACTAATCTATCTATTCAGCCAGCGAAAATCCGTGCAGATGCGGAGGTCACCATTCTTTTTCCACACAAGAACCAAGGGAGATGCATACTCGCTAGTCGATTTCCTGATAATGTCTCTTTCCTCCATTTCATTTAGCACCTGTCTTAATTTCTGATACTGACTAGGGGGTACACGTCTGTATGGGAGTCTGAATGGTTTATCATCAGATAAATGTATACGGTGTACAAAGCCCTTAGCTTCTCCACAGTCTAGGTGGTGGCGTGAAAAGACATCCTCGTACTGAAGTACCAAGTCAGCCATTCTCTTTTTGCAGTCCTCTGACACTTGGCATGAATTAATGTCTATGTCACAAAGCCCCACTGACTTGAGTTTTTCTTTTACAGACTCCATACCAGCATCACATGCCGTTGTAGACTGTGTGTAGCAGGTCACTGGTACACTAGACTGCTCAGCTGCGTCCATGTCTTCAAGGGCTACACATGTGTAGATGTCAGCTAGCTTCGCATTGCACTGTAACAACACAGGCTTGTTGGATGTGTTGATGAGTTTGAGCGGGACCCACCTGTCACCCCACATAGGAGTTACAATCTTAGCCACTAGGACACCGCTAGGAGCTGAACGAGAAGATGTGGGCTCTGTCATGACTGTACTGCCTGGAGATACATCAGTATCTTTAGGCAATTTACCCCAAACAAGGTACTCACGCCCAGGTTCGAGGTAGGTGGCTGAGTTACATCTGACAGTACCAACTTTGTCAGGAATGTCATTTCCTTTCCAGGGGTTCAAACCAGTGAGTATAGACAAGAACTGCTCAGCTTCCAGTTCTGCAGTTGGGCAGGGGCCAAACACTGTTTTCCAATAGGACTTGCATTGTTTTGAATGGTGTAGGATGTGCTTTATGACAATGGTACCAATAATCAATTCATCATGCTGACCACAGACAACCAGAGTGGGGACCAGCATTTTACAACCATACACCTCCATCACGGTGGCGCAGTGGTTTAGCACTGTGGCAGCACAGTTTTACCCTCGGCCGGGGGATCGCGGGGATCATGAGATCGTGGGTTCGATCCCAGCCCCCGACCAACAGTGAGCTGTGTGGAGTTTGCATGTTCTCCCCGTGTTGCGCGGGTTTACTCCGGGATTTCTCCGGTTTCCTCCCGCATACCAAAAACATGTAGGTTTAGGGCGCTCGCGCACGCAGCGACCAGCAGCCAGTGGCTTGTCACCAGACTGCAAACCAAGTCTACCTACGAGTACAAATAAGTAACAAAAAAAAAAAAACAAAAAAAAAAAGCACTCTTTGGCCTGACACGCTGCCCACCACACCCAACCAGCATCACATTCACATCAATCTGGTTCTCATTTGTTGTCACTCCAGCAGTTCTCAGTTTCTTCTCTGCATCCTCGTTGATACTGCAGGCCATGGAGCCACTGTCCAGCATGCCATCAATTATCACTGTACCACCAAAAGCAACTGGTGTGTAGAAAAGGCTGGAACTATTGCCAATTATCAGAATCAGAATCAGAATCAGAATCAGCTTTATTGGCCAAGTATGCACAACACATACAAGGAATTTGACTTTGGCTAAAAACTTGCTCTCGTTGTTCAGGTGGAGGATTTAAATAAGGATTCAATGACAACAGAGTATGTACAGTAAATTACAGTCTGTCCACGTTTCTATAAAAGGATGCTAATATATACAGGAATATATGCAGTTATTTACTCAGACTAACCACACTTTGCAGAAATATATGAAAAAATATACAGTCACACAGTATTTCAATGTGGACTCAGATTCAGTGATATAATGTGAATGAAGTAAAAAGCAGTGTGAGAGTTATGTGCAATGTAATAATGGATGAAAAGTCGTGAGTACAGCAACAGGTAGGACTAGGTGAATGTTAGGAGTTCATCAGCGTGATGGCTTGAGGAAAGAAACTGTTCCTGTGACGGGTGGTTTTGACCTTCAGTGATCTGTAACGACGACCAGAAGATAGAAGTTCAAACAGTTTGTGGCCGGGGTGTGATGGGTCAGCACAGATGTTTCCCACCCGTTTCCTGGTTATGGACCGATATAAGTTCTCAATGGAGGGTAGGTCGGTACCAATGATCCTCTCCGCAGACTTAATGATCCGCTGCAGTCTGGTCTTGTCCTGTTTAGTGGCAGATCCAAACCAGACAGTGATGGAAAAGCAGAGGACAGATTGGATGATGGCAGTGTAGAAGACAACCAGCAGCTCCTGAGGCAAATCAAACTTCTTGAGCTGACGCAGAAAAAACAACCTCTGCTGGGCCTTTTTCCGGACAGTGTCTATATGGGAGGACCACTTCAGGTTCCGGGAGATTGTGGTACCCAGAAAGTTGAAGGAGTCCACAGTGGACACTGTGCTGTTGAGGATGGTGAGTGGGGGGAATGAAGGGGGGTGTCGCCTGAAATCCACAGTCATCTCCACCGTTTTGGCTGGGTTAAGTTCAAGATGGTTCTGGCTGCACCAGAGGATCAGCTGCTCCACCTCCCGCCTGTATGCAGACTCATCATCATCCCGGATCAAACCGATGACTGTGGTGTCATCCGCAAACTCCAGGAGCTTCACCAAAGGGTCCTCTGAGGTGCAGTCGTTGGAGTAGAGGGAGAAGAGCAGTGGGGAAAGGACACATCCTTGGGGGGCGCCAGTACTAATTTTTCGGGAGCTGGATGTAAATCTCCCTAGCTTCACCTGTTGCCACCTGTCAGTCAGAAAGCTGGAGATCCACTGGCAGATGGAGGGGGGCACCTTGAGCTGGAGGAGTTTCTGATGAAGAATGCCTGGGATGATGGTGTTGAACGCTGAGCTGAAGTCGACAAACAGGATCCTGGCGTACGTCCCTGGGGAGTCGAGGTGTTGCAGGATGTAATGTAGTCCCATATTCACTGCATCATCCACTGACCTGTTTGACCGGTAGGCAAACTGCAGTGGGTCCATCAGGGGGCCTGTGATGACCTTCAGGTGGTTCAGCAACAATCTCTCCAAGGATTTCATGACCACAGAGGTCAGGGCAACAGGTCTGTAGTCGTTTAATCCTGTAACAGAGGGTTTCTTGGGAACTGGAATGATGATGGAGCGTTTGAAGCAGGAAGGCACTTCACGCAGCTCCAGTGATCTGTTAAAGATCCGGGTGAAGATGGGGGCCAACTCGTTGGAGCAGACTCTCAGGCAGGACGGAGACACACCATCAGGTCCTGCAGCCTTCTTGATCTTTTGTCTCTGAAAGACCCGGTGCACCTCCTCTTCACAGATCATTAGTGCTGGTGGGAGGTCAGAGTGGAGGAGGGATGGAGTTCCTGGGGCTGCAGATAATCCTTTTGTGTGGGTGGGAGGTGAGAACTGTAGGTTCTTTTCAAACCTGCAGTAAAAGCTGTTTAGGTCGTTAGCCAGCTGGAGGTTTTCCACAGGGTGGGGGGATGGTCTCCTGTAGTTGGTGATATTCTGTAGGCCTCTCCAGACAGAAGCAGAGTTGTTGGCTGAGAAGTTTTTTTGTAACTTCACACTGTAGCTCCTCTTAGCAAGCCTGATCTCCTTCGTCAGCATGTTTCTGGCCCACTTGTACAGAGTCCAGTCACCAGTCCTGTAGGCCTCCTCCTTGGTCTGACGTAGCTGCTTCAGTTTAGGAATGAACCAGGGTTTATTGTTGTTGTATGTGCAGAAGGTCTTGGTCTGCACACACATGTCCTCGCAGAAACAGATGTATGACGTCACAGTGTCAGTGAGTTCATTTAGGTTAATGGCTGCAGCCTCAAAAACACTCCAATCTGTACAGTCAAAGCAGGCTTGTAACTCCAGCTTTGATTCCTCAGTCCATTTCTTCACAGTCCTTACAACAGACTTGGAAATTTTTAGTTTCTGTCTGTATGTTGGAATAAGATGGAGCAGACAGTGGTCAGAAAAACCCAGAGCTGCACGGGGGACGGCATGATAGGCGTTTCTTAAAACTGTGTAACAGTGGTCAAGTGTATTTGTGTCCCTGGTGGGACATTTAATATGCTGTCTGTATTTAGGAAGCTCATTTGTGAGATTAGCTCTATTGAAATCACCCAGAATGATAAGCAGAGAGTCTGGATGTTTTTCCTCCACGTCTGCTATCTGGTCAGCGAGCTGCTGCAGTGCCTCCGTTGTACAAGCAGCAGGCGGGATATAAATTCCGACCAGAATAAAGGAGGAGAACTCTCGCGGTGAATAAAAGGGTTTACAGTTTATGAACAGTGACTCTAGGTTAGGGCTACAAAACTTCTTCAACACTGTGACATCAGTACACCAACCTTCGTTTATGTAGAAGCAGATTCCACCACCCTTAGTCTTTCCAGAGAATTCTCGGCTGCGATCAGCGCGAAACAGTTGGAATCCGTCCAGACGCACCGCGCTGTCCGGGATGTGTTCACTCAGCCAGGACTCCGTGAAACAAAGGGCGCCAGATCTGCTAAAATCCCGGTTTTTGTGAGTCAGGAGCAGCAGTTCATCCATTTTGTTCGCCAAACTGCGGATATTTGCCAGATGGATCGATGGGAGCGGCGTGCGAAATCCTCGTTTCTTCAACCTGACTAGCGCACCGGCACATTTACTACGCCGCCTTCGTTTCCGGCCAGCGCCAATAGCCGCTGCTTTCACAGCTAAGATCGACTGAAAAAACTTCAGATCAGCAGCAGAAACTGGCGGAGAAGTTGCATTGGGAGGTAGTCTGAGTGAAAGTAGTTCCTCCCTTGAATAGGTGACTCGGACAGAAGAGCAGAAGTCCAAAAAAACACACAAAATTATCAAAAACATCAGAGAGCAGAAGCCAGTGGCTGCCATCCGCGGCGCCATCTTGGATTTTGGATATGTCTTGTTATGTTATGTGAATGTTCTGATACACAACAACTACATTATCGCATGAGCTTCTCACCGATGCAAAAATCGACTCAGCATCAGATGTGTCACTGCAGTGGGAGCTTGAGGTGAGACCTGCACTGCCTCCCTCCAAGTACAGGTCAGTTTCCCTGAGACTGAGAAGGAGGCTGACAGTTGTTGTTGGGACAGGCCAGTCTGGTATGACCAGGGGAAAGACAGGTAAAACACAGTTTCTCAGACATGCAATGTGAAATGGTGGAGTGACGTGTGTCATTACAGACCATACAAGTTGCTTCTCTGGGGCGTCTCTGACGAGGGGCATGTTTAAATCTGTTGCTCTCAGTCGGATGAGGAATTGTACACTGCTGCAACTTCTCCATCATTTCCTGAAACATATTAACCATGCGACCAAGGAGCCTCTCCTCTGACTGTTGGAGATTTTGAGCAACAACCGGCACACTAGCACAATCTGAGCTGAGTGTGTTTGGGGTAGGGTCAGAAATGGGGAATGGAGAGGGACCCTGACATGTAAACTATCGGGTTTGAGGAAGTGAAGAGGGAATGACTGGGGTGTGGCACTGTTCTGGCATGGTCATGGCTGAAGATGGCAACCTGCATTTGTCAGATGTTACAGTAGCTGTGTGACTCATTAGCTGTGGACCATCAGGTGCTCTGGCACTAGCTCTAACCTCTCTCTGATAATCATCAATTCTCAACTGAACATCATGTGAGGTCCATTCATGAGGTGGTTTCCACTTCAGGGTGCAAGACAGATCAGGATCAGGACAATTTTTGACGAACATGATAGCAACCTCTTTGCTCATGTCCTCAGTCTGCTTGCCTTGTCTACGCAGGCCCTCAAGAGCCAGGTCTGCTGCTTTGTTCAGCCTTATCCAGTAGTCCACTGGTTTTTCTCTGTGCCTGGACAGGGTTGCATAAAAATCTGCGAGCCGAAGACATGAGGAGGCATCACAGAAGTAACGGAGAAGAACATCATAGATTATCTCAGGTTCCTTTTTAGCATCTAGCTCCAGGTCACTACGCAGGGCAACTTTCACAACATCTTTGGCTTTGCCCAATAAATGACTCATTATCTCACCTGCTTGCTCACACACAGGAATCTCTCTCTTCTTGAGTTCAGTCTTAGTCAAGTCAATCCAGTCCCGAACTGAATATTTGTCAGTACCGTCACCTCTAAATGTTCGTAGTTCTCTGTCTGACTTAACATGGACAGTCACATGTGGAGGGTCATATTTGGTAGCATCACAATGTGCAGTCCGATCAATAGGAGAAGTCTGGTTGTCATTGGTCATATTCACAACACCAGCAGACATTAATTTAGTGACTATAGACTCACCAGTTTAAGCACTAAGCTGCCCCACCATATCAGTAAATTGTTCAATGGCACCAACATTACTGCAGGGTGTGGAAACATGAGGACCCTCACTCATGAACGCACCAACAGGAATATAACCTGGGCTCTGACCTAACCCTGTATCCCCACCACTGTTCATAAATTTCGAATGTCCCACATCTCTACTATTAGTAATATCACTGTGCCAAATACCTCTTCCCTTTGGCAAAACCGGTATTGTATAATTATCCATGTCTCTTTTTTTTTTTTGACCTACTTTACCCAGTGAAATTTTCTTGCGTTGTGACTAACGCCAAAATAAAGTGGCATATATCACAGTACAGAATCACAATTATTACTACTTCAAATACTATAAATGTACTGTGGGTAATCATATAAAATGCTTTTCAACAGTCCTGTATATGTCTGACCACATATACGTCCCAGCATAGACCCAATTTGTTGATGCAGCATCCACGGTGACTGGCGTCGAGCTGATCTGAAGATCCAAGGGTCACTGGCACCAGTGTGCCTCGGAGGTACAGGAAGAGCAGATGTGAGAAGTGTACCACCAAAATAAAACACTCAAGTAAAATAAAATTCACTGTCATGTGGTGGCTCTCGCGAGCCACCATAAGACGCCACACAGTCACCAGTGAGTTTTCAGTGAGTTTTATTACGGTGAAAAAGTACCAACACAAGATGCAGGGGCAATGACACATAAGTCTACACACATCCGGAGGCGTAAGGCTAAACAGCTCTCATACAGGTCCTTAGGAGGAGACGGTCATACACAGGCAATGGTTGTTGGAGTAATGGCTACACAGGCTGCTGAGGCAGAGACACACAGAGGTCTACTCACACCGGGAGGGGTAAGGCTAACAGCTCACTTACTGGTCCTGGGGAAGCGACGGTCAACCACAGGCAGACGAGGTAGGTAACAGTCCAAGGCATCCATAGCTCAGACGAAGAACGACTGACACTGCTGCATCTTACCGCCGCCAGTGCCGGGCTTAAGAAAGGCGAAGCACTAACGACGATAATTACAAACAGCTGACCGACCGTTGACAGGCGGAAACCCCACCGAGCACTTTCACAATAAGAGCCTGGTGAGGCCAGAATACAGCCCGCAACTGTCAAGGCCGGCAGCGAAACATAACTTAGCCCGAGCACCATCAGAACCGGCGCTTGGGTCATAACTTTCACAACAATATAAAGAAAAACATAACTGAGAAAAAGAAATGCTTAAGGTACATTTTCGACTCCGTTACATAGGGGTACCATCATTTTTGTCCAGGCCTGTTTCATGAGTTTGTTTTTTAAAATAATTCTGTTGAACCACAATTCAAAAGCATTGTCTGATTTTCATTGGTTAATTTTCATAGAATTTTTATTTATTACCACTTTTGTCAGATTCACGTTATTTCTGTGACCATTGTGAGTTTTTCTTTCATTAACAGAGGGGTACCAACAATTTTGTCCACGTCTGTATACTTGGATTACATTGGTATTTTATCTGTTTTTAATTTTTTTTATTGTTTTGACAATTGTATTTTAAGCTGCTGACAAGAGATTTTGCTAAACAGAGTTTTGTTGTATTTTGTGTAGAATGACAATAAAGATTATTTTCTATTCAATAAAAACGTTAAAAAATAAACTTGACTGTTGCCTAGGTCAGGGGTCTGCAACCTGTGGCTGTGGAGCCACATGTGGCCCATTCCCTGTAGGCAGCAGCTACTTCAGGCCTTCACAAAAAGAATTCAAAAATGTCCGAGAAACAGTCTCAGGTTATGAATTTACTAGAAAAATGTCACAAATTTAAGAAGAAAAATCACAACATTTATAGCAACAAAAATAGGGCAACAAGTTTAAATTTTAGTTGGAAAATGTCTCCATGAATTTAAAAAAAAATAGTCACAATTTCTGAGGGAAATAAACAAATTTCATAAAAGTTTTTCATTTTATGAGAAAAAATACAAAGATGTGAAAAATGGTGTAATCTTTACTGAAAAGGCTAAGAAATTTACAAAGATTTGTCAGAAAAACAGAAAATTTATAAGGGAAACAGCCCAAAAAATAAAAGAAAATATCACAAAATTAAAAAAACAAAAACAAGTTGCAGTATTTTAAGAAAAAGTCATGAAAAAACAGGGAAAAAAAGCTTTTTCAATGCTGATATTTTCAGGTTAGTTTATACTGCAAGTCTGAGTTTCACCCCAGTTTTCATGCTCAGTTTTGTGGCTCCAATGATGTCAAAAATCACTCATTTGCCAACCACTTGTCAGATAAAGATAAGCCATCTTCATTGTCATTCAAATCTATACAGCCAATCATGTTCAGTAGAGTGAAATTATACTTCTCCTATCTACAATGTAGAATCAGAGGGTCGCTGCCATGCAAGGTGCCACCACAAATTTCCCTCCTCCGTTCTATTATTGCTGAGCACCAAGCTGGACGGTAGGAAGTTCCGCTTTTATATGGTCTTTGGCATAACCCAGCCGGGATTTGAACCCCGGCCTCCCAGGTGTGGGGCGGATGCTCTACCAACTGAGCCACCACTCCGGTGGTGATGACCAGAAAAACAGCACAGTGGAACAATGGTTAGCACTGTTGCCTCACAGCTCCAAGGTTCCAGGTTGGAATCCTCAGGCTGGCAGGGGTGGGAGCCTTTCTGTGTGGAGTCTGCATGTTATCCCTGCGTGGGTTTATTGTGGGGGCCTAGGTTTCCTCCCACAGTCCAAAGACATGCATGTCAGGTTAAGTGGTGACTCTAAATTGTCCCTGATCGGTTCTAAGAGCTTCACTCGCTCCACTAACTCTCTACTCTGAGTGGTCTTTGTGACTAGAAAAGCGTTATACAAGTACAGGTCTTTATCCCTTAAAAATAAAGACTGAAGCAGCAGGGGCATGACTGATGTGAAGGCAGTTGCAGTGTTACCATGGTAATGGAAAACAGAGGGAGGAGCTCCACCTGCAGAGTTTCTAACGGGTACAGTAACTGATCTTACATGGAGACAAACGGGTCTCCATGATAACAGCCATGTTCTCAGCCATGGAGGAGGAGAGGGTTTGAACCTGCGACTTTTACCGGACTGACCCAGACTTACCGGAGCAGTTCAACAACCTGACTGTTCTTCACTAAACTCTTCACTTGGCCTGCACCCCACCCTCTGTGACTGGCTACTGGACTTTCTGACTGGCAGGCCTCAGTCTGTCAGGATGGGTAACAGGACCTCAGCCAGCATCATCACGAACACAGGTGTCCCACAGGCTTGTGTTCTCATCCCCATCCTCTACAGCCTCTTCAGCCATGACTGTGTTGCCTCCCACAAGGACAATATCATCCTAAAGTTTGCAGATGACGCAGCAGTGATAAGATGCATCACTGGTGGTGATGAAGCATCCTACAGGAGGGAGGTGGCCAGCCTGGTGTCATGGTGTGAGGACAACAACCTCACCCTCAACATGGACAAAATGAAGGAGATGATAGTGGACACGAGGAAGGGGAGTAGACCTCGTCGGCTGCTGTTCGTCCGGGAGCTTGAGGTGGAGAGGGTGAGCAGCTTTAAAAACCTGGGCATCCACATCAGCGAGAACCTTACATGGGCTCTTTGCAGGACTGTGGGGTAGGCCAATCGAGCACAGCCTTCACCTTTCCCGGGTCAGCCAAAGTTCCCTGTCAGCAACAATAAACCCCAGGGAGGAAGTGGAGCAGGTGGGAAACTCACACTTCTGGGACTTCACAAAGAGTTTGTTTTCCAGGAGCTGTTGTAACATGGCCCGGATGTGTACTGTGTGCTGCTCTGGCTTGCGGGAAAAAAATCAAAATGTCATTGAGGTGTACAAAAACGATTTGGTTTGCCATATTGTGGAGGACGTCGTTAATTATACACTGGAAGACTTTGAGGCCAAACAGCATCACCAGATATTCAAAATGTCCCAGGTGTGTTTTGAAAGCCATCTTCCACTCGTCCCACTCGTGTATACGGACCAGATGGAACGGGTTGGGAAAATCCAGTTCGGTAAACATTCTCACTGAAGGAGCTCAAACGCGAAATTGATCAGAGGCAGAGAGTATTTATCTTTAACGGTAATAACGTTTAGCTCATGGTAATCGATGCACAGACACAGGGATCTGTCCTTCTTCCCGACAAAGAAGAACCCCACCCCAGCCGAAGAAGGCCGAATGAGGCCAGTGTTCAATTATACTTTATTTATATAGCTCCATTTCACAACGTCATCTCATAGAACTTTCAGCTGTAGGGGGAACCCCCACAGTTGCAGAAAGACCCCAGCAATCAGGTGATCCCCGTGACCAAGCATTTGGCGACGGTGGAGAGGAAAAACTCATGTAAGTGACACATTATTGTCATGTTAGTGACATGCTACTATCATGTTAATGACACGCTATTGTCATGTTAGTGACATGCTATTCATTTCAATTCAACTTTATTTGTATAGTGCCATTTCACAACAACAGTCATCTCATAGCACTATCAACTGTAGGGGGGGACCCCCACAGTTGCAGAAAGATCCCAGCAATCAGGCGATCCCCTGTGAGCAAGCACTTGGCGACGGTGGAGAGGAAAAACTCCCTTTTAACAGGAAGAAACCTCCAGCAGAACCAGGCTAGGGGAAGGGGGCAGTCATCTGCTGTGACTGACTGCGGGATGAGGGGATAGAGAAGATGAAAAGAAAAGACATGTAGAGAGCAAACAGCATGATGAGGACTCAGTCTATGGGAGAGAACAAACAGATGTTAATGACCAGCAAAAATATTTCATTGAGAGTGAAAAAAGGAGTGAAGCCCAGTGCATTATTGGAGGTCCCCTGGCTGTCTAAACCTATAAGCAATATAGCTAAGGGAGGGTTCAGGGCCACATGATCCCTCCCTAATTGTAGGCGAGATCACAAAGGAAGGTTTTAACCCTATTCTTAAAAACAGAGATCCAGATTGGCGACTGGTTCTACAGGAGAGGAGCTTGATAACTGAAGGCTCTACCTCCCATTGTACTTTTTGAGATTCTAGGCATTACAAGTAATCCAGCATTTTGGGAGCATTGTGCTCTGTTAGGTTTAGGTTCAGGTTCAGGTTACTTTATTTGTACCTGTAGGGAGATTTGTTTTGCAGTCTGGTGACATCCATATTTACAAGCCACAAATTACATTCAACATAGACACAAACACAGGCACACATGAAGCTGACTATAAACATGATAAAAATACTCAAGGCTCCATCAATCAGGGTATAAAGACAAAGAGATGAGAGAAGAACCAGAGATAAGAGAGAAGGGTCATATTAAAAAGTTAAAAACTAGTCAAAGAGGTTAAAAACTCAAAGGTCTAAAACCCAATAAAATATTTGGAACCCAAGTGACATCCTACAAAAATAAGTAAATATAAAATGGAGTTAATAAATAGGTACCTAAATTATGTGCAATATATTTTTACAGCTTGTTCAACTCTTTGACAGCAGCAGGAACAAAGCTGTTTTTGTAGCGCTGGGTTTTACTTTTTGGGACAGCAAACCTCCATCTTGAGGGAAGAAGCTGAAAGTTGCAGTGCAAAGGGTGGGAGTCATCATTTAAAATGGAGGTAGCCATTCTCTGCACCTGTCTGGTGTACAGGGATGTCAGGCTCAGCTGTGACTCACCAAGCAAACGACTGGACCATCAAACTACCTGATCCAAGGATTTCCTCTGTTTCAGTTTTATCTGACCAAACCATGACACGAAAGAAAAGGATAAAACAGGTTCAATAAAAGCCCAATAAAACATTGTCATTATGGTTTGGTCAATTTGGAAGCGTGCAAGTTTCCTCAAGTAATGCAAATGTTGCTGACCCTTTTTGCACACCCTTTCACAGTTCTCTTCAAAGTTTAAATTACTATCAATAATCGTCCCAAGATATTTGTAGGATTGTACACATTCGGTGGTCTGGCCTTTTAGTACGGTGACTTTGTGCCTGGGAGTTTTCCTCCTAGAGTCAATAATCATGTCTTTAGTTTTTGTCGTATTCAGCTGCAGGTAGGAATCCTCACACCAGTGAACAAAATCATCAACTACTGGGCCGTGGCCACTCTCACCATCCTGGAGGAGACTGACAATAACTGAGTCATCAGCGTACTTTATAATGTGTCTGTTGTCATGTTTGCTCCGACACATGTTTATGTACAGGATGAAGAGTAGTGGTGACAACACACACCCCTGAGGAGAGCCAGTAGAAGAGCACTTTAGGTCAGACAATGTACCATTAACCCTTACGCTCTGCGTCCTGTTGGTTAAGAAATCCAGAATCCAACCCACCAGATTATTGCTCAAATCAAATTGCTGCAGGAGCCTTTCAACTAAGATATGAGGTTGGATTGTATTAAAGGCGGAGGAAAAGTCCACAAATAAAAGTCTGGCGTGTGTCCCATTAAAATCCAGATGTTTAAAAAGCATGTTAAACAGAGTGACAGTGGCATCCTCCACTCCTCTGTGAGGCCTATAGGCAAACTGCAGAGGATCCAATGCATGCTCAGTCTGCTTTAGGACCTCACATCTGACCAGTTTTTCAAAAATTTTCATTAAAATTGAAGTCAAAGCAACTGGTCTAAAGTCGTTTACCGTTTTAGGACAGCTGGATTTTGGAACGGGAACAACCACGGCTTCTTTCCAGATCTCAGGCACATGTTGTGTCTGTAAGGACTTATTGAAAATGTAATGAAATATAGGACTCAGTTCATGTACACAGAACTTTACCAAGCGCCCACATATATTATCAGGGCCCTGACTTTTGTTCACTTTTACAGCACAGAACTCCCTTTTAACATCCTGCACCTCAATATTAAAGTGCTGATTGTCTTTGAGTTTCTGTTTCAAATCTTGGGTTTCTGTGCTAAAATCAAAAGAGTCAAAACGACCATAAAAACAATTAAGAGCATTAGCCAGCTCTGTGTCTGAATTAAAACCATCTAAAAACACACGATTACTGCGCTCTGTGCTCTGAAGGCCTGCAATAGTTTTCATACTGGCCCAGGCTGAACCAAGTTTCTTTGTTGCCATCTTGCTTTCCAACTCTGATTTATAATTCTGTTTTGCTCTTAAAATTTCGGCCTTCAGCTCCTTTGTGGCAACCTGCAGCTCAGAAACAGACCCCTGTTTAAAGGCAAGTGCTTTCCTCTGTAAGCAGGATTTAACTGATTTTGTAACCCATGGTTTGTTGTTGGGATATATTTTGAGATTTTAAACTTAATTCTAAACTCTTTGGGAAGCCAATGAAGGGAGACCAGAACTGGAGAGCTATTTCTAGTACCTGTTAAAACTCTTGCTGCAGCATTTTGGATCAGCTGAAGATTTTTTAAAGATGTTTTAGGACAACCTGATAATAAAGAGTTACAATAATCTTATCTAGAGCTAACAAAAGCGTGGATCAGTTTCTCAGCATCACTCTGAGACAAGATGCTCCTAATCTTGGCAATATTATGCAAATGATAAGAGGCAGTCTTAGAAACAAGTTTAATATGTGAATTGAAGGACAGATCTTGATCAAAAATAACTCCAAGGTTCCTCACAGAACTATCAAGAGAAAGAGTAACCACATCCAAACTAAGAGTTTGATTTGGAAAGGTATTTCTAAGGTTTTTTTGGACCAACTAGAATGACTTCTGTCTTTTCTGAATTTAATAGCAGGGAATTACAAATCATCCAAGCTTTGATTTCCTTAAGACAGACCTCTAACTTGGCTAATTGATTA
Organism: Pholidichthys leucotaenia; assembly: GCA_020510985.1. Lineage (NCBI taxonomy): Eukaryota > Metazoa > Chordata > Actinopteri > Cichliformes > Pholidichthyidae > Pholidichthys > Pholidichthys leucotaenia. Next base: position 491,921,965 of record CM035838.1, read on the forward strand.
CTATGATTTGGCTTCATTGACAGGTAAAACTGTGTGTCTTCTGCATAACAATGAACATGTATACAGTGCTTTCTAATAATGTTGCCTAACGGAAGCATCATCATCTGTTTTTTAGTACAGTGACTGGAACCTGGTGTGTTTACTCGCTCTGAAGCTTCTGGGTTTGCCAAACTGCCCTTTTCTGGTTCTGTTCTCACTTCTTGTATCAATCCCATTAACTCAGGTGGTCTTTGCCGTTTGGCTCAGCCTTTGATTTATAATCCTACAGAGATTGAGTTTGTCTGCCATTGCCCTAAATATTGTAACCCTGGACAAATACAACATAACTTGAAAAACACACGCCCTCCTGCACCTCCTCCTCATCTACCACCCTTCAACTTTGCCTCTGTCTCCTCCCTTAGAGAACTTTTTTCTGCTCCCTCTAAAGTTAATAAAAAAGTTAAAAAAAATAGAATGCATAAACTTCCCAGATTGATTAAACAAAATGTTGGCAAAATTCTGATCCAGCCTCAAGTCCCTAAAATTAATAAAATTAATAAATTGGCCTCTGTTCCTCCCCAAAATTTAAAAATTAAATGTGGCTTATTAAACATTAGGTCTCTATCTCCTAAGTCTCTACTGGTTCATGATCTATTAATCGATCATCGGATCGATCTACTATCCCTCACAGAGACCTGGCTTGGGCTTGATGATTATGTTGGTCTGAATGAATCAACTCCCTCTGGGTATTTAAACTGTCATAACCCCAGAGGTTCTGGTCGTGGTGGTGGAGTGGCGGCAATTTTCCATTCTAAATTACTAGTTAATGTTAAGTAGAAATTATGTTTTAATTCCTTTGAAGGTTTGGTCCTCAGTGTGGGGCCTGTTGGCAATCTTGGCTTGAACCCAATTCTCTTTGCCATAGTTTATCGTCCTCCCTCGGCCTATTCAGAGTTTCTATCAGAATTTGTCGAATTTTTAGCTGATTTAGTGCTGAAATCTGAATAATTATTGTAGGGGACTTTAATATACTGTACATGTTGATGTAGAGAGTGACTGTCTTAATAAGGCTTTCAATTCAATTTTAGACTCAATGGGGTTTTCCCAAAAAGTAAAAAATTCTACCCATTATTTCCACCATATATTGGACCTTGTTTTGACTTATGGCATAGATATCGAAAATCTGGTAGTATCTCCTCATAATCCCGTACTGTCTGACTATTGTCTGTTAATTTTTGCTTTCTTTATCTCTGATCACTTGTTTCCTAAAGAAAAATACTACTACAGCAGATGTCTTTCTGATGACGTTGTTGCTAAATTTTTGCAGATTGTCTCCTCTATGCCCTGGGTCAACACAACAGAAACACCAGAAATAAGTGATGGGAGAGTCTGCTCCATTCGTGATTGATAGCATGATTGATGGTGTTACTGCCTCTCTGCATTGGACTCTAGATTTGGTAGCCCCTTTAAAAAAAGAAAAAGTCTAACCAGAGATTTCTAACCCCTTGGTTTAACTCAGAAACTCGTGGCTTAAAACAGAAAACTCGTCAATTGGAAAGGAAGTGGCGTTCAACTAATTCAGATGAATTCTACTTAGTGTGGAGAAATAATTTCTTAATCTATAAAAAAAACTCTTAGAAAAGCGAGATCAAGCTATTATTCTGCATTAATAGAAGCAAACAAGAATAACCCCAGGTTTCTCTTCAACAGTATAGCCAGGCTTACAAAGAGCCAGGACTCAGTCAATCAATCAATACATAGAACAAGATGGCGGAGTGAGACTGCTGAACATTAAGTGACTTATTGACTCTCGTGCACTATGTACAGCAGCTCAACCAGACTCATGACATTCATCACTGTTTTTCTGTTGCATTATCAACTGCACTGTGGTACCCCATATTATCTGCTACTTGCTAATTTATTTAAAACTGCCTTGACTAGTATTACTCATTATTACTATTATTATTATTATTATTACTTATTTTTCTACACTTATTGCACGTTTTTAGTCCTTTAGTTTTTTAGTTTATCTCTTTATCTCATCATGTTTTTAATGTTGCAGCATGGCACCAAGACAAATTCCTAGTTTGTGTACTACATGAACAATGGCAATAAATCTGATTCTGATTCTGATTCTGATTCTCAGTCTTGCAGGCTCTTGCAGCTTAAATCAATTTTTTTTAGTTGTGGTTCAGCCAGTCTGGATTCGGGGGTCAGGCTCGATCTCTGTTTTTAAGAGTTGTTTTGCGCTCGCTGTGAGAACTGGACTTTTGGGACTGCTCTCATTCGTGAGTGAACTGATTGGCGTTTCTCTTCGTGGTTCGCTGCTATGCTCAACCTGAAGCGTTTGCTAGGCTAATACTATAGCTAACACCATAGCTAGTCGTAGCATCTAGCACCGACACGGAGAAGTGACTCTGTCCCCGGTGATTGAGGCTCGCTGGAGGAACAAGCCAAGGCAGCAGTTGGACGGGAGCCGGATCAGAGATCAACTGCAGCGGTGGTGGGAGACGGGGACCAGTGGAGGACCACCGGGGCCCTAGCCAGAGTCAGAGCCCAGTTGCAGCGGCGGGGCTTGGTGGAGGAACTACTGAGGCAGACGGCGGTAGGCGGCGGGGCTCAGCGGAGGGTCTACCGGAACCCCAGCTGGACAGAAGCAGGATCAGAGCTCGGCTACAGCGGCGGTGGGCGGCGGGACTTGGTGGAGGAGCTTCCAGTGCCCCGGCTGGACAGGAGCTCGGTTACGGCGGCGGTAAGCAGCGGGACTAGCAGAGGAGTGGGCTAGCTGAGGCCCAGCTGGATTCGAGGTCGGTCGGATCGGATACCGGCGACACCAGCAGAGATTGTTTAACTATACACAGGTCAGTAAAAATGCCACCAAAGAAGGAGGAAATGGAAGAGATCAAAAAATCTCTGAACTTCTTGTCAGAAGAACTGACTAAAGTGGTTAGTCAGCAGGCTAAAATAATAGAGCTAATGGAAGATGTTCGAGAATTAAAATTAACAATTAAGGAAAAAGACAAAAAAATTGCAGACTTGGAGCGACGCGTTTAAGATCTTGAGCAATGTTCTCGTATGGATGATCTAATTATAAGTGGACTAGACATTAAATATCAATCATATGCTCATGCTACAGCAGGATTGAGAGGAGAGGATGCTCCCCTGAGTGAATCAGTCTCCCTGGAAAACCAGGTGCTTCAGTTCCTTGATAGTAGAGATATAAAGGTCGAAGCATACAAGATCTGACAGAAGGCTTTTCAAACTCACCCGCCTGAAAGCCAGAACCAAAGTACGCAAGGCTCTAATCAGAGACATGCTGTTTGCAGACGACGCTGCAGTCGCAACCCACACACAGCAGGAGCTTCAGATCCTGATGGGCCGCTTTTTCCAGGCATGCAAGGACTTCGGGCTTACCATCAGCCTGAAGAAGACTAACATCTTGGTGCAAGGCACGGAAGCACCACCAACCATCACCATCGACGACTATGAGCTGGAGGTCGTGAATCAGTTCACGTATCTGGGGTCCACGATCAGCAGCAACCTCTCCCTTGATACAGAGATCGACAAGAGGATTGGAAAATCAGCCTCCACACTCGCTCGCCTCACCACACGAGTGTGGGAGAATCCCAAACTCTCTGTCAAGACGAAGATGGCAGTGTACAACGCCTGCGTCATCAGCACACTGCTCAATGGGAGTGAGACATGGACAACATACGCCCGGCAGGAAAAGAGACTGAACTCCTTCCACTTGCGCTGCATTCGCCGCATCCTGGACATATCCTGGCGGGACAAAGTGCCCAACACAGAAGTTCTGTCCCGCGCCGGCCTTCCCTCCGTGTTCACTCTACTCAGGCAGTGCAGGGTCCGCTGGCTAGGCCACGTTCACCGTATGGAGGATGGCAGAATCCCCAAAGACGTCCTCTACTGAGAACTGGCGACTGGCAGGAGAGACGTTGGCCGCCCACAGCTGCACTTTAGAGATGTCTGCAAGAGAGACATGAAGGCCCTGGAGATCAATACAGAGCACTGGGAGGACCTTGCAACGAAATGAAATGAAACTCCAAATGAAACTCCAAATGGAGAGGCACCCTGACCAGACAGCTCAAGGCGGGTGAAGAGATACTGACTGTTGCAGCAGATGAAAAAAGGACCCGCAGGAAGAACCACCACAGCTCCAGCAGCACGGAGACCACCCACAAGTGCGACCTGTGTGACAGGGACTGCCATTCGCGTATCAGCCTGTTCAGCCACAGGTGGTGCTGTTCCAGCAGAGTAGAAATTTAGGATTCTCTTCCATGGTCATCATAGACCGACGGAGGCTGACGAAAAAGGTCAAAGCAAATGCAATTTCAGCCTGACATGCTTTTCCCAGAAAAGATAATAAAACAAAGATATCAATTTTTTTTTTTTTTTTTTTTTTTTTTTTTTTTGTTACTTATTTGTACCCGTAGGTAGACTTGGTTTGCAGTCTGTTGATAAGCCACCGCTGCTGGTCGCTGCGTGCGCGAGCGCCCTAAACCTACATGTTTTTGGTGTGCGGGAGGAAACCGGAGAAATCCCGGAGTAAACCCGCGCAACACGGGGAGAACATGCAAACTCCACACAGCTCACTGTTGGTCGGGGGCTGGGATCGAACCCACGATCTCATGATCCCCGCGGTCCCCCGGCCGAGGGTAAAACTGTGCTGCCACAGTGCTAAACCACTGCGCCACCGTGCAGCCCATTCGTGCAATTGTGATGCGCTTTGTGAACAGAAGGGTAAAGAATGACATACTGAGACAGGCGGGAAAACTACGAGGAACAGAAGTTTACCTAAATTAACATCAAACAAAAACTAATGCTGAAATAGCACGACAAGCACGGATGCTGAAAAGACAAAATAAGATGGACAAGAACATGGACAAGAAATTGTAGAGTTTTGATCAAACTAAATGGAACACCTGAGGAAGCAAAGAGTATAATAATCAGGGATGTTACTGACTTAAATAAATACAGATGAACACTGATTAAGAAAATTAAGAGATTATAAAAATCCATATCCACACACACAGCAAGAATAGTTCTTTTGACATACCATGTCAATGCACTTTAAAAAAAAAAACAAAAAACAAAAAAATAAACAAAACAAACAAAAAAAAATTATGACGGACTTGAGTAGACATCAATTATCCCCAGTTGGAGGAAGTCATTTGACACAGAGTGAGGAAATTCAAACTCTGAAACTATGCCATTATGCTGAACATAAACTACAAGAGATGGAAAATGATATTGATCCTGATAACCACTTTTTCAATAATATTCATAATTATTGTGAATATTACACCAAAAAGCAATTCAAAAGTCAAGTGCAACTAGATGGTAAACTATCAATAATACACTTCAACAGCAGAAGTCTTAACAAAAACTTTCCACAGATTCGGGACTATATAAAAAAGCTAGACAGAAAATTTACAGCTATCGCAGTCTCTGAAACTTGGCTTAATGAAGAGCAGGCTCTCCTGATGGCAATAGAGGGATATCAGATGTTTCATATTAACAGATCTCAAAAAAAAGGGTGGTGGTGTTGCACTGTATATTGATGACCTGTATAGGTGTAAAGTTGTAAATGGAATGTCCTTTGCACTACCAGGGATTTTGGAATGTGTTACTGTTGAGATTGACCAAGATAAAACAAAAAAATCTAATTATAAGTTGTACATATAGAACGCCAGGCACTTGCATTGAGACATTCAGAGATAAATTAGTCGAGCTGTACAATAATATTACTAGTAAGAAAATGGTAGTAATTTGTGGAGATTTCAATATTGATTTACTAAATCCATATCAACAAAATGTAATTACAGAGTTCACAAATTCTATGTACAGCATGAGTCTATATCCCACAATAACACATCCCAGTAGAATCACAGTTCACACTGCTACACTTATTGACAACCTGTTTGTTAATATTATTGATAAGAAAATAGAAAGTGGATTATTGATAAATGATATAAGTGACCATTTGCCAACCTTTGTACTTATCCATGGCCACACGGGGGCCAATACAGAAAAAATTTTTAAGTCGTTCAGATACAAATCACAAAATGCAATCAGTTCTTTTAAAGAGGACTTGCTGAAGCAAGAATGGACAAAAGTCTATGTATCAGATGTAAATGAAGCCTATGACACATTTATAAACATTGTAACCACTCTTTATGAAAAAAATTGTCCATTAGTAAAGAAAAAGCTTAAACATAAATTTGTTGATAAGCCATGGTTAACCAAAGGATTACAAAAGGCGTGTAAAAAGAAAAAAAAATATTATATAAAGCTTTTCTAAAGAAAAGGACAAAAGAAGCAGAGCAGCAGTATAAAACATACAAAAATAAGTTAACATATATAATAAGATGTAGTAAAAGAGACTATTACAGTAAAGAACTGGAGAAAAACAGAGACAATATTAAAAATACATGGACAATACTTAACAGTATTCTTGGAAATAAAAACAGAAATACAAGCTACCCAACCAATTTTTCAAAAAATAATAAAACGACTCAGAGTGTGAATGCAGCTTCACCTGCAGATGAATTTAATAACTTTTTTGTTAACATTGGTCCTAATTTGGCTTGAGAAATACCCATTACAACGCCCACAGGTGATGCAATAAGCAAAAACACTGCTATAAAAGACTCCATTTTCATAAAGAACACAGACAAGAGAGAGGTCATTGAAATTGTTAAATCGTTTAAAAGTAAAACATCTGCGGACTGTGATGGTATTGACATGCTCGTAGTCAAAACTATTATTGAATGCCTAGTGAAACCACTGACGTATATCTGTAACCTGTCTCTCCAAACAGGTATATTTCCCATTGCAATGAAAATAGCTAAAGTAATTCCGATATACAAGACGGGTGACAGAGGGGAACTTTCAAACTATAGACCAATTTCACTATTGCCGCAATTTTCCAAGATACTTGAAAAAATATTCTATGAGAGAATTGACAACTTCATACTGAAGAATAATTTATTGTGTGAGCAGCAATATGGGTTCAGACACAAGAGGACAACTGCATTTGCTCTAATGGAATTTATAGAAAAAATATCAACTGCCATTGAAAATAAAGAGTATTCAGTTGGAGTATTCCTGGATCTTAAAAAAGCATTTGATACAGTGGATCATAACTTATTATTAAAGAAACTACAAAATTGTAGTATTAGGGGAGTAGCACTGTCCTGGTTATGTAGTTACTTAAAGAATAGATATCAGTATGTATGTGTTGGTAACAAAAACTCACAGTTACTGAAGGTTACTTGTGGAGTCCCACAGGGTTCAGTTTTGGGGCCATTGTTATTCAATATGTATATAAATGATATATGTAAAGTTTCAGAAAAAATGCATTTAATATTGTTTGCCGATGACACTAATTTATTATGCAGTTGTGTCACGCCGCGCCATTCATCAGCGGCGCCACCTGCTCATGCACCTGCTACTCGTCAGCGGCGAAGGATAAAAGCCGCCTCGCCCTGAGCGTCGGCCTGAAGCCGTAGACTTCATTCCTCTTTCATGGGCTTCTACCACATTCTCTTCAGCATCCTCATCTCCGGTAAGAAAATCGCTTACCTCATCTCTCCAGTCTGCTCCCCTGTGCACAGGTGGATTCCTCGGCGGCGGACTATCCCGTCCCTCGTCTCTCCTCGCTGCTGCACCGAGCCCTGCAGGTGGCTGTCTCCCGGGCTTCCATCCTTGAAGCGCCAGTCATCTGTCCCAACAAGTAAGCTTCTCTCCCTCGCCTATTCTCCTCCTGTGTTGGTGTGTGCTCATCACCCTGTGTCTGATTTCTCCCATAGGGTTGCCGGCTGAACGGTCTCCTGCCTCTGGGTCCAAAGCAGACGCCACCACCAACACATTAACATTCCGCAGACACGCACCCAAACATCCCTGTTGTTAATAAACGGTTTGAACTACTCTGAGCCTGTGTGTGTGCGTCTCCTGAGCCGAACGTTATGTCAGTACTGCTTCAGCAGAGCGGCTCGGCAGACGGCGGGCTCGCACACCGGTTTACCATCCTCGAGGCTCGGGTGGATCAGATTGTTTATCAGCAACAGGTGGTTCTTAATCAATTATTAGAACTAACTAACCGATTGAACCGCTTGGACCCCCAACAGCCGTTCCTCCCGACTCACCAGGGTGGCGCGGCTCCTGCTGTTCCAGCGGCCGTCCAGCCGGCTCCAGTGGCACCGGTTCGGCTCACGCCGATTCCGACCCCCGCCCGCTTTAGCGGTAAGCTCGGCGGAGCGCGGGGGTTCATTATGCAGTGTGAGTCCGTGTTCCACCGTGTGCCCGGAGATTTTCCCTCGGATCACAGCCGAATTAGTTACATAGGGAATCTTCTGGAGGGGCGTGCGTTAACTTGGACCTACGCCGTAATGGCGAGGCCCAGTTATGCCACCCTCACCTATGACCAATTCGTGAGGCGCTTTCTGGAGGTCTTTGACCATTCTCAAACCGAAACGGTCCAGGTCGATCGGCTTCTCGCTCTCCAGCAGGGAAGCCGGTCGGCAGCGGACCACTCGGTCGACTTCCGGGTAGCGGCGGAGGAATTGGGCTGGGAGGAACGCTCCCTCTGTGGCCTGTTCCTCCGCAGCCTCAATAGTGATCTGAGGGATGAACTGGCTGGTCGGGATATCCCTGGGACGCTAGCGGAGCTGACGTCCTTAGCGATAAGTTTGGATAACAGGCTGCGCGAGCGCTCCTCGGGACGGAGGTCTTCTTCTTCTCGCCTTCGTGGAGCCTCGCCGCACCTGTTCCAAGCTCGCCCCCTGGTGGCGCCGCCAGCATCGCGCCCCGAGGAGTCGGAGCCGATGGTGACGGGCTGGACTAAACTTTCCCCTGTGGAGAAACAACGCCGCCGTGAGTTGGGCCTCTGCATGTATTGCGGAGGCGACCAACACACCGTGGAGCGTTGTCCACGGAAAGCCAGTCGGTGGGGTCCGCGAGTCACTGTTGGAAGCCTCGCGGATGTCAATCGGTTAGGATCACTCACTCAATTGAAGCTGCCCATCCGTTTCTGCCATAACCCCACTGGGCACCTCACCCACGCACTGGTGGATTCGGGCGCAGAAGGCAGCTTCATTTCACAAAGCCTGGCAACCCGATTGGGCATCCGCTGCCAGGCACTCAACACTCCCATCTCCCTAATCCACCTCTCCCGTGCCACCCTCGGGAGAGTGACACATCAAACTGTCCCCCTACCGGTCATCATCTCGGGAAACCACCGGGAGGAGATGACCTTTTACGTCCTTCCCAACTCTGTGTCGCCCGTCATCCTGGGGTATCCCTGGCTCCGCCTTCACAATCCGGTCCTGGATTGGAAATCAGCTGGGATATCGGCATGGAGTACGTTCTGTATGGGCACCTGCCTTCAGTCCGCTGCCTGCTCTCCGTCCGCTCCTCCCCCTGCGACGGACGCTGCACCCCCGGACCTGTCTCTGGTGCCCCCAGAATTTCACGACCTGGGTATGGTGTTCAGCAAAGCGAAAGCTATGTCTCTCCCCCCTCATCGGCCCTATGACTGCGCCGTCAACCTCCGCCAGGGGGCTCCCTTACCTTCTGGTCGCCTTTACAGCCTGTCTGCGCCGGAGAAGGAGACGATGAACGCCTACCTGAAGGAGTCATTAAGTGCTGGGATTATCCGCCCATCATCGTCACCCGTGGGGGCAGGGTTCTTCTTCGTGGGAAAGAAGGATGGGTCCCTCCGCCCTTGTATCGACTACCGGGCCCTCAATAATATCACGGAGAAGGACCGTTACACCCTGCCTCTCATGGACACTGCTTTCCACTCCCTCCAGGGGGCGACCTGGTTCACCAAGCTGGACCTACGCAGCGCTTACCACCTCGTCCGGATCCGGGAGGGAGATGAGTGGAAAACGGCCTTCCGTACCCCGAACGGCCACTTTGAATACCTGGTGATGCCGTTCGGGTTGACCAACGCTCCTGCAGTCTTCCAGCGCCTCATTAATGACGTCCTCCGGGACTTCATTGGCCTTTTCGTGTTCGTCTACCTGGACGATATTCTCATCTTCTCCAAGTCCAGGGATGAGCACCAGGTCCACGTGAGGCGGGTCCTCCAAAGGCTGCTGGAGAATCGTCTGTACGTTAAGGCAGAAAAGTGTGAATTTTACGCCAGGAGTACGTCCTTCCTAGGGTTCATCATCGCCCACGATAAGGTGCTCCCCGACCCAGAGAAGGTAAAGGCGGTGGTGGAATGGCCCACACCTGCATCCCGGAAACAGGTGCAGCAATTTGTTGGCTTCGCCAATTTCTACCGCCGCTTTGTCCCCAACTTCAGTGCCATCGTGGGACCACTGACCCGCCTCACGTCCCCGAAGGTCCCGTTCCGGTGGACCGAAGAGGTCGCTGCCGCCTTTGAGGCGCTGAAGGCGGAATTCTCCTCCTCCCGGGTCCTTCGCCAGGTCGACCCCGCGCTGCAGTGCATTGTAGAGGTAGACGCTTCGGACACGGGAGTGGGAGCAGTGCTGTCCCAGCGGTCGCCGGACGATGGCGCCAAGCGACCGTGCGCCTTCTTCTCCTGGCGCTTGTCCCCGGCGGAGAGAAACTACGATGTGGGGGACAGAGAGCTCTTGGCCATCAAGCTCGCCCTGCAGGAGTGGTGCCACTGGTTAGAGGGGGCGAACCTGCCATTTGTGGTCCTCACGGACCACAAGAACTTGGAATACTTACGATCTGCCAAGCGCCTGAACGCCCGCCAGGCGCGCTGGTCCCTGTTCTTCGCCAGGTTCCAATTTTCCATCACCTTCAGGCCTGGCTCTAAGAACGTCCTGCCTGACGCCCTCTCCAGGCAGTTCGCCCCCGTGGAGTCGGAGGAGGCGCCCCACTCCATCCTGCCCAGGTCGTGCGTCGTGGGAGCCATCTCGTGGGACATCGAGAGCAAGAGCCGGAAGGCACAGGAGGTGGAACCTGACCCTGGCGGCGGACCGGAGGGGAGGCTGTTCGTGCCATCCGCGGTCCGAGGAGAGGTCATCCACTGGCTCCACACCTCCAAGCTCACCTGTCACCCTGGCACCTCCCGGATGATAGATCTCCTCCAACGGTCCTTTTGGTGGCCAGGCCTGCGGAGGGATGCAGCCCGCTACGCCCGGGCTTGCCCAATCTGTGCCACCTGCAAGTCGGGAAATGCCCCTCCAGCGGGTCTGCTCCAGCCCCTGCCCGTCCCTGGCAGGCCCTGGTCGCACATCGCACTGGATTTCGTCACCGGACTCCCCGTCTCCAACTCCTATGACACCATCCTGACCATCGTGGACCGCTTCTCCAAGGCCGTGCACTTCGTTCCCCTGCGAGGCCTCCCTACTGCCCTGGAGACGGCGGACCTCCTCGTCCAACACGTGGTCAGGCTGCATGGGATTCCGGTGGACGTGGTCTCGGACCGGGGCCCCCAGTTTTCATCTGAGGTTTGGAGGTCTTTCTGCAACGCCATCGGAGCCAAGGTGAGCCTCTCCTCCGGCCATCACCCCCAATCCAACGGGCAGTGTGAGAGGACCAACCAGGAGCTGGAGGCTGCGCTCCGCTGTGTGTCCAGATCCAAACCCACGTCCTGGAGCAACCATCTTGCCTGGGTTGAATATGCCCACAACACCGCTCGCTCTTCTGCTACAGGGATGTCCCCCTTCAAAGCGTCCCTGGGTTACGACCCCCCGCTGTTTCCGGAGCAGGAGAGTGAAGTAACTGTCCCGTCAGTTAGGGCCCATCTCAGGCAGTTCCGCTCCACCTGGGCTGCCGCGCGCCATGCGCTATTACGCACAGCGGAGCGCAACAGGACCGTGGCGGACCGGCGTAGGAGACCTGCCCCGGCGTACAGAGTTGGGCAGTTTGTTTACATTTCCACCCAGGACGTCACTCTAAAAGGCGAGAGGAGAAAGCTGGCACAGCGCTTCATGGGTCCCTACCCCATCACCCGGATCATCAACCTGGTGGCTGTGTGTGTGGCTATTCCCCCCTCCCTCCGCATTCATCCTACTTTCCACGTGTCGAAGGTGAAACTGGCGGTTACTGACCCCCTTTGCCCTCCTCCTGCAGCGCAACCCGCGCCCCGGATGATTGGTGGCCATCCGGCCTGGTCCGCCTCCTCCATCCTGGACTCCCGGCGCCGGGGTCGTGGGTTGCAATACTTGGTGGACTGGGAGGGCTATGGGCCCGAGCATCGACAGTGGGTGCCCCCGTCGTTTGTGTTGGACCCATCGCTCATCGCGGACTTCCACCGAGCGCACCCGGATAAGCCATCGCCAGGAGGCGCTGCTAGAGGGGGGAGTACTGTCACGCCGCGCCATTCATCAGCGGCGCCACCTGCTCATGCACCTGCTACTCGTCAGCGGCGAAGGATAAAAGCCGCCTCGCCCTGAGCGTCGGCCTGAAGCCGTAGACTTCATTCCTCTTTCATGGGCTTCTACCACATTCTCTTCAGCATCCTCATCTCCGGTAAGAAAATCGCTTACCTCATCTCTCCAGTCTGCTCCCCTGTGCACAGGTGGATTCCTCGGCGGCGGACTATCCCGTCCCTCGTCTCTCCTCGCTGCTGCACCGAGCCCTGCAGGTGGCTGTCTCCCGGGCTTCCATCCTTGAAGCGCCAGTCATCTGTCCCAACAAGTAAGCTTCTCTCCCTCGCCTATTCTCCTCCTGTGTTGGTGTGTGCTCATCACCCTGTGTCTGATTTCTCCCATAGGGTTGCCGGCTGAACGGTCTCCTGCCTCTGGGTCCGAAGCAGACGCCACCACCAACACATTAACATTCCGCAGACACGCACCCAAACATCCCTGTTGTTAATAAACGGTTTGAACTACTCTGAGCCTGTGTGTGTGCGTCTCCTGAGCCGAACGTTATGTCAAGTTGAAGCAATTTGGAACAACTTTTGGATACACTTTACTTTACACTTTACTACTTGGAAAGGAATTAGGAAAGCTTAAACTGTGGTTTAATTCAAACAAATTAATGCTCAATTTAAGTAAGACAAAATTTATAGTTTTTAACAACCATCACAACAACTTAGTATCTAAACTCAGTGTAAATGGTGTAGAGATTGAATGGGTATCCGAAACTAAATTTCTTGGTGTGATAATTGATAATAAACTGTGTTGGAAGTCACATATTAATTATATTAAAGGTAAAATATCCAAATCAATTGCAATACTACACAGATTGAAATATTTGCTGAATCAACCCACACTATATACCTTGTATCATTCATTAATACTCCCATACATGACATATTGTACTGAAGTATGGGGAAATACATATAAAACAAACATATATCCAGTCTTTATGCTTCAGAAGAGAGCTATTAGAATAATAAACAAAGCTGCTTACAGGGAACCAACAAACCCACTTTTTCTTAAATTAAAAGCTCTCAAGTTGAAAGATCTGGTTGCCTTTCAAACTGCAGTAATAATGTTTAAAGTTAAGAATCTATTACTGCCCGCAAATATCCAAAAGTTGTTCCAAATAAGGGAGAAACAGTTTCATTTCAGAGGAACATGTATATTTCAAAACCTTCAGTGAGAACTACCACCAAGCAACACTGTGTTTCAGTGCAAGGAGTCAGATTATGGAACGATTTTGGACCTGAATTAAAATCATGTACAACGCTTGGACAATTTAAACAAAAACTAAAGGAAGAAATACTCCAAACATATATACAAGATGACATATAAAATCACATAAGGATTGTCATATCCAGTCTGCATTGTGTTGTAGCTTAGTTTTTTTTGTCACATTTTGTCTTAGCTTTGTTCTGAATTGTAATCGCTCTTGTTTTGTTTTTCTTTTGAATTCTTGGATGGAATATGGGTGGGCAATATAAGCTGCGACTTCAGCCATCACCCATTTCGAATAACTTATGTTGAACTGTATAATCAGAGGAGTTATTGTCTAATTTGACCCTGTTGGATTTTCTTTCCCCCTTTGTTATATCATTCTGTTTCTTTTAATCTGTACTTTTAATCTATCCGAAATAAAGACTGATTGATTGATAAAAATCCTCGCATCCCCCCTGAGCTTTCTAGTCAGGACTTTCTGAACTTTTTCAATCTTAAAATTTTATCTATTAGAGATGAAATCAGTCAGATTCTTCCTACCGTAAACTCAAGTACATCAACTACTGCAACTCCCTCAACTGATATCTGCTTAGATAAGTTTACTCCAATCGACCTATTAGAGTTGGATAAAATAATTTCCTCGTCTAAGCCTTTATCTTGCCTTTTGGACCCTAATAGGTTCAGGTTCAGGTTCAGGTTACTTTATTTGTACCCGTAGGTAGATTTGTTTTGCAGTCAGGTGACATCCATATTTACATTCCATTCTATTCCTTCCAGGTTATTTAAAATTATCTTCCCAATTATTGGTAGCCGTATTCTTCTTATAATTAATTCTTCTTTAACTCTGGGTTATGTACCACTGGCTTTTAAAACTGCTGTAATTAAACCCTTACTCAAAAAACCGACGCTCAGTCCTCGAGTTTTGGCCAATTTATCGACCAATCTCTAATTTGCCTTTCATTTCAAAATTCTTGGAAAGAGTTGCTGCTGTGCAATTATCTGACCATTTGCAGGGAGTTGGTTTGAGGTTTTTCAATCTGGGTTCAGAGCTCATCACAGCACTGAAACTGCCTTAGTCAAGGCCACTAATGACTTCCTGACTGCATCTGATAATGGACTTGTCTCTGTTCTTGTCCTTTTAGATTTCAGTGCAGCCTTTGACACTATCGATCATGCCATTCTACTTGATAGATTAGAACACTTTGTTGGACTGAGTGGAACTCTGTTGCAGTGGTTTAGATCTTATTTTTCCGATAGATTTCAGTTTGTCCATATCAATGATGAATTTTCTTCCAACTCTAAGCTCAGTCACGGAGTTCCACAGGGGTCTGTGTTGGGCCCTACTCTTTCTAGTCTATATATGCTCCCGTTAGGCAATATCATCAGAAAGCGCTGCATACATTATCACTGTTACACAGACGACACACAACTATACCTGTCAATGAAGCCCGATGATTGTAACCAATTAGCCAAGTTAGATGCCTGTCTTAAAGGACATCAAAGCTTGGATGACTTGTAATTTTTTTTACTATTAAACTCTGATAAGACTGAAGTAATTCTTGTTGGCCCAAAACATCTTAGAAATTCCTTTTCAAATTATGCCTTTAATTTAGATGCCGTCACTCTCACTCCGAACAGTTCTGTGAGGAACCTTGGAGTTATTTTTGATCAGGATTTGTCCTTTAATTCACATATTAAAACTGTTTCTAAGACTGCCTTCTATCATCTACGCAATATTGCCAAGATCAGGAGCATCTTGTCTCTGAAGGATGCTGAGAAACTGATTCACACCTTTGTCAGCTCTTGATTAGATTATTGTAATTTGTTATTATCTGGTTGTCCTAAAGCATCCTTAAAAAATCTTCAGTTGATTCAAAATGCTGCTGCTAGAGTTTTAACTGGCTCTAGAAAAAGAGATCATATCTCCCCGGTTTTGTCCTCCCTTCATTGGCTTCCCATAGAATTTAGAATCAAGTTTAAAATCCTTCTTCTTACTTTCAAAGCTCTTAACAATTAGGCCCCCCAATATATAAAAGATCTGATATTACCTTACCATCCTAATAGAGCTTTACGCTCCCAAAATGCTGGCTTACTTGTTGTGCCCAGAATCTCCAAAAGTACGGTGGGAGGCAGAGCCTTCTGCTACCAAGTCTCTTCTCTCTGGAATCAGTTACCACTCTGGGTCCGGGAGCCAGACTCGGTCTCTGTTTTTAAGAATAGGGTAAAATCCTTCCTTTTTAATATAGCTTATGCTTAAGGAGGGATTTTGTGTCTCTTAACCCCACTTTTGTTCTGTTGTTATTTGATCCATTCTGCTGGTTGGCCTCCAATAATGTACTTGGCATCTACTGTTATGTTTTTTATGTCTGTCCTCTCCATCCTCCCTATCCCCTCACCCCCAGCCAGTCGCAGCAGATGACTGCCCCTTCATGAGCCTGGTTCTGCTAGAGGTTTCTTCCTGCCAAATGGGAGTTTTTCCCTCTCCACTGTCGCCTAGTGCTTGCTCATAGGGGTATGTCTGATTGCTGGGTTTTTCTGAGACTGTGAGGTTTTTTTCTGCACTGTGGCATCACGAGACGGCTTTTGTTGTGATGTGGCGCAGTATAAATAAAGCTGAATTGAATTGACAGTCCAACACCAGTTCCTTAGTTTTCTTTGGATTGCTCTGGAGGCAGTTCCGCAGGTACCAGTCCATGAAATCCTGGATAAGTCCTCTGTTCTCTGCATCATCCCCATCAGAGATGAGGCCGACAATTGCAGAGTTGTCAGAGAACCTCTGTAGATGGCAATGTGGTGTGTTGTGTGAAAAGTCAGCAGTGAAGAGGGTGAACAGGAAGGGAGCCACAACTGTTCCCTGGGGGGCCCCGTACTGCAGATAATGATGCCAGACATACAGTCCTGGGTTCTCACAAACTGTGGTCGGTTTGTGAGGTAGTCTAGCATCCACGATGACAGGTGCTGGTCCACCCCTGTGCACAGTAGCTTGTCCCTCAGGATCAATGGTTGAATGGTGTTGAAAGCACTGGAGAAATCAAAGAACATGATCCTCACAGTGCTCCCAGGCTTCACCAGGTGGGACAGGGAACAATGTAGGAGGAAGATCACTGTATCCTCCACCCTGATGCTATGCTGGTAGGCAAACTGAAGTGACTCCATTGCTGGTCCCACCAGGGAAGAGAGGTTGGTGAGGGGCAGCCTTTCCAGGGTCTTCATTTGGTGTGATGTGAGGACCACTGGTCTGTAGCTGTTTAAGTCCTTGAGGTGCAGAGTCTTCGGTATGGGTACCACAGGCAAAGAAGTTGGAAACATCGACGCTGCCATTGTTTTGGTCAGCGTTGAGGTGATACAAGGCCAAATCATCAACATGGAAGAGTAAGCCTTTAGGTACTTGGACCCAGAAAGTGTTGGGTGGAAGTGTGATCTGGGAAAAAATGTCATGCTGATCGTATGTGACGGCAGCAGATTGTACTTGAGTGTTAATGAGCCACCGGTTTACGACAATATGTGCCTGAGTGGTGGTCACCTGAGATTGTGAGGTGATGATATTAGGACAGGTCATGTCCTAAGTGGGTGCTTGGATCCCACAGATACCACCAGTGTTGAACCTAAGAAAAGGTTTGCTTGCACACAGGTAGAGGACATCCCTAGTGAGAATGTGCATGCTCAGGTTCGGGACTAAGTAAAGGTCAGGGTTGCTGTCACGGTACACCACCACTGAAGGGGTGACGTATCATGACATGACATGACACAACATGAGTGTCCTTCTTCCAGATCCCAACAATGACAGTCTTCTTCAACCGGTAGATACTGTTATAAGTTTTTATAGGTAGACTGACAATGAAAGCAATTTGGTGCTTATCAGAGTCAACGTAGACAGGCATAGAGTTACCCAAGGTAAAAGCTAAGTGGGGTTGGAGTGCTATTATAGTTTTCTGAGTGCCTGCAGCAAGCAAATCTGTGACCATTGACATAGGGACTAGGTATGGTGGAATCATGCCCATTGCCAAAGTGTCAACTGAAGAGCTAATGTCCCTCATTACATCTGAACATAATATAGACACTAGCTGTGTGTGGGCATAGTCAAACTGGAGAACAGAGAGCAAAGAATCCATCAATCTGTTCAGTCTAACCAAAGTTCCAGAGTGAGTGTTCAAAACCAACACCATACCTTGTAAGGTTGTGCTGACAGTCTGTAACGGCATTCTCTGGATAGCCAGTTGTGCCTGAATCTGAGGGAGCTCAGTTTGTAGCTCGAATACCTGACATTTTATGGTAACAATATTGACTGAATTAACAGCGGAGGTACCTAAGCTAAAGAGAGATCCTAAAGCTGATACGGCTGCTAAGAATCCACCTAAGGATTATCGGTTTCTAGTTTTGGGTGTGGTCAAGTTTGACTGGGTAATGGCAAACTTCTCTAGTTGTTCCAGGACATGTCTGATGTCTGATTTAGTGTGTTTTATGGTTTGCTTGGTCCAGTGAAGTCCAGCCCAGGAGATCAGGTCTCAGCTTAGGGGAATATTTTTGTTCACCGCTACTACGGGATCAAACTCCACAAAGATCTTGTTAGTGTGGATTTGACATTCAGTAATCAGGAGTACTGGTTGGTCCATCAAAGCTATCCCAGAATCAGGACCATCTTTCACCAGGTCAGGAAAGGTAGGCATAATGGTTAGGCAGAGGGTTAAACCAAAAAGCAAAAGGGCCATCATCCTGGCAAGACAGATAGAAATTAAGGATTTTAATGTCAACTTTCTTGTTGGTGCTTTTTATCTTTACACACCTGAGTGGCTCCTCCGAGTGGCACCTCCGCTGCCTTGCGGCACACCCGGTCACGGGAAAGGCTTCGGGAGTCAACCCTGAGGAAAAATCCGGAGTTGGAGCCCCTAAGGCAATTCTCTGTTTTGCTCAACATCGTTCTGGCAGCTCCTGCGACGGTGCTGGTGCCAAACTATAGCAGCCCTGCTGTTCCTTTGGATTCATCAGTGACGTGGAACATGCTGCATGGGTAAAATCTTGTACTTCATATCTTCCTGCCCAGGCTTGAATCCTACCAACGCCCAATGCTGGAAGGTAGAACACCGGTGCGCATCGGCCTGTTCAGCCACAGGCGGTGCTGTTCCAGCAGAGTAGATGTTTAGGATTCTCTTCCATGGTCATCATAGACCAACGGAGGCCAACGATGACCCGAGTGGCAGATGGAAATTGTTCTCAGAGGTGGAGCACCTTCTGTTTGGCATTGAGCTCTAGACTTTTAGGTGTTTTATGACCTTTAGTGAGGATTTTGATGTTGTTAGCTCCAGCTAATGATACTGGATATTCTGTGTGAACTATTTGAAAATAGTAAGTTGATGAAACTGATTGAAACTTTAGAGTCTTTTGAGATGAGCTTTTAGCTTTATTGTGCAGTAGCCTTGTGGAGCACCCACAATTTCGTTGTACTGCACTACTGTGCAATGACAATAAAGGCTCTTCTCTTCTCTTGACAATGTCGACCAGACCAAAAGAAATCCATGATGACCTTCTGAATCTCCTCAACCAGGCTCCTGGGCGGTGTCATAGCAGTAAGCCTATGCCAAAGAGCCGAAGCGACCAGATAATTGGCGACCAGAACCCTTACCCTATATGACAGCTGTGGTAGCAACCATTTCCATTTAGAAAAGCGAGCACACATCTTCTCCTTAATTCCCTCCCAGTTCTTGAGTTCAAACTCCTCAGAGCACAACCCCCCCCCCCCCCCAACACTTTGAGACTGGCTCTCCCCCACAGAAGACCCCCAGGAAGCTGAGGACTGTCCTGATGTGACCACTGATAGACCCTCACTCTTGGCCCAGTTTACCTGTGCAGAAGATGCTTTCTCATAAATAGATAAAGTGTCCACCAGATGCTGTACATCCCTGTGGGATGTGATGAAAATGTTGACGTCATCTGCATAAGCAGACAAGACGATTGGACGACAACTGCTGGAGGGCACCGGCAGAATCAAACCACCCAGCTGAGTGGGCAACCTGCACAGCAAAGGCTCAATAGCCAAGCTATACAGTTGACCTGTGTAACAATACAGTGCGGTCTCGCCAGATCTTCAATTTTTCAGATTTTTATTTTACAGCTTACACGTAAATAATTCCAAGACATCCGACATGATTCTCAGCAACAATCCACAATCGATCATCAAATCCAACATCACTATCAATCATCACACCTGTTTTATACTAACTGAGATAATTGACATTAAACAATAACAAACAATAACATTTTCATTTTCACACATACCCACTAACATCTAAAAAGTCCATAAATACTTCCCCAACTATATACAGTGTAAATATAAATAACAGAATAAATAACAGTATAAATAATTCAATAAATAATTCAAACCCCTATTTACAAATGCTAAACCACCCCTCTAATTTACCATACATGCTTTCTTCCTGCTGGTGTCCTATAAAAGGCCCTCAACCCCTAATAGAGTCTTTTGCCCGGACACCCTCAGGAAGCATGTTGGCAAAGGTATGTGAATTAAATCATTATCAATTATTTTACCAAAATACTTAACCAAACAATTATCTCACAAGGCATTCAATTAGTCAAATACAGATCCTAAAAATAATGTGTGTACTTTAACAAATAATCATAACATTTACAATATTACAAATACAACACAATCACATATACAATAAGTCATAACAGTGGTGACATTCCATTGTCACATTTCCTCCCCCCTTTCCCGAGAGTACAGCACTCTAAGAGGCATGTACTCTTGAGAGGCTATCTGCCACAAGGTTGGTCTTCCCTGCCACATACCAAACAGTAAAATTATACGGTTGAAGGGACACATACCACCCTGTGAGATGACTGTTTACGTCCTTCATCCTGTCCATCCACTGTAGGGCCCGATGATCTGTCTCCAACACAAAATGACGCCCCAGTAAATAGTACTTCAGAGACCCTATTGCCCATTTCATGGCAAGACATTCCTTTTCTACCGTAGAGTATCTTGTCTCCCGGTCCAACAACTTACGGCTCAAGAAAAGTACTGGGTGTCTCTCTCTCCCCTCTCCTCCTGGAGAAGTACTGCTCCAATGCCAACTCCTGAAGCATCTGTCTGTAAAATAAATGGACGAGCAAAGTCTGGACTGTAGAGAACCTTCTCCCCAGAAATAGCCCTCTTCAGATCCTCAAAAGCTCTGTCACTTTCCTCTGTCCATTTTACCCTATTAGATGCTGAAGCCTTAGTGAGGTCAGTCAAAACTGCGGCTCTTTCAGCAAAGTGGGGAATAAACTTGCTGTACCATCCTACCATTCCCATAAATGATGGTACCTTCTTCTTAGTGGTGGGTACAGGATAGGTCCGAATCTCCAAAAGTACAATGGGAGGCAGAGCCTTCAGTTATCAAGCTCCTCTCCTGTGGAATCAGCTGCCAATCTGGATTCGGGAGTCAGACTCGATCTCTGTTTTTAAGAATAGGGCTAAAACCTAACTAACTAACTAACTAACCTGCACTTATATAGCGCTTTTCTAGTCACAAAGACCACTCAAAGCGCTTTCATTAATACTAACCCTCTATTCTAAGGGCCTATAGGAAACAGATATCTAGGGACAATTTAGAACAGCCAATTAACCTAACATGCATGTTTTTGGCATGTGGGAGGAAACCGGAGAAATCCCGGAGTAAACCCATGCAACACGGGGAGAACATGCAAACTCCACACAGATCACTGTTGGTCGGGGGCTGGGATCGAACCTACCTTTTTGATATAGCCTACAATTAGGGAGGGACCATGTGTTTCTGAACCCTCCCTTAGTTATGCTGCTAATAGGTTTAGTCAGCCGGGGGACCTCCAGTAATGCACTGGGCCTCACTCCTTTTCTCACTCTCTATGAAATATTTTTTTTTTCCTGGTCATTAACATTTGTTTGTTCTCTCCCATAGATTGAGTCCCCATCGTGCTGTTTGCTCTCTACATGTCTGTTCTTTTCTTCTTCTCTATCTCCTCACCCCCCAGCCAGTCGCAGCAGATGACTGCCCCTCCCTGAGCCTGGTTCTGCTGGAGGTTTCTTCCTGTTAAAAGGGAGTTTTTCCTCTCCACCGTCACCAAGTGCTTGCTCACAGGGGATCGCCTGATTGCTGGGGTCTTTCTGCAACTGTGGGGGTTCCCCCTACAGTTGATAGTGCTATGAGATGACTGTTGTTGTGAAATGGCACTATATAAATAAAGTTGAATTGAATTGAATTGAATTGATTTGAATTGAATTGGATGTCATCCACTTTACCTACTCGTGGTCTAATGACCCCCTGACCAACCACATGTCCCAAATACTCCACCTGCTGCTGTCCAAACGCACATTTGCGTGGATTGATTGTCAGTCCTGCCCTCTTAATTAACTGAACGACCTGCCCAAGGTGTACCAAATGTTCTTCCCAGGTCTGACTATAGATGACCATGTCATCCAGATAGGCAGCGGCAAAGTTTGATACCCTCCTTAACACTTGGTCCATAAGCTGCTGAAAAGTTGCAGGTGCTCCCTGAAGGCCAAATGGCATGACCCTAAACTGGAAACTGCCATAAGGTGTTTTAAAGGCTATAAGTTCTTTTGTTTCTGGTGCCAATGCCACCTGCCAATACCCCTTGCATAGGTCCAGTGTAGAAATAAACCTAGCCCTGCCCACTTTCTCTAACAGTTCGTCAATCCGGGGCATGGGGTATGACTCAAACTTGGACACTGAATTGAGATATCTAAAGTCGATACAGAATCTCAAAGAGCCATCCTTTTTGGGGACCAGCACAATCGGGCTACACCACTCACTGACTGACTCCTCGATCACTCCCAGCTGCAACATCAAGTCAATTTCTTGCTTCATTTTTGGGACCAATCGCTCCGGGATCCTATAAGATTTCTTACATGGAACAGCTTCCTCTTTCAGATAAACCTTATGATGCACCAGCGTGGTGAAACCAGGTCTCTCCTGAAACAATTCTGGATCTAACAGTGCCTCTAACTCTCTCTGCTGATCCACCTGCAAATGAGACACTTGAAACAAGTAAGGCTCTGACACATTTGTGGGAAAGGACTGTTCTTTCTCCTCGTCCACTTCCGTCGCACAAATGAAGAGCTGATGTGTCTCCTGAAGAACAGGCTGCTGCTGCTGATGACCAGGCTGCTGAAACTCTTTCAATAAGTTAATGTGGAAGGTCTGATGTTTTACCTTCCTGTCAGGCATATATAGTTCATATGTCACTGAACTTAGTTTTTTAGAGATTTCATACGGCCCCTGCCATTGAGCCAACAGCTTACTGTCACACAAGGGCAGCAATAACAAAACCTGCTGTCCCGGGTGAAAAACCCATTTTCTGGCCTTCTTGTCATACCAAGTTTTTTGTTTGGCCTGCGCCATCCTCATGTGCTCCTGAGCCAAAGCAGTCATTCGATCCAGTTTCTCTCTCATCTTAATGACATAATAGACCACATTGTCCTGATCACTCGGTGGACTCTCCCAGTGCTCCTTTAATAAGTCCAGTGGGCCCCTCACCTGACGACCATACAGCAGTTCAAAAGGTGAGAACCCTGTTGAAGCCTGGGGCACCTCCCGATAAGCAAACAATAAGTATGGTACCCATTGGTCCCAATCCGAGCCCGTTTCAGAAACAAATTTCTGCAGCATGTTTTTAGAGTCTGATTAAATCGCTCCACTAGTCCATCAGTCTGAGGGTGATATGGGGTGGTCTTAATACCCTTAATACCCAACAGCTTATATACCTGCTGTTTGAATACCCCACGCCACGACCCCAATCACCGCAGAAAGGCTGAAGGTGGTCGGCCTTCCCCATCACACCGATATACCCCCTATGGAAGGAAAATGGGCAATTCTGCTGCTGATCATAACAGGCTTCAAAGATCCACTCAGGGTAATCAGCAAAATGAGAGGAATTATCAGAAGGCCCAGAATCAAACATTCAGAAAGGATGGCAACAGACAACATTGGTGAATCACAGAGACTGAATGTAAAATCCATATTAATTGCATATGCCATGCTATGTGATGTTCTCTGTATAATCAGTAAAACAAAATGTATACTCATTGAGGAAAAAGTACATGTAATTATGTAATCACCTGAAATAATGAGTGTAATCAAACTGTATGATTATATGTATCTTTTAACTGCACAATAGAAGGTTTTATGTGAAACAGATGATGAAATGTTGGAAAGAACCCTGTTTACTGGAAATGTGTTAGAAATGAGGAAATGGGCGTGAATGTCCAGCAAACTGGGGTATTTTGATAATGGAAAATGCTAAGAGGCTAGCGGGAAAGGCCATGAGTCATGAGCGCCTGATCAGTCACATGGGTTACGAGAATTGACTAGCCCGAATATGTGCAGGATGAAGTAATGGTATTATATAAATGTAACTCTAAGCCAATCATAAGAAGCCAAGAAGCCTAGGGTGAGTTTGGGACCAATCAGAGAACTTGGGCGAAGGTTATAAAAAACAAGCCTATTTTTCCCCAAATGTTCATCTTCTCGGCGATCTTCAATGAGGCAACATCGACCGGAGCAGCGGACTGAAGACGGGGAATGCCAGAAGAGAAGTGAACCAGTTTCTGCCTCAATTCTTCAGGTTTTAAACAACTTTTACATCTGCTGCTCTGAAGTGCTATAATAGCACTTTTCAAGAGGAGGGAATTGAGGAACAAGGCTACAGCAGCTGGCCCCGCTCTCAACCAGGAGGCTGTGAGTCACCGGCGCCGCGGAGCAACGGCGGGAAGAAAAGCAGAAGCTCCCCGGGCTGGGACACCGCTTCGGAGACACGACTCATCGCTCTCCCCCAGCCAAGGCGGCCACCGCCCAGCCTGAAGAGGATCATCAGGCCATGGCCGCTCTTCCCCCCCTGCTTTCTCTCCTTTCTTCCCCCGAAAAGAAGCTCAACAAAGAAGACCAGCGATCCTGCATCCTTTTTTCCCCAAATCTCACCATTTAGGCTACTTAGTTATTAACCACAAATTAATTAGATATTTTTTATCAGGTTTTATTCAAAAGATTTTGATCTATTTTGATTTTTATTCTGATTTTTAAACTGTTTGATGATTTTTGAACATTTCATTGGGTTTTAGAAACTTTTTGAGTTTTAATCTTTTTGATCAAAGGACTGATTTTTACAACTTTTGACTTTTGAATCAAGGTTTTGCAATCGGGGTTCTGGGTTTGATTTTTAATTTTTATTATTTTTATTTTGGACTGTTTAATGCAATTTATCCTGTTTTGTCTGAGCTTTGCTGATTTTTAATAAATACCACAGCATATCAAAAGACAGTATGGGACTCTGTGGGCTTATTGATTCAGCGTCCATTTTCACTGGGTGTCACAACTCGCCGCTCATTAGCGGCGCCAGCTGCGCGCACACCTGCGCCTCGTCAGCAGCACAGGATATAAGCCACTCTGCCCTGGCCTTTGGCCTGAAGCCGTCTGATCCCTTCGGCCAACTTGCTGCAGAGGAACCCCCTCACCTACCAGCAAGATCTACAGCATAAGCATACCTTCTCTTGTCGTTCCCATCTCTCCCCTGTGCACAGGTGGATTCCCGGCGGCGGACTTCGCCTCTGCATTGCCATCTTCTCGCTGCTGTCAGGTGCATCATCAGGTCACTGTCTCCCGGGCTCACCCTTGTTCACGCCTGCCACC
Source organism: Pholidichthys leucotaenia (assembly GCA_020510985.1). NCBI lineage: Eukaryota > Metazoa > Chordata > Actinopteri > Cichliformes > Pholidichthyidae > Pholidichthys > Pholidichthys leucotaenia. Next base: position 491,947,211 of record CM035838.1, read on the forward strand.
TGCCCTGCCAAGTAAGCCAACAAGATCCTTTAACCATTTGTACTGGTTTGGTGCCCGTTACCTTTTCCCTGTGCTCTCTCCCCAGGGTTGTCCGGCTGCACGGTTTTCTGCCTCCGTGCCTGACGCAGACGTCCGCCACCAGTACATCCACATATCACAGACACGCAACCACACATCCCTGTTGTTGAAATAAACTGTTAAATTCACCCTGAGCCTGCGTGTGTGTCTCCTGAGCCGTGCGTTATGTCAGTACGGCTTCAGCAGAGCGGCTCGGCGGACAGCGGGCTCACACGCCGACTTTCCACCCTCGAGGCTCGGGTGGATTTAATAGCTCATCAGCAACAGGTGATTCTTAATCAGTTAACTTTGATTACTGACCGGTTAGACAGCCTGGACCCCCGGCAGCCGTTCCCCCCGGCTCGTCAGGGAGGCACAGCTTCCGCTGCTTCAGTGGCCATCCAGCCTGCTCCGGGTGTCCCAGCCCGACTCACACCTATCCCGACCCCCGCCCGCTTTAGCGGTAAGCTCGGTGGAGCACGGGGGTTCATTATGCAGTGTGAGTCGGTGTTCCCGTGCGTCCCCGGAGATTTTCCCTCAGACCACAGTCGAATTGGCTATATAGGTAATCTCCTGGAGGGTCGTGCGCTCACCTGGGCTTATGCCGTAATGGCGAAGCCCAGTTACGCCACCCTCACCTATGGCCAGTTCGTTAACCAGTTCCTGGAAGTCTTTGATTACTCTCGTTTTGAGAGTGTCCAGGTCGATCGCCTCCTCAGCCTTCAGCAGGGGAGCCGATCGGCCGCGGAGTACGCCATTGACTTCCAGGTTACAGTGGAGGAGGTTGGCTGGGAGGAACGCGCCCTCTGTGGCATCTTCCTCCGCAGTTTAAATTCTGGTCTGAGGGATGAACTGGCTGGTCGGGATATCCCTGAAACATTCCCAGAGCTATTCTCTCTCACCATCAGCTTGGATAACCGGCTGCGCGAGCGCGCCTCGGAGTGGAAGTTGCCTTCTCGCTCGCAGGATGCCTCGTCATGCCCGTCCCAAGCTCGCCCCCTGGCGTTACCGCCACCGGAGGCTTCCAAGGAGTCGGAGCCCATGGTGATGGGCCGGGCAAAGCTCCCCCTTGCGGAGAGACAATGCCGCCGTGAGTTGGGTCTCTGCATGTATTGCGGAGACAACCAGCACACTGTGGAGCGTTGCCCGGAGAAGCCAAACGGGGAGGTCCGCGAGTAACTGTAGGGGGCCTCGCGGACGCTAACCGGTCAACTCCCCTCACACATTTGTCGCTGCCCATCCGTTTTTGCCATAACCCCACAGGGCACCTCACTCACGCACTGGTGGACTCAGGCGCGGAAGGCAGCTTTATTTCACAAAGCCTGGCAACCCGATTGGGCATCCGTTGTCAGCCCCTTAAAACTCCTCTCGCCCTCATCAATCTCTCCCGTGCGTCCCTGGGGAAAGTGACTCATCGGACGAACCCCGTCTCAGTCATTGTCTCTGGAAACCACCGGGAGGATATATCCTTTTACATCCTGCCATCCTCTGTGTCTCCTGTGATTCTGGGTTACCCGTGGCTCCGTCTCCACAACCCCGTCCTGGATTGGAAGACCGGTAGGGTGACAGCCTGGAGCACCTTCTGCATGAGCACCTGCCTCCAATCCGCTGCCTGCTCTCCATCCTCTCCTCCCATGGTCAAGGATGCCGCGCCTCCAGACCTCTCCTTGGTGCCAGCGGAGTTCCACGACCTGGGCGCAGTCTTCAGTAAGTCCAAGACGATGTCTCTTCTCCCACACCGGCCTTATGACTGCGCCATAAATCTCTGCCAGGGGGCGCCCCTTCCCTCGGGACGTCTTTACAGCCTGTCAGCGCCGGAGAAGGAGGCCATGAATACTTACCTCAAGGAATCGCTCAGTGCAGGTATTATCCGCCCATCTTTATCTCCATTAGGTGCAGGGTTCTTCTTCGTGGGCAAGAAGGATGGCTCCCTTCGTCCATGCATCGACTTCCGTGCCCTCAATGACATCATGGAGAAGGACCGTTACACCCTGCCCCTGATGGACACTGCCTTCTACTCCCTCCAGGGGGCGACTTGGTTTACCAAGCTGGATCTCTGCAGCACGTACCACTTCGTCCGGATCCGGGAGGGAGATGAATGGAAGACTGCCTTCCGTACCCCGAACGGCCACTTTGAATACCTGGTCATGCCGTTCGGGTTGACCAACGCTCCAGCCGTCTTTCAGCGCCTGATCAATAACGTTCTCCGGGACTTCATCGGTCTATTCGTGTTCGTCTACCTGGATGAAATTCTAATCTTCTCCAAATCCAGGGACGAGCACCGGGTGCATGTGAGACGGGTCCTCCAGAGGCTGCTGGAGAACCGGCTGTATGTGAAGGCGGAGAAGTGCGAGTTCTACGCCAAGACGACGTCATTTCTCGGGTTTGTCATCTCCCACGACCAGGTGCTTCCAGACCCAGCCAAAGTTAAAGCGGTGGTAGATTGGCCCACTCCCACATCTAGGAAGCAGGTGCAACAATTCATCAGCTTCGCCGATTTCTACCACTGCTTTGTACCCAATTTTGGAGCCATTGTCGGCCCTCTGACCCGTCTCACCTCCCCTAAAACCCGGTTCCAGTGGACTGAAGAGGCCGCGGCGGCCTTCCAGGCACTGAAGGCGGAGTTTTCCTCCTCCCGGGTCCTCAGCCAGGTCAACCCATCTCTTCAGTGCATCGTGGAGGTCGACGCCTTGGATACGGGGGTGGGGGCGGTGTTATCTCAACGGTCACCTGCGGATGGAGTCAAACGACCCTGCGCCTTCTTCTCCCGGCGCTTGTCCCCGGTGGAGCGAAACTACGACGTGGGGGACAGAGAGCTTCTTGCCATCAAGCTCGCGCTCCAGGAGTGGCATCATTGGTTGGAGGGGGCCACCCTGCCATTCGTAGTATTAACGGATCACAAAAACTTGGAATATTTAAGAACTGCCAAGCGTCTGAATGCCCGCCAGGCCCGTTGGTCCCTGTTTTTTGCTAGATTCCATTTTACCATTACATTCAGGCCGGGCTCCAAGAACGGTCTCCCTGACGCCCTCTCCATGCAATTCACTCCTGAGGAATCGGAGGACGCCATGCACACCATCCTGCCCAGGTCGTGCGTCGTGGGGGCCATTTCCTGGGAGATCGAGGATAAGGTCCGGAGTGCGCAGGAATCGGAGCCGGACCCTGGTGGCGGACCGGAGGGGAGGCTCTTCGTTCCATCCTCCATCCGGGGGGAGGTCATCCACTGGCTCCATACATCCAAACTCGCCTGCCATCCTGGAACCTCTCGGATGATTGACCTGCTCCAACGTTCCTTTTGGTGGCCGGGACTGCGCATGGACGCCGCCCACTACGCCCGGGCCTGCCCCATCTGCGCCACCAGTAAATCTGACAACTCCCCCCCCGTGGGTCTGCTCCAGCCCCTACCCGTCCCTGGTAGGCCCTGGTCGCACATCGCGTTAGACTTCGTCACCGGTCTCCCCGTCTCTAACAACTTCGACACAGTCCTGACCATCGTCGACCCCTTCTCCAAGGCCGCCCACTTCGTGCCATTACGAGGGCTCCCCTCTGCCTTGGAGACAGCAGATCTTCTTACCCAACATGTGGTCAGGCTGCACGGGATACCAGTTGACGTTGTCTCCGACCGGGGTCCCCAATTCACCTCGGACGTCTGGCAGAGTTTCTGTAAAGCATTAGGAGCCCAGGTAAGCCTCTCCTCCGGCCATCACCCCCAATCTAACGGGCAGTGTGAGCGGACCAACCAGGAGCTGGAGGCTGCTCTCCGCTGCGTCACCGCCTCCAAGCCTGCGTCATGGAGCAAACACCTTGCCTGGGTGGAGTACGCCCACAACACCGCTCGCTCCTCCGCCACAGGGATGTCCCCTTTTAAGGCGTCCCTGGGTTATGATCCCCCTCTGTTTCCCTCGCTGGAGAACGAGTCGGCAGTTCCTACAGTCCAGGCTTACCTCAGGTGGTGCCACTCCATCTGGACCACTACGCACAATGCGCTTTTATGCACGGCGGAGCGCAATAAGACCACGGCGGATCGGCATAGGAGGCCTGCTCCTGCCTACCAGGTAGGCCAATCAGTCTGGGTGTCCACACAGGATGTGAACCTGAAGGGTGAGAGGAGAAAATTGGCTAAGCGTTTCATGGGCCCATACCCCGTCACCAAAATTATCAACCCGGTGGCTGTGTGTGTTGCTACTCCCCCCTCCCTCCACATCCATCCCACCTTCCACGTCTCCAAGGTGAAGCCGGTAGTGTCTGATCCCATCTGCCCTCCTCCTGCTGCGCCGCCCGTGCCCCGTATGATAGATGGCCATCCGGCTTGGACTGTCTCCACCATCTTGGACTCCCGGCACCGGGGTCGCGGGCTACAGTACTTGGTGGACTGGGAGGGCTATGGTCCTGAATGGAGACAGTGGGTGTGTCCCTCGTTCGTGTTGGATCGTTCTCTCATCACCGAGTTTCACCGGGCACACCCTGAAAAACCATCGCCAGGAGGCGCTGCTAGAGGGGGGAGTACTGTTACAACTCGCCGCTCATTAGCGGCGCCAGCTGTGCGCACACCTGCGCCTTGTCAGCAGCACAGGATATAAGCCACTCTGCCCTGGGCTTCGGCCTGAAGCCGTCTGATCCCTTCGGCCAACTTGCTGCAGAGGAACCCCCTCACCTACCAGCAAGATCTACAGCGTAAGCATACCTTCTCTTGTTGTTCCCATCTCTCCCCTGTGCACAGGTGGATTCCCGGCGGCGGACTTTGCCTCTGCATCGCCATCTTCTCGCTGCTGTCAGGTGCATCATCAGGTCACTGTCTCCCGGGCTTGCCCTTGTTCACGCCTGCCACCTGCCCTGCCAAGTAAGCGAACAAGATCCTTTAACCATTTGTACTGGTTTGGTGCCCGTTACCTTTTCCCTGTGCTCTCTCTCCAGGGTTGTCCGGCTGCACTGTTTCCTGCCTCCATGCCTGACACAGACGTCCACCACCAGTACATCCACATATCACAGACACACAACCACACATCCCTGTTGTTGAAATAAACTGTTAAATTCACCCTGAGCCTGCGTGTGTGTCTCCTGAGCCGTGCGTTATGTCACTGGGTGATTTTTGACAAAGAAAGGGTATTTTTCTGCAAGAGGTGTTATGATGAATTTTTGAGCTTTAAAAGGTTATCCTTATTCAATGGTGTTTAAAACAGATCCCCTATAAACCAATTTTCCTGGTTTTAAACATTTACCCAGATTACCAAGAGCAATGTAAGACCATGAGAGGCTGTCGTTAATATTGGAGGTGTATTCCAGGTGTCTGACTGGACAGGTCACTCAGTCGGAGGTCTGGTATACAGGAAGTGGGGGTCCTCCAATATATGGAGACAGTAAAGCTGGGGTAACTCTCACAGTCACCAAGCACACCTACACAAGTAACAGAATTTCTTATGAGGAAAATTCCTCTAGGAACTGCAAGCTGGTGAACCTAAACTTCAATTCCTGAGGTTCAAGGTCAAAGGGTCTTCGACACTGCTGCAACAGCTTGGACAAGAAATTTGTTCCACAGTCTGTCAGAATTTCTCTGGGTATGCCTACCCTTGAAAACAACTGGATAAGGCAGTTGGCAGAATCAGAATCAGAATAAAGTTTATTGCCAAGTACATTTACAAGTAAACAGCAGGTAAACATACAAGGAATTTGACTTGACATTGGAAAGCGCCTGATAGGCGGATCCCAATGATGCGGCAAGCCATGAAGGCGCCTGTCAACAGAGGAGAATAGAGGGCAAAGGTCAGGAACAAAACAATAGGTAGAGAGAAAAAAATCATAGTTAATCAGAATAATGCTATTAAGTGAGCCGAATTATGATCACCAGAAAAAGGCTATTAAGGCTATTAAGGCTATTAAGGCTAGGCAACCTGCCTAGCCTTAATAGATTTCAGGGAAAAGGCTTCTGGGTACCGAGTAGCATAGTCACAAATTACCAGAATGTATTTATTACCAGAGGAGCTTCTCTCTAGGGGGCCAACTACATCCATCCCTATTCTATCAAAAGGTGTTCCAATGATTGGTAATGGTTACAGTTGGGCACGGGCTACTCCCCTAGGTGATGTAATCTGACATATTGGACATGTTGTGCAGAACTCCTTTATCTGGGTATACATTCCCGGCCACACAAACCTTCTAGCAATTCTCTGCAGAGTTTTTTGAAATGCTAGATGACCTGCCCAAGGGATAACATGTCCCAGTTCCATAATTTTTGGTATGAGGTCCTGTGTCAAAGCTATGGCCATAACTTCACCTTGTTGCTGGTATAAAATGCCCTTTTTAATGACATACATGGACTCAGCCAAACAATCAGTTCTACTCTGTTTCACACCCTCAATCTCCGAGACTTTATTGAACCATAGTCTAAGTGCTGGGTCAGCTTTCTGTAATTCAACTATGTCAGGAGGGATGTCAAACTCTATTGACTGACTTAGTTGTGGTGTTTCTTCACCCAAGTTCTTTGCAGAAGCTAACACCTTCTCTCTTCTCCTCTGAGCCTTGGATTTAGGTTGTTTACTAGGGCCTGCCTCTATCTCAGAATCATAAAATGGTAGCTCCTGAAGAACACTGGCAGCCCTCTGTGCCCTCTGCGCCCTGGTTGTCACCATATTACAATTTTTCACCACCGGTGTCTTTACTCTCTGCTCAACAGTGCCACCTGCCTGTCTCTCCTCCGTTTGGGATTCGTTCCTAACCTGTTGTATGATGTCCAAAAAAGTTGGAACATCATTACCAAGAATAACAGAGTAAGGCAAATCAGGCACAAGAGCTACAGGAAGGAGATAAGTTTGCCCCCCCCACTGTTAAATAAACCTCAGCGGTCAAGTACAGTTTCTTATCCCCATGGACACAACTGATATTTATTTCCGACTCATTCCACAAATCCCTAGGGACCAAACTGGGCAGCACAACCGTTTGAAAACAACCTGAGTCTAACAGGGCCTCTTCACACTGACCATTAAGCAACACCTTCATTTTATACACTCCACTGTGCACTGGGGCTGAAAAAGTGGGTCTAGGAACTGAACATAATAATGATGGTTTCTCATTCTTTGTGGCAGGACATGAATACTGGGTGTGACCGATTTTATTACACTGATAGCAGCGTATATCTTTATTTGCAACAACACGTGACTTTTTGCTATTATCATATCTGCTATTTGTGATCTGACTGGGCCTGGAATACAGCTTATTTCGAGCTGGACCACCCCTTTCACCCTCATTAAACTCACTCCGTGTGGTGAAAGAACTGTCACGGCCAAGAGTAGGTCTCCTGCTCCCAGACCTGGCTGACAGAAAGACCTCCGCCAGACGAGCAGCATCCTCTGCAGTCTTTGGGTCCCGCTCTTGTATCCAGATTCCCATTTCCGGGTTCACCATCTGCAGAAACTGCTCCAAAATTAATAGTTCAGAAATGTCTTTTACCGTTAAGGTCTTTGGTTTAACCCATTTACAAAACAGGTCTTTCAAACGTACATATAATTCACGAGGGGTTTCGTCCTGATAAATGTCCAGGGACCGAAACCTCCTCCTATATGTGTCAGATGTTATTTCATATTTGTTTAAAATAGCTTCTTTCAATTTCCCGTAATTGTCCATGTCTGTAATGTCCATCAGAACATATGCGCGCCGCGCTTTACCTGTAAGCAGAGGAGCTAGATGGATAGCCCACTCTTCACGCCAGCGGCAGACTGTAGCGATCCTCTCGAACGTCGCCAGGTAGTGCTCGATGTCATCCTCGGGAGAGAGAGGATTCAACCTGGGCTCGTGGTGCGTTCACGTCCTCCTTGGCTGCACCTGCAGTGGCAAGTCATCCTCCTGCGGGCCGACCCGACTGGCCGTCACCCTGGGGTCCTCCCCCGAAGCGCCGTCGTCACCACTACGTTCAGCCCGGCTCCCATACTCCTCTCTCAACTCCGCAACCTGCGACTCCATCCGACGAATTTGATTCTCCACAGTCTGCCACTTTCGCTCCTGAAGAGCGGCTTCTTCCTCTCTCTGACGGTCCCTGACAGTCAGCGAAGGCACCAAAGATTTCACCAAGCATGTTAGCTTGTCAAGCTCACCGGCTCCTCGGCTGCCATACCTGCGTCCAGGTCAGACTGCTCCTCTTGTCTCGTTATTTTTCTTCTGGCCATCAGTCCTTCCATCCCGTGGTCTTTCACCACTTCCACCAAACACTACGACGTCCTGGGAACGGACCACCACTGCCACCAAATGTAACAATGTGGCACCGTCTGGCCAAATCTTCAATTTTCCATTTTTATTTCCATAAACTTACATGTAAATAATTCCAAGACATCCGACACGATTCTTAGCAACAATCCACAATCGATCATCGAATCCAACATCACTATCAATCATCACACCTGTTTTATACTAACTGAGATAATTGACATTTATTAGAACATACCACGTCTCAGGTAAAACAATAACATTTTCATTTTCACACATACCCACTAACATCTAAAAAGTCCATACATACTTCCCCAACTATATACAGTGTAAATATAAATAACAGAATAAATAACAGTATAAATAATTCAATACATAATTCAAACCCCTATTTACAAATGCTAAACCACCCCTCTAACTTACCATACATGCTTCCTTCCTGCTGGTGTCCTTTAAAAGGCCCTCAACCCCTAACTGAGTCTTTTGCCCGGACACCCTCAGTGAGCATGTTGGCAAAGGTATGTGAATTAAATCATTATCAATTATTTTACCCAAATACTTAACCAAACAATTATCTCACAAGGCATTCAATTAGTCAAAGACAGATCCTAAAAATAATGTGTGTACTTTAACAAATAATCATAACATTTACAATATTACAAATACAACACAATCACATATACAATAAGTCATAACAGTGGTGACACTCCATCGTCATAACCTGAGATTGGACAACCTTGCCTTATTCCCCGACGTACAGGGATTGGCCAACTCAGCCCTGCCCCCATCTTTACCAAACACTCAGCTCCAGTATATAGCAGATTGACCCACCTCAAAAACATATTGCCAAAACCAAACCCCTTCAGTGTGGAAAACAAATAAGAATGGTCAACCCTATCAAAAGCCTTTTCTTGGTCCAAAGATACAATACCACACTCTAAATCATAACATTTACTGAGATGAAGAACGTCACGTACGAGAAAAATATTGTCCATAATGGTTCGGTCAGAAATACAATATGTTTGATCTCTGTCTATGATGAAACCCAATACATTTTTCAGTCTATTTGACAGGGCTTTAGAAAGCACCTTGTGTACTGATAGGTGTTACCACAAGGTGGCAGTATGATCACATGAGATAGCAGGTAGATTCAGGAAGTGGTAAAACGTGAGCTGGAAGTGATAATAAAAGAGGCAGCACGTCTTGCTGGCATGGTGATTAAGACTAAGTGTCTTTGTTATAAGTAAATAACAAACATTACATGGTACCAGGATGGGTAAACTTTGTCAGGAGTGACACAAAATAATGATGGATGCATTGAAACCGCCAGGGACGTTGAAACTGACTGGAAACGTGGATGCAAATTGGAAGGCTTTCAAGCAGCAATTTCTGCTGTTGTGGAGTGTGTGAAATCACGGGCAGATTCATTTCAAATGATTTATTGCACACTCACATCTCACGAGCACAGAACAGAATGAACTTTTTATCAGAGACTCTCCTCTTAAGTTTCATGGCTTACATCACACACAACAGGACATTTGCATCACACTGCATTCAACCCCCTACATCCTTTACTCCTTCCTGCTATCTCACCAGGAGCCTCCAGCTCTTTGATCTCCCATGCTTATTTACTGTCTCTTGTCTGAGATGCTAGATATCTGGCTCTCCCAAGGTGCTACAAATACCGCCCCCCCAGCATCTTAGATAGGACAATAGAATAACAGTCCACATGCTGTGATAGAACAAAAGAACATCAGTCCACATGCTGTTTGGGCTTCCGTCTCCTCCCGTATCTGCTGTAACTGGGTTTTACCGCCTCCGTGGCGCTGTTGTGCCGGTGGGAGGTTGCTGGGGGGGGGGCACTTCGGTCTCTCCGTGTGGCTGCTCTGGCGAATCGTTTCCCTGGGGAGCTCTCCGTGGGGGTCTTCCACGCCGAGGGGCCCTAGCCAACAGCAGTTGCTCGTCCGCCACAATGAAAGCGGGTTTGAGTCTGTCTATGCCAATTTTTTCCCTCCTACCCCCCAAGTCTAGCAAAAAATGCTTATCCCCTGTTTCCAACACTCTGAACGGTCCATCATAGGGTGGGCGCAATGGAGGGCGGTGGGCATCGTGTCTGACAAACACGAACTCCGCTCTCTTCAAAGTTTTAGGCACAAAAACACGCAGAAAACTGTGGTGGGCAGGGCCCAGCAGCATGCCTGTGTTTGCGCTACGCTGTAAAAGCTGAGAAGAGGAGCTGCCCAGAGCGGGATTATCTGGTAGAAATTCCCTGGGCAGCCGTAGTGGCTGCGTAAAAACGAGCTCTGCCGGGGAAGCTTCTAGATTCTCTTTCGGCATGGAGCGCAACCCCAAAAAAACCCACGGCAGCCTGTCTACCCAATTTACATCTGTCAATGAAGCCCTGACTGCTGCTTTCAGTGATCTATGAAAACGCTCGCATAACCCATTGGCCTGTGGGTTGTACACAGTTGTGCGGTGAATCGTAACACCCAGGCTGTGGGCCATCACAGACCAGAGTTCGGAAACAAATTGAGGGCCCCTGTTGGACGTAATGTCCAACGGGAGTCCAAAATGTGCCACCCATGCTGTTAAAAAAGCGCGTGCTACGTCTGCGGACATGGTTGCTGCCAGCGGAACCGCTTCTGGCCAGCGCGTGGTGCAGTCCACCATTGTCAGGAGGTGCGTGCACCCCTGTGATGGCGGGAGGGGGCCCACAAGGTCCACGTGAACATGGTCGAACCTCTTAGCCGGAATATGAAACAGCTCCAAGGGAGCCTTCGTGTGTCTGTGTACCTTGGCTTGTTGGCACGCCACGCAGGCTGCAGCCCACTCTTTCACTTGTTTGCATAGGCTCGGCCACACAAACTTCTCTCCCACCATTTTGACCGACGGGCGCACTCCTGGGTGCGCCAGAGTGTGAACCGACTCAAACACGCGGCGGCGCCACGCGGCCGGGACCACGGGATGTGGGCAACCCGTGGAGACATCGCAGATTAGGGGGGCATGCCGTCTTGCAGCACCCTGCTCTCCAGCCTTAACCCTGTTGGTCCAGACCGGAGCTTGCACACGTCTGCATCGCTAATCTGCTCCGCGGCCATGGCTGCATAATCTATCCCCACTCAGACCGGGGCCACCATGGCGCGCGAGAGGCAGTTCACCACTACATTCAGTTTACCCGACACATGCTGAATATTGGTAGTAAACTCTGAGATCGCGGCCAGCTGTCTCTGCTGCCGGCCCGACCGTGGTTCTGAAACCTTGGCCATCGCGAATGTTAGCGGCTTGTGGTCCACGAACGCTGTGAAGCTGCGCCCTTCCAGCCAGAACTGGAAGTGGCGAATGGCCAGGTGGAGAGCCAGCAACTCTCTGTCGAACGCGCTGTATTTACGTTCACTGTCGCGCAAAGTTCTGCTGAAAAAGGCGAGCAGCTGCCAAGCCCCGGCGACGCGCTGCTCCATGACAGCCCCTATGGCCACGTCTGAAGCGTCAGTGGTAAGGGCTATGCGGCCGTCGGATCTGGATGTGCCAGCAGTGCGGCGTTTGCCAGGGCTGCTTTAACTTCCGAGAACGCCCGCTCTCGCTCCGGGGTCCATTCGACCCTATCCGCGGGTTTCTGTTTTTTGAGCGCAGCGTACAATGGTTGCATGAGTTGCGCCGCGTGGGGAAGGAAACGGTTGTAAAAGTTCACCATTCCCAAAAATTCTTGCAGCGCCCTGACCGTTTGAGGCCGGGGAAGATCCGTCACGGCGAGCACTTTGTTGGGCAGTGGCATTGCTCCTTCTGGAGAGACGCGGTGCCCAAAAAAATCAATCTCCGTTACGCCGTACTGGCATTTCGCCGGGTTGATTATTAACCCGTGCTCCTCCAACCTCCGGAAAACCGTCGTGAGGTGGGTTTCGTGTTCGTCTTTGGACGCGCTGGCTACCAGGATATTGTCCAGGTAGACGGACACTAATGGGAGATCGTGCAGCACTGTATCCATCATGTGCTGGAACGTCTGTGCCGCTCCTTTTAACCCGAATGGCATGCGCAGGAACTCGAATAGACCGAATGGCGCTATTACTGCTGTTTTGGGTACGTCCTTAGTGCGCACTGGGACTTGGTGGTAACCGCGGACCAGGTCTATTTTGGAAAAAATGCGTGCTCCGGCGAGGTGAACGGAAGAATCCTGTATGTGGGGAATCGGGTAGCGGTCGTGCGCCCTGGCGTTGTTCAAACTGCGGAAATCACCGCACGGTCGCCACAATCCCTCAGCCTTAGGGACCATGTGTATCGGGGATGCTCATGGGCTGTTCGAGCGCCTGATGATGCCCAACCTTTCCAGGTTGGCGAACTCCTCGCGCGCTATGGCCAGTTTAGCTGTGTCCAAGCGCCGAGGTCTTGCAAATGATAGATAATGGACCGGGGAAGAGGAGCTTCAGGGAGCTGGTCTGCCACAATTGCTCGGGCGTTGGACATATTCAGCGGAACTGCCCCTCCCCCCGTTCTCTGAAGCCATGTGCCACAAGTGCGACGCAGACAGCAACAACGGGCCCTGGCACAGTGGTTATCTGCACTAAGGGTCAGGAGGACGAGTCATGTGTACAGGTGACAATGCACGGCCTGGAGATTCGTGCTCTGTTGGACTCCGGTGCCTGCCGGAGTGTACAACCCCTCCACCACTACAATGCTATTCCTGCCCAAGCCAGACCCCCCCATACAGCCATCCATTGCCAGAACACTGCAGGGCGTCGGACCAGATAGTTTACCAGTTCTAGGGGAGGTTGACGTCCCACTGCACATTGGTAGCCGTGTCTGCAGTGTGAACTTTGTTGTGGCAGACATCACTGAGAACACTGAGGTCATCTTGGGACACCCTTTTCTGCTACAAGTATGAGCTTGTTTGGATTACGGCCGGGGAGAGATAACCCTCTTTGGCGAAAAGGTGCCCCGCTGCAATACAGACTCAGGGCCGGAGGTGCACCTTGTCAGGGTGGCTCGTCGCACCGTGCTGAGGCCAGGCTGCGAGTACATAGTGCCTGGCACTGTACGCCGCCAACCTGCTGTTGATGGAGACCTGCTGTTAAGCCCCACCAAATGCTTCGTCGAGAGACACCAAGTCCTAGTGGCGCGGGTTGTTGTGCGAACGCCACAGTCCACCGATATCCCCATCAGAGTTTTTAACCCTGGTGCAGCTCCTGTCACCTTGAAGAAGGGAGCGGTGGCGGGAGTGCTCCAGTCAGCAGTGGTGCTGGGAGAGGCGGAGCTTCAGTCTCGTGATGTCTCGACTGTCCCTGAGCGTGTTGACCAGGCCACTACACCTGTGCCCCCCCCACCTGCAGGCCTTGTATGCAGAGAGCTGCACCAACCTACCGAAGCACGACCATAGTAGGCTGGCTGGCCTATTGCAGTCCTACAGTGATGTGTTCGCCATGGGGCCCACCGACCTTGGCCGCACCAGCCTTGTGCAACACGACATTCTAACTACTCCTGGGACGCCTGTTAAACAGCCACCCCGCAGAATGGCTAAGGATAAGCAGATTGCAGCTGACCAGCAGGTGCGGCAGAGCCTGGAGATGGGCGTAGCTCAGCCCAGTAACAGCAGTTGGGCTGCACCAATTGTGATGGTGAGAAAAAAGGACCAGATCCCGCGCCTTTGTGTGGATTATCGCCCATTAAATGAACGAACTATTAAAGATGCCTATCCCCTGCCCCGTATTCAGGATACTTTGGACACTCTGTCTTCTTAGCGCCCTGGATTTGACATCTGGCTACTGGCAAGTGGAAATGACCCCAAGAGCCCGCAAGGCTGCTGCTTTCTGCACCCGGAGGGGCGTTTTGAGTGGAGTGTGATGCCTTTCGGACTCTGCAACGCACCTGCAATGTTCCAGCGGCTCATGGACCGTGTTCTAGTCAGTCTGCAGTGGGAGACATGCTTAGTGTATCTCGACGACATCATAGTCCTGGGGCGGGACACCACACAAATGTTGGAGCGGCTTGGCCAAGTGTTCACTAGGCTGCGTGAAGCCAACCTTAAACTGAAACCATCCAAGTGCTGTTTGTTCCGGGAGCAGGTCCCCTACCTGGGGCATATTGTCTCAGCCAAAGGTGTTGCTACCGACCCTGAGAAAATAAAAAAGGTGGTGGACTGGCCCATCCCCCGCAATGTCTCAGAGGTGTGCCAGTTTGTGGGCTTGGCGTCATATTATCGGCGGTTTGTTGAAGATTTTGCCTCAATCGCCAAACCACTTCATGAACTCACAAAGAAGTATACACGTTTTAATTGGACAGCTGACTGCCAGGAGGCATTTGAGGAACTGAAAGTCCGGTTGACGTCAGCACCTGTGCTCGCCTACCTTCTTGATGATGGTGACCTCTTCCTGGACACCGATGCTAGTGACTGGGGAATTGGAGCGGTCCTCTCCCAAATGCAAGGAGGTGAGGAGAGAGTGCTGGCATACGGGAGCAGGAGACTTTCCTCCACGGAGCAAAACTACTGTACCACTAGGCGAGAACTCCTAGCATTGGTGGAGTTCACCTCCCATTTTAGACAATACCTGCTCGGGAGGTCCTTCGTTGTCCAAATCGATCACAGCAGCCTGCGCTGGCTAACCAAGCTGAGACAGCCAGAGGGACAACTTACTCGCTGGTTGGAGAAACTAGCCGAATATGACTTCCAGGTGATCCACCGGGGGGGAAAGTTCCACCAAAACACCGACGCTTTGTCCAGGAGGCCGTGTAGAAGCTCCTGTCCCTGCACCGTACCAGAGCTGGACTCTAGCGGCAGCCTGCGTCAAAGCAAGGGGGTGCAGTGCAGCCTTGCCAACAGTTTCCTGGAAGATGCTCCGCTAGCAGCATCCCCTGAGCAAGCTGTAGTGGGGATAGTCAATGTTACCAACAATAGCGGTGACCATCCTCTCTCTCATCCAGATATCACCAGGGTGAGTGAACCATCTCAGACTGATCTGTTCAGCGGTTGGACCCAGGAGCAGTTAAAAGGAGCACAAATGACTGACATGGACATAGCACCTTTGTGCAGGTGGTTTGAGAAGGGGGAGGGATGGCCTGTGTGGGCTGATGTGGCATCATGCAGTCCCGCCACCAAAGCCTACTGGGCACAGTGGAAGCGACTCTATCAGAGGGATGGGGTTGTACTCAGCAAGTTTTACTGTACAGAGGGAAAGGTGTTTTACCCCCAGATTCTCCTGCCGAGCTTGTACCGCACATCTGTAATGGCACAGATGTATGAGGGGCCGGGGGGGGGGGGCATTTTGGTGCAGAGAAGACCCTTTCTCGCCTTAAGACCCGGTACTTTTGGTATGATATGAAAACTGATGTCACCCTTTGGTGCCGCACCTGCACCAGCTGCGCAGCCAAGGCTCGCCCCAAGAAAACTCCACAGGCGGCCATGGGCTCTGTAAAAGTAGGCAGCCCCATGGAACGGATTGCTGTTGATCTCATGGGTCCGTTAAATGAGACTGAGCGGCACAATCGCTATATAGTGGTTGTTCAGGACTATTTTAGCAAGTGGGTTGAAGCTTATGCTCCTGATGAGCAAGCGACGACAGTAGCTGAGAAGATTGCCTCGCAGTGGGTGTGTAGACACGGAGCGCCCCACTCCCTCCACAGTGGTCAGGGCACAAACTTTGAGTCAGCTGTGTTTCAGGGAATGTGTGCCCTACTGGGAATTGAAAAGACCCGTACCACCCCATTTCACCCCCAGTCCAACGGCCAGGTGGAGCGGTTTAATGCCACCCTGCAAAAGATCCTGGCTACAACTGCTGAGAGATGTCACTGGGATTGGGATGTGATGATTCCTTATGCACTGATGGCTTATAGGGCAACTAAGCACAGTTCCACAGGGTTGTCACCCAACATGATGCTTTATGGTCGAGAGATCACGGAACCAGTTGACTTGGTGGCTGGTATGCCCCCCGACTACACCCCTAGCAGCTCACTTCCATTATATGTGATGCAGCTCAGAGAACGACTGGAGCTTTCCCACCAGCTGGCACGGGAAACCTTAGGGAGAGCTGCTGAGCGTGCAAAATGGCAGTATGATAAAAACATTCACCAAATCCACTATAAGGTTGGAGATGCAGTATGACACTTGGTCAAGGGCACCAAGAGGGTGAAAAACAAGATACGGAAGTTTTTGCCCTCCTACAAGGGTCCCTATATCGTCGTGGGCCAGCTGGACGACATGGTTTACCGTATCCAGAAAAGCCAAAGAACTAAAGTCAAGGTGGTGCACCATGACAAACTCAAACCTTACTACTCCAGAACCCCTCTGGACAACAGCTGGGCATTCCAAGGCGCCAAAGAATGGTCAGCGGTGGAGGTTCCTCTGCCGGTGTGGGACGACAGTGCAGACAACGCAGACATCGGCCCTGTGGACCTGTGGGACAACTCACCAGAGATGGAGGCTGCTGCGGCAGGGGCCCTTCCGGACCCCCACTCTTCACAGACAATTTGATCAGACTGCGACCATCCTTCTGAGAGTTCTTCAAGTGGGGGACGTGACCGATGTCGTCTTCCTGTTGCCGCACCACTTCAGAGGCCACAGAGGACCCGTGGAGCTCCTGACAGGTTTGGTGACTGGGTTGCACACTGAACATTAAGAATTGAATAGACTTGCCTTAGTTATTTAGTGGTGAGATCATTGTTCCAGGTGAGGGCAAGAATGTGCCCTGATCTCATCGGGAGTAACGGTAGTCTACCTGGAACTCCCTAGTTTCAGTTAAAAAAAAAAGGGGAATTACGTTTCTAAGTGTTCACTTTGTAAGAAATAAGAGTTCTATTTTTGTAGTTGCACTCAGCAGCAGGCTGTTTGAGGGGCTGTACAGACTTTGGAGCACACTGAAGATGCTTTAACCACTATGTGTATGTGACAGTTGGCATTTGATATCTCAGTTGTTGTGGCTGCATCTTATGATATTAGCACTTTGCATGTAGAACCCTAGGGGTAAGCTGAAGTTTTTTTTTTTTTTTTTTTTTTTTTTTTTCCTTCTTGCCTTGAGAGAGAGCAGTCGCATTTTTCTTCCCTCCTCCCCTGCCTTCCTGATCTATTCCCAGCTTTTGCAATGTTGCATTTTTGTCTGTGTTTAGTCGCTCTTCTTCTGCTGAATCTTAATCTAAACGGAAATTATGGATTTGGAAGCGGCTTAAATGTGCTATTGTCACTATTTTCAACAAGAATTGGGCCAAGGGGGAGCCCAAGAATTGGAACCTACGAGAGACTCATGGACATTGGAATCCATGCGTCTATGGCAATATTATTGGCTATGATCTCAGGACTTCTATTTTTGGCTGTGGAGTTCCCTGATGCATCAGAAATTGAAGGAAGGTGAGAGAGCGGATCAAGCGGACCCAGCCAGCTCCGTCATCAAATTCGACCAGTTGGGGAGGGCATGAGTAGCGGCAAACGGTGAACTGAATGACAGTGATTCAGTGAAGGAATACATCTGAAAGCCCTGTGCTCTCTATGGAAAAACAGTTTAAGCCTGCATATATAATGGAAGCACGGTGAGGACAAAATTCTACTCTCTGAGTGCACTGTGCTGATTTGATTTGATTTGACCTTGTTTGCCCCGTGTTTACATTCCTCCTGACTGAGATTAGCGGAAGAACCGGCTCTTATGTCTACCCATACAATCAACAATCAGTTGTTGTCGTCAGCGGATTGGACTCTCAAGGACAATGCCCATGTGCCTTCTGCAAGCAAGAGAGAAAGAGAGATAGACTCTGAACTCTGGACTTGTTTATAAGTCACATGATTATAACATCTATCCACTGCCAGGAGGCGCCCTCTGCTGCTCACTAACAACTGTTACATTTACACTACACAATGACATGCAAATATACACACACTGCTCTCCCTCCCTCTGCTGTGTGATTGTCCACTACTGCTAAATATGCATTGAGGGTTTTTTTGCCTGCAATCAAAATTTCGCTTACTCATTAAGCGTCAATTTGATAAAACATGTTTTTTTCTCTCGCCTATTGTGTCATATCATTTCTTTTCTTTTTTCTTTTCTTCTTTATGACTGGCGCCTAGCGGCTGCCCCGGCCTTGGATGCGCTCTGCAGAGCGTGCCCAAATGCCAAGTCACGTTTCGTTACCTTGTATTCATACATGTGTAATGACAATAAAGTTGAATCTCATCTCATCTCATCTCAAGTCTTTGGTTTAAGATGCTTATAGATGTCTAAGTTTGTTTCTCCTCCTACGAACTCTTGTGCACAGAACGAAGGTTTTATCACACATATTTTGGTGTCACCGCAATGTGAATGAATGATTTTTGTGTTACATTAGTGTGAGGACATGCAGTAGGCATTAACGGACATTCTTTGGACATTTCTTTCCCTTTTGCCTTCAGTCACCTTTTACCGGTGGAGGACTCATTTGTGGACTGTTGGAGATGCTCAGTTGTATGATGTCTGTATTTCTCTCACCATGATATGTAATGACGTGTGCTGGAGTGATGTCAAAGATTGATCATCATCCAGAGTGGGGGTAGTGTTGCAGGCCAAGCCTGCTCTCCTTTAACCTGGACAGGTTGCAGTGTGTATGTGTGTGTGAGTGTGTGTATGTGTGGAGGAGAAGTGACGTAAGGGGGCCCATGGCGGCGTTGTTGTGGCTGAGACGGGAGTAGCGATGGAGGTATAACGAGCTGTACGTAGTGATATGAAGAGTGTAAGAAAGTCAGTGTGCTCCGGACGAGCAGTAACTGTGGACAGTTGCTGCAGTTCTAAATAAAGTGCCTCGTTCTTCCCACTTGAAAAGTCTGTTGGATTGTGTATTGGCTGTTACCACTAACGAGCCGCGCTAGGATAAACGGGCTAGCGCTACCCGGGGCTGCTCAACTACGGTTCGGCGGCCGGCAGAATAGCGGGTTGGTAATACCAGTGAGCTAGCACGCCAACTTGTAATGACTTTTGATGAGCCTGCTTTGGGAGCAGTGAGCCAAGGTGAAGAGAAAGTCCATGCTTTGTCCATGAAAGGGAAACAGCGGGGAAGAATTAAAAGCAATGAAAAAGAGGTCTATTCCTGTAAGAGATGCGGTGAAAAACACACACAGAGACAATGTCCTGCTTATGGAAAAACATGCACAAAGTGCAAAGGAAAAAACCATTATGCAAAAATGTGTCGCACTAGAGACATTAAAAAAGGACAAGTGCACACAGTGGCAGAAATGGATGACAGTGATGACCTAAGTGAAACATTTTTCATCGAGATGGTGTCATGCAGTAACAATTCAATTCAATTCAATTCAACTTTATTTATATAGCGCCATTTCACAACAACAGTCATCTCATAGCACTATCAACTGTAGGGAGGACCCCCACAGTTGCAGAAAGACCCCAGCAATCAGGCGATCCCCTGTGAGCAAGCACTTGGCGACGGTGGAGAGGAAAAACTCCCTTTTAACAGGAAGAAACCTCCAGCAGAACCAGGCTCAGGGAGGGGCAGTCATCTGCTGCGACTGGCTGGGGGGTGAGGGGATAGAGAAGAAGAAAAGAACAGACATGTAGAGAGCAAACAGCACGATGGGGACTCAATCTATGGGAGAGAACAAACAAATGTTAATGACCAGCAAAAAAAAAATATTTCATAGAGAGTGAGGAAAGGAGTGAGGCCCAGTGCATTACTGGAGGTCCCCCGGCTGACTAAACCTATTAGCAGCATAACTAAGGGAGGGTTCAGAAAACACATGATCCCTCCCTAATTGTAGGCTATATCAAAAAGGTAGGTTTTAGCCCTATTCTTAAAAACAGAGATCGAGTCTGACTCCCGAATCCAGATTGGCAGCTGATTCCACAGGAGAGGAGCTTGATAACTGAAGGCTCTGCCTCCCATTGTACTTTTGGAGATTCTAGGTATTACAAGTAAACCTGCATTTTGGGAGCGTAGTGCTCTGTTAGGATGATACGGTAGTATCAGATCTTTTAAATAAAAAGGAGCCTGATTGTTTAGAGCTTTGTAAGTAAGAAGAAGGATTTTAAACTTAATTCTAAACTCTATGGGAAGCCAATGAAGGGAGGCCAGAACCGGAGAGATATGATCTCTCTTTCTAGTACCTGTTAAAACTCTTGCTGCAGCATTTTGGATCAGCTGAAGACTTTTTAAAGATGTTTTAGGACAACCTGATAATAAAGAATTACAATAATCTAATCTTGAGCTAATAAAAGCGTGGATCAGCTTCTCAGCATCACTCTGAGACAAGATGCTCCTAATCTTGGCAATATTACGCAAATGATAGAAGGCAGTCTTAGAAACAAATTTAATATGTGAATTGAAGGACAAATCCTGATCAAAAATAACTCCAAGGTTCCTCACAGAGCTATTAAGAGAAAGAGTAACTGCATCCAAACTGAAAGTTTGATTTGGAAAGGAATTTCTAAGGTTTTTTGGACCAACAAGAATGACTTCAGTCTTATCTGAATTTAATAGCAGGAAATTACAAGTCATCCAAACTTTGATTTCCTTAAGACAGGCTTCTAACTTGGCTAATTGATTAGTATCATCTGGCTTCATTGACAGGTATAATTGTGTGTCATCTGCATAACAGTGAAAATGTATACAGTGCTTTCTAATAATGTTGCCTAACGGAAGCATATATAAACTAAAAAGAGTAGGGCCAAGCACAGATCCCTGTGGAACTCCATGACTAAGCTTTGAGCTGAGAGAAAACTCATCATTTACATGAACAAACTGGAACCTATCAGATAAATAAGATCTAAACCACTGCAAGGAAGTTCCATTAAGTCCAACATAGTGTTCTAATCTATCAAGTAGAATATTATGATCAATAGTATCAAAAGCTGCACTAAGATCTAAAAGGACAAGTACAGAAACTAGTCCATTATCAGATGCAATGAGGAGGTCGTTAGTGACCTTCACCAAGGCTGTTTCAGTGCTATGATGGATTCTAAACCCAGATTGAAACTCCTCAAATAAACCATTTCCCTGCAGGTGGTCAAATAATTGCATAGCAACAACTCTTTCTAAGATTTTTGAAATGAAAGGGAGATTAGAGATTGGTCTATAGTTAGCTAAAGCTCCTGGATCTAGCGTTGGCTTTTTGAGTAAGGGTTTAATTACAGCCGTTTTAAAAGCCTGCGGTACATGGCCTAAAGTTAATGAAGAATTGATTATATGAAGAATAAAGCTACCAATAAGTGGGAAGACTTCTTTAAATAACCTGGTAGGAATAGGGTCTAAAAGACAAGTTGAAGGTTTGGATGAGGAAACTATTTTGTCTAACTCACAAAGGTCGATTGGAGTAAACTCATCAAGACAGACATCAATAGAAGGAGTTGTAGTAGTTACAGTATTTAAGTTAACTGTGGGAAGAATCTGATTGATTTTATCTCTGATGGATGAAATTTTATTATTGAAAAAGTTCATAAAGTCCTGACTAGTAAGCTCTAAGGGGATGCTAGGATTGACAGAGTCCTGACTCTTTGTCAACCTGGCTACAGTACTGAAAAGAAACCTGGGATTATTCTTGTTCTCTTCTATTAATGCAGAGTAATAACTCGTTCTAGCTTTTCTAAGAGATTTTTTATAAATTAAAAGATGATTTCTCCAAGCTAAATAGATTTCATCTAAATTAGTAGAGCGCCATTTTCTTTCTAATTGACGAGTCTTCTGTTTTAAGCTACGAGTTTCTGTGTTGAACCAAGGAGTTAAAAATCTCTGATTAGACTTTTTCTTTTTTAAGGGGGCCACCAAGTCTAGAGCCTGACGTAGAGAAGCTGA
Organism: Pholidichthys leucotaenia; assembly: GCA_020510985.1. Classification (NCBI taxonomy): domain Eukaryota; kingdom Metazoa; phylum Chordata; class Actinopteri; order Cichliformes; family Pholidichthyidae; genus Pholidichthys; species Pholidichthys leucotaenia. Next base: position 491,969,204 of record CM035838.1, read on the forward strand.
AACACTATCCACCATGTTATCAATTACAGAAGGAGCAAGCTGTCTATAGCTTATTTCCGTTGTGTTGACACATGGCATAGAGGAAACAATCTGCATAAATTTGGAAACAGCATCATCTGAGAGGCATCTACTGTGATAATATTTTTCTTTAGGAGCCAAATAGTCAGAAATAGTAAAATCAAAGGTTAACAGACAATGGTCTGACAGTACAGGGTTATGAGGAGACACTACAAGATTTTCTATTTCTATGCCATATGTCAGAACAAGGTCCAATGTATGGTGGAGGTAATGAGTAGAATTTCCTACTTTCTGAGAAAACCCAATCGAGTCTAATATTGAATTAAAAGCCACATTAAGGCAGTCACTATCTACATCCACATGTATATTAAAGTCCCCTACTATAATTATTCTATCAGATTTCAGCACTAAATCAGCTAAGAAATCAGGAAATTCGGATAAAAATTCTGAATAGGTTGATGGGGGACGATAAACTATGGCAAATAAAATTGGGTTTAACCTGGAATTGCTAAAGTGCCCAATACTGAGGACCAGGCCCTCAAAGGAATTATAACATGTTTTTTGCTTTACATTAACTAGTAATTTGGAATGGTAAATTGCTGCTACTCCTCCTCCACGACCAGAACTTCTGGGATTTTGACAGTTTAAATAACCAGAGGGAGTTGATTCATTTAAACCAACATAATCCTCTTGTCCTAACCAAGTCTCTGTAAGGGAAATTAAATCAATCTGATGATCAATTAACAGATCATGGACTAACAGAGACTTGGGAGTTAGAGACCTAATATTTAATAAACCACATTTAATTTTTAAATTATGAGGAGGAACAGAGGCCAAATCATTCAATTTAGAGGCTTTATGTTTAATTTGAGTTTTACCAATATTTTGCTTTATCACTTTGGGATGCTTATACATTATATTTTTATTTACTTTGGAGGGAGCAGACAACGATTCTCTGATGGGGAAGACAGGGGCTAAGCTGAGGGGTGGCGGATGAAGAGGAGCTGCAGAGAGGCGTGTAAGACTGCGACTCTGCTTCCTGGTCCCAACTCTGAGTAGTCAGGGTTTTGGAAATTTGGATAAAAAAGATGCCAGATTGTTAGATAAATGAGAAGCACCATCCAAAGTGGGATGAATGCTGTCTCGTCTCATAAGACCAGGTTTTCCCCAAAAAGAGCTCCAATTGTCAATGTAGCCCACGTCATTTGCAATGATGACAGAGCACAATGATGACAGAGCACAGCCCACGCAGACTGGAGGCACAGGTCAGACAGTGAGTGCAGTCAAAAGTGATAAGTGGATTGCACCATTGTGGGTAAATGGGACAATTGTGTCATTCAGGATTGACACAGCAGCTAAAGCAAACCTAATAAATGAGAATGATGTCAATGCGCTAAAAATAAAGCCTAAAATAGCCTAACCCTAACCCTAACCTATACCCTATACCTATACCTATACCCTAACCCTAAAATAATCACCAGCAAGACCACAACACTGACTGCATACAATGGTCAGCCAATTGAGACGTTAGGAGGATGTAAACTTACTGTGAAAGTGAAAGGCAAGCAGCACAGCCTGTTGTTTGTCATTGTACCTAATGGGCATGAATCACTCCTAGGGCACAAAGCATCAGAGGACCTAGGTTTGGTTAAGAGGATCTACCAGATAAACAGTGAAAACATAAAGATGGACAATCATAGCCAAGAAATACAACACTTGCAATGTGAAGGAGCTGCACACATTGTAAAACAGTTCCCCTCTGTCTTCAAAGGACATGGAACATTAAAATACACCTACAAGATTCAGCTCAAGAGTGATGCCAAGCCTGTAGTGCACGCCCCATGGAGAGTGCCAGCAGCACTTAGAGCTGGCTTGAAAAAAGAGCTCGACAGAATGACCCAACTGGGTGTTATTGAGCGAGTGGAGGAGCCCACTGATTGGGTGAATTCCATCACATGTACCAAGAAACAGAATGGAGAGTTACGAGTTTGCCTTGATCCTAAGGATTTGAATGAGAATATTAAAAGAGAACACTACCCAATCCCAACACGAGATGAGATAACCAATGAAATGGCAGGTGATAAATATTTTAGCAAGCTGGATGCCTCGCAGGGATTTTGGCAGCTGAAGCTGGATCCAGAAAGTAGCAAATACTGCACCTTCAACACACCATTTGGGCGGTACTGTTTTCTGAGGCTTCCGTTTGGTATTATCTTAGCTCCAGAGATTTTCCACAGGGCGATGGAGGCCATAATTGAGGGTCTAGAGGGCACAAGAGTATACATTGATGATTTGGTGGTCTGGTGAACGACACACCAGCAACATGATGAAAGACTAAAAAAACTCCTTAACAGGATTCAGGACAGTGGACTAATACTGAACAGGAAAAAATGTCAGTTTGGTGTCACAGAAATTACCTTTCTGGGAGACAAACTTTCAGGGGAAGGGGTTGAGCCTGATCAGTCAAAAGTGCAGGCTATACTGGACATGCCTACTCCCACTGACAAAAAAGGAGTCCAAATTGTAAAAAGACTTTTGAAAAAAAGCAAGAGATAGCAATACTGACCCATATCTTGCTTTGCTAAGTTACAGGTCAGCAGCACTAGAGTGTGGAGCATCACCAGCAGAGCTGCTAATGCGTCGTAGGCTGCGCACCACTTCACCTCACATTATCACAGAGAAAGACAAGGACAACAACAGAGAACTGACTAACAAGAGAAAGAAACTGAAACTCAAACAGAAAATGAACTATGACAGATCAGCAAGGAGACTGGAACCTCTTTGTGAAAGAGGCATTGTGAGAATTGAGGATCCTAATACTTGGACCAGAAAGGCAACAGTTCTCAGTGAGGTGGGTCCCAGATCCTATACGGTGAGAGCAGAGGATGGACAAGTGTTCAGAAGAAACAGGAAGAGTCTTTTGAAGATTCTGGAGGACACTGAAGGGCAACCTCAGGAAACTGAGTCTGGAAAGGATGTGAATGTGACACTAGATTTGCAGCACACTGAGCCTCCTTCATCTTCCCCAGATGTTTTCACTCCAGCTCTGAGACGATCCACCAGAAACAGGAAGCCACCTCAGAGACTCATAGAACAGTGAACTGTTGAAGTTGTTTAAAAAAAAAGTTGGCAGTTACATGTTATTTGTTACAAATGGAATAGTTGTGGCTTTCTTTTTTTGTTTGGTTATCAGTATGCATTGTATTTGTGAAAAAAAAATGAAAAGTTTTCTGTGTACTGCATTAAGACATGAATGTTTGTAAGAAGGTTTATTCAGTTGCAGTCTTGAAATGCTGTATATGTGTTAGTTACCAAGTTATACTAACCTGCTTAGGAAAGGGGATGTACTGATAGGTGTTACCACAAGGTGGCAGTATGATCACATGAGATAGCAGGTAGATTCAGGAAGTGGTAAAACATGTGAACCGGAAGGGATAATAAAAAGGCAGCACGTCTTGCTGGCATGGTGATTAAGACTAAGTGTCTTTGTTATAAGTAAATAACAAACATTACACCTTGTAGTCCGTGCAAAGAGGAGCCACAGGCCTCCAGTTTTTAAGCAAGGCCAAGTCCCCTTCCTTAGGCAGAGAGATAGTACTGCACGCCGGTAGGAGACAGGTAAAGTTCCATTTCTGTAACAGGCAATTAGAACGTCATAAAAGTCTGATCCAAAAATATCCCAAAAATGCTTAAAAAAGTCAGAAGAAAGACCGTCAAGTCCAGGTGCACGTCCCAGAGACATTTGAGTAACTGCTACAGTTAACTCTTCCAAAGTCAGTTCACAGTCCAGAGCAGCCCTGTCCTCTGGGCTGAGCTTGGGAAGACCTTCAAGGAGTTGGTTTTCAGATTCTATGCAACATGGTTCTGCACCAAACAGGGCCCCGTAAAAATCTGCTGCATGGCACCTCATCTCAGATGGATTTGTAGTCATTTGACCATGTGGGAGTTTTAAGCAAGTCATCAACTTCTTTTTTGCAGCAGACTTCTCCAGATTGAAGAAAAAAGATGTTGGGGCATCCATGTCCTGCAGGCGAGTAAACCGTGACCTAACAAGTGCCCCCTTCACTCTTTCCTGCAGGAAAGAGCTCAGGGCTGATCTCTTCTCCTGCAACAAAGGACCCGAGGTAGAATCCTGCTCCCTAACCAAACTCTCCTCCAGCCTCTTGACAGTGTCCTCAAGTTCACCAACTTTGTTTTTGATGATGGCAGTCGAGTTTGCAGTATACTGTTGACAAAAAATGCGAATTTGCACCTTGCCAACCTCCCACCACTGTTCCAGTGAACTAAAACGAGGCTTTGTAGCCCTCCAGTGTTCCCAGAAACACACAAAATATTGACAAAAGGTGGTGTCCTGAAGGAGCTTGTTATTGAAGTGCCAATAAGATTTAGTTCTTTCCCCTGGTGAGCTAATTAACACCACAGAGGCTAAATGATGATCTGTAAAACCGACGGGACTTATGTTACTGTGGAGGATTCCCTGGGCAAAGGTTCGAGAAACATATATTCTGTCTAATCTAGCAGCACTGACCATACCATCTGTGACTCTGACACAGGTATACTGTCTAGTGTTTGCATGTTTAACTCTCCATGTATCCAAGAGGTCGAACTGTACAGTGATATTTTTTAAAACGTGAGAAGACTGAAGATGAGGTTCTGCATTAGTGCGATCCAGAGTGAAGTCCAAGGTACAGTTGAAATCACCAGCAACAATAAGTTGGTCTTGATGATAGCCCTGCAATTAATTTGTTAGTGTATTCAAAAAGGCAACCCTTTCAGAACTGTGATTTGGAGCATAAACGTTGATCAAACAAAACACGGAATTCCCGATTTCAGCCCTAACAAAGAGCAGCCTGCCCTTCACTACCTCCACCACAGATAAAACTGTTGCATTCACAGATTCCCCAAACAAAATGGCTACTCCTGCACTAAAATTTGAACCATGACTGAGTGAAAAAAGGACCCTTCCACCACAAGCCCCAGTCCACTTCATCTGCTGAAGTGGTATGAGTTTCTTGCAAAAACAAAATGTCAAGATTTTTTTTGTCTGAACAGGTCACTAATTAATCACCTCTTATGATCGGCCCTCCCACCATTGATGTTTAAGGATCCTAATTTTATGTTTTGTATAGAGAGATAGATATTAGGAATACCATGCTGTGCCCATGTAAGTTATTCCATCTGTCGGGCGCGCTTGACATTTTGTCCTCCTGTTGATTTACGCAGGGCTGTTAGGTGCTTTTTAAGGCGAAAATGTTTTCTTTCATCCAGGAGGTCAAGACCAACCTGCCTTTTTAGCACATTAACAGACCTAATAAATTTATCAGCGTCACTGAAGTAGTCAGTGACTTTAGCGGCTCTGTTATAGGTTTCATCCAGAAAAAACATTTATTTCTTCCATTGAATACAAACTTGTGTTTCTACTGCAAGCTGCTCCAATAGACACAGTGTCAGAATCAGAATCCATTTCCTCGTCAGCACAACGTGGCTGACAGTTGGATTCAGCTGTCCCAGCTGATTCATCATGAGCTACATTTTCCTGAACGCCACCTCCAACAGCTGACTGGCATTGTTCCGGTGGCTGCTCTGAAACGGTAGCAGCCACCGGAATCACAGCCGCTGATGTCACAAGCTCTTTCTCACAGCTAGATTGTGACGTACCATCAGTGACAGTTTGGGCGTCATCGCTAGCGACGCTCCCAACCGTAAGCTGGGCTGCTGGCGCCACAGCCGGGCTGTCCGCAGACACAGCAGCAGGTTCCGGAGCAGGATCGGCAGAAGGCCCCGCAACAGCAGCAGATTCCGGAGCAGGATCGGCGGAAGGCCCCTCAACGGCATCCGCAGTAGCGGCGTGAGTGGAGGTCGCACTGCCGGCGTCAGCTACAGCGCCATCAGAGCCTCCCGCCCGCTGCTTGTTTGGACAAGCGAACCGTTTATGGCCCACGTCTCCACAGTCAAAACACTTCATCTGTCCTGAGCTCGCATACACCATGTAGGAGCCGTCCCCATGTTTGACCCGGAAGGACACTTCTAGTGTTTGGATGGGCGAGTCCAAAAACATGAACACCTGTCACCTGAGTGATTTTACATGTTTCAAGTTGGCATCCCTGCATCCCAAACCCACAGTACTAAACGGGCCCGCAAACTTCTTAAACCTGCGGAGCTCCGTCTCCAACTGCTCGTCAGTGATGAAAGGAGGAACACCTGAGACGGTGATACACGTTGATGGGACAGATAAGGGGGATACCTGTACATACGTATCCCCGATAACAACACCGCTTCCAACCAGACTGTGGATACACTCCTCACCAGCCAGAAACACAACTACAGCTTTATTCATTCGGGATGCAAAGCAGATTGCATCATATCCCACCTTCTCAGCCACCGCAAGAAGGACCTCCTCCACAGTAACGCTGCTATCCAGGGGAACGATCCTCACTCCCTCCCGGACAGACGAAGGTGGCATCGCAAAGGTCGCCATCCTCCAGCCAAAAAAACAAAAACTGAACATGCGGCCAGTAAAAAAACAGAAAAAGAGTCCAAACAAAACATGGAGTTCCCTATTTCGGCCCTCCTCCCTCGGCACCCGGACCTGCCTGTTGCCGAGGGGGGACAGGGCCTGGTGGACATACAGTCCAAGATCGCCAGTTTTAGGCTTCGGACTGCACAACGGCTCCTTTACAGATGTGGCCCCTGCTGGATGGACACTGCAAAACTGCTCCTGAGGAGAGTTGGCCGCTTCGGCTATGAAAAGCAGCTTTTCCTCGTGAAGTCCGGGGTGGAAGACCTTACTGGACTTTCTGCTTTTTACACATCTGTCTTACATGCATGGCAAGTCTTCACCGCAGCCCGCATTCCAGAGGAGACGCCAGGCATGTGGCTGTTCGAGGAACCACTGTTTTTCAATCAATTCATGGACACTCAAGTGCTGCAATCTGTTAGTCTGCGAACTTGTTTAAGAGAGGCAGGCTGTACCAAGCTTGGTCATCTGATGAAGATGTCAACCACGTCGATAGAAACGCTGGGGCGGAGTGTCAACATTACATCTGTCAGACTGGTGCATAGGGTGGTGAAGGAAGTCCAATAGATGGACTGTAGGGAATATTTTGTGTTCTGTGGGAGAGGGGGATGAGTTATGTTTGCACTTTTGAAATGTGAGACACGGTGGAATGGCATTGGTGCTCTTACATTTTTGAATTGTGCAATAAAGGCATTTTTTTAAAACTCAAAAACTCTCTTCTCTTCTCTTCTCTTCTCTTCTCTTCTCTTCTCTTCTCTTCTCTTCTCTTCTCTTCTCTTCTTGAGAATGAGTGGAAGAGGAAAGGGTGGCAAAGGACTCAGTAAAGGAGGCGCTAAGCGTCACCGTAAAGTCCTCCGTGATAACATCCAGGGAATCACCAAGCCAGCTATCCACCGTCTGGCTCGCCGCGGCGGTGTGAAGCGTATCTCCGGCCTGATCTACGAGGAGACCCGCGGTTTGCTGAAGGTGTTCCTGGAGAACGTGATCCGGGACGCCGTCACCTACACCGAGCACGCCAAGAGGAAGACGGTCACCGCCATGGACGTGGTGTACGCGCTGAAGAGATAGGGAAGAACCCTGTACGGCTTCGGAGGTTAAACTGATCCTGATACCAGACTTCTCTTCTCTTCTCTTCTCTTCTCTTCTCTTCTCTTCTCTTCTCTTGTTGGTGTGCTTACATTTTTTTGAAGTGTGCAATAAAAGCTTTTTTAAAAGTCAAAGTCTCTTCTCTTCTCTTCTCTTCTGATGGTGCGTCACAATCATCTCACTGTGTGACGTCAACAGCTGTGCCACAGGCGGCTGCTACCGCTTCGGACGAGGGGATGGAGCAACGACCTGATGGTGCGTCACAACCATCCCGCTGTGTGACGTCAGCAGCTGTGCCTCCGCCAGCTGCTGCCGCTTCGGAGGAGGGGACGGAGCACCGACCTGATGGTGCGTCACAATCATCTCACTGTGTGACGTCAACAGCTGTGCCGCCGGCAGCTGCTGCCACTTCGGAGTAGGGGACGGAGCACCGACCTGATGGTGCATCAGAATCTTGCTGTGTGACATCAGTGGCTGTGCTTCCGGAGGCTGCTACCGTTACACGGCGGGGGATGGATCAGCGACAGTCACCTGCTGAGGGTGGCGTCCAGGAAAATGTGGCCCATGATAAATCCACTGGCCCGGGAGAACCAAGCAGTCAGCTGAGTGGTGCTGCTGAGGAAATGGAATCTGAGAACGGCACTGTGTCTAATGCTGAGTCTATTGAGGCAAAACGCAATACAAACACGAGTTTGTATTCACTGGAAGAAATAAATGCATTCCTGGACGCAACGCTCGAGATTAGATTATTGTAATTCTTTATTATCAGGCTGTCCTAAAACGTCTTTAAAAAGTCTTCAGCTGATCCAAAATGCTGCAGCAAGAGTTTTAACAGGTACTAGAAAGAGAGATCATATCTCTCCGGTTCTGGCCTCCCTTCATTGACTTCCCATAGAGTTTAGAATTAAGTTTAAAATCCTTCTTCTTACTTACAAAGCTCTAAACAATCAGGCTCCTTTTTATTTAAAAGATCTGATACTACCGTATTATCCTAACAGAGCACTACGCTCCCAAAATGCAGGATTACTTGTAATACCTAGAATCTCCAAAAGTACAATGGGAGGCAGAGCCTTCAGTTATCAAGCTCCTCTCCTGTGGAATCAGCTGCCAATCTGGATTCGGGAGTCAGACTCGATCTCTGTTTTTAAGAATAGGGCTAAAACCTACCTTTTTGATATAGTCTACAATTAGGGAGGGATCATGTGTTTCTGAACCCTCCCTTAGTTATGCTGCTAATAGGTTTAGTCAGCCGGGGGACCTCCAGTAATGCACTGGGCCTCACTCCTTTCCTCACTCTCTATGAAATTTTTTTTTTTTTGCTGGTCATTAACATCTGTTTGTTCTCTCCCATAGATTGAGTCCCCATCGTGCTGTTTGCTCTCTACATGTCTGTTCTTTTCTTCTTCTCTATCCCCTCACCCCCCAGCCAGTCGCAGCAGATGACTGCCCCTCCCTGAGCCTGGTTCTGCTGGAGGTTTCTTCCTGTTAAAAGGGAGTTTTTTCTCTCCACCGTCACCAAGTGCTTGCTCACAGGGGATCGCCTGATTGCTGGGGTCTTTCTGCAACTGTGGGGGTTCCCCCCTACAGTTGATAGTGCTATGAGATGACTGTTGTTGTGAAATGGCGCTATATAAATAAAGTTGAATTGAATTGAATTGAATTGAACCTATAACAAAGCCATTAGGGTCGCCGACTACTTCAGTGACACTGATAAATTCATTGAGTCTGTGGATGTGCTAAGAAGACAGGTTGGTCTGGACCTCCTTGATTAAAGGAAGCGTTATCGCCTCAAGAAACACCTGACAGCCCTGCGTAAAGCAGCAGGGGGAACACCGGTCAAGCGCGCCCGGCAGGAGGAATGAATGGCGGTCGTTCCTCTGCCTGTTTTACCCATTTTTGGGATATTGTTTGAACAGACTGGTAGATGATGTTTAATTGACTGTAATTGACTGTCACAGAACTGGATCTTTGAATAGGTGGACTGCAGGGACTGCTCTGTGTTGTGTGTGTGTGTGGGGGGGAATTTCAGTTTGCACTTTTTCCAGTGTGACACTTGGAGGAATGATGTTGGTGTGCTTACATTTTTTTGAAGTGTGCAATAAAGGCTTTTTCACAGTCTCTTCTCTTCTCTTCTCTTGTTTCCGCTTCCGATGGGTGCGAGTGAGAGCGTGAGTGAGGAGGTGTTGGGTGTGTGAGTGAGGAGTTTTGGATTATACTTTTTCACAACGTTTGGACTTTTCCTTTATCCTTTGTTATTGGCTGCATATTCAGGTAAGCTATTTCAGTCTTTTGAGTGCGTTTGTGTTTTTGTTTTTTTGGCGTTTTGCTGGAGGATGGCGTCCTTTGAGACGCCACCTCCGTCTATCCGGCAGGGAGTGAGGATAGTCCCGCCGGATAGCAGCGTTGGTGTGGAGGAGGTTCTTCTCGCTGTGGGTGAGAAGGTGGGACATGATATGATCTGCTTTGCCTCACGAATGAATAAAGCTGTCGTTGTGTTTTTGACTGGTGAGGAATATGTCCATAGTCTGATTGGGAGTGGTGTTGTAATTAGGGACACGTATGTACAGGTGTCCCCGTTATCTGTTCCATCAACGCGCATCACCGTTTCAGGTGTTCCTCCCTTCATCACTAATGAGCAGTTGGAGACGGAGCTTCGCAGATTTGGGAAGTTTGCGGGCCCGTTTAGAACTGTGAGTTTGGGATGTAAGGTTAGCAAATTAAAACATGTCAAATCACTTAGGCGCCAGGTATTCATGTTTTTGGACTCGCCCACTCAAACGCTAGAAGTTAAGTTAAAAAATATCACTGTACAGTTTGACCTTTTGGATACATGGAGAATTAAACATGCAAACACTAGACAATATACCTGGGTCAGAGTCGTAGACAATACGGTCAGTGCTGCTAGATTAGACAGGATATAGGTTTCTCAAAGTTTTGGCCCAGGAATTCTTCATAGTAACATAAGTCCTGTCGGTTTTACAGATCATCATCTAGCCTCTGTGATGTTAATCATTTCACCAGGGGAAAGAACTAGATCCTATTGGCATTTCAACAATAAGCTCCTTCAAGACAACGCTTTTTGTCATTATTTTGTGTGTTTCTGGGAACACTGGAGGGCTACAAAGCCTCGTTTTAGTTCCTTAGGACAGTGGTGGGAGGTTGGCAAGGTGCAAATTCGCATTTTTTGTCAGCAGTATACTGCAAACTCGACTGCTATCATCAGAACCAAAGTTTGTGAACTTGAGGACACTGTTAAGAGGCTGGAGGAGAGTTTGATTAGGGATCAGGATTCTCATTTGGTTTGTTTATTTACGGGCCAAAGTACCAAGTGGCAAAGAAGTCTGTGCACACTTTGATGAACTTCCTGTGGTGTAATCTAAGTATTACATATGTGGAGCCACTAGGGGGCGACACAGACCGGATGTTGTCAGGAGTACAACAGGACGGATAATAATATGGCGGAGTTCGTGTGTTAATGTGTTCCAGCCAGTCAATAAAGGAGGCTCCGTGTTCACCCAAAGCAGCAGTCTTTATTTATAAAAGAACCCAACACAACATGGTGTCAGAAGTTGGTGCGCTTTGAGGTGAGAAAAGTCAGCTTTGCAACCGGCTAGCGGCTATGCCAGACGAAGTTCAAAGGGCTGCAGCTGCGCCAATTGATCCAGTAATGGCGGCGGCTACTCCAGCGGCAACCTTCACCATTAAACCACCGGAGCCCTTCAACTTTGCAAGACCCCAAGAGTGGGAAAAGTGGATAAGACGTTTTGAGCGTTTTAGACTGGCAAGTAACCTGAATAACTCAGCTGAGGCGAACCAAGTAAATACGCTGGTTTATTGCATGGGAGATGAGGCTGATGACGTGCTAAGAGGGCTCGAGCTAACGAGTGTGCAGCGCCAGCAGTACGAGGCCGTTAAAACAGCCTTTGATAGACATTTCGTTCCCAGAAAGAACGTGATTTATGAACGAGCAAAATTCAACAAGCGAGTGCAACAGCCGGCAGAACCAGTAGACTCGTTCATAACAGCACTCTATGCACTGGCAGAAAACTGTGAGTACGGTGCACTTCATGATGACCTCTTGAGAGACAGGCTTGTAGTGGGTCTGAAAGATTCGTCACTGTCAGAAAGAATGCAGCTTGACAAAGATCTTACCCTAGCTAAAGCTATAACAATGGCAAGACAATCTGAAGAAATAAAACGACAACAAACTGACCTAAGAGGTGAAACTAGCATTAACAGAACAGCCGTGGATGCGGTACACATCAGAAAAGCCAAGCCAAACAAGTTCATAAGGAACAAAAACAGATTAAGTCCTCAAGGCCTCAGCAGACAAAACAAGACAGTAAAGTTTGTTCCAAGTGTGGCAAAGCACCAGCACATGCAGCAGTACAGTGCCCAGCTAAAAATGTGGAATGCCATAACTGTAAAAAATGTGGACACTATATTAGAGTCTGTAGGTCCAACCCAACTGTGAATGAGGTCACTGACAATGCAGATGGACTTTTTCTGGGTGAAGTGGATCTAGGGGAGGATCCATGGCTGGCAGACATAAACGTGAGAGGAAATAAAGTGACTTTTAAGTTAGATTCCGGAGCGGACGTCACAGCGGTTTCTGACCAAACATTTGAAATCTTCAAGAAGAAAAATGAACAGTTGGAAAAGGCACAAAAACCACTCTACAGAACGGGTGGAACTGCACTAACCGTGTTGGGGTCTATGACAGAGACTATTACATACGGTGACAAGAGCACTACTGAGAAAATCTATATTGTCAAAAATCTGTGCATGGCACTACTGAATAGAACAGCTTCCGTGAGACTGAAACTAATTGCCAGAGTTGACACTATAGACCAAGAGACAGTGAGAAAAGCGTACCCCAAGTTATGCGATGGACTTGGGCTTGTCCAAAAGCCATACACAATTAAACTGAAACCTGATGCTAAGCCCTTTTCGCTCAAGGTGCCAAGGCATGTGCCACTGCCGCTCATGGGTAAAGTGAAAGAGGAGCTCGAGAGGATGGAAAAGTTGGGAGTCATCAGTCGCGTGGAGCAGCCAACAGATTGGTGCTGTGGCATGGTTGTAGCTCCCAAAAAGGACAAAGAAAAGGTGCGTATCTGTGTGGACATGACACCTTTAAACGAGTCAGTGTGTCGCGAAAGATACATCCTCCCGTCTGTGGACCAAACGCTAGGCATGCTCACAGGTGCTCAGTATTTTTCAAAGCTTGATGTAAATATGGGATTTTGGCAAATACCACTGTCTAAAGAGTCGGCCTTTCTCACCACATTCATTACGCCATTTGGCAGATACCACTTCAACCGTTTGCCATTTGGTATTTCCAGTGCTCCTGAACATTTCCAAAACATGATGGTGACAGAGGTTACATCGGGTCTCGACGGAGTCGTCTGTCACATGGACGATATCCTGGTCTGGGGATCCACCAAGGAGCAGCACGACGCAAGACTGCATGCTGTCTTGAAGTGCGTGGAGAAAGCCAGCGTTACGCTGAATATGTCAAAATGTGAGTTTGGCAAAAGAGAGGTTAAATTTCTAGGGTTTATTGTTTCAGCAGAAGGAATGAGGCCAGATCCAGACAAAACCAAAGCTGTTCAGGACATGAAAGAGCCAAGCAACGTGAGTGAGCTCAGGAGCTTTCTCGGAATGGTGAACCAGCTGGGGAAGTTCATTCCGAACCTTTCTGAGAAGGACAAACCACTGAGAGACTTGCTTTCAACAAAGAACATGTGGTACTGGGGGCATGAACAACAAAATGCGTTTTGTAATCTCAAACAAGAACTGTCCTCTGCTCCTGTATTGCAGCTCTATGACCCAAACAAACCACAGAAAATATCTGCAGATGCCTCTTCATACGGATTGGGGGCAGTCATGCTACAGAAGGAGAGAGACGTGTGGTCACCAGTTGCTTACGCTTCTCGATCATTGACACCTACAGAGCAGCGCTACGCCCAGCTGGAAAAAGAAGCGCTGGCTCTCACGTGGGCCTGTGAAAGATTCAATGACTTTATCCTGGGTCTGCACTTTGAACTAGAAACTGATCATAAGCCACTAGTGAGCCTACTGGGAGGACAAGCTTTGGATGCGCTTCCACCGCGTATACAGAGATTTCGTATGCGCCTAATGAGGTACTCATACACTATAAAGCACATCCCAGGCAAAAGTCTCACCACTGCCGACACGCTCTCACGCTTACCGCTCACAAACAGTGTTACTCACACAGACACAGATCTTTTGGAGGACACTAACATTTATGTTGACTCTGTGCTAGAGGGACTCCCTACAAGCAGCAAATATCTTGCAGATCTCCAAGAGCACCTGCAGTCCGACAGCGTCTGTTCACAAGTCATGAAATACTGCACAGAAGGCTGGCCGGATCGTAACCAGCTACAGGGAGCGGTGAAGCACTACTGGTCTGAGAGAGCCGTTTTGAGTGTGCATAACGGACTACTACTGAGAGGCACGAGGTTAGTTATCCCTGCTAACATGAGAAATGCAGTTTTGGATAAGATACATGAGGGCCACCAGGGGGTGGTTAAATGCAGAGAGCGCGCCTGTCAGGCTGTATGGTGGCCAGGTTTAAGCAACCAGATTAGTGAAATTGTACTCAAAAGCAGAAAGTGCATACAGGAAAGAGTTAATGTGAGAGAGCCTTTAATGCCCACAGATTTACCAGAAAGGCCATGGCAGAAGTTGGGAGCTGATTTGTTCACGCTACAAGACAAAAACTACCTGTTATTAGTGGACTACTTCTCTAGGTATATAGAGATTGCCCAGCTCAGCCCAACTCGCTCTGCCAATGTCATTGTGCATTTAAAGTCTATGTTTGCACGTCACGGAATACCAGAGATACTGATCACGGATAACGGCCCGCAGTTCGCAAGTCAGGAAATGGAAGACTTTGCAAAGGAGTACTGTTTTGAGCACGTGACCAGTAGTCCCAGGTACCCCCAAAGTAACGGTGAGGCAGAAAGAGCTGTCAGAACAGTCAAAAATCTTATCAAAAAAGCCAGTGATCCATACAGAGCACTGTTAGCCTACAGAACCACAGCGTTGGCAAATGGCTACAGCCCAGCACAGCTTCTCATGGGGCGTAGGCTTCGTACCACCCTGCCAATGCTTCCAGAGGCCTTGCAGCCATGCGTGCCAAATCTGCAACAAATTCGTCACGTGGAAAAAGAGAGACGGATGAGGCAAACAGAATGTTTCAACAAAAGACACAGAACGAGAGATTTGGATAAACTGTTACCCGGAAACTCTGTTTGGATTACAGATGCAAAAGCACAGGGCACAGTTCAGGTTCAGGTTCAGGTTACTTTATTTGTACCCGTAGGTAGATTTGTTTTGCAGTTGGTGACATCCATATTTACAAGCCACAATTACATTCAACATAGACACAAACACAGGCACACATCTTACAAAATAGGTAAATATAAAATATGTACAATATAATTTTTATAGCTTGTTCAACTCTTTGACAGCAGCAGGAACAAAGCTGTTTTTGTAGCGTTGGGTTCTACTTTTTGGGACAGCAAACCTCCGTCTGGAGGGAAGAAGCTGAAAGTTGCAGTGCAAAGGGTGGGAGTCATCATTTAAAATCGAGTCGGCCATCCTCTGTACTTGTCTGGTGTACAGGGATGTCAGGCTCAGCTGTGACTCACCAAGCAAACGACTGGACCATCTGACTACCTGATCCAAGGATTTCCTCTGTTTCAGTTTTATCTGACCAAACCATGACATTAAAGAAAAGGATAAAACAGATTCAATAAAAGCCCGATAGAACATAGTCATTATGGTTCGGTCAATTTGGAAGCGTGCAAGTTTCCTCAAACAATGCAAATTTTGCTGACCCTTTTTGCACACCCTTTCACAGTTCACCTCAAAGTTCAATCCACTATCAATAATCGTCCCAAGATATTTGTACGATTGTACACATTCGGTGGTCTGGCCTTTTAGTATGGTGACTTTGTGCCTGGGAGTTTTCCTCCTAAAGTCAATAATCATATCTTTCGTTTTTGTTGTATTCAGCTGCAGGTAGGAATCCTCACACCAGTGAACAAAGTCATCAACTACTGGGCCGTGGCCACTCTCACCATCCTGGAGGAGACTGACAATGACTGAGTCATCAGCATACTTTATAATGTGTCTGTTGTCATGTCTGCTCCGACACATGTTTGTGTACAGGATGAAGAGTAGTGGTGACAACACACACCCCTGAGGAGAGCCAGTAGAAGAGCACTTTAGGTCAGACAATGTGCCATTGACCCTTACTCTCTGCGTCCTGTTGGTTAAGAAATCCAGAATCCAACCCACCAAATTATTGCTTAAATCAAATTGTTGCAGGAGCCTTTCAACTAAAATACGAGGTTGGATTGTATTAAAGGCAGAAGAAAAGTCCACAAATAAAAGCCTGGCGTGTGTCCCATTAAAATCCAGATGTTTAAAAAGCATGTTAAACAGAGTGACAGTGGCATCCTCCACTCCTCTGTGAGGCCTATAAGCAAACTGCAGAGGATCCAATGCATGTTCAGTCTGCTTTAGGACCTCACATCTGACCAGTTTTTCAAAAATTTTCATTAAAATTGAAGTCAAAGCAACTGGTCTAAAGTCATTTACCGTTTTAGGACAGCTGGATTTTGGAACGGGAACAACCACGGCATCTTTCCAGATCTTAGGCACATGTTGTGTCTGTAAGGACTTATTGAAAATGTAGTGAAATATAGGACTCAGTTCATGTGCACAGGACTTTACCAGGCGTCCACATATATTATCAGGGCCCTGACTTTTGTTCACTTTTACAGCGCGGAACTCCCTTTCAACATCCTGCACCTCAATATTAAAGTGCTGATTGTCTTTGAGTTTCTGTTTCAAATCTTGGATTTCTGTGCTAAAATCAAAGGAGTCAAAACGACCATAAAAACAATTAAGAGCATTAGCCAGCTCTGTGTCTGAACTAAAACCATCTAAAAACACACGATTACTGTGCTCTGTGCTCTGAAGGCCTGCAATTTTTTTCATACTGGCCCAGGCTGAACCAAGTTTATTTGCTGCCATCTTGCTTTCCAATTCTGATTTATAATTCTGTTTTGCTCTTAAAATTTCGGCCTTTAGCTCCTTAGTGGCAACCTGTAGCGCAGAAACAGACCCCTGTTTAAAGGCAAGTGCTTTCCTCTGTAAGCAGGATTTAACTGATTTAGTAACCCATGGTTTGTTGTTGGGATATATTTTGACACGTTTACGTGGAACAATCTTATTTTGACAGTAAGCCATGTATGAGCATGTGAGCTCAGCCAGAGAGTCCAAATCATCCCCGCAGGCCATTATGAACATCTTCCAGTCTGTACAGTCAAAGCATTCCTGGAGGCTGTGCTCTGAATCTTCTGTCCACACATCAATGTCTCTCATCTCCACCTTGCCTCTTCTGAGAGCAGTTTTATATGTGGGCAGCAAATGAACACAGTTGTGATCTGATGATCCTAAAGGAGGAAGGGGGAGTGATTTATAGGCCCTCTCTATGGATCCATAGCACAGGTCCAATGTCTTTTTTCGCCTGGTTGGGCAGGAGACATACTGATGAAAGTTTTTAAGTGTCTTCTTTAAAGGAACATGGTTAAAATCCCCAAGAATGAAGTTTGGCGCCTCTGGAGAAATTGACTGCAGCCGCTGGATCACATCAGAGATGGTGCTGGAGGCGGAGTCAGCGTCTGCCCTCGGATGAATGTACACAGTTGTGATGAAAAGTTGGGGAAACTCTCAAGGCAAATAAAAGGGGCGAAGCGACACAGACAGCAGCTCCACATGGGGTGTACAGATGCGCTCTCTGACCGTGACAGATGTGCAGTACTGCTTATTAATGTATAAACATACTCCGCCCCCCTGACGTTTCCCCGTTACCTCTTCCTGCCGATCCGAGCGCAGCGGAGCTCCAAAGCCGTCAATCCACAGGTCTGCGTCTCGATCATGCGCAGTAAGCCAAGATTCAGTGAAAGCCATGACGCAGCAGTTCTTAAAATCCTTCTGGTAACGTACGTTGCCTTGAATTTCCTCCACCTTGTTTCTCACAGACTGTGCATTCCCAAAAATGATCGAAGGAAGAGGAATGTTACCAAACTGACGTCTCCTAAGGCGCAATTTCACACCTCCACGTCTTCCACGCTTCCTCCTGCCGCTTCTCTTTTCACTGCTGTGTCCGTCTCTCAAAATAAAGTCCGGCAGCTGAAATCTGGGAGCAATCAGAGACTCTGCACCAGCTGTGTTAAAGCGCAGCAACACGTCCCTGGAATATTGTATTCTGCCCGCTATTCTGCTCGCCATGGAGCCGAACGCGTTTACCTCAGAGACAAAGAGCCACAGCACAGAAAGCAGCAGTGCGAGATATGACAGTGACATCTGTCCACAAAACTCCACGGTCCTATGTCATTAGTGGACCACAAGGGACAATCAGGAGGAATCGCACTCATCTTGTGCCTATGTCGATACCAGAGACTGAGATGGAACCACAACGGACCCAGTCAAATGGAAAAGACACTCCTACAGAAACTGTTTCTGAGCCCAATGCACAGGAAACACCAGGTGTTGTTAGAACCAGGTCTGGTAGAGAAGTGATTAAACCAAAGAGACTGGATCTGTAGAGTTGCATGCTAATATTTGTGAAAACAGAGTTGAGTTCTGAAAATGCCTTCTTTAAATAGAAAATAAGAGGCCTTTGCATAATATGTTCTTACATGGCAACAGTGTTGAGAAAAAAAAAAAAGAAATGTTATAGATTTGTAAAAGGGGGTGATGTGTTAAATTTATGCTGTCATAGTTAGCTGACAAAAGGGAACGGAAATAAGAATGTATTTTGTGTTTTCAGCTAAAAGGGGTCAACTTGGCTTCAGTAAGGGGGATGTGGTGTAATCTAAATATTACATATGTGGAGCCACTAGGGGGCGACACAGACCGGATGTTGTCAGGAGTACAACAGGACGGATAATAATATGGCGGAGTTCGTGTGTTAATGTGTTCCAGCCAGTCAATAAAGGAGGCTCCGTGTTCACCCAAAGCAGCAGTCTTTATTTATAAAAGAACCCAACACAACACTTCCTATCTGGTAATGCTAAGCTTGCCATCTGGCTGACAAGGAACAATTGGACTATTAACACTGGCAATGTGGATCCTGTTTTTGTTTTCAAGGCCTTGTTAAAAGTCAGGCTCCAGGTGGAGTACTCTTACTATAAAATGGTGGACAATTTGGAGGTATTCACCAATAGATGGACTGTAGGGAATATTTTGTGTTTTGTGGGAGAGGGGGATCAGTTATGTTTGCACTTTTGAAATGTGGAACACTTGAGGCCCTTTTCCACTAGTATCGCCTTAGCCTTACTTACTTCTACTCTACTCACTTTCTCGCTTTTTCCACTGTACCCAGCACGCTTTAACCGACACTATTTTTGTGCCAGTTAAGAGGCAGGGTATAGTCATGTGAAAGCGAGGTGTGATGTGACGTCAATAGACTGCTAGCCGCTGATTGGTCAGGGCGTAACTTCACGAAAGCGCCCGTCTTCGTTGAAATCTTTACGACCGCCATTTGCAATCACGGACTAGCTCAGTCACGGAGTAAATACGATATTAATACAGACAGCGTTGTAGGTTTTGCGGAAATCTACACCGTGGTCCAACGAAGAGGTGCAGAGTTTTCTCTGCTTGCTGGCAGATACACAGTCAGAGGAGTGATCCGGACCCTACAGATAGCTGTGCAGGATAGAACCGTACTACTGACAAGCTGAAGACGAACGTGAGAGAACCATCAATGGTGAGTGATTTGTAATATTGTGCACCTGTTCGCTTATTTATCCTGTTGGTGGTAAGCTCACTTTTTTTGAGCCATACAGCGCCGTTCTGTGCTGGCTAACTCGTTTAGCTAATGAATTTTGGCTAGTAGCTAGCTAGTACCAACTGCTGATTCGCGCTTGTTTTCTCCTAAATATTCGCTTGTGAGAGCAAAACGATGAAATCTGTTAATCCTGGTTAAAGTCCTGGTTTGTGTTTTGTATTGCACTTTGGTGCTGCGCATTAAATTGTGTGCAATTTAATGCTAAAATGTGTTTCCACATGCCAGGGGTTATAGCCTCCCTGTTTATAGTGGATACTGGTGAGACCACAGGAGCCGAAATCTCAACAATATAAATGTGCTTTTTCAAACCAGTGATTTATAAAGTCATTCATATAATTTTCTAAAGTGTCAGAAAGAGAAATCCATATATTATATCGATTCATTACACAGACAGTGATATATTTCAAGCATTTATTTATTTTAATTTGTATGATTATGGCTTACAGCCCCTGAAAACCCCAAATTCAATTTGGCAAAAAATTAGAATATTACATACACTTTAAAAAATAGTTTTTAAATAGAAATGTTGGCCGCTGAGGTGTTGGTTAATATGGGCTGTAGCCATAATCATCAGTATTAAAATAAACACTTTCAATATATCACTGTCCCTGTAATGAATCTATATATGGGTTTCACTTTCTGAAATGAGTGACAAAAATATTTAACTTTTTCATGATATTCTAATTTTTGAGATGTGCCTGTATAAGTGTTGAACTTGCTTGAAACTAACCACCATCCATTTCTGTCGTTCGTCTAGGGAGGAGGAAAGCAGCCGCTCAACAACGGACTTTGCCACTGTGGAAAGTACTGAAATCCTTTGCTTTTATAGGTAAAAGTGTCAGAACCAGAGTAGCACAATTTCCACTTAATATAAAAGGGACTGAACTGAGATTTATTTGATTGTGTGAGTATTAATTACAGAATAATTGAAAAAGACTGGCGCATCAACTGTAAAATAAACCACTTGTTAATGTATTTATTTTTTTGTCAGATCACTTGTGTGATCCTTTGTGAGTTATGTTCATAACTGTATCTTTTGGGGAATGGCAGTTGTTCAGTCATCAATATAATTTAGTTTATATGTGTAGTTTATAGTCTATCATCAATAAACTCATGCAGTAACAGGACACATTACAAATATTTGAGACCCATTGTAGTGCATCCTTTTATATTTTAGCAATAAAAGTACAAACCACCGCCCACACTTGAAGCCAGGGCAAGAAGAGACACTTTTACATTCAAGACAAACTTTTATTGATAAAAACTCCATATTTTGACTGAGCAACTCCATACTCGGTGATGCACACTTTCAGTTACAGTACTATATTCCATTCAAGTGAATGTATTAATTCATTCTGACTGCTGAGGCCACAGTAAAAGCAAATGATTTTAAATGTAACCCAGCCCTTGTAAAATCGACTTTACATCAGTGCAGCTACATGAAAATTGTGGTTAAATACAACAACGAAGTACTTTATTGTCACATTGGAATTGGAATCGCTGCTGTTTTGTTTTTCTTTTGAATTCTTGGATGGAATATGGGTGGGCAATATAAGCTGCAGCTTCAGCCATCACCCATTTCAGATAATCTATGTCGAACTGTATAATCAGAGGAGTTATTGTTTAATTCGACCTTATTAGATTTTTTTCCCCTTTGTTATATTATTCTATTTTCTTTTAATCTATCTGAAATAAAGATTCATTCATTCATTCATTCACATTCCACCACTGGCTTTTAGCAACAAGTGTATTTTCCAAATATGTTTTAAACTTCCTTTATTTAACCACCACCCATTTCTGTCTTTTGTCTAGGCAAGAGGAAAACGATCGATCCACCCCAAACTGGACCTTGCATCACTATTTACAGAGATGCAGGCCTAAGATCTGCTGATCTGAGACCAGTGTGAGCTGCACATCCCAGCTGCTGAGTGACCCAGTCTTACAGTTTGAGTTTTGCACATTCTGAATAATCTGGAATTTGCTGCTGATTGTAATAAACAATTTAGTGACTTATGTGTTTGCATCATGATTTCTATTTTTGTCTGTTAATACATTGGTTGGAAAAGAGTCAATAGTACAAACCATTAATGAGTGACCTTGAAAATAATGGCTCAATTTTAAGAAATTTATGTCACATGGTGGTAACCTTCACATTTAAAAAAGAGACATCTGCAAAAACTTCAGAGGTTTATTGTCAGTGCAATACTACATGAATGCATGTATAGTACATTGTTGATGCAGAGAATATACATTTCTACAGTACATGTATCTAGTAAATCAAGCATTTTCCATGTAACCTTGTGACTGCATTATTTTAATTGCTTTTAATCCTAGATCAAGTTTGTTTTGGCCTAAAATGCATCATAACTGTCAAATACATCTTATTATACCGAACTCAGTACTGTTTACTTTTTGAATATACATTTTGTGGCTAATAGTTATTAACCTGTCGATCAAGTTGTGTCAGCTGATCATTTTTTGCTATGACACCATCTCACACTCAGTGCAGCTGAAGCAGGTACGTCCATGATGTCTCAACAGTCCATGATTTTCACGCAGATCAGAGCAATTTTTTTCCCACAATGTTTTTATTGAACCTTTTTTTTTTTTTTACAAACAGCACACACAGTCAGACACTAACACAAAAGTAATTTAAAAACTAAAAAGAACTGTTGGGAAAAATTGTATATACTGTATGCATATAAACAGTTATCATTTTATTAAGGATTCATGAAATGAAGATTGATATTCTTATATGTATGATGCTTTTTCTTATTAGTCATAAATACAACTTGTGCTTCTTATAATCACTGTTAGTGACTAAGCTGCATCACCCTTCTGTTATTCATCTGATGTGTGATAAAAGAGTGTTGACATACAGTATATGCTGTATCAAGACTTGTCCCCTGTACACCCTGTGTGTGCAGGGGACATTGCATGAACAGAGTGTTCATACAATTTATCTCCTACACTTGAAGACATACGGAGCGTACTTTTTGCTTATGTGGTAATTCTGTTTGTTCTGCTTTTGCTGAGTTTATCACATACTCCATGTATATAAAGAAAGCAACTGCGGACTATTTTTTAGTATTCAACTCACCCTGTATGTGTGTTGATACTCCTTGTACAAGTAAAAACTTCAAAGGCTCTGCGTGTCTTAAGTCTGATCTCTGATTCAGACTAATGCCTTTTTGTACTCCGTATTTGTGAGGTTATATTTCAGACTTCTGACATAGCTGGTGCCGAAACCCGGGACAGCTGAGATCCAGGTGGAGCGGGAAGGGATGTGTGTCCTGCAGGTTGAAAATTGGAAACCCGACTTGAGGGAACGCTGCCAGAGACTCTCCTTCTCCCGGCTCTAATCTGGTGACGGCTGTCCTTACTGATAGAGCCTAAAAAGTAAGTTACAAATTTTTCCCTTTTCAGATTGACTGTAGTAGACGTATATGAAGAATAACCGAGCCTCACAATTCACAATTTCCCATTTTTAAAGAACCACGGGTCAGCTGACGAGCAAGTAATGGTAGTACAAGCGGCGTCCTGTACTTTTCCTTGTGGTTAAAAACCGCTGCAGGAATGCAGTGGTCTTAGGAAGTAACGTGACGGCGATTCACGGTTACTGACCGGTCAGGTTTTAAAATAAAGAGGGGTGCAGGAGACAGTGTGACGGCGATTCACAACTGTTTGGTGGTCAGGTTTTAAAATAAGTAGGGTGAAGGAATTCACCCCAAATTGGGCAGTAATAGTGTTAAACAGTCGGCGTACTGTTCAACGTTCCTGACTACGGAACACACCCCAAAAATTGGGTAGTAATACGATTACGGTGGGCGTACCGATAACGTCCCTGACCATCTAAAAATGGGGAATTGTGTTAGAAGACCAGATAGGCAGACGAATAAACAGAAGAAAAAACAGGACATAGTGCGCGCAGCTGTAAAAATTACAATAACGGACAAAATGAAAAGGGAAAAATAAAGGATCCAGAAAAATACTTAAATAAATGGAAAAAAGGATTTCTCATTCAAGTCCACGCTGAACGTGGATGAATGCCAGGCATTGTTAACAACCATTGAAAAGACGTCTAAAAAACCTGTTAAAACAGGCAAACCCAGTGCGGAGCTCCAATGTGCCATCTTGTGGTCACAAGCGGCAGAGGCTTCCCAACGGAGAGCTGATGAAGCCAGAAAACTCCACTATTGGAAAATCCACCCCCATACCCCAAACCGGGACCTAAGGCGGGCCCGTATTCCACTCTTTCACAAGAAGCCCAAGAGGTTGGGAAAAGGAGGAAGCAAATAAAATCATAATTAAATGGCAGCAAAACTGGATAACGTTAAAATGGACAATGAGAACGTTGTTTTATCTATTATCTATTGTGTGTGTGTGTGTGTGTGTGTGTGTGGTTGATCTGTGAAGAAAGTGGTCTAAATATGGGTACTTTTACAAAGTTTTTATTTTTTCAATTTAACTCTGTGGGGTCTTGATTAATGTTGCGTACGTGATAAACTGTTTACATATATAAAAAAAAACAAAACAATTTTGACGCATTACTGACCTTTGTCCTTGACTGAAATATGACAGTACACTTTATAGGGGAAAAAGGACTGACGTGTGACAATGTGACTACAGGCCATACTATGATCATATTATGATGTCATTTAATAATGCCTAATCACTGAAGATTTTATGTTTACCCTATATCACATGATTTAGAGCACAGAGGATCAAAACAGATTGATAATTAATGTGTCTGTGCATATGATCTGCCAGAGGCTGTGGATTATCAGACAAAGGTCTTGGAGAAAGAATCACTTTTTGAAGCCAAGTATGACTTTGTATGACATTGTAGATAACATAAGGTGTACTGATTCAAATGACTTTGACTTTACAAATGTAATGTTTATATGATTTTATACTGATATTACTCACCACATAATGGTGCGGTAACAATATATTTCAGAAATGTGACAGCAATGAGGGATGTGCTTCTCCTGATTCAGCGGTGGCCAAGCTGGGACAGGGTGAACTACATTGCACTCCATAATTTACCAAGGAATGTATAAAATAGGGACATTCCTTGTAAAACATTAAATCGAATTCTAAATTAGGCAAAACGTCCGCCTTTCCTTTGACTGAAAGAATGTGACACAATATTTCAAATTCAACCCATCTGTGTTTAATTGGACAAACGGATCTTATTTATCAATGCTGAAGCATATCAAAAAATGCACAGATAGTTATTTTGTTTTTCTTAAATGAAATTTGTAAACTATTTCAAGAGATGTCACAAAAAGAAGCTATAATTATTGAGATATTAAGCCTCCATGTATCAAAACAGAGGGTATCAAAGAAATTAATTAGCAAATTAATTAGCAAATAATTAGCAATCCCCAGAAAAATAGATAATGCATAAAAATTATCAATAAATGCAATTTTATTTACATAAGTGCTTTTCATTTCATTTTCTGTAGTGCCCAGGATAAACATATGGCTGCAGTTATAACTCAAATACAGGCTGGGCAATACAGACCACCTTTTTATTATTTATGGGATAATACAAATAATAAGATCATGCCCTCTATTATCCTACACATTTCCCATGTTGTGGAGGAGGGGGCGAACAGCAACTCTCTCCCTCTCTCTACTTAGCAAAGGAAGAAGCGAGCGATAGGCTTGCTCTGTAAAAATAGAAGTGTGCTTATGCTGTAACGGTGTTGTCTGGGGTTAACTTATCTGTATTCTGTACAGATAGTAAATATGCTTATAGCACATGCCACCTGCATAACGCTACTCACTGTGCTGCTATTGGTCTTTTAGGAACCGTCAGTCTTATTAATAATGTTGATGTTTTAAAAGACTGTCAAAATAATATGGACCTTCCTCCTGTTTCATGTGTAAATAATTAGATATACATTTGGCTTGTCTGATGAAAATTTGCTCTGCCACCCACATTATACAGATGAGCTATCCTGGTGGCACATGGCCAACCATGTGCCAACAGGAGGAAATCAATGATGAGGATGTTGGGAAAAACTGTCCTAATATTTTGAAAGAAGTAACAAAAACATGCCAAAAGTGCATTATTTGTTTATAAAATAATGCTCAAGGAGCAATGGAAAGCTACAATATTGCTTGGTGTTGATTGACACCTCCACAAAGTGGACAGGAATTCATCACACATCCCCAGCAAATGCCGCATCTGCTTTCCGTTTTTGGGGTTCCAGAACTGATTTATGCAGATAATGGAACTCATTTTACAGCACAAACAGTTCAAGACTTAATCCAAGCTGTAAGAAGTAAGATCCAATTTCATAGTATCGGTACAATCAAACAAATGCTGGCAAAAACCACACATGGAAAAGGTGTTACTTGGCCAGAAGCTCTGAAATTAGTCAGACTAACCATTAACTCTATACTAGACCCAAAGACAGGATTATCACCTTTTGAATGTGTTTTTTCACCATCCTTATGTATTACCTGACCTCTCACCACTAACCACACCTAACAAATACACAGATCTTGGTGAACATCTCAGGGAATGTTTTGATTCTGTCAGAAGCTGCTCCACAGAAAGAAACGGATCAACCTGGAGACTATGTCTTCATAAAGGACCACCACAGACAACACTAGACACTCCCACTCCCACTGCAGTACGTATTGCTGAATGACCATCTCGGATTCACCTTTCACACGCTAAAAGACTACGGGTGCCTGTAAGTGAACTAACTAACTTGTTTCCCTGAGTAAGTCCAGTACAAAGGGGGCATGTCCTTTTAAGGACAAGGCCGTCTCAACCCTGGTGAAGAAAGAGGCCCGGAGGGGTGCTCTCTCAGGTGGAAGCATGGCACCAAAACTATTGATGACTCTGTGTTCAGCACTTCTCCTGGCAGTGGGGTGGTAATCTCTTTCTGATTCAAGGACAAGGAACCCACAAAGCACGGACAATGAACAATACGCATAACCTATGGTACCAGACAATGGTGGTTTCGGTGAGAGGACTGGGAATCGATACTTCTTGCTATGTGTGTTCATTGCTACCCCATTTACACAAGACTGCAATACCCATGATTGACTACAATACCCATGATCCCTGTTCCACTGAGTGAAGAGAAAACGCCCGGAGCGACAATAGCGATGAACTCTCGTCTCAGTCTGTTTAATACAAGCAATAATGTTGGACATTGGTTGGTGGGGAATTTGTCAGAAAGGTATCTTAATAGATTGAATGTCACTATTACTGATTACACTGGGTCTAAGATTAGAATATTTAATATTATTGGGATTGGAACTTCTTTGCTTGCAGTTAAGAAGCATTTAATGAAAGTAAATCCTACACTGTTTACTTCACCAATCTGCTTTCACAAAAATTGTAGTAAAAACAGTTTCAACCTGGGTATTTCACAAAGATGCAATGATACTAAAAAAACAAGATGGCGCCCACAGCGGCCGCCATGGTGTATCGCTGCCCTTTAATTTTTATAATTTGTCTGTTTTTGTTCACTGATTGTGCATCTGCCGGTTCATACACCCGTGAAGAACTACTAAATATCAGGACTCTCACCCCCATGGACCTTCTTCCAGTTTTTTTAGCTCCTGCCGTTGATCTGATCCATTGTTTGGCCAAAAAAGCAAGACGGCGGAAAAGAGGGAAGAGAGGAGGGATTCTCGCTCGGCTATGAAAAAGAGGCTCGCGAACAGCCTTGCCTGGCATATTTCTATCCAATGCCAATTCTCTCCTGAACAAGGTAGAAGAATTAAGACTGCTGATGCGTTTCAAGGACCTCGCTTCCTCGTCTGTCATCTGCTTCTCTGAGACCTGGCTTAATGAGAACATTCCAGATAGCGCGATCAGCCTCGAGGGTTTCCAGCTGATTCGTGCTGGACGCATCACAGAGCTGTCCGGTAAGTCTATCGGAGGAGGAGTGTGCTTCTATATTAACAACAGCTGGTGCTCTGATGTAACGGTGATTTCCAAACACTGTTCTCCCGCCCTGGAATTTCTTTTCATTAACTGCAAGCCATTCTATTCCCCGCGCGAGTTTGCCTCATTCATTCTCGTCGCTGTGTACGCCCCTCCTGACGCGGACACGCGCGAAGCTCAGCGCGTGCTCGCAGATCACATCCAACTTACGGAGCGGAACTTTCCAGACTCCCTGGTTATCGTGGTGGGCGATTTTAACCAGAGCAATCTGAGTCACGAGCTCCCCCGCTACAAACAGTGTATTAAATGTCCAACCAGAGGAAATAACACGCTAGATCACTGTTATACTTCAGTAAAGGACGCATATCGCACTGTTCCCCGCGCTGCGCTGGGACTATCTGATCACGTGATGGTTCACCTCATCCCCACATACAGACAGAGACTGAAACTCACTAAACCTGTGGTGACCACCACAAAGAAATTGACCAGTGAAGCTGGAGAGAAACTGAACACATGCATGGAAATAACTGACTGGGGCATGTTTAAAAGAGCCACACATGATCTTAATGAGTACACATACACTGTGAACTCATATATCAACTTCTGTGAAGAGCACATTCTCCCATCGCGCACCAGGATAAGATATTCTAATGACAAGCCTTGGTTCACAGCTAAGCTCAGACGGATCAGGAAGGAGAAGGAAGCAGCGTTGAAAAGTGGAGACAGGGACTGCTACAGGGAGGTCAAATATCGGTTTAACAGAGAGCTGAGGAGAGCTAAATCTGTATATTCTGAGAGACTCCAGCAGCAGTTCACTGCTAATGACTCGGCTTCTGTGTGGAGAGGACTGAGGCAAATCGCCAACTATCGGCCTCAGGCTTCTAAAGATCAGGATGACAAAGCCCTTTGTCAAAGACTGTCCCAACACTATGCCCGTTTTGACACCTCGTCAGCTGTGTCCAACTCACCCACTCCACCCAGCTCCTCTGCCTCCTCAGCCCCTAATTCATCAAGAGCGGTCCCCCCCCCTCCTCCTCCTCCTCCTCCCCCCTCCCCTTGTCATCAGTGAGCAGGACGTGCACAGACAGTTCTCCAGACTGAACCCGCGCAAGGCCCCCGGGCCGGACGGTGTGTCTCCCTCCACCCTGAGACACTGTGCGAAAGAGCTGGCTCCTGTCTTCACAGACATTTTTAACACCTCTCTTAAGCAATGTCACGTGCCGACCTGCCTCAAATCCTCCACCATCATCCCTGTCCCCAAGAAGCCACGGATTACTGGACTTAACGACTACAGACCTGTAGCGCTCACCTCTGTAGTCATGAAGTCCTTTGAGCGCCTGGTCCTGTCTCACCTCAAGTCCATCACCACACCCCTCCTAGACCCGCTGCAGTTTGTCTACCGTGCTAACAGGTCTGTGGACGACGCAGTCAACCTGGCCCTTTCCCCCCTACTCTTTTCCCTTTATACCAACTCCTGCACCTCCTCCCACCAGTCTGTTAAGCTGATTAAGTTTGCGGACGACACCACCCTCATCGGGCTCATCTCCAACGGTGACGAGTCCGCCTACAGGGAAGAGGTGGCCCAGCTGGTGTCCTGGTGCAGCCACAACAACCTGCAGCTGAATGCTCTGAAGACAGCGGAGATGATTATGGACTTCAGGAAAGTCACATCCCCCCTGCCCCCCCTCACCATCACAGGCTCTCCCATCACCCTTGCAGATTCCTTCCGCTTCTTGGGCACCACCATCACCCGAGACCTCAAATGGGAGCCAACCATCAGCTCCCTCATCAAAAAGGCCCAGCAGAGGATGTTCTTTCTGCGGCAGCTGAGGAAGCTCAAGCTACCCACCAAGATGTTAGTGCAGTTCTACACGGCCATCATCGAGTCCATCCTCACCTCCTCCATAACTGTGTGGTACGCAGGAGCCACTGCCAGGGACAGACTAAGGCTGCAGCGCGTCGTGCGCACTGCTGAGAAGGTGATAGGCTGCAAGCTCCCATCTCTCCAGGACCTGTACATCTCCAGGACCCGGAGGCGTGCTGGCCGGATCATAGCCGATCCTTCACATCCTGGTCACGTGCTGTTTGCCCCCCTCCCCTCAGGTAGAAGGCTTCGGTCCATTCGGACTAAAACCTCTCGGCACATGAACAGCTTTTTCCCCTCTGCCATCAGACTGCTGAACACTAAGTGACTTTTGACTCTCATGCACTATGTACAGCAGCTCAACCAGACTCATGTCATTCATCACTGTTTTTCTGTTGCATTATTGACTGCACTATGTGGTACTTCACATTATCTGCTACATGCTAATTTTTTAAACTGCCTTGACTAGTACTACTCATTATTACTAGTATTATTATTATTATTATTATTACTTATTACTACTTATTTTTCTACACTTATTGCACGTTTCTAGTCCTTTAGTTTTTTAGTTTATCCCTTTTTCTCATTATGTTTTTAATGTTGCAGCATGGCACCGAGACAAATTCCTAGTTTGTGTATCACATGAACAATGGCAATAAACCTGATTCTGATTCTGATTCTGATTCTGATACTAAGGAAGTGACCTGTGAAGTGTCATATTATGATTCTGTCTGTAGAAATGTATTTCACTTTCCCTATATTGCTGCTGGAAAATTCACCTTAAAGAGGAAAAATTGTACTTTTAACTGTAGCAATAATCCTACTATTTTTTGGCCAAATGATGTTGGGTATGGATTCTTGGAAAACCAATGGGTACTCTTTTTTCCAATGTATGGCAGTGCTCTAGCTATACGCCACATGAATGCTTAATGATGTCAATATAGGAAATCTTTTGAAGTTACATTATACTGATAATTGCATATGATTAAAAATATTAATAAAATAATAAACAGGAGGAAAATGTTGGGAAAATTGTATATACTGTATGCATATAAACAGTTATCATTTTATTAATGATTCATGAAATTAAGATTGATATTCTTATATGTATGATGCTTTTTCTTATTAGTCATAAATACAACTTGTGCTTCTTATAATCACTGTTAGTGACTAAGCTGCATCACCCTTCTGTTATTCATCTGATGTGTGATAAAAGAGTGTTGACATATATGCTGTATCAAGACTTGTCCCCTGTACACCCTGTGTGTGCAGGGGACATTGCATGAACAGAATGTTCATACAATTTATCTCCTACACTTGAAGACATACGGAGCGTACTTTTTGCTTATGTGGTAATTCTGTTTGTTCTGCTTTTGTTGAGTTTATCACATACTCCATGTATATAAAGAAAGCAACTGCGGACTATTTTTTAGTATTCAACTCACCCTGTATGTGTGTTGATACTCCTTGTACAAGTAAAAACTTCAAAGGCTCTGCGTGTCTTAAGTCTGATCTCTGATTCAGTCTAATGCCTTTATGTACTCTGTATTTGTGAGGTTATATTTCAGACTTCTGACATAGCAATAACAAAATAACAAAAAAAGGGAAATAAAAACAACAACCATTAACAAAAACAAGTCAACAACAATGCTCCTCTGTTTAGTCTAGGTAATCTATTACATAAGAAAACATAATATAAGATAAGATAAGATAAGATAAGCCTTTATTAGTCCCACAATGGGGAAATTCCAGGATTGCAACAGCACAGGGATAGCAACACTCAGAGCAACAATCAGAAGGCAAGAAAAAAACAAGCAAGCAAGAGCAGCTAATATACATATGTACGTATTACTATAAAATATATATATACACACACACACACAGACACACAGTGCAGAGCATTGTAGCTGGATGGAATAAATATATGAATATATGAACACACAGTGCAGAGCATTGTAGCTAGATGGAATAAATATGTAAATATATAAACACCCACAGTACGGAGCATTGCAGCTAGGTGGAATAAATATGCAAGTATATAAACACACACAGTGCGGAGCAATGTAGCTAGATGGAATAATATGTAGATATATAAATATATAAACACACCCAGTGCTGAGCATTGTAGCTAGATGGAATAAATATGTAAATATATAAACACACACAGTGCAGAGCATTGTTGCTAGATGGAATGAAACAGCATAACCGTCTACTTAGTTATCCTACATGGTATGATTATGTGCCCATACATATTCTCACCCTCCATAGCGACCGGTATGTTCCTAGTTGTATGCCGGAGGGGACCATTGTGTAAGTCTATTGCATCTTTTGCATTCAAAAAACTATTAGTTTGTTACGTCTTTTTGCTATCTCTGCGAGCAGCCCTGCTTAGGTTGTACAGTCTGACAGCCGTTGGTAGGAAGGACCTACGAAACCTCTCGGTTGTGCACCTGGGATGATGTAGTCTGCTGCTAAATGAGCTCCTCAGTGCATTCAGTATGTCCTGCATAGGGTGGAACTCGGACTCCAGCAGAGATGACAGTTTAGCCACCGTCCTTCTCTCTCCTATCTCCTCCATCGGATCAAGGCGCTGCCCCAGGACAGAGCTAGCTTTCTTAATCAGTTTGTTCAGTCTCTTCCTATCGGCTGCAGTAATGCCACTGCCCCAGCAGACCAATTCAATTCAATTCAATTCAACTTTATTTATATAGCGCCATTTCACAACAACAGTCATCTCATAGCACTATCAACTGTAGGGGGAACCCCCACAGTTGCAGAAAGACCCCAGCAATCAGGCGATCCCCTGTGAGCAAGCACTTGGCGACGGTGGAGAGGAAAAACTCCCTTTTAACAGGAAGAAACCTCCAGCAGAACCAGGGTCAGGGAGGGGCAGTCATCTGCTGCGACTGGCTGGGGGGTGAGGGGATAGAGAAGAAGAAAAGAACAGACATGTAGAGAGCAAACAGCACGATGGGGACTCAATCTATGGGAGAGAACAAACAAATGTTAATGACCAGCAAAAAAAAAATATTTCATAGAGAGTGAGGAAAGGAGTGAGGCCCAGTGCATTACTGGAGGTCCCCCGGCTGACTAAACCTATTAGCAGCATAACTAAGGGAGGGTTCAGAAAACACATGATCCCTCCCTAATTGTAGGCTATATCAAAAAGGTAGGTTTTAGCCCTATTCTTAAAAACAGAGATCGAGTCTGACTCCCGAATCCAGATTGGCAGCTGATTCCACAGGAGAGGAGCTTGATAACTGAAGGCTCTGCCTCCCATTGTACTTTTGGAGATTCTAGGTATTACAAGTAAACCTGCATTTTGGGAGCGTAGTGCTCTGTTAGGATGATACGGTAGTATCAGATCTTTTAAATAAAAAGGAGCCTGATTGTTTAGAGCTTTGTAAGTAAGAAGAAGGATTTTAAACTTAATTCTAAACTCTATGGGAAGCCAATGAAGGGAGGCCAGAACCGGAGAGATATGATCTCTCTTTCTAGTACCTGTTAAAACTCTTGCTGCAGCATTTTGGATCAGCTGAAGACTTTTTAAAGATGTTTTAGGACAACCTGATAATAAAGAATTACAATAATCTAATCTCGAGCTAACAAAAGCGTGGATCAGCTTCTCAGCATCACTCTGAGACAAGATGCTCCTAATCTTGGCAATATTACGCAAATGATAGAAGGCAGTCTTAGAAACAAATTTAATATGTGAATTGAAGGACAAATCCTGATCAAAAATAACTCCAAGGTTCCTCACAGAGCTATTAAGAGAAAGAGTAACTGCATCCAAACTGAAAGTTTGATTTGGAAAGGAATTTCTAAGGTTTTTTGGACCAACAAGAATGACTTCAGTCTTATCTGAATTTAATAGCAGGAAATTACAAGTCATCCAAACTTTGATTTCCTTAAGACAGGCTTCTAACTTGGCTAATTGATTAGTATCATCTGGCTTCATTGACAGGTATAATTGTGTGTCATCTGCATAACAGTGAAAATGTATACAGTGCTTTCTAATAATGTTGCCTAACGGAAGCATATATAAACTAAAAAGAGTAGGGCCAAGCACAGATCCCTGTGGAACTCCATGACTAAGCTTTGAGCTGAGAGAAAACTCATCATTTACATGAACAAACTGGAACCTATCAGATAAATAAGATCTAAACCACTGCAACGAAGTTCCATTAAGTCCAACATAGTGTTCTAATCTATCAAGTAGAATATTATGATCAATAGTATCAAAAGCTGCACTAAGATCTAAAAGGACAAGTACAGAAACTAGTCCATTATCAGATGCAATGAGGAGGTCGTTAGTGACCTTCGCTAAGGCTGTTTCAGTGCTATGATGGATTCTAAACCCAGATTGAAACTCCTCAAATAAACCATTTCCCTGCAGGTGGTCAAATAATTGCATAGCAACAACTCTTTCTAAGATTTTTGAAATGAAAGGGAGATTAGAGATTGGTCTATAGTTAGCTAAAGCTCCTGGATCTAGCGTTGGCTTTTTGAGTAAGGGTTTAATTACAGCCGTTTTAAAAGCCTGCGGTACATGGCCTAAAGTTAATGAAGAATTGATTATATGAAGAATAAAGCTACCAATAAGTGGGAAGACTTCTTTAAATAACCTGGTAGGAATAGGGTCTAAAAGACAAGTTGAAGGTTTGGATGAGGAAACTATTTTGTCTAACTCACAAAGGTCGATTGGAGTAAACTCGTCAAGACAGACATCAATAGAAGGAGTTGTAGTAGTTACAGTATTTAAGTTAACTGTGGGAAGAATCTGATTGATTTTATCTCTGATGGATGAAATTTTATTATTGAAAAAGTTCATAAAGTCCTGACTAGTAAGCTCTAAGGGGATGCTAGGATTGACAGAGTCCTGACTCTTTGTCAACCTGGCTACAGTACTGAAAAGAAACCTGGGATTATTCTTGTTCTCTTCTATTAATGCAGAGTAATAACTCGTTCTAGCTTTTCTAAGAGATTTTTTATAAATTAAAAGATGATTTCTCCAAGCTAAATAGATTTCATCTAAATTAGTAGAGCGCCATTTTCTTTCTAATTGACGAGTCTTCTGTTTTAAGCTACGAGTTTCTGTGTTGAACCAAGGAGTTAAAAATCTCTGATTAGACTTTTTCTTTTTTAAGGGGGCCACCAAGTCTAGAGCCTGATGTAGAGAAGCTGAAACACTATCCACCATGTTATCAATTACAGAAGGAGCAAGCTGTCTATAGCTTATTTCCGTTGTGTTGACACATGGCATAGAGGAAACAATCTGCATAAATTTGGAAACAGCATCATCTGAGAGGCACTCCAAAAGTGATGGCTGATGCCACCACCGTGTCATAGAATGACTTCAGCAGCGCCCCTTGTACACCAAAAGACCTGAGTCTCCTCAGCAGGAACAGCCTGCGCTGTCCCTTCTTGTAGAGTGCATCAGTATTGTGTGACCAGTCTAGTTTATTGTTCAGATGAATACCCAGGTACTTATAGGATGTCACC
Organism: Pholidichthys leucotaenia; assembly: GCA_020510985.1. Classification (NCBI taxonomy): domain Eukaryota; kingdom Metazoa; phylum Chordata; class Actinopteri; order Cichliformes; family Pholidichthyidae; genus Pholidichthys; species Pholidichthys leucotaenia. Next base: position 492,004,002 of record CM035838.1, read on the forward strand.
ATCTCGATGTCTGTTCCCTGTATATTTACTGGTACTGTGAGGGGCTGCCCATGCCTGCGGCAGTCCACCACCAGCTCCTTAGTTTTCCTCGCGTTGATCTGGAGGCAGTTCCGATGGCACCAGTCCACGAAGTCCTGGATAAGCCCTCTGTACTCAGCTTCATCTCCATTGGAGATGAGGCCAACGATCGCAGAGTCATCAAAGAACTTCTGTAGATGGCAGTGTGTTGTGTTGTGTGAGAAGTCCGCAGTATAAAGAGTGAACAGGAAGGGAGCCAGCACCGTTCCCTGGGGGGCCCCCGTGCTACTGATGATCGTGTCGGACACACAGTCCCGGGTTCTCACAAACTGAGGCCGGTTCGTGAGGTAGTCCAGGATCCATGATGACAGGTGCTGGTCCACCCCTGCGCGCAGCAGCTTGTCCTTCAGGATCATCGGTTGGATGGTGTTGAAAGCACTGGAGAAGTCAAAGAACATGATCCTCACCATATTCCCGGGCTTCTCCAGGTGGGACAGAGAACGGTGAAGGAGGAAGATCACCGCATCCTCCACCCCAATGCCATGCTGGTAGGCGAACTGGAGTGGATCCATCGCTGGTTCCACCAGGGGGCGGAGGTGAGCAAGGAGCAGTCTCTCCAGGGTCTTCATCAAGTGGGACGTCAAGGCCACCGGTCTGTAGCTGTTCAGGTCTTTGGGGTGGGAAGTTTTTGGTACAGGTACCACACAAGATGTTTTCCACAGCTGTGGTACCCTCCCCAGTTTCAGGCTCATGTTGAAGATATACGTCACAATCCCACACAGCTGGTCTGCACAGGACTTGAGGAGCTTTGCGCTGATGCCGTCCGGTCCCGGTGCCTTCCTCGCCTTGATCTTCCTCAGCTCCGTCCTCACCTGGGTCCTGGTCAGGGTCAGGATGGGGGGCTGTGTGTTGGGAGTGGGGGGGTGTTGGTGGAGTGGGGAGTGGGCAGCAGGACTTGATTTCTTTAGAGGCAGCAGTGGTTGTTGTGCAGTCAGGGGGGAGGGCGGTTGGTCAAATCTATTGAAAAACAGATTCAGGTTGTTCGCCCACTCCCTGCCCCCTGTGGCCTGGGGGGAGGTATTCTGGAGCCCCGAGATGGTTTTGAGGTTTCTCCAGACCCCGCTGATGTCGCTCTGTTGCAGCTTGTCCTCCATCTTCTTCCTGAAGCTGTCCTTGCCTTCTCTGATCTTTCTCCTCAGCTCCCTCTGTACGGACTTCAGCATCTCCCTGTTCCCTGACCTGAAGATCCTCTTCTTCTCTCTCAGAAGTGTTTTTATCTCAGGGTTGATCCAGGGTTTGTTGTTTGAGTGACGCCGTATGGTCTTGGTGGGAACGGATTTGTCCACACAGAAGCTGAGGTAGCCCGTGAAGGTGTGAATGAGGCCATCGATGTCCTCACCATGTGGATCGCAGAGCTGCTTCCAGGCGGTGGCTTCAAAACAGCCCTTTAGGGTGTCCATTGTCTCCTCAGACCATAACTCCACAGTGTGCATGGCCGGAGGTTGTCTGTGCACTAGGGGTTTGTACACCGGCCGGAGATGAACCAAGTTGTGATCCGATCTCCCGAGTGGGGGGAGTTGTGATGAGGTGTACGCCTCCTTAGTGTTTGCGTAGAATAAATCCAGTGTTTTATTGTCTCTAGTGTGGCATGTGACATACTGGGTGAACGTGGGTAGAATGGGAGACAGTGAAACATGGTTGAAATCGCCTGAGATGAGGAGAAGAGCATCTGGGTGTTCTGTCTGCAGCCTGCTGGTTACTGAATGGATGACGTCACGTGCTGTCCCAGCGTTCGCCGTCGGATTTGCATAAACAACAATGCAGATCACGTGTGAGTGTTCTCTCGGGAGATATGTAGGCCTCATGCTAACAGCTAGCAACTCAATGTCTTTGCTGCAGTGTCGTTGTTTAACAGTGATATGTCCCGGTCTGCACCAGTTGTTGTTAACATACATTATCACTCCACCGCCCCTAGCCTTGCCACTGTCTGGTGTTCGGTCAGCTCGTATCATGTGAAAACCCTCCAGCTCAATGTTAGCATCTGCTGCTAGTTCAGTTAGCCACGTCTCAGTAAACAAAAGGAGAGAGCACTCCCGGTATGTGCTATCATAACGGGAGATAGCCGCTAGCTCATCTAACTTTCCCAGTATCGACCGTACATTTCCCATGACAACAGATGGAAGGGAGGGTCTGTACCTTATATTTTTTGTCCTCCGCCTTACTCCAGCCCGGCAGCCGCGGCGTTTTCGCCTCAGTTCTCTCGGTATGTCGAGTTTTTCCAATGGGACCGGGTGGCGGTTGAATGCTAGCAGCTGTTCTCTGCTGTATCGTATCCTGCTATAAACAGTGGCTCCGTCCACCGGCTCAGGAGACATTTAGGACAATCTGTGTGTCCGTGATATAAGTGGGGTGAAAAAAAAAGACGGATCAAAAGAGAGAGGAAGGGAAAAAGACTCGGAATCGAGCCGCTGTTGCAAAAGGCAGCCTACTTGTGTGGCGCCGAGAGAAAAAAAACAAAAAAACAAAAACAAAAACATACATTCACCAGCTTGGAATTTGCAAGGTCCACACATATCATTCACCTTCTTCTTCAGACGTTATGTTTAATTTCTTTACATAATCAATGAAAGGTCTCCATATATTCTCAAACACATTTTCCTTTGATTTCAGTATGTGTGTTATTCTTTCTAGTGGAAGGTTGGTAACATCTGTCTTAACCACTGAGTCACATCTGGTCTATGAGTTTTTCCACAGTAGTGCAATACATTTTTTGGCATTAAGCAAACTGAGGTCTATGAATGTTCTTTCACTCTTATTAAAGTTAAGTTTTTCTGGATACAGACCTAACAAAAATAGTTTAGGGTTCAATGTGATTTGTTTTGAAATTATTTTTTCAATTGTTACCCTCACCTCTTCCCAAAACATTCTGATTTTTCTACATTCCCATAAACAGTGAAATAGGGTTCCTTTGATCACAGCAATTTTTTTTGCACAGGAAATAAACCAGACATCCTTAAGCTCTACAACCACTGATCGTTTGTGAAGCTGTGCTGACATCAGTGACAGGCTGTATTGACATCAGTTGACAGGCTGTATTGTATTGCGTGTTTTACGTCACTGGAGTGTGGCACCGCCTTGCTGTAAAAAAATCCCACCCACCCCAGGCGTACCCAGCTGTAATGGAAACAGAACTGAACCAAGTAGAGTAGAGTAGAGTAGAGTAGAGTAAGGCCAACTGGGTACTAGTGGAAAAGGGGCTTTGGTGGAATGATATTGGTGCTCTTACATTTTTGTAAGACTGTTGAAGTGTATTATTGATAGTTTACCATCTAATTGCACTTGACTTTTGAATTGCTTTTCAGTGTAATATTCACAGTGATAATGAATATTATTGAAGAAGTGGTTATCAGGATCAATATCATTCTCCATCTCTTGTAGTTTATGTTCAGCATAATGGCATATTTTCAGAGTCTGAATTTCCTCACTGTGTCAAATGACTTCCTCCAACTGGGGATGATTGATGTCTACTAAAGTCAGTCATAAGTTTTTTGTTTTGTTTTTTAAAGTACATTGACATGGTATGTCACAAAAGAACTGTTCTTGCCGTGTGTGTGGATATGGATTATTGTAGTCTCTTAATTTTGGATTGATCATGCTTGATTGGTCACCGATCATAAGCTCCTGGTATCTAAGTGCCTGTTCTTTATTAAAAACAAGAAGAGTGGTACAAGGCCTCCCAAGAAGCTAGACACACATTTGGATGATGACAAAAAAGCATTACTGGAGCTCTTCCTAGACGAAAAGTTGTCTACCTGTAAGGCGGACTTTGATGAACTCAGACTTATTCTCCAGAATGCTGCCACACATGTCTTCGGCAAAAAGAAACGAGTGCAGAATGACTGGTTTGATGATCAGGACCAAGAAATTCAAAAGCTGCTTCAAGACAAGAACTTGGACAGGCATGTTCTAAGAAGGCGGATCAGAGAGCTAAAGAATGACTGGTTTCGGCGCAAAGCTGAGGAGGCAGAGCGGCACTCTCAGGAGAAGAACCACAGAGAGTTTTATGCTACCCTCAATGCCATCTATGGCCCTAGATCCAGAAGCACTCATCCTGTGAAGTCCAAAGATGGTGAGCTCCTGACTGTTCCTGACAAGATAAAGGACAGATGGGTTGAGCACTTAGCGACTTATTAAACCAACCAACGGATGTTGACTTGAGCATTGTCGATGACATAGACCAGCTTTCAGTTATCGAATCTATGAGCCTTCCGATTGAAGACCAAGAACTTGACCAAGCCCTTAGAAACACCCGATTAGGAGAGAGCCCAGGTAAAGACGATATTCTACCTGAAGTACTTGTGCATGGAGGACATTGCTTAAGAACTTTCCTACTTGTCCTATTCAACATCTGCTGGACTACAAAGATTATCCCAACCGACTGGATAGACGCCATCATCGCAATTCTGTTCAAAAAAGGTGACAGAAGCCTCTGTGGCAATTACAGAGGAATCTCACTGCTCAGTGCTGTCGGTAAGGTCTTCGCGGACGTTATCTTGCAGAGGCTTCACCTGTTAGCAGAATATATCTATCCCCAGTCGCAGTCAGGGTATTGAAACGGTAGAAGTACAATAGATGGGCTTTTCACCCTTTGCCAGCTGATGGAAAAAACAAGAGAGCAGCGCAGATGTTTGTACATAGCTTTCGTGGATTTTGTGAAGGCGTTTGACATGGTCAATCGCGAGCTCCTCTTCATTATCCTTGGCAAACTTGGCTGTCCTCCAAAGTTTATAAGAATCATCAAGAGACTATACACGGACGTGCACGCCCGACTTGCTATCAATGGTGAACTCACCCAATCCCTTGAATACAACAGCGGGGTCAAGCAGGGGTGTAAACTAGCTCCAACACTCTTTGGCATGTACGCAGCAGTCCTACTTTGGCTCGCTTTCAAAGAAATCAAGCACACCTGCAGCGTACAGATCAGACTGCGTTACGATGGCGATCTTTTTGACCTCCGCAGATTAAAAGCGAAATCCAGAGTCTTCACAGATTATATTAGAGAAGCTCAGTATGCTGACGATATCGTGATCTTCAGTGATACACCAGAGGGCCTGCAGACGTTATTATCCTCCTACAATGACGTCGCTAAGAGAATGGGTCTCTGAATTAACAGTCAAAACAGAGACCATGTGTATTGGCAATACAGCTGAGTTCTTTATTGATGACATCAAATTGGCCAACGTTACTCGCTTCAAGTATCTCGGCAGTTATGTCAGCAGTGACTGCTCTATGAAGGAAGAACTTGCATCTCACATTCAAGCAGCATCGTGTGCTTTTGGCCGTCTGCGCAAGAGGGTGTTTGATTCGCATGACCTCACAGTCTCTACCAAAGTCGCAGTTTACAATCAGTGCCTTATGCCCCTCCTGATGTATGGCAGTGAAACCTGGACCCTATACCAGCACGAAGTCAGGCAGCTTCACATAATCCAACAGCGTCACCTTCGCCTGATACTAAACATCAAGTGGGATGATTTCATCAGCAATGAGGAGGTGCTGCGGCGGGCACACATTGAAGACATCGAGATCAAGCTTGTAATGAGTCGTCTGTGCTGGTTAGGTCATGTCTGTCGAATGAATGATGATAGGCTGGTGAAGGAACTCCTGTATTGTGAGCTGGCTCATGGTTCTCGCAAAGTAGGTCGACCCAAACTCCGTTTTAAGGACACATGCAAAAATGCACTGAAGTGTGCCGATGTTTTAGATCAATGACAATTGGTAGTACATGATAGAGCGGAATGGAAGAACCTCACGAGGAAAGTTTGCAGGGCGCATAATACAAAGAGAGTGATAGTTCATGAGAAAAGACGGGCTCGACGCAGAGCGTTTCAGCCGTTTCAGGTGAAAGGCGATAATAATAATTTTGGATTGTTCATGCTTGATTGATCCACGCTGGCGTCTGTTAACACTAGAAGACCCAGACATTAGCCCTCTTGTGGCCACTTGATGGTCCCCCTATGGGTTTTCTAGCCAAAAAGGCCAAATGGCCCCTCTCTGGGACTTCTAGTGTTAATGTTCGTCACATCAAAGAGCTATCTTGTCTGCTTTTGTTTGTTTTTATTGATTTCGTTTTTAATTTTTTATTTCTGTTTGCTGATATTAGTTTTTACTTGGTGTTAGCTTGGTATTGGCCTCGCTGAAAAGCCCAATCAGATGCGCGGGTGGGTCGGATCCCCGACTGGGCTGTTTTTACAGGGCTAGGCTAACCTGTTAAACTGTTTTTAGCCTTTTTAGCTGTTTTTAGCTAACCTGTTTTTAGCTGTTTTTGACTGGCTGGCTGGCTATCCACCTTATCACCTGGAATGCCATGGCTCCATCCCCGACGTGTATCTGCTGTGTATCCCTCCTTAGTAAGGTTTCTGAATTGGAAGTGAGACTCTCCAACCTCTATTAGATGCGAGAAGCTGAAGACCATCTTGACACCATAATTCTCAGGTGAACAACGGCCCCGGCAACCAATTCGCAGCTGGCAGAGACCGCTACCTACCTGGAGGAGTTCAGTGCATCTCCGTCCACTTCAACCCCCGCTCCGGCTTCTTCAGATGCCCAGGACCACAGCAATAGACACTGGCTTCATCTCGGGGCTAAACCCAAAGCCCCGGCTGGGTCTTCTCACACTCAATGCACTCCCTGGACCTTGATTGGACCAGCCGGCAGTCGTCGTCGACCGACCAGACAGGGCCACACCTCTTCTCTTCCCTTGCCCCTGGAAAATAGATTTGACATCCTTTCTCTGGAGGATTTCCCCCACCTGGACACTGGCCGTCCGCCTGTGGCTGCCCCTCCTCCTCCTTCCTCTCCTTCAGTGGCGGCTCAAACCCGCAAACCCCGGACTAAGACTACTCTAGGTGTGCCAAATTACACATCAGCTCCAAATAGAAGAGAGCGCATCACCCTGCCTTCACAACAACAACACCATCGACAAAATTATTCACTATGTCAGAATCCACCGACAAAACCCCCCCAGACAATGCTGGTAATTGGTGGCTTGATTATGAGGAATGTCAGAAGCAGGTACTGTATCATGAGACTTTTTCCTGGGGTTAGAGGTCAGGCTCTTATCCCTGACCTGCTAAATGAACTCCCCCACGTTAAAACTGTCATAGTACATGTTGGATACAACAACATCCCAGATGAAGCGTCAGAGATTTTAAAGAGTGACTTCAGGAGCCTTCTGTCCACTCTTATGAACTGTGGCAGACGTATGTTTATCTCTGGGCCTTTAGCACCTCTCAGACGAGGTTGCCAATTATTTTAGCAGAACTCTCAGTCTTAATACTTGGTTGTGTTTTACATGTCCTATTTTTAACATTGGTTTTGTAGACAATTTAAAGTTGTTTTGGAACCACCCGTCACGCATGAGGCCTGATGGCATCCACCCAAATAGACTTGGTGCATGTGTTTTAAGGGACAATCTATTCTATTCCATTCAGTGTTTTTTAGTACAGTGACTGAAGTTCCTGGGTCTGACAATCAGCCCTTTTTTGGTTTTGTTTCCACTTCTCATATTAATCCCATTAATCCAAATAATCCTCACTGTTTGGATCAGTCTTTGATTTATAACCCTGCAGAGATTGTTTCTGTCTCCCGTTACCCAAAATATTATAACCCAAGACAAATACAACACAACTTGATAAATACACGTCTTTCTGCTGCTCCTCCTCATCAACCACCCCCCAACTTTGCCCGTCTTCTCCCTTAGAGAACCATTGTCTGCTCCCCCCAAAGTTAATAAAAAAGTTAATAAAAATAGAATGCATAAACATCCCAAAGTGATTAAACAAAATGTTGGTATAATTCAAATCAAACCTCAAGTCTCTAAATTTAATAATTTGGCCTCTGTTCCTCCCCAAAATTTAAAAATTAAATGTGGTTTGTTAAATATTAGGTCTCTAACTCCCAAGTCTCTTTTAGTCCATGATCTTTAATTGATCATCAGATCGATTTATTATCCGTCACAGAGACTTGGCTTGGGCAAGATGATTATGTTGGTTTGAATGAATCAACTCCCTCTGGTTATCTAAACTACCATAATCCCAGAAGTTTTGGTCATGAAGGTGGAGCAGCGACAATTTTCCATTCTAAATTACTAGTTAATGTAAAGTAAAAATCATGTTTTAATTCCTTTGAGGGCCTGGTCTTCAGTGTGGGGCATGTTGGCTATCTTGGCTTGAATCCAATTTTCTTTGCTATAGTTTATCGTCCTCCCTTGGCCTACTCAGAGTTTTTATCTGAATTTGCTGAATTTTTAGCTGATTTAGTACTGAAATCAGATTATAATAATAATTTTTGTAGGGGACTTTAATATACTGTACATGTTGATGTAGATAGTGACTGTCATAATAAGGCTTCCAATTTAATTTAAGACTCAATGGGGTTTTCACAGAAAGTAGAAAATTCTACCCATTATCTCCATCATACATTGGACCTCATTTTGACTTATGGTATAGATATAGAAAATCTGGTAGTGTCTCCTCATTATCCTGTACTGTCAGACCATTGTCTGTTAACCTTCGATTTCACTATTTCTGATTATTTGACTCCTAAAGAAAAATATTACTACAGCAGATGTCTTTCAGATGATGTTACAAAATTTTTGCAGATTGTCTCCTCTATTCCATGGGTCAGCACAACGGAAATAAAAGATGGAGAGCCTGCTCCTTCCGTAATTGATAGAATGTTTGATAGTGTTACAGCCTCTCTGCATCGGACTCTAGATTTGGTGGCCCCTTTAAAAAAGAAAAAAGTCTTACCAGAGATTTCTAACCCCTTGGTTTAACACAGAAACTCGTAGCATAAAATAGAAGACTCGTCAATTGGAAAGGAAATGGCGTTTTACTAATTTAACTAATTTAATTTTACTAATTTAATTTAACTATGAATTGATTATTTAACGTGGGGAAATCATCTCTTAATTTATAAAAAATCTCTTAGAAAAGCTAGAACAAGTTATTATTCTGCATTAATAGAAGCAAATAAGAATAACCCTGGGTTTCTTTTCAACCCTATTGCCAGGCTGACAAAGAGTCAGGACTCGGTCAATCCTCACACACCCCCTTGAGCTTTCTAGTCAGTACTTTTTGAACTTTTTCAATCATAAAATTTTATCTATTAGAGATAAAATCAGTCAGATTCTTCCTACTGTAAACTCAAGTACATTAACTACTACAACTCCCTCAATTGATATCTGTTTAGATAAGAAACAGATAAGTTTACTTCAATTGACCTTTTAGAGTTGGATAAAATAATCTCCTCATCTAAGCCTTTATCTTGTCTTTTGGACCCTATTCCTATTATTGGTAGCCATATTCTTCATATAATTAATTCTTCTTTAACTCTGGGTTATGTACCACTAGCTTTTAAATTTGCTGTAATTAAACCCTTACTCAAAAAGCCAATGCTTGATCCAGGAGTTTTGGCTAACTACCGACCAGTCTCTAATCTGCCTTTCATTTCAAAAATCTTAGAAAGAGTTGTTGCTGCGCAATTATTTGACCACTTGCAGGGAATTGGTTAATTTGAAGAGTTTCAATCTGGGTTCAGAGTTCATCACAGCACTGAAACACCCTTAGTGAAGGTTACTAGTGACCTCCTTATCACATCTGATAATGGACTTGTTTCTGTTCTTGTCCTTTTAGATCTTAGCGCAGCTTTTGACACTATCGATCATGACATTCTACTTGATAGATTAGAACACTATGTTGGACTAAATGAAACTCCGCTGCAGTGGTTTAGATCTTATTTGTCCGATAGACTTCAGTTTGTTCACATCAATGATGAATTTTCTTCCAACTCTAAGCTCAGTCACGGAGTTCCACAGGGATCTGTGTTAGGCCCTATTCTTTTTAGTTTATATATGCTTCCGTTAGGCAATATCATTAGAAAGCACTGTATACATTTTCATTGTTACGCAGACGACACACAACTATGCCTGTCAATGAAGCCCGATGATTGTAATCAATTAGCCAAATTAGATGCCTGTCTTAAGGAAATCAAAGCCTGGATGACTTGTAATTTTCTGCTGCGAAACTCAGATAAGACTGAAGTCATTCTTGTTAGCCCAAAAAACCTTAGAAATTCCTTCCCAAATCATACTCTTAATTTGGATGCCGCCACTCTCACTCTGAATAGTTCTGAGAGATACCTTGGAGTTATTTTTGATCAAGATCTGTCCTTTAATTGACATATTAAATTTGTTTCTAAGACTGCCTTCTATCATCTAACTAACTAACTAACTAACCTACACTTATATAGCGCTTTTCTAGTCACAAAGACCACTCAAAGCGCTTTCATTAATACTAACCCTCTATTCTAAGGGCCTATAGGAAACAAATATCTAGGGACAATTTAGAACAGCCAATTAACCTAACATGCATGTTTTTGGCATGTGGGAGGAAACCGGAGAAATCCCGGAGTAAACCCACGCAACACGGGGAGAACATGCAAACTCCACACAGATCACTGTTGGTCGGGGGCTGGGATCGAACCCACGATCCCACGATCCCCACAATCCCCCGGCCAAGGGTAAACTGTGCTGCCGCAGTGCTAACCACTGCGCCACCGTGCAGCCCATCTGCGCAATATTGTCAAGATTAGGAGCATCTTGTCTCTGAATGATGCTGAGAAACTGATCCACTCCTTTGTCAGCTCTCAACTAGATTATTGTAACTCTTTATTATCAGGTTGTCCTAAAACATCTCTAAAAAGTCTTCAGTTGATCCAAAATGCTGCTGCAAGAGTTTTAACTGGTCTAGAAAGAGAGATCATATCTCCCCGGTTTTGTCCTCCCTTCATTGGCTTCCCATAGAGTTTAGAATTAAGTTTAACATCCTTCTTCTCACTTTCAAAGCTCTTAATAATCAGGCCCATTTATATATAAAAGATCTGATATTACTCTATCATCCTAATAGAGCACAACGCTCCCAAAATGCTGGATTACTTGTAATGCCCAGAATCTCCAAAAGTACATTAAGATAAGATAAGCCTTTATTAGTCCCACAATGGGGAAATTCCAGGATTGCAACAGCACAGGGATAGCAACACACAGAGCAACAATCAGAAGGCAAGAAAAAACAAGAACAGCTAGTAAACATATGTACATATTACTATAAATATATATATATATATACGTATATATATATATATACGTATATATATATATATATATATATATATATATATATATATATATATATATATATATATATATATATATATATATATATATATATATATATATATAGACACAGTGCGGATCATTATGGTTGGTGAATGTGCAGGAGAAAGTCCAAGCTCTCGCTCTCTCTCTCTCTCCCAGAGGCAGAGCCTTCTGCTATCAAGCTCCTTCTCTGTGGAACCAGTTACCATTCTGGGTCCGAGAGTCAGACTTGATTTCTGTTTTAAAGAACAGGGTAAAATCCTTCCTTTTCAATACAGTCTACAATTAGGGAGGGATTTTGTGTTTCTTTATCCCACTTCTGTTCTGCTGTTAATAGATTCAGACTGCTGGGTGACTGCCAATAATGTACCTGGCTTCTCACTGTTTCATGTTCTTTAAGTCTGTTCTCTTCATCCTCTCTATCCCCTCACCCCCAGCAAGTCTCAGCAAATGACTGCCCCTCCCTGAGCCTTGTTCTGATAGAGGTTTCTTCCTGTTAAATGGGAGTTTTTCCTCTCCACCATTGCTAAGTGCTTGATCACAGGGGATCGTCTGATTGCTGGGTCTTTCTGAAATTGTGGGGTTTTCTCTGCATTTTGTAGCGCTATGAGATGACTTTTGTTGTGATGTGGCACTATATAAATAAAGCTGAACTGAATTGAATTGAATTAATTTTCTTAATCAATGTTCATCTATATTTACAGTATTTAAGTTAGTGAGTTCTCTTATCATTATGGCATTTGCTTCCTCATGTGTTCCATTTAGTTTGATCCAATCTCTACAGTTTCTTATCCATGTTGCTTGTATCTTGTTTTGTCTTTTCAGCATCCGTGCTTGCTGTGCTATTTCAGCATTAGTAATTGTTAAATGTTCATTTAGGTAAACTTCTGTTCCCCGTAGCTTTCTGGCCTGCCTCAGTATGTCATTCTTTACCCTTCTGTTCACAAAGCGCATCACAATTGATTTCTTTGTTTTGTTATCAGAATCAGAATCAGAATCAGAATGAGATTTATTGCCATTGTTCATGTAGTACAAAAACTAGGAATTTGTCTCGGTGCAATGCTGCAACATTAAACATGGAGTAGCACTAAAGATAAAAATAAAAAACTATGCATGCAATAAAGGGTAGAATATGAATAAGTAATACTAATCTATGCAATTTTTAAATATATTAACAAGCAGCAGATATTGTGGAGTTCCACATAGTGCAGTCGGTAGTGCAAAAAGAAAACTGATAATTATCATGAGTCCGGTTGAGCTGCTGTACGTAGTGCATGAGAGTCAATAAGTCACTTAGTGTTCAGCAGTCTGATGGCAGAGGGGAAGAAGCTGTTCATGTAGCGGGAGGTTTTAGTCTGAATGGACCGAAGTCTTCTGCCTGAGGGGAGGGGGGCAAACAGTGCGTGTCCAGGGTGTGAAGGGTCGGCTATGATCTGACCTGCACGCCTCCGGGTCCTGGAGATGTACAGGTCCTGGAGGGATGGGAACTTGCAGCCGATCACCATCTCAGCAGCGTGCACAACGCGCTGCAGTCTTAGTCTGTCCCTGGCAGTGGCTCCTGCGTACCACACGGTGATGGAGGTGGTGAGGATGGACTCGATGATGGCCATGTAGAATCAGAATCAGAATCAGAATCAGAATCAGAATCAGAATCAGATTTATTGCCATTGTTCATGTAGTACACAAACTAGGAATTTGTCTCGGTGCCATGCTGCAACATTAAAAACATGATGAGAAAAAGGGTTAAACTAAAAAAACTAAAGGACTAAAAACGTGCAATAAGTGTAGAAAAATAAGTAATAATAATAATAATAATAATAATAATAATAATAATAATAATAATAATAATACTAGTAATAATGAGTAGTACTAGTCAAGGCAGTTTTAAAAAATTAGCAAGTAGCAGATAATGTGAAGTACCACATAGTGCAGTCGATAATGCAACAGAAAAACAGTGATGAATGACATGAGCTGCTGTACATAGTGCACGAGAGTCAAAAAGTCACTTAATGTTCAGCAGTCTGATGGCAGAGGGGAAAAAGCTATTCATGTGCCGGGAGGTTTTAATCCGAATGGACCGAAGTCTTCTACCTGAGGGGAGGGGGGCAAACAGTACGTGACCAGGATGTGAAGGATCGGCTATGATTCGGCCAGCACGCCTCCGGGTCCTGGAGATGTACAGGTCCTGGAGAGATGGGAGCTCGCAGCCTATCACCTTCTCAGCAGTGCGCACGACGCGCTGCAGCCTTAGTCTGTCCCTGGCAGTGGCTCCTGCATACCACACAGTTATGGAGGAGGTGAGGATGGACTCGATGATGGCCGTGTAGAACTGCACTAACATCTTGGTGGGTAGCTTGAGCTTCCTCAGCTGCCGCAGAAAGAACATCTTCTGCTGGGCCTTTTTGATGAGGGAGCTGATGGTTGGCTCCCATTTGAGGTCTCGGGTGATGGTGGTGCCCAAGAAGCGGAAGGAATCTGCAATGGTGATGGGAGAGCCTGTGATGGTGAGGGGGGGCAGGGGGGTTGTGACTTTCCTGAAGTCCACAATCATCTCCGCTGTCTTCAGAGCATTCAGCTGCAGGTTGTTGTGGCTGCACCAGGACACCAGCTGGGCCACCTCTTCCCTGTAGGCGGACTCGTTGCCGTTGGAGATGAGCCCGATGAGGGTGGTGTCATCCGCAAACTTAATCAGCTTAACAGACTGGTGGGAGGAGGTGCAGGAGTTGGTATAAAGGGAGAAGAGTAGGGGGAAAGTACACAGCCCTGGGGTGATCCAATGCTGATGCTAACAGAGTCTGAGACAGACTTCCCCAGCCGCACATGCTGTCTCCGGTCCGTCAGGAAGTCGGTGATCCACCTGCAGAGGGAGTCAGGCACGTTGAGCAGGGACAGCTTGTCCTGGAGCAGATCGGGGCGGATGGTGTTGAATGCGGAGCTGAAGTCCACCAACAGAATCCTGGCGTAGGTTCCCGGGGAGTCCAGGTGCTGCAGGATGGAGTGGAGGGCCAGGTTGACTGCGTCGTCCACAGACCTGTTAGCACGGTAGGCAAACTGCAGCGGGTCTAGGAGGGGTGTGGTGATGGACTTGAGGTGAGACAGGACCAGGCGCTCAAAGGACTTCATGACTACAGAGGTGAGCGCTACAGGTCTGTAGTCGTTAAGTCCAGTAATCTGTGGCTTCTTGGGGACAGGGATGATGGTGGAGGATTTGAGGCAGGTCGGCACGTGACATTGCTTAAGGGAGGTGTTAAAAATGTCTGTGAAGACAAGAGCCAGCTCTTTCGCACAGTGTCTCAGGGTGGAGGGAGACACACCGTCCGGCCCGGGGGCCTTGCGCGGGTTCAGTCTGGAGAACTGTCTGTGCACGTCCTGCTCACTGATGACAAGGGGAGGGGGGGGAGGAGGACGAGGAGGGGGGGACCACTTTTGATGAATTAGGGGCTGAGGAGGCAGTGGAGCTGGGTGGAGTGGGTGAGTTGGACACAGCTGACGAGGTGTCAAAACGGGCGTAATGTTGGGACAGTTTTTGACAAAGGGCTTTGTCATCCTGACCTTTAGAAGCCTGAGGCCGATAGTTGGTGATTTGCCTCAGTCCTCTCCACACAGAAGCCGAGTCATTAGCAGTGAACTGCTGCTGGAGTTTCTCAGAATACACAGATTTAGCTCTCCTCAGCTCTCTGTTAAACCGATATTTGACCTCTCTGTAGCAGTCCCTGTCTCCACTTTTCAACGCTGCTTCCTTCTCCTTCCTGATCCGTCTGAGCTTAGCTGTGAACCAGGGCTTGTCATTAGAATATCTCACCCTGGTGCGCGATGGGAGAATGTCCTCCTCACAGAAGTTGATATATGAGTTCACAGTGTCTGTGTACTCATTAAGATCATGTGTGGCTCTTTTAAACATGCCCCAGTCAGTTATTTCCATGCACGTGTTCAGTTTCTCTCCAGCTTCACTGGTCAATTTCTTTGTGGTGGTCACAACAGGTTTAGTGAGTTTCAGTGTCTGTCTGTATGTGGGGATGAGGTGGACCATCACGTGATCAGATAGTCCCAGCGCAGCGCGGGGAACAGCGCGATATGCGTCCTTTACTGAAGTATAACAGTGATCTAGCGTGTTATTTCCTCTGGTTGGACATTTAATAAACTGTTTGTAGCGGGGGAGCTCGTGACTCAGATTGCTCTGGTTAAAATCGCCCACCACAATAACCAGGGAGTCTGGAAAGTTCCGCTCCGTAAGTTGGATGTGATCTGCGAGCACGCGCTGAGCTTCGCGCGTGTCCGCGTCGGGAGGGACGTACACAGCGACGAGGATAAATGAGGCAAACTCCCGCGGGGAATAAAATGGCTTGCAGTTAATAAAATGAAATTCCAGGGCGGGAGAACAGTGTTTGGAAATCACCGTTACATCAGAGCACCAGCTGTTGTTAATATAGAAGCACACTCCTCCTCCAATAGACTTACCGGAGAGCTCTGTGATGCGATCAGCACGATACAGCTGAAATCCCTCGAGGCTGATTGCGCAATCTGGAATGTTCTCTTTAAGCCAGGTCTCAGAGAAGCAGATGACAGACGAGGAAGCGAGGTCCTTGAAACGCATCAGCAGTCTTAGTTCTTCTACCTTGTTCAAGAGAGAATTGGCATTGGATAGAAATATGCCAGGCAAGGCATATGCCAGGCAAGGCAAGAACTGCACTAACATCTTGGTGGGTAGCTTGAGCTTCCTCAGCTGCCGCAGGAAGAACATCCTCTGCTGCGCCTTTTTGATGAGGGAGCTGATGGTTGGCTCCCACTTGAGGTCCCGGGTGATGGTGGTGCCTAGGAAGTGGAAGGAATCCACAGTGGTGATGGGAGAGTCTGTGAGGGTAAGGGGGGGCAGAGGGGCTGTGACTTTTCTGAAGTCCACGATCATCTCCACTGTCTTCAGAGCGTTCAGCTGCAGGTTGTTGTGGCTGCACCAGGACGCCAGCTGGGCCACCTCTCTCCTGAAGACAGACTCGTCGCCGTTGGAGATGAGCCCGATGAGGGTGGTGTCGTCCGCAAACTTGATCAGCTTGACAGACTGGTGGCTGGAGGTGCAGGAGTTGGTGTACAGGGAGAAGAGCAGGGGGGAAAGTACACAGCCCTGGGGTGATCCGGTGCTGATGCTAACAGAGTCTGAGACAGTCTTTCCCAGCTGCACATGCTGCCTCCGGTCCGTCAGGAAGTCGGTGATCCACCTGCAGAGGGGCTCAGGCACATTGAGCAGGGACAGCTTGTCCTGGAGCAGAGTGGGGCGGATGGTATTGAATGCCGAGCTGAAGTCCACAAACAGGATCCTGACGTAGGTTCCCGGGGAGTCCAGGTGCTGCAGGATGGAGTGGAGGGCCAGGTTGACTGCGTCGTCCACAGACCTGTTGGCTCGGTAGGCAAACTGCAGCGGGTCCAGGAGGGGAGTGGTGATGGTCTTGAGGTGGGGCAGGACCAGGCGCTCAAAGGACTTCATGACTACAGAGTTGAGCGCTACAGGTCTGTAGTCATTAAGTCCAGTGATCTGTGGCTTCTTGGGGACAGGGACGATGGTAGAGGTTTTGAGGCAGGCCGGAACGTGGCATGACTTCAGGGAGGTGTTAAAAATGTCTGTGAAGACAGAAGTCAGCTCCTCCGCACAGTGTCTCAGGGTGGAGGGAGACACGCCGTCCGGACCGGGGGCCTTGCACGGGTTCAGTCTGGAGAACTGTCTGTGCGTGTCCTGCTCACTGATGGCAAGGGCAGGGGGGGGGAGGAGGGGGGCGGCCTTTGATGAAGTGGGGACCATGGAGGCAGTGGCGCTGGGGGGAGGGGGTAGTTGGACACAGCTGACGAGGTGTCAAAACGGGCATAGTGTTGGGACAGTCTTTGACAAAGGGCTTTGTCATCCTGTCCCGTAGAAGCCTGAGGCCGATAGTTGGTGATTTGCCTCAGTCCTCTCCACACAGAAGCAGAGTCGTTAGCAGTGAACTGCTGCTGGAGTCTCTCAGAATACACAGATTTAGCTCTCCTCAGCTCTCTGCTAAACCGGTATTTGACCTCCCTGTAGCAGTCCCTGTCTCCACTTTTCAACGCTGCTTCCTTCTCCTTCCTGATCTGTCTGAGTTTAGCTGTGAACCAGGGCTTGTCGTTGGAGTAACTCACCCTGGTGCGTGATGGAAGAATGCTTTCCTCACAAGAGTGGATATATGAGGTCACAGTGTCCGTGTACTCATCCAGATCATGCGTGGCTCCTTTAAACATGTCCCAGGCAGTTATTTCCAAGCACGTGCGCAGCTCCTCCCCAGCTTCACTTGTCCATTTCCTCGTAGTGCTCACAACAGGTTTTGTGAGCTTCAGTCTCTGTCTGTATGTGGGAATCAGGTGGACCATCACGTGATCAGATAGTCCGAGCGCAGCGCGGGGAACAGCGCGATACGTGTCCTTAACTGTAGTGTAACAGTGATCCAGCGTGTTCTCTCCTCTGGTGGGGCATTTAATAAACTGTTTGTACCGGGGGAGTTCGTGGCTCAGGTTGCTCTGGTTAAAGTCACCAACCACAATAACCAGAGAGTCCGGGAAAGTCCGCTCCGCTTGCTGAATGTGATCCGCAAGCGCGCGCTGAGCCTCGCGCACATCCGCGTCGGGCGGGACGTAAACAGCGGCCAGGATGAATGAAGCAAACTCACGCGGGGAATAAAATGGCTTGCAGTTGATCAATAAATATTCCAGAGCGGGAGAACAGTGTTGGGAGATCACAGTTACATCGGAGCACCAGCTGCTGTTGATGTAGAAGCAGACTCCTCCGCCTGTGGTCTTACCGGAGAGCCCCGTGTCTCGATCAGCACGAAACAGCTTAAATCCCTCGAGGAGGAGCGTGCTGTCCGGTCTCTTTCCCTTGAGCCAGGTCTCAGTGAAGCAGAGGGCACACGAGGTGGAGAGGTCCTTAAATCGCATCAGCAGTCTCAGTTCATCTACCTTGTTATAAAGAGAGTTGACGTTGGACAGAAAGATCCCAGGCAAGGCCATGCGCGTGCCTCTCCTGCGAAGCCGCACGAGGGTGCCAGCTCATCTTCTTCTCTTTCGCCGTTTCACTTTTTGGGCTAAAAAATGAACCAGATCGGCGGCAGGAGCAAAAAGAACTGGGAGTAGGTCCTTGGGAGTGAAAGTCCTGATATTTAGTAGCTCTTCACGGGTGTAAGAGCAGGCAGACGCACAATTGACGAACAAAAACAAACAAAAAAAACCGCAGTGAAGCACCATGGCGACCACTGTGGGCACCATCTTGGATCAAATCCAAGATTATCCTTTCTGGGTAAAGTATGACAGGCTAAAATTGCTTTTACTTCAACCTTTATTTTTCTGCTTTCAAGGAACTGAAGCACCTGGTTTTCCAGGGAGACTGATTCACTTGGGGGATCCTCCTCACCTCTCATTCCTGCTGTAGCATGAGCATATGATTGGTATTTAATGTCTAGTCCACTAATGATTAAATCATCCATATGAGAATATTGTTCAAGGTCCTTGATGTGTCGCTCCAAGTCTGCATTTTTTTTGTCTCTTTCCTGAATTTCAGTTCTCGGACTTCCTCCATTAGCCCTAATAGTTTAGACTGTTGATTGGCCACTTTGGTCAGTTCTTCTGACATCAAGTTCAGATATTTTTTTAATCCCTTCCATTTCCTCCCTCTTTGGTGGCATTTTTTACTGACCTGATGATAGGTCTACCGGAGTGGTGGCTCAGTTGGTAGAGCATCCTCCCCACACCCGGTAGGCAGGGGTTCAAATCCTGGCCGGGTCATGCTGAAGACCATATAAAAGTGGAACTTCCTGCCGTCCAGCTTGGTGCTCAGCAATAATGGAATGGAGGAGGGAAATCTGTGGCAGCACCTTGCATGGCAGCAGCCCTCTAATTCTACACTTGGGGTGTGTGGGATTAACACTGTAGATAGGTAAAACACAATTTCGTTCTACTGTACATGATTGGTTGTACGGTTGAATGACAATAAAGGATGATTTAATTTTAATTTAATTTAATAGTAGGACAATCTCTGCTGGTGTTGCAGGTATCCGATCCAGCCAACCTCGAATCCAGCTGGGGCCTCAGCTAGCCCCCTTTGCTGCTAGTTCCGCTGCTTACTGCCGCTGTAGTTGAGCTTCGATCCGGCTCCTATCCAGCTGGGACCTTGGTTAGTTCCTCCACTGAGCCCCAATCACAAGATTATAAGAATCTGTGCGGGAGGCTGCACTTTGAAAATTAATATTAACTAATGCTGAAGATGACTAAAATAGCTTGATATTCTCTATCATACTGACAGGCCTCTGCCAGTGATCTCTCTCTCTCTGGGTCGGGGCCTGTCAGGGTCTGGGGGTGGGAGATTTCTCTCCTCTCTCCGTTTCTGTAGCTCAGCGTTGTCTTTTGGATGATTTTTCATATGCTTGTATAAATTAGTTGTGTTACCACTGTATTTCACAACCATTTTCCAAATTATACAGCTTGCCATTGTTTCATTTTCAGCCTGGAAATATAACCACACAACACAGCGCTCCTCTTCCTCTTTGCTATTCTTCTGCTCTGTCTCGGTACTGTGTGTGCATGCTGTGGTAGCACATCTCGATAAGTAGCATAAAATTATAGATAGATAGATTGATAGATGTACTTTAATTAAATTAAATTAATTAAATCACCCTTATTGTCTTTCAACCGTACAACCAATCATGTACAGCAGAACGAGATTGTGCCTTACCTATCTACAGTGTAAATCACACACACCCCAAGTGCAGAATCAGAGGGCCGCTGCCATGCAAGGCACCGCCACAGATTTCCCTCCTCCATTCCATTTATTGCTGAACACCAAGCTGGATGGCAGGAAGTTCCACTTTTATATGGTCTTCGGCATGACCCGGCCGGGATTTGAACCCCTGCCTCCCGGGTGTGGGGCGGATGCTCTACCAACTGAGCCACCACTCCGGTTGATCCCAAAGTCGGAAATTACAGTGTAACAGCAGTATGACAGTAGACAACCAAACAACAGAAACACACACATGACAGACAAAGGGATTACCCATGGAAAGTAAAAACTAACACGACTATAAAACCTACTGTATATACATCATAGCTTAATATATGATGACCCGTTTAAAGATAAGATAAGATAAGATAAGCCTTTATTAGTCCCACAACGGGGAAATTCCAGGATTGCAACAGCACAGGGATAGCAACACTCAGAGCAACAATCAGAAGGCAAGAAAAAAAACAAGCAAGCAAGAGCAGCTAATAAACATATGTACGTATTACTATAAAATATATATATATACACACACACACAGACACACAGTGCAGAGCATTGTAGCTGGATGGAATAAATATATGAATATATGAACACACAGTGCAGAGCATTGTAGCTAGATGGAATAAATATGTAAATATATAAACACCCACAGTACGGAGCATTGCAGCTAGGTGGAATAAATATGCAAGTATATAAACACACACAGTGCGGAGCAATGTAGCTAGATGGAATAATATGTAGATATATAAATATATAAACACACCCAGTGCTGAGCATTGTAGCTAGATGGAATAAATATGCAAATATATAAACACACACAGTGCAGAGCATTGTTGCTAGATGGAATGAAACAGCATAACCGTCTACTTAGTTATCCTACATGGTATGATTATGTGCCCATACATATTCTCACCCTCCATAGCGACCGGTATGTTCCTAGTTGTATGCCGGAGGGGACCATTGTGTAAGTCTATTGCATCTTTTGCATTCAAAAAACTATTAGTTTGTTACGTCTTTTTGCTATCTCTGCGAGCAGCCCTGCTTAGGTTGTACAGTCTGACAGCCGTTGGTAGGAAGGACCTACGAAACCTCTCGGTTGTGCACCTGGGATGATGTAGTCTGCTGCTAAATGAGCTCCTCAGTGCATTCAGTATGTCCTGCATAGGGTGGAACTCGGACTCCAGCAGAGATGACAGTTTAGCCACCGTCCTTCTCTCTCCTATCTCCTCCATCGGATCAAGGCGCTGCCCCAGGACAGAGCTAGCTTTCTTAATCAGTTTGTTCAGTCTCTTCCTATCGGCTGCAGTAATGCCACTGCCCCAGCAGACCACTCCAAAAGTGATGGCTGATGCCACCACCGTGTCATAGAATGACTTCAGCAGCGCCCCTTGTACACCAAAAGACCTGAGTCTCCTCAGCAGGAACAGCCTGCGCTGTCCCTTCTTGTAGAGTGCATCAGTATTGTGTGACCAGTCTAGTTTATTGTTCAGATGAATACCCAGGTACTTATAGGATGTCACCATCTCGATGTCTGTTCCCTGTATATTTACTGGTACTGTGAGGGGCTGCCCATGCCTGCGGCAGTCCACCACCAGCTCCTTAGTTTTCCTCGCGTTGATCTGGAGGCAGTTCCGATGGCACCAGTCCACGAAGTCCTGGATAAGCCCTCTGTACTCAGCTTCATCTCCATTGGAGATGAGGCCAACGATCGCAGAGTCATCAGAGAACTTCTGTAGATGGCAGTGTGTTGTGTTGTGTGAGAAGTCCGCAGTATAAAGAGTGAACAGGAAGGGAGCCAGCACCGTTCCCTGGGGGGCCCCCGTGCTACTGATGATCGTGTCGGACACACAGTCCCGGGTTCTCACAAACTGAGGCCGGTTCGTGAGGTAGTCCAGGATCCATGATGACAGGTGCTGGTCCACCCCTGCGCGCAGCAGCTTGTCCTTCAGGATCATCGGTTGGATGGTGTTGAAAGCACTGGAGAAGTCAAAGAACATGATCCTCACCATATTCCCGGGCTTCTCCAGGTGGGACAGAGAACGGTGAAGGAGGAAGATCACCGCATCCTCCACCCCAATGCCATGCTGGTAGGCGAACTGGAGTGGATCCATCGCTGGTTCCACCAGGGGGCGGAGGTGAGCAAGGAGCAGTCTCTCCAGGGTCTTCATCAAGTGGGACGTCAAGGCCACCGGTCTGTAGCTGTTCAGGTCTTTGGGGTGGGAAGTTTTTGGTACAGGTACCACACAAGATGTTTTCCACAGCTGTGGTACCCTCCCCAGTTTCAGGCTCATGTTGAAGATATACGTCACAATCCCACACAGCTGGTCTGCACAGGACTTGAGGAGCTTTGCGCTGATGCCGTCCGGTCCCGGCGCCTTCCTCGCCTTGATCTTCCTCAGCTCCGTCCTCACCTGGGTCCTGGTCAGGGTCAGGATGGGGGGCTGTGTGTTGGGAGTGGGGGGGTGTTGGTGGAGTGGGGAGTGGGCAGCAGGACTTGATTTCTTTAGAGGCAGCAGTGGTTGTTGTGCAGTCAGGGGGGAGGGCGGTTGGTCAAATCTATTGAAAAACAGATTCAGGTTGTTCGCCCACTCCCTGCCCCCTGTGGCCTGGGGGGAGGTATTCTGGAGCCCCGAGATGGTTTTGAGGTTTCTCCAGACCCCGCTGATGTCGCTCTGTTGCAGCTTGTCCTCCATCTTCTTCCTGAAGCTGTCCTTGCCTTCTCTGATCTTTCTCCTCAGCTCCCTCTGTACGGACTTCAGCATCTCCCTGTTCCCTGACCTGAAGATCCTCTTCTTCTCTCTCAGAAGTGTTTTTATCTCAGGGTTGATCCAGGGTTTGTTGTTTGAGTGACACATGAATAAACACATGAATCATCCCATTGCACAAAGAAGGACTATCAGGAGCAGAGTGAAATGTGAGGTAGCAGTTAGTCTGTAAGGTGCAGTGTGGCAGCATAGCTATGACCAGAATCCAACATCATAGTGAGTTATTGTACAGTGAAATTGCATGTGGCAGGAAAGATTTCCTGTACCTGGCCGTTCAACAACAAATCTGTAGTAGTCTACTGGAGAAAGTGCTTCGCCGTCTGTCCAGTGTGTGGTGGAGGGGGTGATCAGGATTGTTCATGATGGATTGCAGTTTATTTAGTGTTCTCCTCTCCACCACCGTCTCAAAGGTCTCCGGTCTGAGACCAATTACAGAGCCAGCCCTCTTGATAATCTTGTCAAGTCTGTTGGTGTCTCTGGCCCTGATACTGCTACCCCAACAGACCACAGCAAAGAAGATGGTGCTGGCGACAACCGTCTGGTAGAAAAGCTCCAGCATCCTGCTGCTCACGTTAAAGGATCTCAGCTTTCTCAGGAAGTAGAGTCTGCTCATCCCCTTCTTGTGCACAGCATCGGTGTTGGATCTCCAGTCCAACCCACTGCTGATCCTGACACCCAGATATTTGTAGTCCTCAACAACTCCCACATCCTCCCCCCTAATCTGCAGTGGCTGAGAAGGAGCCTCCCTCTTCCTGAAGTCAATCACCATCTCCCTGGTCTTGCTGACATTCAGCCTCAGGTGATTCTGCTCCGTCCACTCCACAAATCTGTCTACCAGTGCCATGTACTCCCCCTCCTCTCCTCCTCTTACAGACCCCACAACAGCTGAGTCATGAGAGAATTTCTGCAGGTGGCATGACTCAGTGTTGTACTGAAAGTCAGTGGTGTATACCAATTGTGTTCAAAATAATAGCAGTGTGTTGAAAAATGTGAATAAACGTCACAATTCTTCAAATAAATTGTATTTTAATGAACACAAATGCATTGGGGACACTGCACATTCTATTTCAAAGCAAGAAAATTGGAAAAAGTAATTGAATTTGATAATATTTTACAGAAAGTCAAGAAATATAATGTTCAAAAAAATAGCAGTGTTGACATCTGTCTTTAATGTGTTTAGGGTCATTGTCTTGTTGAAACACCCATTTCAAAGGCATTTCATCTTCAGCATACGGCAACATGACTTCTTCCAGTATTCTGATGTACTCAAACTGATCCATGATCCCTGGTATGCGATAAATCAGACCAACACCATAGTATGAGAAACATCCCCATATCATGATGCTTGCACCACCCTGCTTCACCGTCTTCACTGTGTACTGTGGCTTGAATTCAGTGTTTGCAGGACGTCTGACAAACTGTCTGTGGCCCTTAGACCCAAAAAGCACAATCTTACTCTCATCAGTCCACAAAATTTTACGCCATTTCTTTTTAGGCCAGTCAATGCAAATTGTAACCGCTTCAGCACGTCTTTTTTTTAACGATGGGACTTTGTGGGGGCTTCTTGCTGGTAGCTTGGCTTCACATAGACATCGTCTGATTGTTACAGTACTCACAGGCAACCTTAGATCTTCTTTGATCCTCCTGGAGCTGATCATTGGCTGAGCCTTTGCCAGTTTGGTTATTCTCCGATCCATTCGAATAGTTGTTTTTCTTTTTCTTCCTCGCCTTTCTGGTTTTGGCTGCCATTTTAAAGCGTTTGATATCATTTTAGCTGAACAGCCTATCATTTTCTGCACTACTTTATAGGTTTTCCCCTCTTTTATTAATTTCTTAATCAAAGAACGCTCTTCTTCTGAACAGTGTCTTGAACGACCCATTTTACTCTGTTTTTCAAGGACAAATGCACAGCCAGCATATGCAGCATCAGTTGCCTTGATCCTTAAATAAGGGCCACCTGTTTAACACCTATTTTTTTCACAGAATCAATGACCTCACTAAGTGAACTCAGCACTGCTATTTTTTTTTAACAGGCCCCTTTCAGTTAATGATTCAGTTTCACAGAATCAGCAGCATGCACGTCATGCCTGTTGGGTCTGTTGGTTTTCTGTACCTTCACTAAACCTTCTAGAAACTTACTTGCAGTGTAGAAGTTGAAATTCTAACAAAAACAGTGATTTATCTTGCTAGTGATGTGGGACCGCTATTATTTTGAACACAACTGTAAGGGAAAAAGAAAAGGAGAGAGCACAGTCCCCTGTGGAGCTCTCATATCACTAGCCACCACTCCAGACAAGACACTGCCCAGCCTGACAAACTGTGGTCTGCCTGTCAGGTAGTCAGTAATCCAGGAGATCACAGAGCTGTCAACCTTCATCACCCACAGCTTCTCACCCAGCAGCAGTGGCTGGATGGTGTTAAAGGCACTGGATAAATCAAAAAAAGTGATTCTCACAGTATCTCCTCCACCATCCAGGTGCAGATGGGCTCGTTGCAGCAGGTAGATGACAGCATCTTCAACTCCTAAATGGGGCTGATATGCACACTGCAGCAGGGTCCAGCCACGTCTCCACCTGCGGCCTCAGGTGGGCTAAGACCAGTCTCTCCAGGACCTTCATCACATGAGATGTGAGGGCAGCTGGTCGGTAGTCATTCAGATCCGATGGAGACGACTTCTTAGGGACAGGAACCAGGCAGGGTGTCTTCCACAGCACCGGTACTCTCTCCAGACTCAGGCTCAGGTTGTACAATTGTTTCAGTAC
This sequence comes from Pholidichthys leucotaenia, assembly GCA_020510985.1. Lineage (NCBI taxonomy): Eukaryota > Metazoa > Chordata > Actinopteri > Cichliformes > Pholidichthyidae > Pholidichthys > Pholidichthys leucotaenia. The sequence goes on from CM035838.1 coordinate 492,029,535, forward strand.
CGGAGCTAGTTGGTTGGCTCAGGTCCTCAGGGTCCTTGCGGAGATGCCGTCAGGGCCCGAAGCCTTCCGCTGATGGAGTCTCTCCAGCTGTTTCTCCACCTGATCTGTAGTCACTGTGAAGTGAGGGAGGGTCCTGGTGCCCCCTGAGGAGGAGGAGGGGGGAGATGGAGAGAGGTTCTGCATGGGAGCGTGGGTGGGGAGGGGTGCGTGGGGGTCTGGTTGTGTTGCTGGGGTGACAGACTGTGAGTTGAACCTATTAAAAAACAGATTCAGTTCCTCAGCTCTCTCCTGGCTCCCAGATGGCTGCCTGACTCTCCCCTTGCACCCAATTATTTGTTTCATTCCCTCCCACATATCTTTAGTGTTGTTTTGCCTGAATTTTTCTTCCAACTTCCTCCTATAATTGTCCTTGCACCTCCTCAGCATCTCTCAGCTCATGCTACACTCCCCTCAGCTTCTCCTTGTCTCCAGTCGTAAAAGCTCTCTTCTTTTTGTTCAGAAATGCTTTCAGGTCACTGGTGACCCATGGTCTGTTGTTAGAGAAGCAGTGTGAGAGCTGTTGTTATGCTGTGTACACACTGCAGGTCTTAATGCTCAGTTAGATAGATAGATACGTAGATAGATAGACAGATACTTTATTTGGAACAAAAATGTAAAACAAAAACAAAACAAATGACAAGTGCAATAAAGTAACAGTATACAGTGTTCGAAAGGGAGAAGGAAGAAGTGAACACTTATTAATTCCAACTCCTCTTTTCCATAAATACACCCATGTGAATTATAAGATAAGATAAGATAAGATAAGATAAGATAAGCCTTTATTAGTCCCACAACGGGGAAATTCCAGGATTGCAACAGCACAGGGATAGCAACACTCAGAGCAACAATCAGAAGGCAAGAAAAAAAACAAGCAAGCAAGAGCAGCTAATAAACATATGTACGTATTACTATAAAATATATATATATACACACACACACAGACACACAGTGCAGAGCATTGTAGCTGGATGGAATAAATATATGAATATATGAACACACAGTGCAGAGCATTGTAGCTAGATGGAATAAATATGTAAATATATAAACACCCACAGTACGGAGCATTGCAGCTAGGTGGAATAAATATGCAAGTATATAAACACACACAGTGCGGAGCAATGTAGCTTACTATATAAGCTACATTTGAATTATATACAAATTACCACATCTAAGACCCCTAGTAAACAATTAACTATATTTTGTACATATCACCATTAACACCCATCCATCCTAACATACATTGATGTCCATACATCAAAACCAGCCCCAAACAACACAGATATACACAGTACTGTCCCACCCACCATTCCATAGTGTCCCAGAGTGAGCATAGTGAATCGTACATATATATACTACCCTTCTAACATATATTGTTTCAGCAAATAATGTTTATACCTCTTTTTGAATTGATTTCTGTTTGTACATAGTTTCAGTTCCGGCTCCAGACTGTTCCACAAATCCACCCCACAGACAGATATGCACAGACTTTTCTTGGTTGTTCGTATCTTGGGTTTTGTAAAGTTTAAGTCTCCTCTCAAATTATGATCATTGTCTCTTTTTTAAAATATTTTTTGGATATTAGTTGGGAGTTGATTATTAATTGCCCTGTACATTACTTGTGCTGTCTTAAATTTAACTAAATCCATGAACTTTATGACATGTGACTTTAAAAACAACGAATTGGTATGGTCTCTATATCCTACATTATTTATTATCCTTATAGCTCTTTTTTGTAATGTGCATATTGACTGTAGGTTGGTCTTGTAGGTGTTTCCCCAGACTTCTACACAATAGTTAAGATAAGGTAGAAACAGTGAATTGTACAGTAAGAACAATGATTTATAGTCCAAGATGTGTCTTGTCTTCCTCAGTATGCCTATACATTTTGCCAACTTGGCCCGGATGTGACTGCTGTGAGGTTTCCAGCAGATTTTATTGTCTAGCGTCACCCCCAGAAACTTATTTTCCTGTACTGTTTCTATTCTGGTATCATCTATCGTTACCATTATTTCATGATTTATTTTATAATTTCCAAACAACATAATCTTTGTTTTTTTCACATTTAGAGATAATTTATTTTTGTTGAACCACTGCGTTAACCTTTTCATGTCAGTTGTGACCACCTCTAAAACCTGCTGCAAATTCTCACCAGTGCAAAGGATATTTGTGTCATCCACAAACAAAATAAATTTCAGAATTTTTGATACTTGGCATATGTCATTTATATACAAGATAAAGAGTTTGGGTCCCAAAACTGACCCCTGGGGCACACCACAAGTGATGTCCATGAAGGGTGATTTGTGCTCACCAGTTTGTACAAATTGTTGTCTGTTACTTAAATAACTTTCCACCCAACTCAGTCCGACCCCTCTTATCCCATACCTTTCCAGTTTCCTTAGTAGAATTCTGTGGTCAATGGTGTCAAAAGCTTTCTTTAAATCTATAAATACTCCTTCAGCAAACTTTTTTTTTTTTATCTATACAACTAGTAATTTCTTCTATAAGTTCGATCAGTGCCAAAGATGTAGATTTATCTGCTCTAAAACCATACTGGCTGTCTGTAAGGAGGTTGTGTTTTTCAATGAAATCATCCAGTCTCTTAGTGAAGATTTTTTCAAGTATTTTGGAGAATTGTGAGAGTAAAGAGACTGGCCTGTAATTTGTGAAATAATGACTGTCTCCTGTTTTGTATAGAGGTATTACTTTTGCTATTTTCATTTTGTTTGGAAATTTACCAGTTTGAAATGACAGGTTCCATATGTGGGTGAGTGGCTTAAAGTAGAACTGAACTGAATGGCATTGAACGGCACTGGGTGATAGTACATACAATTATAAAGATAATTTATCATTGGCACCCCCTCCACAAATCCTGGAATCTTGGAGAAAATCGCGATTTTGAATTTCCCGCCCTGAAAAATCAGACAAATCCGCCGAGGCGCAGCCGGAGTTCCGCATGACATCACGAGTGTGACCCAGTCCTCATGTTTACCGTTGCAAGCACGTCGACACTGGTTGTTTTTGGTGCATTTTGTTGTGATAGTCGACTACAAAACACTTCCAACACCTGGGAAGATCTGTTCAGTGGCCAAGGAAAGCTGTCATGGCGACGAAAGAAAAGAAAGGGGGAGGAAAAGCGACCGGTAAGCGATGCGTTTCCAGATATACAGTGATCACTCACTTATCGCGTTTAATGGGGACCAGAACCGACCGCGAAAAGTGAAAAACTGCGAAGTAGCGTCACCCCCCCCAAGGGCGTCACAAGCACTATTTTGCACAAAAAGGCACAAGAGAACAGCGAAAAGTGCCACTAAGCAACACGAGCGATAAAGAACAATGAATGCGGTCTTCCTTCGCTGGGTAAAACGTCTTGGCCAATCAGCTTGCGAGGTAAAATGTCTCGGCCAATCAGCTTGCGAGATTCCCGAGCAGTGAAGAGGTGGGCGGAGAGGAGTGGAGCGGTGGTCAGAGAGGTAGATTTTGAGCTGTGCGGGCTCTCCGTGTTGATACCTGATGTTCTAATGAGAAGGCAGGGAGACTACATTAGAACATCAGGTATCAACACGGAGAGCCCGCTCTCCCCGGCTCCCCAGCCCGCTCGGGAATCTCGCAAGCTGATTGGCCGAGACGTTTTACCTCGCAAGCTGATTGGCCGAGACATTTTATCTCGCAAGCTGATTGGCGGAGACGTTTTACCCAGCTTCGCTCCCTGCCGAGCGCCTATACCCAGCGAAGGAAGACCGCATTAAACACGATAAGTGAGGGATAACTGTAATAAGTTGGAAAAATGCTGATGTTTTTTTTTCCCTTTCTTTTTTATTGTTAATTTTCCTTATCCTGACACCCCAAACATGCCAAAGTAAAGACTCACCATTCTGTATTCAATAAGCGACTCTCCTCCCCATCACTGCTGCGGTCTGAGTTGGTGCTGGAATCCCCCGAAAATTCTGGCTCTAATCTGTACGGTTCGATGCCTCCCTCGCTCTCTTCCTGTTCACTTGACACTCCTGCATCCTCCTCTGTCTTGTCACCGATCCTGAATGCCTCTTCACTCTGAAAACTCTGGTGTTCTTGACTGCTGGAACTGCTATCATCTGCCATTGTTGTTTTGATAAGGGTCACACTCGTGACGTCACGCAGCGTCGTCTGCACTACTTCCGGTTTGTTTGGCACTGCCAGCCAGAGGCAAAAGTTTATCGGCTTATAGCTTGGCCATCGCATGGCCTAAAAATTTCTTTTATGTGTTGAAAAATACAATAGGTAATAAGGAATTAATCTGCTGTTCTACTTTTTTGGCAAAAAGGTGAGTTCAGTTCTACTTTAACAATTCCTTCAATTACTCTTTTCACTATTGTCATGTCAGTTTCATTCCAGTCCGTTGATTTTTTGTTCTTAAATTTACTCACAGTCTCGATAATTTCCTTTTCAGTAACTGCACCCAAAAAGATTGTGCTTGGATTTCTATCTTCTATTTCATTTCCAGAACCACTGTTGTTTGTTTCTGGTGTCGCTATTGATTTTGCTAATTCAGGACCAACGTTTACAAAAAATTTATTGAAACCACTGACCACATCCTCCATATTATTTATCAAATTGTCATTTTCAGTAAAATATTCTGGATAATTAGCATTCTTAGGTCAATTACTAATAATCCCATTGAGTACTTGCCATATTCCTCTTAAGTTATTTTTGTTATCCTCTAATATTCTGTTGTAGTATTCTTTCTTACAGGTCCTCATTATATTAGTAAGTTTATTTTTATATCTTTTATATTTGATCTCAGCCTCCACCATTCTGCACTTAATGAATTGTTTATAAAATGTATTATTCTTTTTACATGCATTTATTAACCCCTTGGTGACCCAAGGAATATTTTTCTTTTGTTGTCTGTCACTGTATTGTTTTATAGGACAGTTTTTATTGTACAATGATTGAAATATTTGCAAAAATTTATCATATGCTTTATTTATATCATTTTCATCATAAACTATCTTCCAGTCTTGTATTAATAATTCCTTTGTCAGTAAATACATAGATTCTTCGGTTCTTATTCTTTTATATTTAATATTTTTGGTATAATTTTTCTTCCTATAATCACATTGATACACAACAAAAATCGGCAGGTGGTCACTGATATCATTCAATAAAAGCCCACTCCTGATATTATTTTCCATAATGTTTGTGAATATGTTATCTATTAGTGTGGCACTGTGTGACGTGATTTTGCTAGGTCCAGTAATTGTTGGATGTAAGCCCATACTGTACATTGTGTTGATAAATTCTTCTGTCAAACTATGTTGTTTTGAATTCATCATATCTATATTGAAATCCCCACAGATGAACATAACTTTATGAGTTAGTTTTGCAGACATTTTTTCCATCCAATCCTTAAATAAGTCAATGTTTGATCCAGGTGTTCTATATCCACAGCTCACTACTATATTCTTCATATTGTCCAGACAGATTTCTATTGTAATACATTCAAATAAATCATCCACAGTTACTGACAGATTTTCAACAACCTTGTATTTCAAGCTCTTGTCATCATAAATTGCAACTCCTCCCCCTTTTTTCACTTTTCTATTTATATAATTTAATTCATAGCCATCCATGGTAAAATCCACTCCTTTCTCTTCACTGAGCCACGTCTCTGATATTGCCACAATATTGAATGGCTCTTTAAACTGATGTAAATAATCTTTAATGTTATTAAAGTTGGCATAGAGACTTCTGCTGTTGAAGTGGATCATAGAAATATTGAAATCAGATGTGACCATTGTGTTAAACTGTTTATCCGTGTAGTAACTACAGTCATTATTGATGGAGCTAAATAAATTATTATCAGGGTCTATGTTACATTCTACGTCCTGTTGGTTGTGATCTGTATATTCAAAAACTTTCAGTTCCTGTTGTTCCTGTTTGTTGATCTTTTCAGTTCTTCTTAGTTCCAATTTTTTGCTGAGATCTGATTTTTTTGCGTGGGTGTTCACATTATAATTTATATCAGACTCCAGTGTGAACGGTCTACAGCTATGAAGTGACCCACATGTGCAGAAGAAAATGTCATGTCAGACACAGCATTGTGCTTACGGAAAGTAATCAATCAATCAATCAATCAATCAATCAATCAAAGACTTTATTCCAGACTCAAGGTCCATCAAAAAAAGTAAAAAAGTAAAAAGTAGAAAACAAGACAGTTGAAACAATCAAAAAGTTACAAGAAACACTAAGACACAACTGCTAAGAGAAGTACAAAGACAGTACAGACTTTAAAAAGACTTAAAAAGGCAACTGTACCAGTGCCTTCTAAACTGTGACTGACAGTTTTATTAAATGTGAGCCGCGGACAATTGAGGGGGAAAGAACTTCAACTTGATTTAGCGCAGAAAAATAAAATGTTACAATCATTCGGAAATGATTATGCACAAAATAAATGAGACTAGCTTCCTTCCTCTACAGGCCAGATGACCGCTGTGATCAGCTCTGCTTTAACAGAACTGATCCACTGAACAGCTCTGTTGAAAATGAGACCCCGTGTCTCAGTGGGATTACCTGTAGAAATAAGGTTCATAATAAATAATCCTAGTGATTACATTAGGGTGCTTGCCCACTAATGTTGTCAGTGGCTCAGGCCCTAATAAACAGTGTGGCTTGTAACAGCAGTATAACACCGGTCCTGCACAGGAAGGAGAAGCCACCACAGACTCCCCTCTCCTGGACTATGTGTCCTCGTGTCCCCCTATCTCACCATTCCACTCCATAGTCAAATCAGTATTAACTTTACATTTTAGATATTACAGCGGCCAGGACTCACTGTGTGCTGTTTACAGGGAAAAAGGAATTTGCAGCATCCAGTAAATGTGGTGTTGGTGTGCACCTGGAATATCTGACGGTTTCAGCCTGGGGAACTTGTCACCTCTCCGAAAAAATTTTAAGGTTGTTGTGGAGTCAGAGCCGACAAAATTAGGATCCAGTGATAAATGAAAGAAGATTGACTAAAAAGAGAGCACAAATCAACTGTCTGCCATGCTTGCTGCATCCCCCGCCACAGAATTGTAGTGTCTGTCTCATTTGGAAAAAGTCTGATGAAATGCTACATGACAATTCAGACTGAGGTCGCTTTGAAAATATCAGTTATCTATCTGAATTAGGACCACATATGAAAGTGGCCTGGGTCTGGTGTGAAAAAAAAAATGGATGAGAGTCTTCAGGCTGTCATTAAAAAATCAGATATGGGTCACATTTGTGCAAAAAAATCAGAATTGTGTCATGAGCTGGGCTCTGGATTTCTGTCAGACCTATCAACTACTGGGCCGTGGCCCAGTAGTTGATGGTTTTGTTCACTGGTGTGAGGATTCCTACCTGCAGCTGAATACGACAAAAACTAAAGACATGATTATTGACTTTAGGAGGAAAACTCCCAGGCACAAAGTCACCATACTAAAAGGCCAGACCACTGAATGTGTACAATCCTACAAATATCTTGGGACGATTATTGATAGTAATTTAAACTTTGAAGAGAACTGTGAAAGGGTGTGCAAAAAGGGTCAGCAACATTTGCATTGTTTAAGGAAACTTGCACGCTTCCAAATTGACCGAACCATAATGACAATATTTTATCGGGCTTTTATTGAATCTGTTTTATCCTTTTCTTTAGTGTCATGGTTTGGTCAGATAAAACTGAAACAGAGGAAATCCTTGGATCAGGTAGTTAGATGGTCCAGTTGTTTGCTTGGTGAGTCACAGCTGAGCCTGACATCCCTGTACACCAGACAGGTACAGAGGATGGCTACCTCCATTTTAAATGATGACTCCCACCCTTTGCACTGCAACTTTCAGCTTCTTCCCTCCAGAAGGAGGTTTGCTGTCCCAAAAAGTAAAACCCAGCGCTACAAAAACAGCTTTGTTCCCGCTGCTGTCAAAGAGTTGAACAAGATGTAACAATATATTGCACATAATTTAGGTACCTATCTATTAATTTCATTTTATATTTACTTATTTTTGTAGGTTCTTTATTTGGGGTCTAAATCTTTTATTGGGTTTTAGACTTTTGAGTTTTTAACCTCTTTGTCTAGTTTTTAACTTTTTAATATGACCCTTCTCTCTTACCTCTGGTTTTTCTCTCATCTCTTTGTCTTTATATCCTGATTGATGGAGCCTTGAGTATTTTTATCATGTTTATAGTCAGCTTCATGTGTGCCTGTGTTTGTGTCTATGTTGAATGTAATTTGTGGTTTGTAAATATGTGTAACGGGTCCCCTTTTTGGGCACCCTTAAACGGCTGTGATCGGGGACACTAGTGTATATGTGTGGGTGGCATAGGGATCACGATGACACCAGACTGATGTTTCCCACTATTTATTTACTCCTGTTGGAGAAATAAAACAATACACATCACTCTTCGTCTGTACCTCGATCCCACACAGGCTCCCCCAGCAAAGCAACGCGGTACTGTGTGGGAAAGGGAACTCTAAAATAATTTCACAATACATAAAATAAATCACATTACAAATGAGAAAATTTACCAAAAACAAACATACCTGTTGGAGAAATAAAACAATACACATCACTCTTCATCTGTACCTCGATCCCACACAGGCTCCTACATTTACAAAGATATAAGTTACACAACGGCACAAGCTGCCAGAGTCACCATAGAGCTTATATTGGCGCGCAATTCTAAAATGGTGACTAGTGGACTTCTAAGGTGTGCCAAAAACATCCATAAAACTCTTATTTACAATATAAACAACGAAAAATATACTACAGTAGCATGTCAAATTAACAAGGAACAATTACAAACCAAGGTTGCAGTTTAAATGATAAAACTGATGAAAAAAACAGTCATTTAATGCCAACAACGTTTTAAGCACGACTTACCCCCAGCAAAGCAAAGCAGTACTGTGGGGGAAAGGAGGAACTACCGGAGCCTCGGAGGTACAGGAAGAGCCGATGTGGGCAGTGTACCGCCAAAATAAAAGCACTCAAGTTGTTCTACCCTCAGTAGAGTGTGTTCATATAAAGTTAAAAGTAGTTCATTTGTAGTAAGTCATGTTAGAAATAGTCATTATGTTAAAAATAATTTCTGTATAGTTAGTAGCAATTACTTGTATTTTATGTTGAAAGCGCAGCCAGTTGCCGCTATGTTTTGTGGGTAGAAGAAACAGACTTTGGTAAGGGAGAAGAAAAAAAGGCAGAGAGTATAACCTGCCCGCGAATGTCTGAAACGTTCCTCCTATGTGTTAAACGCCTTTCTACACCTTCGAAAGCAATGGCTGTGAGTTAATTGTCATTTTGTCAATTTTATAAGTTTTGTTAAATGTGAACTTGAGATCATTTTTTAGAATGTGTTGTTTCAGAAATTAGTCTTATCCCAGGGCCCCGCTAGCTTGTTGAATGTATTGTGTTCTCCGTTTGTTCCAGGAATTAGTCCTATCCCAGGGGCCCGCTAGCTTACTTATATGTATTTATTTTCTGTTTTTATTTCTTTTCAGTTTCACTCGGGCTTTTCATTGAGCTTTGAGCCACAGTTATAAACAACTGTAAGCTATCTAAGAAGACTGGAAATAAAGGAGCAGGATGCTCGGTTTCCTGGCTCGTGAAAAATGAGTTTGGCTTGGTGTTGATCTGCGTTAACATACACAGTGTATACAACACGTAGGGATAACAGTACAGTGAAAAGCCAGATCAGCAGTTGGTGAAGATAAGGTCCACGACACAGCGAGGGACGACACTCAAGAGAAAAAAAAAAAAAAAAGCCAAGACAGCAGTTGGTGAAGATAAGACTCACGACACAGCGATGGACGACACTCAAGAGAAGAGGGCAGAAGAAAAGGTGAATTCTGAAGCCAAATCATCACACAACGCTAGCTCCAGCTCCAGACGTTCTAGCTCCAAGTTATCCTCAAAGTCCAACGTAATGGAAGCAGCCATCATGGCGTGAGCCTCTGCTGAAGCTGCGAATGCTAGAGCCTCATACAGTAAGAAACAACTAGAAATTAAAAAGCAACAAGCAAAGCTAGAACAAGCAAAGCAAGAAGCAGAGCAACAAGCAAAGCTAGAACAAGCAAAGCAAGAAGCAGAGCAACAAGCAAAGCTAGAACAAGCAAAGCTAGAACTGGATCTAGAGATGCTGGAGATAGAGAAAGAAACAGCAGCCGCCACAGCAAAAGCAGAAGTTCTAGAAGCTGCTGTAGCTGCCGAGCTAGACGAAGGAGAGAGTGTAAGAAGCGCAATTTCATCACAAGCTGTCAGACAGAGAACTATGGAGTATGTGCACCACCAAATCCAGCTAAAGTAACAGGTGCGACCAGCTGAAGAAGAAACACCTCAAGTCGAACCTGCACAAAGGGCGCAATTATCTACTCCGAGGAGACCCGAAAAAACTCTCTCTCCACCAGCATTCAAGAAAATGTACGTGAAAAATGAATCCATCGACATACTGAGAGACTATGTCAGGCCAAACAGCTATCATGCTTCCCACAATGGAAGCAGATCTGTCACAAAATCAAGTGTGACATGGGACCAGGGTCGGCTGGGCATGGGGAGAGGATGCAGCAGGCCTGCTGGTAGGGAAGAAGATGATCGCACAAACTGAACAAGGTGGGACCTTCCTGTGGTAACGTATCGTCACTTCCTGTGTTGCTGACTGTCTGTATGTGGTTTGCTGTCCTCGTTCTCTTGAAGATTTTGCCTTTAATTGTATTTTAATTACTTTTTCCATCTACAGTTAGCTCTCACTTCTGTTTATCAAGCCTCTTGCACCTGTGTGCGCACTCAGTGTCATCTAATCACTCTCTTTAGCCTTCTGTTCACCTTTCATCTGTGTTTTTGTTAGCTTCAAGTTAGCCACTAGCTATGGCTACTAGCTCTCCTTCCTCTCCTCCTCAGGTGTGCTCTCTCTGTCAGATGTTTAGCTACACTTCTGCCTCTTTTAGTGATAACAGTAAATGTAATAAATGTTGTCTTTTTGAGGCGCTTGAGGCGAGGTTGTTTGATTTGGAATCCTGGCTCCGCTGCATTGAAACACCGTCTGCGTCAATTAATCTTGACGGACATCCTCTAGCTGCAGCAGAGCTCCCTAGCTTAGGGAGGCCTGTTAGCGGTCCTCCGATCCTCCTCAGCAGCGAGGAGACTGGGTGAGTGACGGTGAGAAGGAAGCCTATTCGCAAGGCCACGGTTAACCACCAACCTCTTCATGTTTCTAATCATTTTTCTCCACTCAGCCACACACACCCTGAAGAAAAAACTCTGATCACTGGCGACTCTGTAGTCAGAAACGTGAACCTAGAGACTCCAGTGGCCATAGTCAAATGCATTCCTGGGGCCAGAGCAGGCGACATCGAGTCAAATTTGAAAATGCTGGCTAAAAGTAACTGTAAATACTCCACAATTGTTATCCACACCGGCATTAATGATGTCCAACTCCAGCAGTCGGAAGTTACAAAACTTAATGTGGAATCAGTGTGTGACTTTGCCAAAAAAATGTCTGCCCCTGTAGTATTCTCTGGGCCCCTCCCCAATCTGACCAGTGATGACATGTTTAGCCGCTTGTCATCCTTCAACCGCTGGCTGTCTGTGTGGTGTCCTGCAAACAACGTGGGCTACAAAGACAATTGGAGCTCATTTTGGGGAAAACCTGGTCTTATTAGACGAGACGGTGTCCATCCCACTTTGGATGGTGCGTCTCATTTATCTAACAATCTGGCATCATTTTTTATCCAAATTTCCAAAATCTTGACTTCTCAGAGTTGGGACCAGGAAGCAGAATCGCAGTCTTACACACCTCTCTGCTGCTCCTCTTCATGTGCCACCCCTCAACTTAGCCCCTGTCTTCCCCATCAGAAAATCATTGTCTGCTCCCTCCAAAGTAAATAAAAATATTATGTATACGCATCCCAAAGTGATTAAACAAAAAGTTGGTAAAACTCAAATTAAACATGAAGCCTCTAAATTGAATGATTTGGTCTCTAGTCCAACCACGGAAGCTAAACACTAGTGCACTGAAAGGCCAAAAGAAGCAGGAAAAACTTACACAGGAAATGGATGAAAACTTGAAAGACTGGGAATCAGAATCAGAATCAGAATCAGGTTTATTGCCATTGTTCATGTAGTACACAAACTAGGAATTTGTCTCGGTACAATGCTGCAACATTAAACATGATAAGATAAAAGAAATAAACTATACATGTAATAAAGTGTAGGATAAGATTAAGTGATACTGGTCAACAGTTAAAATATATTAGCCAGCAGCAGATACTGTGGAGAACTATATAGTGCAGTCGGTAATGCAGGAAGAAAACAGTGATGATTGACATGAGTCTGGTTGAGCTGCTGTACATGGTGCACGAGAGTCAATAAGTCACTTAGTGTTCAGCAGTCTGATGGCAGAGGGGAAGAAGCTGTTCATGTGACGGGAGGTTTTAGTCTGGATGGACCGAAGTCTTCTACCAGAGGGGAGGGGGGCAAACAGTACGTGACCAGGGTGTGAGGGATCGGCTATGATCCGGCCAGCACGCCTCCGGGTCCTGGAGATGTACAGATCCAGGAGAGATGGGAGCTTGCAGCCGATCACCTTCTCAGCAGTGCGCACGATGCGCTGCAGCCTTAGTCTGTCCCTGGCAGTGGCTCCTGCGTACCACACGGTTATGGAGGTGGTGAGGATGGACTCGATGATGGCTGTGTAGAACTGCACTAACATCTTGGTGGGTAGCTTGAGCTTCCTCAGCTGCCGCAGGAAGAACATCCTCTGCTGGGCTTTTTTGATGAGTGAGCTGATGGTCGGCTCCAATTTGAGGTCCCTGGTGATGGTAGTGCCTAGGAAGCGGAAGGAATCAGCAGTGGTGATGGGAGAGCCTGAGAGGGTGAGGGGGGGCAGAGGGGTAGTGACTTTCCTGAAGTCTACAATCATCTCCACTGTCTTCAGAGCGTTCAGCTGCAGGTTGTTATTGCTGCACCAGGACGCCAGCTGGGCCACCTCTCTCCTGTAGGCGGACTCGTCGCCGTTGGAGATGAGCCCGATGAGGGTGGTGTCGTCCGCAAACTTGATCAACTTGACAGACTGGTGGCTGGAGGTGCAGGAGTTGGTGTAAAGGGAGAAGAGTAGGGGGGAAAGTACACAGCCCTGGGGTGATCCGGTGCTGATGCTAGTATAGTCTGAGACAGTCTTTCCCAGCCGCACATGCTGCCTCCGGTCCGTCAGGAAGTCGATGATCCACCTGCAGAGGGAGTCAGGCACGTTGAGCAGGGACAGCTTGTCCCGGAGCAGAGCGGGGCGGATGGTGTTGAATGCGGAGCTGAAGTCCACAAACAGGATCCTGGCATAGGTTCCCGGGGAGTCCAGGTGCTGCAGGATGGAGTGGAGGGCCAGGTTGACTGCGTCGTCTACAGACCTGTTGGCTCGGTAGGCAAACTGCAGCGGGTCCAGGAGAGGGGTGGTGATGGACTTGAGGTGGGACAGGACCAGGCGCTCAAAGGACTTCATGACTACAGAGGTGAGCGCTACAGGTCTGTAGTCATTAAGTCCAGTGATCCGTGGCTTCTTGGGGGCAGGGATGATGGTGGAGGATTTGAGGCAGGACGGCACGTGGCATAAGTTAAGGGAGGTGTTAAAAATGTCTGTGAAGACAGGAGCCAGCTGTTTCGCACAGTGTCTCAGGGTGGAGGGAGACACGCCGTCTGGGCCGGGGGCCTTGCGCGGGTTCAGTCTGGAGAACTGTTTGAGCACATCCTGCTCACTGATGATAAGGGGAGGGGGGGAGGAGGGGGGGTGCCTTTAATGAAGTAGGGAATGTGGAGGCTGTGGAGCTGGAGGGAGGGGGTTTGTTGGACACAGATGATGAGGTGTCAAAACGGGCATAGTGTTGGGACAGTCTTTGACAAAGGGCTTTGTCATCCTGACCTTTAGGAGCCTGAGGCCGATAGTTGGTGATTTGCCTCAGTCCTCTCCACACGGAAGCCGAATCATTAGCAGTGAACTGCTGCTGGAGTCTCTCAGAATACACAGATTTAGCCCTCTTCAGCTCTCTGTTAAACCGGTATTTAACCTCCCTGTAGCAGTCCCTGTCTCCACTTTTCAGCGCTGCTTCCTTCTCCTTCCTGATCTGTCTGAGCTTAGCTGTGAACCAGGGTTTGTCATTAGAGTAACTCACCCTGGTGCGTGATGGAAGAATGTTCTCTTCACAAAAGTGGATATATGAGTTCACAGTGTCTGTGTACTCATCCAGATCATGCGTGGCTCCTTTAAACATGCCCCAGTCAGATATTTCCATGCACGTTTCCAGCTTCTCCTCAGCATCACTGGTCTGTATCTTCGTAGTGCTCACAACAGGTTTAGTGAGCTTCAATCTCTGTCTGTATGTGGGGATGAGGTGAACCATTACATGATCAGATAATCCCAGCGCAGCTCGAGGGACAGCGCGATATGCGTCTTTCACTGTGGTGTAACAGTGATCCAGTGTGTTTAATCCTCTGGTGGGGCATTTAATAAACTGTTTGTAGCGGGGGAGATCGTGGCTCAGATTGCACTGATTAAAGTCGCCAGCCACAATAATCAGCGAGTCTGGAAAAATCCGCTCTGTGTGTTGAATGTGATCCGCGAGCACGCGCTGAGCTTCGCGCGTGTCCGCGTCGGGAGGGGCGTACACAGCGATCATTATAAAAGAAGCAAACTCCCGCGGGGAATAAAAAGGCTTGCAATTGATAACAAGAAATTCCAGGGCAGGAGAACAGTGTTTGGAAATTACCGTTACATCAGAGCACCAGCTGCAGTTGATGTAGAAGCAGACTCCGGACAGCAACAAGTCAGAGAATGACATAGAAGAGAGATGGGCAACACTAAATGATACGGTGTATCAGACTGCGAGTGATGTATTAGGCTACCCTGAGAGGAAACATCAAGATTGGTTTGATGAGCATGATGAACACCTGAAGAAACTACTAGAAATGAGGAATACAGCTAGGCAGGAAAACCTACAGTGTAACACAAGGTCGAAGAAGAAGAAATACTGAAAGGCTCAGAGTGAGCTACAGAAGTACACCAGAGAGATGAAGTTCAACTGGTGGGATGAAAAAGCAGAGAAACTTCAAACTGCAGCACACAGGAAGGACATGAAAACATTCTTCACAAGTTTGAGAGAAATCTACGGCCCTAAACCAAGAGGATTGATCCAACTAAAGGCTATGGATGGTGAAACGGTTTTGCAGGAGAAAGACAAGATCTTGGACAGATTTGCAGACCACTTTGACCAACTACTAAACAACCCTGGAGATCTCACTAAAGATGCTAAAGAAGCTCTAGTGCCACGACCAGCTGTATCAAGTCTGGATGAACCACCAAATCTTGATGAACTAATGGAAGCTATCAGGACAACACAGGATGGTAAAGCTCCAGGAAGGGATGGAATTCCAGCAGAAGTGTGGAAATTTGGTGGCGTTCAGCTGACCAACTGCCTGCACAAGCTCATCCAAGAGATATGGGATGCCAAGAAAGTACCTCAAGACTGGAAGGATTGACAGGCGCCTTGCATGGCTGCCGCGTCATTAGGAAGTGCTTATCAACCGTGCCCAATGTCAAGTCAAATTCCTCGTATGTTTACGTGTAAACATTCTTGGCAATAAAGCTATTCTGATTCTGATTCTGATTCTGAAGGATTCAAGTATTGTGCCTTTGTTCAAGAAAGGTGACAGGAAGGATTGTGGAAATTACTGAGGTATATCACTGCTAGCCACTGTCGGTAAGATTCTCTCACGTGTACTACTTAACAGACTCAGTGAACACATCTTGCAGAATGTACTACCGGAAACCCAGTGCGGCTTTAGAAGTGGAAGAAGCACAATGGACATGATTTTCTGCTTGAAACAGGTTCAAGAAAAGTGTACCGAACAGAACATGCCGCTTTATGTAGTCTTCATAGACTTCAGTAAAGCCTTCGGTACTGTTTCGTGGCAAGGACTTTGGCAGGTACTCAAGAAATATGGTTGTACAGAGAAGTTTGTCAGCCTGATCGAGGCACTCCATACAGGTATGCAAGCAAACGTGGCAATGAGTGGTTCAGTGTCTAAAGACTTTTCAGTAAGCAACGGGGTGAAACAAGGGTGTGTGCTGGCACCTACACTCTTCTCGCTATATCTGGCAGCCATGATTGAGGTGGCCTTCAAAGACACTTCAGAAGGAGTATACATTCAAACAAGGAAAGAAGCAGACTTGTTCAATGGGGCACAGTTTAAAGCCAAGAGTAAGACATCGATAAAGATCGTAAGAGAAATGCTCTTTGCCGATGACAGCGCTCTTGCACACAGTGTTGAAGATCAGAATCAGAATCAGAATCAGCTTTATTGGCCAAGCATGCACAACACATACAAGGAATTTGACTTTGGCTAAAAACTTGCTCTCGTTGTTCAGGTGGAGGATTTAAATAAGATTTAAATAAGGATTCAATGACAACAGAGTATTTTTTTTTGTTACTTATTTGTACCCGTAGGTAGATTTGGTTTGCAGTCTGGTGACAAGCCACCGGCTGCTGGTCGATGCGTGCGCGAGCGCCCTAAACCTACATGTTTTTGGTGTGCGGAAGGAAAGCGGAGAAATCCCGGAGTAAACCCGCGCAACACGGGGAGAACATGCAAACTCCACACAGCTCACTGTTGGTCAGGGGCTGGGATCGAACCCACGATCTCATGATCCCTGCGATCCCCCGGCCGAGGGTAAAACTGTGCTGCCACAGTGCTAAACCACTGTGCCACCGTGCAGCCCTATATGTATGTACAATATGTATGTACAATAAATTACAGTCTGTCCACGTTTCTATAAAAGGATGCAAATATATACAGGAATATATGCAGTTATTTACTCAGACTATCCACACTTTGCAGAACTATATGAAAAAATATACAGTCACAGAGTATTTCAATGTGAACTCAGATATGCAATCTTTAGTGGAGAAATTTGCAAGAGCAGCTAGCCAATTCAGCCTCCAAATCAACATCAAGAAGACAGAGTGCCTTTATCAACCACCAAAGTTCCAATTTTTTTTTTTTTTTGTTACTTATTTGTACCCGTAGGTAGACTTGGTTTGCAGTCTGGTGACAAGCCACCGGCTGCTGGTTGCTGCGTGCGCGAGCGCCCTAAACCTACATGTTTTTGGTGTGCGGGAGGAAACCGGAGAAATCCCGGAGTAAACCCGCGCAACACGGGGAGAACATGCAAACTCCACACAGCTCACTGTTGGTCGGGGGCTGGGATCGAACCCACGATCTCATGATCCCCATGATCCCCCGGCTGAGGGTAAAACTGTGCTGCCACAGTGTTAAACCACTGCGCCACCGTGCAGCGCGATTATCAACATCACTACCAGAAGAGATCAGCATTGGTACAGAGCCACTAGTCAAGTGCAAGACTTTCAAGTACCAAGGGAGTACTGTTTCAGAGAATGCTAGGCTGGAGGATGAACTATCTCTCAGAATGGGAAGAGCGAGCGCTGTGTTTGGAAACTTGAGGGAGAGACTGTGGAACAATCGACATGTGTCTATCCGTGTGAAATGCAAAGTGTACAGAGCGACAGTACTGGCTACTCTATTGTACGCTGCTGAAACTTGGACTGTCTACAGAGTGCAGGTGAAGAAACTCCACACGTACATGATGAGACACCTTCGAGCCATAATGAACATCTCATGGAAAGACAAGACATGGAAAGACAAGTAACTCGGCAGTTACTCTACTCACAGTTATGTGAGGGCAAACGCAATCAGGGTAGACCAAGGCTCAGATTTAAAGACACTGTAAAAAGAAACTTGGAGAAGTTGGACATAGACAGGAGTTCCTGGCAGCAGAAGGCTCAGGACAGAGCTGTGAGGAGGAATCTGATCATACCTAAATGAAACAGTCATTTTCACCCATGACAGACTGCTATGATGATGATGATGATGGCCTCTGTTCCTCCTCATAATTTAAAAATTAAATGTGGTTTGTTATATATTAAGTCTCTAACGCCTAAGTCTCTGCTAGTCCATGATCTGTTAATTGATCATCAGATTGATTTAATATCCCTTACAGAGACTTGGTTAGGGCAAGAGGATTATGTTGGTCTGAATGAATCAACTCCCTCTAGTTATTTAAACTGTCAAAATCCCAGAAGTTCTGGTCGTGGAGGAGGAGTAGCTACAATTTACCGTTCCAAATTACTAGTTAATGTAAAGCAAAAAACACGTTACAATTCCTTTGAGGGCTTGGTCCTCAGTATTGGGCATTTTAGCAATTTTAGACTAAACCCAATTTTATTTGCCATAGTTTATCGTCCCCCATCAACCTACTCAGAGTTTTTATCCGAATTTGCCAAATTCTTAGCTGATTTAGTGCTGAAATCAGATGGAATAGTTTTAGTAGGGGACTTTAATATACATGCGCGTCGTGCGCACTGCTGAGAAGGTGATCGGCTGCAAGCTCCCATCTCTCCTGGATCTGTACATCTCCAGGACCCGGAGGCGTGCTGGCCGGATCATAGCCGATCCCTCACACCCTGGTCACGTACTGTTTGCCCCCCTCCCCTCTGGTAGAAGACTTCGGTCCATCCAGACTAAAACCTCCCGTCACATGAACAGCTTCTTCCCCTCTGCCATCAGACTGCTGAACACTAAGTGACTTATTGACTTTCGTGCACCATGTACAGCAGCTCAACCAGACTCATGTAAATCATCACTGTTTTCTTCCTGCATTACCGACTGCACTATATAGTTCTCCACAGTATCTGCTGCTGGCTAATATATATTTTAACTGTTGACCAGTATCATTTAATCTTATCCTACACTTTATTACATGTATAGTTTATTTCTTTTATCTTATCATGTTTAATGTTGCAGCATTGTAGCGAGACAAATTCCTAGTTTGTGTACTACATGAACAATGGCAATAAACCTGATTCTGATTCTGATTCTGATTCTGACATGTAGATGTAGATAGTGATTGCCTTAATTTGGCATTTAATTCAATTTTAGACTCGATGGTTTTTTTTCAGAAAGTAGGAAATTGTATCCATTATCTCCACCATACGTAGGACCTTGTTCTGACATATGGCATTGAAATAGAAAATCTGGTAGTGTCTCCTCATAACCCTGTGCTGTCAGACCATTGTCTGTTAACCTTTGATTTTACTATTTCTGACTATTTGGCTCCTAAAGGAAAATATTACTACAGTAGATGCCTCTCAGATGATGTTACCAAATTTATGCAGATTGTTTCCTCTATACCATGTGCCAACACAACGGAAATAAGCTATAGACAGCTTACTCCTTCTGTAACTGATAGCATGGTAGATTGTAGATCGTGTTACAGCTTCTCTGCATCAGACTCTAGACATGGTGGCCCCTTTAAAAAAGAAAAAGTCTACTCAGAGATTTCTAACTCCTTGGTTCAACACAGAAACTTGTGGCTTAAAACAGAAGACTTGTCAATTAGAAAGAAAATGACACTCCCCTAATTTAGATGAAATCAATTTAGCTTGGAGAAATCATCTTCTAATTTATAAAAAATCTCTGAGAAAAGCTAGAACGAGTTATTATTCTGCATTAATAGAAGAGAACAAGAATAATCCCAGGTTTCTTTTCAGCACTGTAGACAGGCTGACAAAGAGTCAGGACTCTGTCAATCTTAGCATTCCCTTAGAGCTTACTAGTCAGGACTTTATGAACTTTTTCAATAACAAAATTTCATCTATCAGAGATAAAATCAGTCAGATTATTCCCACCATTAACTTTAAATACAGTAACTACTACAACTCCTTCAGTTGATATCTGTTTGGATCAGTTTACTCCAATTGACCTTTTAGAGTTAGACAAAATAGTTTCCTCATTCAAGCTTTCAACCTTTCTTTTAGACCCTATTCCTACCAGGTTATTTATAGAAGTCTTCCCATATATTGGTAACTTTATTCTTCAAATAATCAATTCTTCATTAACTTTTGGCGATGTACCGCAGGCTTCTAAAACAGCTGTAATTAAACCCTTACTCAGAAAGCCAATGCTGGATCCAGGAATTTTAGCTAACTATAGACCAATCTCTAATCTCCCTCTCATTTCAAAAATCTTTGAAAGAGTTGTTGCTACGCAATTATTTGACCACTTACAGGGAGCTCAGTCATGGAGTTCCACAGGGATCTGTGCTAGGCCCTACTCTTTTTAGTTTATGTATGTTTCTGTTAGGCAACATTATTAGAAAGCACTGTATACATTTTCATTGTTTTGCAGATGACGCAATTATACTTGTCAGTGAAGCCAGATGATAGTAATCAATTAGCCAAATTAGAAGCCTGTCTTAAGGAAATCAGAGCTTAGATGACTTGTAATTTCCTGCTATTAAATTCAGATAAGACTGAAGTCATTCTTGTTGGTCCAAAAAAACTTAGAAATACCTTTCCAAATCAAACTTTTAGTTTCGATGCAGTTACTGTTTCTCTTCATAGCTCTGTGAGGAACCTTGGAGCTATTTTTGATAGTAGTAGTAGATTAGTTTATTTGACAGGGACAGTGCAATAAACATAGACAATTAATCAAAGACAATCAATCTGATGTGTTGCACATAGAGTGTATAGCTATTAGCTAATTTGCAACTCTTGTCCCTGGATGGGCTTTAGAAAAAAGAGTGGATGTGGTTAAAGCCGACGCAGGTCACCTGGTGCGTCAAACACCTGTGCGTTAAGCAACAGGATTGGAGGACTGACACAAAAAAGGTCTGCTATAATTAAAATTTTGTTAATCTGAAGGTGTAGCTGCTACTAAAAAAATGTCATTTCACTCAGCTGATTTTAAAGGGGACAAAAGATGCACATTAGCCACACGCTGACACAGATGCCAGAGGTGTTCATGAACTGTCAGATACGCTTTGGTCAACGATCAAGATCTGTTTTTCAATTCACATATTAAATTCTGCAACAAGAGATTTAACAGGTACTAGAAAGAGAGATCATATCTCTCCGGTTTTGGACTCCCTTCGTTGGCTTCCCATAGAGTTTAGAATTAAGTTTAAAATCCTTCTTCTCACTTTCAAAGCTCTAAACAATCAGGTCCCTTTTTATTTAAAAGATCTTATACTACCATATTATCCTAACAGAGCACTACGCTCCCAAAATGCAGGATTACTTGTAATACCTAGAATCTCCAAAAGTACAATGGGGGGCAGAGCCTTCAGTTATCAAGCTCCTCTCTTGTGGAACTAGCTGCCAATTTGGATTTGGGAGTCAGACTCGATCTCTGTTTTTAAGAATAGGGTTAAAACCTTCCTTTTTGATATAGCCTACAATTAGGGAGGGATCATGTGTTTCTGAACCCTCCCTTAGTTATGCTGCCATTAGGTTTAGACAGCCGGGGGACCTCCAATAATGCACTGGGCTTCACTCCTTTCTTCACTCTCAATGAAATGTTTTTGTTTTTTTTTTGCTGGTCATTAACATTTGTTTGTTCTCTCCTATAGATTGAGTCCCCATCATGCTTTTTGCTCTCTACATGTCTGTTCTTTTCATCTTCTCTATCCCCTCACCCCCCTGCCAGTCGCAGCAGATGACTGCCCCTCCCTGAGCCTGGTTCTGCTGGAGGTTTCTTCCTTTTAAAAGGGAGTTTTTCCTCTCCACCGTCACCAAGTGCTTGCTCATAGGGGATTGCCTGATTGCTGGGGTCTTTCTGCAATTGCGGGGGTTTCCCCTACAGTTGAAAGTGCTACGAGATGACTGTTGTTGTGAAATGGCGCCATTGTGGAGGAAAAACGGCAGGCGAGATGCGATGAGCTGGAAGGTTGCAAGGCTTTATTTCCTCCAACATAATGAGACACACTTTGTAGCTCAGTGCGCTACTGTGCTGTTGAGACATGTCACACAATAGCATATCAATCAATACACATGATTAGCATGAGCAATTGGCACCCAGATGTCCTCTCCCTTATCCAGGGATGTATACACAACAGTCCGTTGTTCTGGTTTTCCCCCTGGGGCTCTCTGTCCGTATATGAATTGTCCTCTGTATGTAAATTGTCCTCTGCTTCCTCCAGACCTGCTGAGTGTGAGAAATGTCCGTGCAGAGTGTGGTGGGTCACCACAGGGCTCCCCCCAGAACACTCAGAAGGGGCTGTGCCCCCCCCCCCCCCCCGTCGTTTGGGCTCCAGCTCCAGTAGAACTGTCCTGCTGTAGAAGAGTGTCGGAGGGCATGTCAGTCCGTGGGGGGGGGATGGGTGGAAAAGACAGTGTGTTCCGCTTCGGGTTCCAGCACGTTGAACAGCTGTGGATCGTGGGCACACAGGGCCGGTGTGCATCGTGCGTAATGGAACCAACCGGCAATCGGCCGTCTTTAGGGAGTGAGGTGTGGGAAGAGAGCTGTGGAGGAGGAGGGGGAGGGGGTGGGAGTAAGTGAGTGCAGGCCCGGGACGTCAAAGGTGTCTGGGCCGTGCAAAAATTGCGTGTGGATCCGCGATGGTGAGGGACTTTCCCGGTCAACCTGGCGGTAATCCGCAGCGACTTGACTCTTGACTGCTCTCGCGGATCGGTCCAGCGAGGATGTGGGGAAGGCGAATGGCCAAATTCCCGGAGGATGCGTAGTGGCTGTGAAACAACTGCAGCTGTGTCAGGGACTTGGTGGTTTGGCTTTCGGTGCAGATGCAGCCCTAAAGCCATCAGGGACAGCAATCCGCTAAACTCTCGTTGTGCGGCGTGGCTGAGAAACCCATACAAAGTCCTGTGTACGGGCTGCACGTCTGCTTCAGGTGTGTGAGCAGCTCTGAAGGTTCCGAGGATGGCGATTGGCCGTGTTTCTCGGGCATGTGCCGTGGCGGAGGGTGCTGTATCAGTCTGTGGAACCGGTTTGTTCCCTGTGCGTGGCACGCGCTTGGCACAGTGACCACATAGCTGAAAGTTGTGCTTTCCTCGTAATCCTGCGGTGTGCGTGCGGGGCTCCTGTGCGCGGGACGTCTGCTGTTAGGAGTGAGTCAGGGTTGGGGAGCTTGGTGAAAATCAATGCAGTTGGCGCCGATGTTCTTCCCCATTCAGGCTGCCTCCTTCGGTTTGCTCATGTTGCCGTTCATGCTGCGTGTCGGTCCCAGCGCTGCCCGCTCCGGTGAGCATGCTCTGGTGAGGATGAAGAGGTTGCAGGTGTTCTCTGGCCCTCTGGAATCCATAGCGCAGTGAGAGGGAGCAGACGGTCATTCTCTCTCGTCAGGTCACCAGTGTGGAGGGAAAAGATCAGATGAGGGACGCACCATGACACGTCTAGGGTCACCAATGTGGAGGAAAAAGGACAGGTGAGATGCGACGAGCTGGATGGTTGCAAGGCTTTATTTCCTCCAACATAATGAGACATACTTCTTAGCTCAGTGCACTACTGTACTGTTGAGACATGTCACACAAGCTCTTTTATACAGTGATACAGACAGAGCGAATGCATGGCACATTAAAATATCAGTCAATACACATGATTAGCATGACCAACAGGCACCCAGATGTCCTCTGCCTTATCCAGGAATTTATACACAACAGTCCATTGTTCTGGCTGCCCCCAGGGGCTCTCTGTCCGTATGTGAATTGTCCTCTGTATGTAGATTGTCCTCTGCTTCCTCCAGAGTTGCTGAGTGTGAGAAATGTCCATGCAGAGTGTGGTGGGTCACCGCACTATATAAATAAAGATGAATTGAATTGAATTGAATTGATTTGCAGGTTGCACACTGGGGGCAGGCTCGGATGAATTCACCCACATCCTTCCGCAGAGAGGGCCACCAGAAGTACCTTTGTAGCTGGTCGCCATGCGCGTTACCCCAGGATGTCATATACTCTTGGAGGAGTGCAGCCAGTCAATCACCTCCCCTCGAACAGCAGAGGGCACATACATCTGTCCTGCTGGTCCTTTCCCCAGGTCGGGCTCCATCTCCTTCGCTCTCCTAACCCTCTCCTTAATGTCCCAGGAAAACATGCCCACGATGCAGGAAGGAGGAACAATAGGGCAGGGTGCTGTCTCCGCAGGTTCAGGGGAAATCTGTCTCGAGAGCGTGTCAGGCTTGGTATTCTTCAAACCAGGGTGGTAGGTGATGGTGAAGTTAAATCTCCCAAAGAACAGGGACCAGCGGGCTTTTCTGGCATTTAACCGTTTTGCGGTCCGGAGGTACTCCAAGTTCTTATGATCCATCCAAATGATGAATGACAGTGAAGCGCCCTCTAGCCAGTGGCGTCACTCCTCCAAGGGCAGCTTCACGGCTAACATCTCCCTGTCCCCCATGTCATAGTTCCTCTCTGCAGGAGACAGCCGACGGGAGAAGAAGGTGCAAGGGTGGACCTTGTCATCAGTAGGAGAGTGCTGGGATAACACCACCCCCACTCCAAAATTCGAGGCGTCCACTTCCACCAAGCTCTGCAGAGAGGGGCCAACCTGGGCCAGGATTGGGGTGGGGTGGAGAACTTCTCCTTCAGCTCAGAAAATGCTGCCTCTGCCTCCTCCGTCCAGTACAATGACACCTTCGTGGAGGGCAGGCGAGTGAGGGGTAAAACAATAATGCTATAATTGTGGACAAAACAGCTATAGAAGTTAGTAAAACCCAAAAACTGTTGGAGTTGCTTATGGGAAGAAGGAACGGCCCACTCCATCATTGCCTTTACCTTTTCAGGGTCCGCAATGATCCTTTTATGCGAGATGACAAATCCCAGGAAAGTGGTGGACGAGACATGGAATTCGCACTTCTGGGCTTTGACAAATAGCTGATTTTCAAGTAGGCGCTGCAGGACCCGTCTGACATGGATGCGATGTTCCTCCAAAGAGTGAGAGAAGATGAGGATATCGTCAAGATAGACAAACACAAATGAATCCAGAAAATCCCTCAGAACATCATTAATAAGCCTCTGGAAAACAGCAGGAACATTGGTTAACCCAAAAGGCATAATTAAATACTCAAAATGCCCACTAGGGGTGTGAAAACCAGTCTTCCATTCATCCCCCTCCTTGATGGGGACCAGGTGATAAGCATTCCGCAGATCTAATTTGGTGAACACCCTGGCTCCCTGGAGAGAATCTGTTAGAACAAAAATGAATTGACTGAGGCTGAAACAATAATCAATAGACGGTTTTCCAAGTTCTGAGTCATTTATTCTCCTTCTGATCAGAAAGGAGGAAATCAGTATCAGCATACACTCGCCTCAGAGCTTCACAGCACCGACTCCCTAACATGTATCCAAGGATGTTGATTTTTATACCCCGGTCTCTTATCTAAGCTAGACTGGCAGGAGCCAACTCTCCAAGTGACTCCTTCTTTATCTGTGGTCAGCAATGAACATTCTAACATGATCTGGTCATCCTGACAATACAGTACAGCTTAGTATGATAAAACAAAGAAACTTTCGTCATTATTCACAATCTTGCTCATCCTAATCTTGCTCTGAAAACAGACAGTCTTTTCAAGCTCTGAGGCAATGAAAATATCACAGTGACCCAGACATTGGATTTTATATGCACCAGAAACAATTATAATATAAAATAGAATAATATAGCATTAAAATCATATAGAATAATTAATGAAACTTGAAAATATCCTATCATCCCCCCCTATGATGCTCAAAAAGCATCAGAGATGAAACATTATGGCTTCTAAAACCTCATTGGGCAGCTCGCCAAGTTTCGGTGCATTTTATGCTAAAGCATTGTATTGCAAAAGATCCTAACTCGCTTTTTAATGAGGGAAGTCCGCCATCGGCCTCGCTGCCACTCCCGAGCGCCGCTGGAATGTTTCATTTCCTGGGGAGCATGTGAGGATATTACCTTTTATTTCAAAAAAGAAATCAATCATCTAATTAAGTCATAAAAGAGAAAAATTGAATCAGTGATGGTGATTAGCCATAAATTAAGATGAAATAGTGTATGTATTTGTCGTTCTATGTGTCAGTAAATTAGCAGCGATTAGCAGTGATTTAATAAAAAGTTAATACTTGTATGTAAATGTAAAGAACAATAAAAACAATAAAAATAACTAAAAACCTATTATGTGTAAAATACATGTGTATGTTTGTATCAGAGATCTATGTGTGCTAGCATCCTAACCTATGTGTATTAGTACCTCAACGTGAAACTGCAACAAGGTATCAACAATGAAACAACAATCAATATAGTAAAACTGTATACTAGCTAAATAGTGATTAGTAACATAATGGTTTCAAATACAACATAAATTAAGACAGAACATAAACAGGATAAAGTGAAAAAATCT
The DNA here is from genome assembly GCA_020510985.1 of Pholidichthys leucotaenia. NCBI lineage: Eukaryota > Metazoa > Chordata > Actinopteri > Cichliformes > Pholidichthyidae > Pholidichthys > Pholidichthys leucotaenia. The sequence goes on from CM035838.1 coordinate 492,055,786, forward strand.
CAAATAAGGAAAACAACTTCTCTGAACTTCAAGGCATATTTGATTACTCTTGCAATTCAGTACATTTCAAATTCACATCATGAACATACATCTCCTTTCAGTTTTCTGCATGTCAATCATACTTTTACTCTGTACTCATAAGACATTAAGCTGGTGTTGTTTCCCCATCATCTCCAGTGGTGGCCTCGTGATATAACACTAAATTCACCTGAACAAGTTTCAACATCATATCACGGATACAAGGAATGAAACATGAAAAGATCAAAAGTATCACTACAGTAATCACCACTAAGTTTATGACAAGACTCCTCCATGAGGAAAACAACCAGTTTATCCAGTGTGATGAATCATCAACATTATCCTTGGCCCCAGCAGTCTGCAAAGCAGTCAGATTACGTATGGCTGAAGCAATGACGCCTCCATCTGCATCATGTGCAGGTATAAAGGTGCAACAGTACTGACCTACAATTGCGCACACCCCCCCACAGGCAGCCGTCAACTGATCAAGTACCATTCTATTCTGGTTGCTACAAGTCTTATAGCAGTCATTTCCTCCCTTTCACCTTTCCAGGCAGCTAAGGAAAAATTCACAAAAGACTGTAGTCTATAATTAAGAGTCTCAATCCACAAGGTATTTTTTCCCACTCCCACCCAAGGGAATAGCGATTGAACTACCTTTTGACCTGTAGTAAGTATCTTGAACTGCTCTGGCACGTCCCTACCCCAGATGGAATCATGTGGTGTGAAAAGGGCATCCTGTGATAGGTCTCTCTTCCCTCTGCTCGTCTGACCCGCTGACATAATCAGGGTGTTGTCAGTCACAAAGACGGGGGCACAGGTTCCTGCCCAGTTCATAGGCAGATGGGAATACGCCTTACAACCACACAGCCACCAGCCACCCGTCACCATATGTGCGCCGTACATATGGAAGTTGCAGATAGCAGCACTGCAGAGCTCCAGCATGGTGATAGGTCCATAATGACAATGGTTAACCCGTGGACACCACCTGCCCACCCGATTGGTCAGGGTACTAGCATCACAGGTGCGGTGTACACTGTACACCTCCTCACACCGAGAAAGGGGTAGGTCGCCCAGAGGGTTGTTACCACTTCCCTTCAGACAAAAAGAAAAAGTTCCTGATGAAACTAACCTTGCCCTTACAGAGTAAGGGGTACCATAAGTTCTCTGATTGGTAGAGTGATGAAAGATTTCACAAGAGTGATTCAAAATAATCTTTTTTGTGCAGTCCCTTTTCATAGCCTTCTGTAAAAAAACAGAGAGCCTTTGCTGGTTCCATCATTTTGGCTACAACAGCAGTCTGTCCAGCTGACGTTGGCACTAAGGAGCAAACATAACAATTGGAACGATTAGCTGCCCTAGCCGTATAATTAGCATACCTCCACCACGTATTGGCAGCATATTCATGATCGTGATGCTCATGTAGCTCTAGCCAATTATGCTGAATATGTGCAAGGTCCCTAGCACTACGATGTATGGTTTGTGGTGCAGCTAAAGGAAACCAAAATAATAATGTCACCCCTAGGATGATGATGTAAAGGAAACAACAACTACACCCTTTAATGATCAAACGTCTTTCTTGCGCTTCTTGTCTCTCCATGATGGTCAACCACTTGCTTCCCTATCCCAAGCCGGTACTGGACACCATGTAGGGCGTCGTCAGTCGACACTTGTATAGGAAAAACAATTAAGAAAAAGTCTCTTGCTGAGAGTCTTTAATGGAATGGAGTTGAAAATATTTATTCAGAAGTCCCTTACTGTGAGTTCAGAGCAGGGTAAAGTTTACAGTGTGTTAAATGCACCCAAGAGTCCCGTCCTTCAACTTTCACCGCTGTTGGCGTTGACAAAACAACTTTATGTGGTCCTTGCCAGGGTGAATCAGTCCAATTCTTCTTTTTGATGGCTTTGATGAGGACGAGGTCTCCTGGCTTGGCCAAGATCGGTGCAGTTTCCTCGTGAACCCACCTAGGGAGAGTAGCAGTGATAATATCTCTGTTAGTCAACATCCTTCTCATGTAATCTGCTAAACACACTTCTTCATCACCAGGATTGAATGGTCTCAAAGGTGGCAACAAGTATGGTTTGCCATACATGATTTCAAATGGAGACAACCCCCCTTTGGTTGGGATTATCCTCATGTAAAACAAAACTAATGGAAGGCAGTAAATCCAATTTTGTCTTGTTTCTGCCATTGTTTTTCTGAGTCTTTCTTTAATAGTTCTGTTTGTGCGTTCTACCAGTCCTGCAGATTGTGGGTGATAAGCTGAATGATTCTTCAAAATGATGTTCAGTGCTGTGCCTAAATGTGACATAACTTGATTTACAAAATGTGTACTATTATCTGAGTAAATTTTCTCAGGTATTCCAAACCTAGGTACAATTTCTGCAAGCAATTTCTTTGCAACTGTGATTGCATTTGGATATGTGCAAGGAAAAGCTTCTGTCCATTTAGAAAACTTATCACAAATGACCAAACAATATCTCTTGCCTTCACATTTGTTCAGTTCAATAAAATCCATGCAAATGTTCTGAAATGGATAAGTAGAGGCTGGGAAAGTGCCTCTCTCAGGTTTGAAGTTTCCCTGTGCATTGTTTTTTGCACAGATCAGACATTTCTTACAAAACTGTGTGGCAAACTGGCTAAACCCATAAGCAGTAAGGGTTTTATTCAATGTAGATACCATCCTCCCTCTTGCTACATGCGAAACGCCATGGAGCAAGGTAGAGACTTGGTGAAACAGTTTGCGTGGTAGAATAGGCTTGTTTGCCTTACATTTATAGAGCTTTAAGGTGTCATCAAGGATAGCTCCCTTCTTTATCCATTTGTAAATTTCAGCCTGTGGTGCTGCTTTGAGCCTCAACAAGAATATCATGTGATAGCTCTTCAGTCAATGTCAAAACAGAATCAAATGTGCTTTGTTTAGGTTGCAAGCCTTGTGCTACCGCCTTTGCAGTTTAATCTGCAAAATTATTACTTTTAGAAACCGGATCATTACCATTCGTATGAGCAGCACTTTTGCATATGGCCCGTTGTAATGGCAGTTTGACACTTTCAAGCAGCTCCAGAATGAGGTGTTTGCACTTTTTGTGCAAAGTGGTGAATAGTGTAAAATGCATACTGACTATCAATGTAAACTGAGTATTTATTTATTTATTTATTTATTTTTTGTCCCAATTTGCATGCTTCAATTAGTGCTATCAACTCTGCTTCAGGTGTCCGCTCAATCTTGTCCACCTGTGCCATTGGTTTTTTGGAAATAAAGTCAGACAATGGTTGCACTTCAAATGAATAATTTGCAATCCAGGAGCAACAATAATTTAATGTCCCAAAGAATGACATCATGTCTCTTTTTGTGATTGGTTTAGGCGCTGCCAAAATAGCCTCTTTGAGAACAGGATCAACATGTCTCCCTTCTGCTGACAGAATGTGGCCTAAGTATCTCACTTCTGGCTTCCACAACTGCAGCTTTGCTTTGTTAACCTTGTGATCCTGCTCAGCTAAAAATTTCAACAAGGCAATGGTGTCTTTTTTTTTTTTTTTTTTCAAATGATTTCATCAGGGGATGCCAGCAAAATGTAACTGGGCCAAATTTGATGAAATTGCCTGTGGGAAAAAAAAATGGTTGGTGATTCACAATAGCCCTGTGATAGCCTCGTGAATGTGTACCTCTTGCCTTCAAATTTGAATACAACCCAAAACTGATGATCTAGGTAGAATGCTGGAAAAAGCATTACTGATATCAATCACTGTGAAAAATTTTAATTTGTGATTGTAGATCATTTAACAAAGTATATTGCACAGTATTTTTTAGATCTAATACTATAACCCCTGCATCTATGAGTCCCTGTATACCAGGTTTAATACCTTCTTGAATTCAATTCAATTCAACTTTACTTATATAGCACTATATCTCAACAACAGTCATCTCATGGCTCCTGGGCATAAAAGATATTGTCTCTGATAAGGCCTAAAATAAGGTTTTACATTTATTATTACCAATTCTGTATTATTCATTAAGCCTACTTCCTTCCATTGCATGTGTTTAGGCTTGCTCAATGCAATGTGTGGTGACTCCTAGTGTTTAAAGTGACCTTTATTTTTTTATCTAATAACCTCACAGATGTTTCTGCATAGACCTTTGGCGGCCAGTACAAATTTGCAATAATTTTTTTTTCTGGAGGATGAGTTTACAAAAAATGTTTTCTCAAATTTGTCATCTGAGCCACTCAGATATTTGTCATACATGTTGCAATGATTTTGATTTGTGGCTTGCACGGTTGTAGGAACCCGTGTTGTGAAATATTGCATTATTTTGGCCTCCAAACTCTCAGCCACTCCGGTTGGTCCGGCCGGTACCAAGCGAAGTGACCATGAGCTGGTACTGCAAAATCTTGCAAAATATGAATTTCTGATACATGTGGGAATTGTGATGCCCTCATACCACCTTCTGTCGGAATTAGGGCGATATTGAGAGTTGTAAGCAAATTCCTTTCTAATAAGTTAACTAGACACACTTGTGACAAAATGAATGAACCTTCTGCACTGTCCCCTGTAACATCTTTTTACTGTTACAATTTCAGAAAAATATTTCTTTTTTAGCTTCCCATTTGCTGATTTAATGATCACTGTGTGTTCTAATTTTGTGAGCCCCATAATCATGAAGAAATTTCAAAGAAGTTCCCTGAACTTCTAGAGTAACCTCTGATAAACTCTTTAGTGTCATGATTAGGTCAAAGTCAGGTAAATGAAATACTGTATGTCAAATGTCATTGTCAGTAGCTGTACTTAGCTTTGGTTCGGTCAGTCACATGTTGGGATGTGATGAGTCCGGTTGTCGCTGTTGCTGTCGTTGTTGTGGCTTCGAGCAGGGCGTAGTCCCTTCCCCTCCCTCTGGCCTCCTGAACGTGGCCCACAGATCCAGCACCGAGGCCTCTCCCCCCTCCTCCACGCCAGGGACCCTGGGAAAATACAGAAGTGGGGGAAGCAAAGGCCTCCCCCTGAGGGTCAGCTCAGTTGTTCTGCGTGTTTTGCATATATCAACACATCAGCAAATGAACATGTGTGATATATTACAAGGTGTATGCGTACATGCTGTGCTAAATTTGGATGCATGTTCTGTAGGAATACACTTCTCAAATGTTGTCAGTAGGGTTCTGAACCTGTATCTACAGTAGGATTTTCCAAACCTGAATGACTGTCCAAAAACATTTTGCAACCTACACCTATAGGCTTCAACACTTTCTGTTTTATGTTAAGTGGAATTCTGAATAGCTGTCAAATCATGTTTTAATCTCCACTTGTTCCTAATATGTTCATTTAATTCTTTCATCTGCTGAGTTAATGCTGCATCAGTTGGTGGTTAACTAGCACAGTAGGAATATTTTAAAGAATGTTTTGGCTATTGACTTCAGCACCTTCAGCCACTGGACCAACATAAGCCGGGTTGTATAGTTTAACCATAGGAAATTGTCCTAATTCTATTGCATGTTCCTCTTCCTTAATGTGTTCATCTAAGGGTGAGGATGTGTGTGCTGTTGAAATGGCATAATGTGAAGGTGCATAATCACTTAACTTTTTTGTCAGATGAGAAAGCTGGCCTCTAGGTTTGCTGTCCGGCCTGCGTTGAAAGGAAGGAGGAGGTGGGCGTGGAGGAGGAGGCCGGGGAGGAGCCAAGGAAGGCAGGTCCGCAGTTGGCGACGTGGGAGTGGTCACCGTCTCAAGATCCGGATGCAGAGAGGGAGGGGTCAGGTTGTCTCGCCACCTGCTCCGGCCATTATTTCCTTCGTCACCTCGGAATTTTGAGGAAAAATGTGCATTAGTCAAATCCTTCTTATTACAAACATCCGAGTCTTTTAAGGTCTGGTCTTTCCTATTCAAATCAGCTTGCTGTTGCCTGGCAACCTGAAGCCATTGTTCAGCCTCAAAAAGTTCATATTTTAACTCTTTTTGCCTCCTGCCGTCTGCTGCTAATTTGATGGCAGAAATCAAACTCTTACAATCTTTAACCTCAAGTTCCCCACTGAAATCAAATTTCTTTCTCCATTTTGCCAGAAACCTTGTACTATTTTTGTCTTCTTTGTTCATAAATTTACCGTCTCCTGCTAAAACATAAATTTCATTCTCATCTGGCTGTGTTCTGCAACCCTTACAGCAAAATGAGGCATTATTTCTTCCTATCTGGACGCTTTGTGGCTGCTTTACACTTTTGCTATAACAGCAACCCATGTTTGAAAGTTTTTTTCCTCTTCTTTTCTTTTTACCAAGTTTTCCACACACAAATCAGTGGCTACACGGCTTTTCTATTTTTTTTTTAATTAATTCCCCAAACTCTCTGTTTCTTTTTCTCCTTCTCTCAAGGACACACACAGAATCTCAAACAGATACACATTGAGACAGACATTACACACAGACAGGTACAGACAGACAGGGCCCAGACATGTTTTCTTTTGCGTTATCTCTACAAGGTCATACAATGAAGACTTTTAGGTTCATGCCAAAGCCCAAAACAGCATGAGAATTACTTCAATTAATTTCCAGATCTGGCAACCTCAGCGGAAAAAATCAAATATGGCAACCATCACACCGCCACTGGCAACGTGAAGCTTCCCCTTTCATTTTTTTTTTTTTTTACACTGCCATAAAGCACAACATCAGTCCACTGTTTCTGCTCAAGGCTACTATTTTCAAATACCTATAATTTTAAACACTTCCCAAAAGATAATTAACTAACCAATCCTTTTATGCTCCACAAATATTAGGGAGAAAAAACCACAGACATCAATTTCACACCGTATTCACTCCGCCTCCGTGGGAACTCAGCCTCTCTATGTTTCACACCGGAGCGGATTTCATGTAACACAGACAAAACAAACTCAGAACACAGTAACTCCTCTTTTTTTTTTATATTCTAGCGCTTCAACAAACTCACAAGACAAACAATTTCAACGGTCACGTCTGCCCCCCTGCTGTGTGTCTAAAGCCCAGAGTTAAACCTCCCTCGGCATCTTGCAATAGCTCACCGTAGCGGAGCCAATGGGCAATAAACAGACCCGATAAAGGCAATAATCTTTGGTGAAAACAACTTTTTCCCTTTTTCGGGGTTCATGTCGCCTCCCCACTAATGCTGACAAGTCCAAAACTGAAACATAAGCAGAAGCAGTCCCAAAAGGCACACCAGAATTTGGCACGAATCTTACCCCGAAAAATTAACTTCTCTGGGATGACGTGGCTCTTCCGTAGTAGTAGTAGTAGATTAGTTTATTTGACAGGGACAGTGCAATAAACATAGACAATTAATCAAAGACAATCAATCTGATGTGTTGCACATAGAGTGTATAGCTATTAGCTAATTTGCAACTCTTGTCCCTGGATGGGCTTTAGAAAAAAGAATCAAGATAAAAAATATACACAATAACCACATACATCAATGCAGAAAAATTATAAATACACAATTATAAATATTACAAATATTATAAATACACAAATATAACAGCCTGACTCACATTTAACATAAATATTATAAATATTATAAATACACAAATATAACAGCCTGACTCACATTTAACACATATAACATAACTCACATTTGCCTATTTCAGGCCTTCCTCCCTCCGTCACTCACTATAAACAAACACATTTATTCCTTCCCTTCATTCACTCTCACTTTGCAGACAATTAATTCATACATGAGTACATTCTTGTTTATTTTTCAGCCAGTTTTTAACATTTTTAGTGAATGTTTTAAAGTCCGTTATTATTTTAATTTCATTTGGCATTGTGTTCCAGATGTGACTGCCCTTTATAGAGAAAGCTGTTTGTCCAAATGTGGTTCTGCGGTGGAATATTTTACAGTTATTGTTAACAGAACTCCTGGTGGCTCTGCTGCTGTCCTGTCTTTGGACGAAACCAGCAAGTGGCTGGGGCACTGATTTATGGAAACATTTGAACGTTAATTTCAGAAGACAGAGGTCAATGAAGCTCTCAAAACTCAATAGGTTGTATTTTTTTAAAACATTACAGTGATGCCACCTAATGGGCTTTTTGTCCAAGATTTTTAGGGTTTGATTATATAATGAACCTATATGTCTTATTGTGGAAGGGGCTGCTTGAGCCCAGACTGTCAAACAGTATGATATATGAGAAAAAACCATAGAATGCATATACAGTGCAGCTGCTTCGTAAGGTATGTAATATCTAATTAATTTAAAGCAGTTCAGATTTTTTTTTACTGTTTTTGAAATTTTCTTTATATGAAGATTAAATTTGAGTTGAGGATCTAGTACAATGCCAAGGTATTTGAATTCTGTAACTAAACTGATGTCATGATCATGTATATTAACTTTAAAATGTTGCAGGTTACATTTTTTGATTGAAAAGCACATTGAGACTGTTTTCTGAAGGTTCAGCAATAGATGGTTCTTGAGGAGCCACTCTTGGACATCAACCATACTTGTAGACAGTACATCTGCAGCCTGTGCTGGAGTCTTGGCAGCTGTGTAAATAACTGCATCATCTGCATAAAGTTGGCATGTTGCAGCTGAGCAGTGTAACGGCAGGTCATTAATAAAAATGCTGAAAAGTAAAGGACCAAGAATGGACCCTTGTGGAATGATTGTGTAGAGGAATGAGAACACGTATGTTTCCCGTTTTTTTTTTAACCCAGTACTGGCTTCTAGACCTCCACTGGAACTTATTCGAAAGTCGGAAAATGGCGAATTTCTAAGAATTACCCCGGATCTAGGAATATTGATCACCGCTTGGAAAGGAAAATTCCATCTTCCCAAGGGATTATTGCAATATCTGCACCGTGAGTAACATAACTTATCAATTAGGCTGTAGGTCTCTTTCTTTCAGTCTTTCACCTAGTGTACAATCGGTCTAGGCAATCACTCTCTGGCCATAACAACAATAACAAAAAACTGGAATAAATTACTCACACCTGGAATCCGCCTCTGAGTTCCGGTAGACCCGTCAGAGCTCCACGTCGCTCCCCGACGTCACCAGGGCCTTTGAAGAGGGAAGTTCAGCGTTGTTGTTTTTTTCAGCGCTTCCCAGAAATGTGGGTCTCTCCTCTCTTTTGACTGTGCACTTGTCTAAAGTCCAGGCTCGTCGGAAAACGCCGTGGACCACTCTATATGGGTCCCACGTCGGGCGACAATTATGTTAGAACAAAAATGAATTGACTGAGGCTGAAACAATAATCAATAGGCGGTTTTCCAAGTTCTGAGTCATTTATTCTCCTTCTGATCAGAAAGGAGGAAATCAGTATCAGCATACACTCGCCTCAGAGCTTCACAGCACCGACTCCCTAACATGTATCCAAGGATGTTGATTTTTATACCCTGGTCTCTTATCTAAGCTAGACTGGCAGGAGCCAACTCTCCAAGTGACTCCTTCTTTATCTGTGGTCAGCAATGAACATTCTAACATGATCTGGTCATCCTGACAATACAGTACAGCTTGGTATGATAAAACAAAGAAACTTTCGTCATTATTCACAATCTTGCTCATCCTAATCTTGCTCTGAAAACAGACAGTCTTTTCAAGCTCTGAGGCAATGAAAATATCACATTGACCCAGACATTGGATTTTATATGCACCAGAAACAATTATAATATAAAATAGAATAATATAGCATTAAAATCATATAGAATAATTAATGAAACTTGAAAATATCCTATCAGAATCAAAAGCCGTATTGATAAGGGGAAGGGTGTACTTGTCCTTTACAGTGATGAAGTTCCCTAAAATCAATGCATGTCCTGAGTGAACTGTCTTTCTTACCCATGAAGTAGAAGAATCCCACTCCCACCGCCGAGGAGGATGGTCCGATGACGCCCAAACTCAGGGACGCTTTGATGTATTTGTCCATGGCCTCACGTTCCAGGTCAGAGAGGCTGTAGAGCCGAATCGACGGCAAAGGAGCCCCCGGCAGGAGGTTGATGGAACAATCGTATGGCCGGCGGTGGTGGTGGTGGTGGGGGCGGGGGTGACAGAGCTTTGGCTTTGCTAAACACTGCTGCCAGGTCATGGTACAGACGAGACATCTGGAGGAGGCAAATCCTGAGAACACGGGGTACAGAAGGAGAGCAGGCAGCAGATTGCAAACATGCACCCAGACAAAATGTACTCCATGATAATATTTTTCCTGTCCACCAATCGATAGAGGGGTTGTGTAGGCTTAACCAAGGAAACCCCAAGATGACAGGGGAAGCGGTGGGGGAAAGCACAAAAAACCTCATCTGCTCACGATGGTTACCAGAGATCAGCACAGAGACGGGGGCAGTCTGCTTAGTAGTGATGGCAAGGGGCATCTTGGAGAGGGGGATCTGCTTGAGAGGCCTCTCTAGGTTGTGACAGGGAACCCCCAGCCTGGTTGCCAGACCCTCTAAAATAAAGCGTTGCTCCGCAGCAGAGTCAATGAGGGCATGTGAGGATATTTCAGTGCGTGCATATTGAAAATGAATGGGCAACATGTGGCGTATAAGGGTTTTAATATTACCACCGTCCGTTAGTTCCCCTACTGTGACTAACGGACTACCCCTTTTACCTGATTATGCAAGATGCAACCTCATGCTCAACGCTGCCACGATATAAACACAGCCCTAGGTCATGGTGGCATTGTTGTTCTGCTGGGGGCAATTTGGACCAGCCAGTAAGCATGGGTTCATCCTCCCCAGGAAAGTCAAAAGGCAGGAGGGCCTTAAGGGGAGACTGCGGGGAGCGGCGAGCTTGAGTGCCTGAGCGACGCTCACTAGTCCATTCCCTTAACCTGTTGTCAATAGAAATAGCTAGTGTAATGAGCTCATTAAGCTTAGCGGGTCTTCCCACCTGGGCCAACTCATCCCTCAAGCTGGGGCTAAGGCTCTGAACAAAAATACTACACAGTGAGGCATCCTCCCACCCAACCTCAGCAGCTACTACCCGGAAATCTACTGAGTAATCCGCTACCGACTTAACCCCCTGTCTCAAATTAAGGAGGTGAGAGGTGAGAACACAATCCCGATCTGAGTGGTCAAACACTTCAGAAAATTCAGCCACGCATCGGTCATATGTGTAGTTAGCATAATCGGGTTGGGTCATAATGACGGTAGCCCACACCAACGCCCATCCCATCCAATAAATTGTGGTGCGGTGGTGCAGTGGTTAGCACTGCACCAGCACAGCAACTCACCCTTGGCCATGGGATCCCTGGTTCGATCCCAGCCCCTGACCAACAGTGATCTGTGTGGAGTTTGCATGTTTCTCCCCGTGTCTGCGTGGGTTTACTCCAGGATTTCTCCGGTTTCCTCCCACAGGCCAAAAACATGCAGGTTAGGTTAATTGGAGACTCTAAAGTGGCCCTAGGTGTGAATGTGTGTGTGAATGGTTAAGGGATAGCGCCGTACCGTGGCTGCTTCATCCATCCAGGTGGATGCCCTCAATTTCCCCTCTGGGGGTCAATAAAGTATACTAAATCAAAAAAAAAAAAAATCAAATAAAAAAAATCCAAAAAAAATTTACCAGATAACTAATTTGGCTATGATGAGTGGGAAAATGCCATGGCACATGTTGAAAAACCAAGCTACATTGTAACAAGAAACCCTGTGCCTCCTCTAACTTACTACTAAACTTACCCTACTTACTTACCGGAGTGGTGGCTCAGTTGGTAGAGCATCCGCCCCACACCTGGGAGGCAAGGGTTCAAATCCCGGCCGGGTCATGCTGAAGACCATATAAAAGCAGAACTTCCTGCCGTCCAGCTTGGTGCTCAGCAATAATAGAATGGAGGAGGGAAATCAGTGGCGGCGCCTTGCATAGCAGCGGCCCTCTGATTCTACACTTGGGGTGTGTGTGATTAACACTGTAGATGGGAAAAACATAATTTTGTTCTACTGTACATGATTGGTTGTACGGTTGAATGACAATAAAGGGTTATTTGGTTTTTAATTTAAAACAGGTTGGACTGAGGACAGGAGTTAACAGGGCATGAGGAGGTGAAGACTGAGAGTTGCTGGTTGACCCGGCCAGATCCCAAGAAGCAAGTGGAGGAGACTGCAGCAGGGAGAGCTGGTCTAGTTGTGATTTTATGTGCGTGAGTTGAGATAAGATCACTTGTTGCTGGTGTGTTAATTGATCCAAATGAGCCTCCATGGTGTTAAGTTTGTGTGCCAAAGCACCGTCTGCTTTGGTTTCTTGATGGAACTTACTGACATGGTTTTCAGAAACTCCCAGAAACAGACGCAGGCTCAACAACAATGGTCTTTAATTGAATGAAAGTGTGTGTGTGCTTATGGTGTTGTGAGAGTGTTGTGTAGTGGGAGCCTGAGCGTAAACAGCAGGACAGGTCTGGCAACCCTGGAATGATAGCAGAGATATGGGGATTAGACTCAGGCTGGGAGATAATAATATTAATAGAGATTTTACAGTCTTATGACAGCAAAGAGTTAATCTGGCTCTGATGAGATGGTTATCCAGTACCGGTCCAACATCCTGCTGTGGTGCCGTGGTGCAGGTGCTGAATATTTACAGTGCAGTTTGAGTGAAGAGTGCATGATGTGTGCTCCAGCTCACCAGTTTGCGAGATGAGAATGTTGCTGTTCCCAGCCGAGGTCCGGTCCGCCGCCAGGAGGAAGGAGAGGTCCGCCTGGAGGGTGGTCCACCTGCGCACAGGGAACAAAGGGAAGAAGGCAGGTGCAGAGACAAACTCTGAGAAGGCTTACCTAGCGTTGGGGAGAGGGAACTCCCATGAGACAAGAAGCAGATGATTAGAGATGAACTCTAATCCTAATCTAACTAACTAGTGAGGGAAAGCTAGTGAGGGAAACTAACTAACTAATCTAATCTAACTCTCTAACCCTAACCCTCCCCAGGTGGCTGGGGAGAGGGAAGTCTGGGCTTCTCTGCTTGAACTGTTGCCTCTGCGACCTGGACCTCTGGAAAAGTGGTAGAAGATGGATGGATAGAAAGTATTTCTAAGGTTTTTTGGACCAACTAGAATGACTTCAGTCTTATCTCTGTCATGAACTGAGCTTGGATGTTCTCCCAAGCTAAGTTTCATGGCTTTTCTCTTTTTTCATATTTATCTGTTATATTGTTACGTCGTTTGAGTATTGTACTGCCTTCCATTTTCCTTGTTTTTGTTCAGTCTGTTTTGCTGTCTCTTGTTTTATTTGCAATTTATTTCCAGTCTGTTCTGAGTTTGTTTATTTCTTTAACTGGTTCTTTAGGCTGGCAGCTGGCAGGCAAGTTTTCCTGGTCTACACTTTGCGTGGGCGTTGCCTGTCATTCTGCCAGTCTAACTACTCTCCTCTCATCATCACCAGCTGATCTCAGTTACTAGTTTTTGTTCCCTTCTCCTGCTCACGTGAACCCACACTGGTGATCATTTCATGTTAACGGTTATTCTGCTATTCAAGGACTGCCTGTCTGCACTATTATTGCTGCACTATTTAATTGTCAACTCGGACATCAAATCATACTTTCTCCAGTGTTGTCCTCCTGTTCTGCTCCTGCGCCCACTGGGCGATGCCGGCCCAGGGACATCAGCTGTAAGTTTTCTCGTTATTTATATTTTTGTATATTTGCACAATTTTCTGGACTTAAGTTCTTTTCCTTAATAAATGCCATGAGTGTATTTCAGTGCCTGAGCCTGTCCTTCTGCCCCAAAGCGACAAACATGACAGAATAGTGCAGCCAAAAAATAGACTCAACTGTTATACTTTGGCATTTTTTCCCTTTTTGTGCTTTTTCACCCACCGGTGTGTTGGAGCTCACCATGTCCGACCTGGAAGACGTGGAGCAGCGGGTGGTGAGTTTTCTGGAGGGCTTTTGGTCGCTGACACAGGCCGCCTGTTCTCTCAAGACGGTCCAAAAAAGTTAGGATGGCACGACGCAGGCGACGAAGGCATTCCCCAGCCTGTGGAATCACCCAGAGACTATAGACATACTCTGTGCCACATTCTCCCTTCAGGCTTCACCCGACTCCCCACCAGCTCCCGCACGCATGTCGCAAGTTCCACAGTGACAGTGTCATCCAGCCACAGATCGCTGGAGGAATCCTCCCACGTCTTTGCCAGCCTCTTCTCTGACACCGAACCTGGCAACTCCATCAGCTGAACCTCGTTCTCTCCCTTTTTCGTCGGCTGTCTCACCAGCCCCCATCATCTTGGCATGTCTTCCTTCTGACAAGAGGTCCTTCACTATTCTTCCGGCTACGCCTGCCACCATGACAGCAGGAGTGGCTCCTCCACACTCCTCAGAGGGGTCCACTCTCTCCACAGACATGGAGAGGGATGACACCATTCCAGCGGCAGCAGTCAACATCGTTCATCAGGAGAACAGGCAAGTAACATTTCATTCAATTTCATTTCCTGATGATATGTCTTTCCTAATCTCTGGTAGGGAGGCTATGGGAATGCAGTCCCCTGAGCTCTCCCCACCTGCTGCAGCCAATTGTTCCTCACCTGTCCTTTCCGTGTCTCCTCTGATTATTCCTGAGTATCTGCCAGGCCCAGTAACGAGCCGCCGGATGATGGAGGAGCCCATGACACTGGAGGATCCAAACCCGGGGCCGGCACAGAGCCGACCCTCAGCTGCCATGCTGGAAGAGCCACCAGCATTGATTATTTCATCTGGGGGCACCATGAATGCAACCACCATCATGCCTGCCATGGGGGCCACCACAGCAGAGTCAGCAGCTGAGCTGGACCTCCCGAGGGCTGAACCTGAAGTGTCGCCATTGTCTAGATCGTCAGAGTCCTGGACGGTGGTGGAGCTTGAGCTCAGGCAAGTGCTCTCTTTTGTCTTCCTTCTCTCTGTTTTAGAACAATCTTGCCCGACTGTTGGTGAGGAGAGCCAGGTGCAGCGGGTGGCTGCATCTGAGTTTGCCTCGCTGGGCTCTGCCGCTGCTGGTTACCCTGACCCCCCTTTCTCTATCTATTTCCTCTGAGCTTCTTCCCAGGGTCACCGGAGACGATCAACCGCAACTAGATGTCTCCGTGGGTCCAGTCGCGCTGCCTGAGGTCATTCAAGGTACAGTCTTCACTGATGAGGAGGCCGCCACAGGTGCTCTGTCCCAGCCCGGGACCTCTGTGGGCGCAGCTTACCCTCTGCCCAAGGCTGTTGTGTGGATTCCTCCTCAGCCTGAGTCTCCGTGGGTGCTGCGTCCCAACCGGGGACCCTTGTGGGTGCTCCGCCCCAGTATGAGCCCGATGTGGGTGCTGCACTCCAGTATGGGCCTGCCATGGGCGCTACCCCTGTGCCAGGGATCCACCACTCTTTCTAAGATTTTTGAAATGAAAGGCAGATTAGAGATTGATCTATAGTTAGCTAAAACTCCTGGATCCAGCATTGGCTTTTTGAGTAAGGGTTTACTTAAAGCAGTTTTAGAAGCCTGCAGTACATGGCTTAATGTTAATGAAGAATTGATTATTTGAAGAATAGAGCTACCAATAAATGGAAAGACTTCTTTAAATAACCTGGTAGGAATAGGGTCTAATTATGTCAGAATAATTATAGTAACAGACTTTAAAAGGAACTCTGATTATATTGGCATGTTAGCTCTGTATGCTTTATTTTTATGTTAGTAACATATCTATAATATAATTTTTTTTTGAAAATAATTCCCAGTTTTATATATTTTTAAAAAACTTTATTAGGATGTAAATCGCCATTTTTGTTTATGTCGCAATGCATTCTGGGTAGTGACTTAGAATGGTTGCAGCTGTTTTTTCTGTCTTATTCAAGCCAAGAAGCGAAGCTACTAACTACTGCCATTTGTCAGTGAAAATGCCACATTGCGCGGCTTTTGGATGTAATTTCCAATCAAAGGGAAATAAAGAGAGCGGGGTGAGCCTCCATAGCTTTCCTAAAGAGGGAAAGTGGAGGAAAAAGTGGGGCGGCAGCGGCTCAACCAGACTCATGTCATTCATCACTGTTTTTTTCTGTTGCATTATCAACTGCACTGTGGTACCCCATATTATCTGCTAATTGCTAATTTTTTTAAAACTGCCTTGACTAGTATTACTCATTATTACTATTATTATTATTATTATTATTATTATTATTATTATTATTATTATTACTTATTTTTCTACACTTATTGCACGTTTTTAGTCCTTTAGTTTTTTAGTTTATCTCTTTATCTCATCATGTGTTTAATGTTGCAGCATGGCACCGAGACAAATTCCTAGTTTGTGTACTACATGAACAATGGCAATAAATCTCATTCTGATTCTGATTCTGATTCTGATTCAGCAGCTAGAGCAGGTCGTCTAATAACCCGATGGTTGACGGTTTGCATCACGCTCTCCCCAGATATCCTGCTGTTGTGTCCCTGGGCAAGACACTTCACCCGCATTGCCTCCAGTGCCCATAACACTGGGTATGAATGTGTAAAAATGTTTAAATGCTCGGTGGTGGCCGGAGAGGCTGTTGGCGTGGATTGGCAGCCACATTTCCCTCACTCTGAGTGTCTGTGATCACGCGCTGTAGCGCACGCTTGATAAAGCTGACATATATATTAATCACGCTGTGATAATAGCACTATATCACTCAAAGCGCGCGCATGAAACACTCAAAGTGGAGAGACACTCGTGGAGCGGAGAGACACTCGAGCGCATGCTATATCGCTCATTTGAGCGAAATAGAGCTTTATCATAGTGTGATAAATATATATATATATATATATATATATATATATATACAGTATATATATATATATATATATATATATATCAGCTTTATCAAGCATGCGCTTGATAAAAATTTGAACCGTGACAAAATTTGAACTGTGATTCGCTTGAGCGTGCGCAAAGCGCTCTCTGATCCTGCTTTTTGATCACACGCATTGCCTGTTTGCTGACTAGAGACACAGGGCTCACTCCAGCGCGCTCCCACAGCGCTGGAGTGAGATTCGTGCTGGAGGATGAAATAAACACCCTTTTAAACTTCAGTTCGCTGTGTCCTGCCTGCACTTATTCCGTGCCTCCACACTGGGTTCCCTTATTTCATCCGCCACACTGGTGTGCAAAGCGCACGCTCGTGCGCTTTGAGCGATATAGTGCTATTATCACAGCGTGATTAATATTATGGAGGCTCACCCCGCTCTCTTTATTTCCCTTTGATTGGAAATTACATCCAAAAGCCGCGCAATGTGGCATTTTCACTGACAAATGGCAGTAGTTCGTAGCTTCACTTCTTGGCTTGTATAAGACAGAAAAAACGGCTGCAACCATTCTACGTCACTACCCAGAATGCATTGCGACATAAACAAAAATGGCGATTTACATTGTAATAAAGTTTTTTAAAAATATATAAAACTGGGAATTATTTTCAAAAAAATTATATTATAGTTATGTTACTAACATAAAAATAAAGCATATAGAGCTAACATGCCAATATAATCGGAGTTCCTTTTAATATATATGTAGATGTAGATAGTGATTGCCTTAATTTGGCATTTAATTCAATTTTAGATTTGATGGGGTTTTCTCAGAAAGTAGGACATTCTACTCATTATCTCCACCATACGTTGGACCTTGTTCTGACATATGGCATAGAAATAGAAAATCTTGTAGTGTCTCCTCATAACCCTGTACTGTCAGACCATTGTCTGTTAACCTTTGATTTTACTATTTCTAACTATTTGGCTGCTAAAAAAAAAAAAAAAAAATTACTACAGTAGATGCCTCTCAGATGATGCTGTTACCAAATTTAAGTAGTTTGTTTCCTCTATGCCATGTGTCAACACAACGGAGATAAGCTATGGAGCGCTTGCTCCTTCTGTATATGATAACATGGTAGATAGTGACTGGTCGAGGTGCTTCGTTGTGCCGTCAGCCCCTAGTGGTCAAGATTTTTTTCATGAAAATATTCAGTTCAGATGTCAGAGATTTCCTGTCAATTAGAAAGATGTTGTCAGGAGCCGAGCTGGCTTGGTTTCCCCAGCTCATTCCTGACCTCCCTGTGGGTTTAGGTGCCGCTGTATTTGTGTATATTATGTATTTCAATGCTGCTGCCTTACCCATAGCCACTGCTCTCTGGCTGGCACCTGTGAGGCAGCCCCCTTTGGTTCACTCTTGGGTGAGCACCGGCTGACAGTCTGCCGGTCCAACCACGCCCCCTCACTCATTACCATCAGCTGTTGTCATTCCAGTTTGCCATCTCCCCGCTCCTCACCCAGGTGGTTCTCTCACGTCCGCACAGTGATTCCTGCTGTGGGACGCCAGCGTGGTTATACGTCTCTCCTCTTGCGTTCATGGGGTGATGTCAGCCCCCGAAAGCCAACAGTAAGTGTTTCTTCGTATTTTTGTAAGTCTTCACCCTTTTGGACTGTTTGTCATTTAGTTAATAAATGTGTTGTGGTGTAACCTGCACGTAAATCCTCATCATTTCTCCCCTCTCTGTGCACTACATAAAAGCGCACGGGTGGTCATGACAGAATGACCCAGCCTGAAAAAAGGATTTAGCTTGTTTCACCAGCACATCATCTTCTTTCTTTCTGGACTGTATTTTTCACCCACCTGTGTTTGAGTTGGCTATGGATTTGGCTGGCCGGAGTTATCCTTTGAGCCTGGGATGGGAATGCTGCCGTGCGTTAATGGACATCGATTGGCTAATGTCATCGGCAAGCGAGTATTCCACCCCGGAGGTGCTCTCAGCTCACTCAGCATGGAGAGGGAATGGAGAGGATCACCCGGTTGGCAGCGCTGCGGCATGGGTGTGGCAAAGGGTTGAGGAAATTCCATACGAAGACCGAGCTCACGCCAAAGGGGGAGCAGTCCCAGGGCTCCATTCTTCCTGCTTCCCGCCAGAGTGTGACGTCCGATCCCGTTCTGGCTCATCCAGCTCCAGCACCCAGCTATCGACGTCGTCCTGCGAGGAAACAATTGGAGAAGCCCTCTTCGTCCTCAGTGGCCTTCATCCCTCCAGCTGCGGCTCCTCCACCTTCGACAGAGAGGGATGGCAATCAGGCTACTGCTGCCGTGCACAATGAACTCTGGGACAGGCAAGTTTTTTTTTTCATTCCATTCAATTAAATCATGAAGGACCTTGTCTGCCTTCCACGGGAGAGGCCCAGCCTCAGCAGTCCCCTGGGTCATCTCCTCCAGCTGCAGTTGATAACTCATCCCCTATTTCCTCTGTTTCTCCTCCCTCTATCTCTGAGTGCCAATTGGTCCTGGAACCCAGCTGCCAGACATTGTAGGAGTTTCAGGCCCTGGATGATCCTGCCCAGGTGCCCACACAGAGGTGTTTCCCTGCAGCCAAGCTGGTGGAATCCCCAGCATTGGAGCTGCTGCAGGGGAATAAAAGGACTGCAATGACCATCTCACCTGCTGTGGAGGCTGCTGCAGCGGAGTGGGAGCCAGAGATGGACCTCCTTGAGGCCAGACCCAGGCTGTCATCGTCAAGTTCGACGGAGTCCTGGACGGCGGTGGAGCTCCAGCTCAGGCAAGTTCTCTCCCTTGTATCCCTTATGTCTGTACTTGAGAGATCTTGCCTGGCTCTTGGGAAGGAGAGTCAGGTGCTGCCCCCGGTTGCATCTGAACTCGCCTCACAGGGCTCTGCCACTGCCGGCAACCCTAACCACTCTCTTTTTTTTGGGACTTATTTGGTACCCGTAGGTAGATTTGTTCTGCAGTCCGGTGACAAGCCACCAGCTGCCGGTCGCTGCGTGCGCAAGCGCCCCTTAACTCCCTAACCTGCATGTTTTTGGCATGTGGGAGGAAACTGGAGAAATCCCGGAGTAAACCCACGCAAACACGGGGAGAACATGCAAACTCCACACAGATCACTGTTGGCCGGGGGCAGGGATCGAACCCACGATCTCATGATCCCCGCGATCCCCCGGCCGAGGGTAAACTGTGCTGCCGTGGTGCTAACCACTGCGCCACCGTGCAGCCTATTCATTTTTGTTGCTGTCTCTCACCATGGGTGCTGCATAGCTCCAGCTGGAGTCCACCACGGGTGCTGCAGATCTCCAGCCGGGAGCCACTGCGGGTGCAGCATTGGCCCCTTCGGGGTCCGCCACCGGTGCAGCTGTGTCTCAGTTGGGACCATCAAGGGTGCTGCTGGTCAGCCTGAGGACGTCGGGGCCGTTACTCCTCAGCCTGATTCCATCGTAGTCCCCATCTCCTCCCAGTCTGATGCCATGGGGGATCCCTCCCTACGGTCTGGTCACCCACCAGAAATCCTCATGGGGGGCAGGCCGCCTCCTGCCCCCCCCCCCAGTCCTGGTGGCTCTACAACATTGGCTGACCGCCAGAGGGACTGAGCCTCTGGGCCGGATGGCCTGTGTTTTCCGGCAGGCCACTGGACTCTGCTCGCTGGACTGTCTGCTGGGCCTGGGAATCTGGGCAGCCTCCCGAGCCTCCATTCCTATTGACTTGGGGGGGTTAATTGTGGGCCCTGGCCAAGGTATTGTGTTGCCTCCTTTCCTGCTCCCCCTACCTCCAAACCTGGGGTTATTTTTTGCGGTTGATCCATTTGGGGAAGGGGTGGGGGTCCTTAGGATGTTACCTTGAGTGTCTAGGAATCCACACCTTGAGAGGGGGGCTCTGTCAGGAGCCGAGCCGGCTTGGTTTCCCTGGCTCTATCAGAGCCGGCTTTGACAGGGAGGGTCCTGACCTCCCTGTGGGTTTAGGTGCCGCTGTATATGTGTATATTATGTATTTCAATGCTGCTGCCTTACCCATAGCCACTGCTCTCTGGCCAGCAACTGTGAGGCAGCCCCCTTTGGCTCACTCTTGGGTGAGCACTGGCTGACAGTCTGCCGGTCCAACCATGCCCCCTCACTCATTACCATCAGCTGTTCTCATTCCCATTTGCCATCTCCCCGCCCTTCGCCCAGGTGCTGGCAATCTCACCATCACCGGCAATGCATGTACTTAAGCAGCCTTTTGCCAGTCCCGCATTGCTGGGTCACTGCATTGGATTGACTTTTCACTCAGTAGTCTGTGTCAGGACTGTATCGACGTGTAACCACTCTGCATTTATTGTGGTTTTCTCGCGTCCGCACAGCGATTCCAGCTGTGTGACACCAGCATGGTTATATGTCTCTCCTCTTGCGTTCATGGGGTGATGTCAGCCCCCGAAAGCCAACAGTAAGTGTTTCTTTGTATTTTTGTAAGTCTTCACCCCTTTGGACTGTTTGTCATTTCGTTAATAAATGTGTTGTGGTGTAACCTGCACATAAATCCTCATCATTTCTCCCCTCTCGGTGCGCTTTTATGCAGCGCACGGGGGTCATGACAGCTATAGAATATGATCCAAAGTTTGGGATAGGAGTAAATTTATGCATCTAATTTGCATAATGCCACAGCAGCCATATCAAATTACATAACTTTCAGTCAAAAGTGGACTTTGGACATATTTATACAAAGGATGGTTTTGGTTTTTGTCACCATTTTTTTGTTTTGGGTTTTTTGTTATCTTTTCTTTAAAGTATAGTATATGAACCAAAAAAATCAGTACAATGTAAACAAACAAAGAAATTCGTCAGCCTTACCGCTTACCAGGCTTCTCGCTTCGTCCATTTTCGTCCATCCTAGCTGTTATTGTGTCTTCTGTCAGTCATTTTCACTTTCTCTCCCACATTCAGAAACTGAATCCAGAAACCGGCACGATTATTCTGTCCAGTCACATGGAGCTGGAGTCGATGGCAGGTGAACATCAACCAGCTTTGCCCACCCTCTGTTATAACAAAATATAGAAATTTACCTTCATAAGCAAAATAATCTCTTTTTAGAATCATAGTTGGCAAATTTGGGAGCAAATGCCTCCTTCGTCTTGTGATCGATCAACATTTGTTTACAGACTCTTCTTCTCTGGTGTCCAGAAGTGGGGGGGGGGGATGTGGGGGCTACTAGTCCTCCAAGGTAAGAGCAGTAAGTTATATGTGTCGGCCACCTTGTGAGGTCCAATACTTAGTACAACTGGGGATTTATTATGGGTTCAAGGCCACGTCACATGTCAGTTGCGGAACTGTGACACAGACACTCCACAACACTACCTGTCCATGGAACAAGGTAGTTTAAGGGTAAGGGTTTAAAGATCTGATGATGCGATATTGACATTTTTTAGCGGGTTGTGTAAACCCAAAAGTCATTGTCAATGATCAATATAATATTTACAACCACACCTGCATAAACTAGTTATCATCAAAAAACCACAGCCACTGACTGGACTGTGGTGCCGCTGGTGCCACCCACTGAATGAAGGGCAGCACCACCATGACGTAAGCGACAGAACGGACTCCGGTGTTGTTGACTGGAATGACAGCAGCTTCATAGCGCCCAGTTTCTCTGGTTTCTTGTTTTAATTTTAGGGCTATGCCTTCGCGTTGTGTTGCAGGCTTAGATAAACAGCAGGCCGTGAAAGACCACATCACACGCTTCAGCTCCAACTGTTGTAAGCCTCCTCATGCGCTTTTACACAGGAGTATCACACGAGGAGGGGAAGGATTAATGGATTTACGCACAGCTTTGACCAACTTTCTGTGATCACATGTTGATGCTTGCTGGTCCGGCCACGTCCCCTCTCTTATTATCACCAGCTGATTCAAACTCCTGCTGATCATCTTTCCTGGTCCTCGCCCAGGTGCTTCTCACCACACCATCACCAGCAGTGCATGGACTTAGTGGCTGTTTGCCAGTCACGCACTGCTGCTCCATAGTATTGTCATCTGTGCTGTTAGTCTGCCAGTATTTTCAGCACTCTCATGACGTTAGTCACTCCATGTTCGCCGTGGTTCTCGTGTGTCCTTGAAGCGATGTCGGCTCTGGGGCGCACCTGTGGCTAACAAATCTCCTCTCATTCGTTCTCTGGGCGATGCCAGCCCCCAAAAGCCATCAGTAAGTGTGTTTGTGTTTTTTGTATGTCTTCACCCTTTTGGGAATTGTCTGTCTTTCTGTATTAAATGTGCTGTGGTGAACCTTGCATGTAAATCCTTGTTATTTCATCCTCCCTCTCCATGCCCTGCGTAAGAGCGCACAGAGGGTCATGATGAATGGATTTACGCACAGAATTCACCACAGCACATGTATTGAACATAAGAATGATGACAACAGTTCCCAAAAAGGTGAAGACTTACAAAAATAAACAGAAACACTTACAACTGGCGTTTGGGGCCGACATCACCCAGCGAACATGGAGAGGAGACGTGTTAACCACGGTTGTGCCCCAGGGCTGACATCGCTTCAAGGGGTGCAACAGAACCACAGCTGTGTGGAGTGACTAACACGTCGTGATAGCGCTGGCAACATTGGCTGGCTGACAACACGGCAGATGATGCACACAAACCATGAACAGCTGTGTGTCAAAGAGAGGGAATGTGCTTGGATCAAAGCTTGGATGACTTGTAATTTCCTGCTATTAAATTCAGATAAGACTGAAGTCATTCTTGTTGGTCCAAAAAACCTTAGAAATTCCTTTCCAAATCAAACTTTCAGTTTGGATATGGTCACTCTTTCTCTTAATAGCTCTGTGAGCAACCTTGGAGTTATTTTTGATCAGGATTTGTCCTTCAATTCACATATTAAATTTGTTTCTAAGACTGCCTTCTATCATTTGCATAATATTGCCAAGATTAGGAGCATCTTGTCTCAGAGTGATGCTGAGAAACTGATCCACGCTTTTGTTAGCTCGAGATTAGATTATTGTAATTCTTTATTATCAGGCTGCTGCAGCAAGAGTTTTAACAGGTACTAGAAAGAGAGATCCTATCTCTCTGGTTCTGGCCTCCCTTCATTGGCTTCCCATAGAGTTTAGAATTAAGTTTAAAATCCTTCTTCTTACTTACAAAGCTCTAAACAATCAGGCTCCTTTTTATTTAAAAGATCTGATACTACTGTATTATCCTAACAGAGCACTACGCTCCCAAAATGCAGGATTACTTGTAATACCTAGAATCTCCAAAAGTACAATGGGAGGCAGAGCCTTCAGTTATCAAGCTCCTCTCCTGTGGAATCAGCTGCCAATCTGGATTCGGGAGTCAGACTCGATCTCTGTTTTTAAGAATAGGGCTAAAACCTACCTTTTTGATATAGCCTACAATTAGTGAGGGATCATGTGTTTCTGAACTCTCCCTTAGTTATGCTGCTAATAGGTTTAGTCAGCTGGGGGACCTCCAGTAATGCACTGGGCCTCACTCCTTTTCTCACTCTCAATGAAATATTTTTTTTTTGCTGGTCATTAACATCTGTTTGTTCTCTCCCATAGATTGAGTCCCCATCATGCTGTTTGCTCTCTACATGTCTGTTCTTTTCTTCTTCTCTATCCCCTCACCCCCCAGCCAGTCGCAGCAGATGACTGCCCCTCCCTGAGCCTGGTTCTGCTGGAGGTTTCTTCCTGTTAAAAGGGAGGTTTTCCTCTCCACCGTCGCCAAGTGCTTGCTCACAGGGGATCGCCTGATTGCTGGGGTCTTTCTGCAACTGTGGGGGTTCCCCCTACAGTTGATAGTGCTATGAGATGACTGTTGTTGTGAAATGGCGCTATATAAATAAAGTTGAATTGAATTGAATTGGATCAGCAAATCTTGGACAGTGCCCACCTGAAAGTGGCTCAAAATGCACATAAAACACATGTACAAAACAAAAACAACAAGAACTCAAAATATAATCCATAATAAACCTGATGCCTGAGCCACAGAGAATACACTGCTATGATTTTATTGAAAAATCAAGTTTAAATAAATTATATTTATGAACAAATAATTTGTTGCAATATCTGTAACAAAAGCATAACACTCGGTGTTCCCCTGCCGTGTGTTTGTCGCTGCTGCTGCGGCGGCCACGTGTACCTCTCCACTGTCACTCTCGGAGTCTGGCTTGCTAGGCACGATGCCCGCTTGGCACAGCTCAAACCTATACGGTCTGATGCCCCCAGATTCTTCATTATCATCCCATTCTACGGAACTATAATTGTCTGAAGATTGGACAACACAAACCAGTTCCAGACTACATGTGCTGGAACCATCGTGGATGTTTTCTGCTGCTTCCATCCTGTGTGTACAATGGGCAGCCAAGAGCTGTGTTCTCCTGATGGCGTGACTACATGGCAGCGGGGTTTTCCAGCCACTGATGTAATTGGTGATGTGGTGCTCATGAAAACATCAGATATTCACGTGAAAAAAAGCCTGTTTGACTTAGAACTGCACAGACCAAACTATGTCGTCATATTGTATTATGTGTTGAAAAATTAGACAAAGTGAAAAACGTGTCATCAGACCTTTAATTACAGCAGTTTTAAAAGCCTGCGGTACATGGCCAAATGTTAGTGAAGAATTGATTATTTGAAGAATAAAACTACCAATAAATGGGAAGACTTCTTTAAATAACCTGGTAGGAATAGGGTCTAAAAGACAAGCTGAAGGCTTGGATGAGGAAATTATTTTATCTAACTCCAAAAGGTCAATTGGAGCAAGCTCATCCAAACAGATATCAACTGAAGGAGTTGTAGTAGTTACTGTATTTAAATTAACGGTGGGAAGAATCTGACTGATTTTATCTCTGATAGATGAAATTTTATGATTGAAAAAGTTCATAAAAGCCTGACTAGTAAGCTCTAAGGGAATGCTAGGATTGACAGAGTCCTGACTCTTTGTCAGCCTGGCTACAGTGATGAAAAGAAAACTGGGATCATTCTTGTTCTCTTCTATTAATGCGGAATAATAACTTGTTCTAACTTTCCTGAGATTTTTTTTATAAATTAGAAGATGATTTCTTAGCAGATTTAGTGCTGAAATCAGATAGAATAATTATAGTAGGGGACTTTAATATACACGTAGATGTAGAAAGTGATTTCCTTAATATGGCACTTAATTCAATATTAGACTCGATGGGGTTTTCTCAGAAAGTAGGAAATTCTACCCATTATCTCCACCACATGTTGGACCTTGTTCTGACATATGGCATAGAAATAGAAAATCTTGTACTGTCTCCTCATAACCCTGTACTGTCAGACCGTTGTCTGTTAATCTTTTATTTTACTATTTCTGACTGTTTGACTGCTAAAGAAAAATATTACTACAGCAGATGCCTCTCAGATGATGCTGTTACCAAATTTAAGCAGTTTCCTCGATGTGTCAACACAATGGAGATAAGCTATGGAGAGCTTGCTCCTTCTGTAACTGATAACATGGTAAATAGTGTTATAGCTTCTCTGCATCAGACTCTAGACATGGTGGCCCCTTTTAAAAAGAAAAAAAGTCTAATCAGAGATTTCTAACTCCTTGGTTCAACACAGAAACTCATAGCTTAAAAAAGAAGACTTGTCAATCAGAAAGAAAATGTCACTACATTAAATTAGATGAAATCTATTTAGCTTGGAGAAATCATCTTCGAATTCATATATATAATAAAATCTCTTAGGAAAGCTAGAACAAGTTATTATTCCACATTAATAGAAGCGAACAAGAATGAGCCCAGGTTTCTTTTCAGCACTGTAGCCAAGCTGACAAAGAGTCAGGACTCTGTAAAACCTTGCATTCCCTTAGAGCTTACTAGTCAGGACTTTATAGAGAGATAAAATCAGTCAGATTCTTCCCACTGTTAACTTAAATACAATAACAACTACAACTCCTTCAATTGATATCTGTTTGGATGGGTTTAATCCAATTGACCTTTTAGAGTTAGATAAAAAAATTTCCTCATCCAAGCCTTCAACTTGTCTACTAGACCATATTCATACCAGGTTATTTTAAGAAGTCTTCCCATTTATTGGTAGCTCAATTCTTCAAATAATCAGTTCTTCATTAACATTAGGTCATCAGAATCAGAATCAGAATGAGCTTTATTGCCAAGCATGTTTACATGTAAACATACGAGGAATTTGACTTGACATTGGGCGCGCTCGATAAGCACTTCCCAATGGCGCAGCAGCCATGCAAGGCACCTGTCTTACAGTGGGGGGTAAAGAGGGGAAGGGGGAAGGGGAGGGAACACATTGGGCAGAGATAAAAAACATAGTTATCAAAATAAAGCTTGTATGAGCAAAATTGTGATTACATAGAAAAAAAACCCTCCAATGCACAATTAGCAGACAATACAGATCACACATTAACAAAGCAGCAAAAGTTGAGAGAGACAGTGTGAGTGTGTATGTGTCAGTGTATGTGTATCAGTCATGTAATATTGTATGCAGTGTGTGTATCAGTTACTGGTGAACAGCAAAAATCCTCCCTTAGTAACGTTTAGATGTTATGTCTTTAGTGTCCTCAAAACATAGATAGCATGTCCACAAGAGTTCATTCTCTCAGTGCATGTCCGATGGTAAATTCCATGCTGGTCACATGACGCTGTCCTTGAGAGATCAGATTACTGCACACTGGTTGTTTGGGTTAGGGAGAAGCCAAAAACTCACTTCTACCTTATCTCTCTCCTGGAGGGATGAATACCAAGGACGCCGAATCAAGGCTAAATGAGCACAGTTCACTTAGAGCATAAAAATGTTCCATCTCATGCGATTCTGTGCAACACATTCACAGGCTTTAAAATCATTCCCTGGAGAGCACCAGCGACTCCAAGATGTATTCCACCTACTGAATCAGCCACCATTCAGTTCACCATTTGCCGCTATCAGTGCACTCCCCAACTGGTCGAATTGTTGAAGGAGCTTTGCCGGGTTCGCATTTTGATCAGCTCTCCCAACTTCTTTAATTTCTGATACATCAGGAAACTCCAAACCCAAAGTAGAAATCCTGTGATCATAAGCCAAACAGATAGATGTCTTCCGCATCTTCAATTGAATCACACAGACACATGAGTTCCCAATTGTCCATGAGTCTCCCCACTTGGGCTCCCCCTGGCCCGATCTTCTTTTAAAGTGGTGTCAATTGCATTTAAAGCTCAATTCCATAATTTTCCGTTTGGGTCAAGATGCAGCAGAAGAAGAGCGAAACACAGACAGGACACAGCAAGCTGGGATCAGTGAAGTGGGGGGGGGGAGAAGGGAGAGGAGAAGAAATGCATCTGCTCTCTCTGAAAGCCGGAAGAAGAATGGTCGTGTAGAAGGTCATGAAGGTCATGAAGGTCATGAAGAAGGTCATGTACCGCAGGCTTTTAAAACTGCTGTAATTAAACCCTTATTCAGAAAGCCAACGCTGGATCCAAGAGTTTTAGCTAACTATAGACCAATCTCTAATCTGTTTTTCATTTCAAAAATCTTAGAAAGAGTAGTTGCTGCACAATTATATTACATATTACATATTTATTCCACCTAGCTGCAATGCTCCGTACTGTGTGTGTTTTCATATTTATTCCACCTAGCTGCAATGCTCCGCACTGTGTGTGTTTATATATTTACATATTTATTCCACCTAGCTGCAATGCTCCGTACTGTGGGTGTTTATATATTTACATATTTATTCCATCTAGCTTCAATGCTCCGCACTGTGTGTTTATATATTCATATATTTATTCCATCCAGCTACAATGCTCTGCACTGTGCGTCTGTGTGTGTGTATATATATATATATATATATATATATATCTATATATATACACACTACCGTTCAAAAGTTTGGGGTCACCCAGACAATTATTTTGTATTTTCCATGAAAAGTCACACTTATTTACCACCATGAGTTGTAAAATGAATAGAAAATATAGTCAAGACATTGACAAGGTTAGAAATAATGATTTGTATTTGAAATAATAATTTTTTCCTTCAAACTTTGCTTTTGTCAAAGAATCCTCCATTTGCAACAATTACAGCATTGCAGACCTAACATGATTGCACAAGGGTTTTCTAATCATCCATTAGCCTTCTGACGCAATGAGCAAACACATTGTACCATTAGAACACTGGAGTGATAGTTGCTGGAAATGGGCCTCTATACACCTATGTAGATATTGCACCAAAAACCAGACATTTGCAGCTAGAATAGTCATTTACCACATTAGCAATGTATAGAGTGTATTTCTGATTAGTTTAAAGTTATCTTCATTAAAAAAAAGTGCTTTTCTTTCAAAAATAAGGAAATTTCTAAGTGACCCCAAACTTTTGAACGGTAGTGTATATATTATAGTAATATGTACATATGTATATTAGCTGCTCTTGCTTGCTTGTTTTTTTCTTGCCTTCTGATTGTTGCTCTGAGTGTTGCTATCCCTGTGCTGTTGCAATCCTGGAATTTCCCTTTGTGGGACTAATAAAGGCTTATCTTATTTGACCATTTGCAAGGAAATGGTTTATTTAAAGAGTTTCGATCAGTGTTTAGAATTCATCGTAGTACTGAAACAGCTTTATTGAAGGTCATTAATGACCTCCTTATCACATCTGATAATGGACTTGTTTCTGTACTTGTCCTTTTGTACATTAGTGCAGCTTTTGATTCTATCGATCATAATGTTTTACTTGATAGACTAGAACACCTTGTTGGACTTGGAACTTCGCTGCAGTGGTTTAAATATTATTTACCTCATAGGTTCCAGTTTGTTCTTGTCAAAAAAGAGTTTTCTTCCAACTCAAATCTCAGTCACGGAGTTCCACAGGGATCTGTGCTAGTGTGACAGAGATCATCCTGCGCAGTTCGCCCCACATGGGACACGAACCCGCGACCTCTCAGTCAACTACACACAGTTCGAGCATGGGAGACACAGCACGATCGCGCTGAGCTAAAGGTCCGACCGATAGCTCAGCGCTACCGATACTGTATGAGGCTTTGGGAGGGAGGTTTACTAACGTTCTACGCCGAACAGTACTAGTTGGCATCCGTTACACTAGGCCCAATTCGTTTTAGCTTATATATGCTTCCGCTAGGCAACATTAGAGATCACTGCATGCATTTTTGTTGTTATGCCAATGACACACAATTATACCTGTCAATGAAGCCAGATGACAATAATCAGTTAGCTAAATTAGAGACTTGTCTTAAGGAAATCAAAGCTTGGATGAATTGTAATTTCTTGTTGCTAAATTCAGATAAGATTGAAGTCTTTTTAGTCAGTCCAAAAATCCTTAGAAATACCTTTCCAAATCAAACTCAGTTTGGATCATTTCTCCTGCTAATCAGTTTTGTGTAATATTGCCAAGATTAGGAGCATCTTGTCTCAGAGCGATGCTGAGAAAATAATCCATGCTTTTGTTAACTCTAGATTAGATTATTCTAACTCTTTATTGTCAAGCTGTACTTAAACATCTTTAAAAAGTCTTGAGCTGATCCAAAATACTGCAGCAAGGGTTTAAAGAGAGATCACATCTCTCCGGTTCTGGCCTCCCTTCATTGGCTTCCCATAGAGTTTAGAATTAATTTTAAAATCCTTCTCCATACTTACAAAGCTCTAAATAATCAGTCCCCCTTTTTTTTTTCAAAGATCTGATCATACCCTATCATCATAACAGAGAACTACACTCCCATTTTTTTTTTTTTGATTTTGTGTACTTTATTGATCCCCAGAGGGGAAATTGAGGGCATCCACCTGGATGGATGAAGCAGCCATGGTACAGCACTATCCCTTAATCATTCATACACACATTCACACCTAGGGTCACTTTAGAGTCTCCAATTAACCTAACCTGCATGGTTTTTTTTTTTTTTTTTGGTCTGTGGGAGGAAACCGGAGAAATCCCAGAGTAAACCCACGCAGATACAGGGAGAACATGCAAACTCCACACAGATCCCTGTTGGTCAGGGGCTGGGATTGAACCAGGAATCCCATGGCCAAGGGTGAGTTGCTGTGCTGCCGCAGTGCTAAAATGCTGGATTACTTGTCATGCCTAGAATCTCTAGAAGTACAATGGGAGGCAGAGCCTTCAGTTATCAAGCTCCTCTCTTTAGGAGCCAGTCGCCAATCTGGATTCGGGAGTCAGACTCGATCTCTGTTTTTAAGAAACAGGTTAAAACCTTCCTTTTTGATATAGCCTATAGTTATGGTGGGATCAGGTGCCCCCGAACCCTCCCCTAGTTTTGCTGCTAATAGGTTTAGACAGCCGGGGGACCTCCAATAATGCACTGGGCCTCACTCCTTCCTTCACTCTCAATGAAATATTTTTGCTGGTCCCATAGATTGCGTCCCCATTGTGCTGTTTGCTCTCTACATGTCTGTTCTTTTCTTCTTGTTCTCTATCCCCTCACCCCGCAGCCAGTCGCAGCAGATGACTGCCCCTCCCTGAGCCTGGTTGTGCTTGAGGTTTCTTCCTGCTAAAAAGGAGTTTTTCCCCTCCACCGTTGCCAAGCGCTGCTCACAGGGGTTGGCCTGATTGCTGGGGTATTTCTGCAATTGTGGGGGTTTCCCCTACAGTTACCGGAGTGGTGGCTCAGTTGGTAGAGCATCCGCCCCTCACCCGGGAGGCAGGGGTTCAAATCCCGGCCGGGTCATACCAAAGACCATATAAAAAATGGTACTTTCTGCCTTCTAGCGTGGTGCTCAGCATAATAGAATGGGGAAAGTAAAGTTATGCACAGATCTACCAGAGGACTGACCCCCCACTGTAGCTTTCACTACTTGCAGTAGCTGTGTGGCCTAGGGTCAGAGAAACGGAGATAGGCGCCGCCCCATACACCAATTGGTGTTCCACATGCTGTGGAAGGGAAATTAACTAACCCCTACAGTTGAAAGTGCTATGAGATGACTGTTGTTGTAAAATGGTGCCATATAAATACAGTTGAATTGAACTGAATTGAATTAATGTCTTAGAGGGTTTAAACCTTTCCTCTTTACAACCCCCCACCCCTAATTTAATCTTGACTAGGGCCACCAAAAGTCCAGGAGTGTTCCTGGTTATGCTATATCATCTTTTATCATCTAAATGCTGTAAAGAAACAGTGAGCAAAACAACAAAATGAGATAACAGGAGACAATGAATTTTTCAATTATCGCCATGGTAACTAATGAATATAAATGAATGTGATGGATTCAACACATCCTGTTCCTGAACGCCTCGTTTCTTCTTCTACTGCAGAAATATTGGTCC
Source organism: Pholidichthys leucotaenia (assembly GCA_020510985.1). Lineage (NCBI taxonomy): Eukaryota > Metazoa > Chordata > Actinopteri > Cichliformes > Pholidichthyidae > Pholidichthys > Pholidichthys leucotaenia. Next base: position 492,087,698 of record CM035838.1, read on the forward strand.
ACGTCCAGCCGAATGTGTGTGTGTGTGTGTGTGTGTGTGTGTGTGTGTGTGTGTGTGTGTGTGTGCATGTGTCAGATGGTCCCCAGCAGGAAGCCCCCCCCCCACACACACACTGGAGCAGATGGATGCTGTTTCCATGACGACCAGTTCCTGTTTCCTCGCCTGTTTTCTCCTGAATTGTCTCTGTTTCAGCTTTAATAGACAAGAGAACACAAAATGTTTCTCATCTTTATTGAATTAAAGAGTGTGACTGTGTGAAGAAATGAACGTGTTCTATGTAACAGAAGGTGAGAACATGATAAATTCACACATCCCACTATTTTAGATGAGTTTTTTTTCCCACTGTTTTCAAGTCCATTCGTCCAAGACTGGAGCAAAGCAGCAGAGTCAGGGTTGGTTAGTGCTGCTTAATACAGTTACTGGAAATTAATGTTGTTAGTTGTGGTTCTGCTTCTTCTTCTTCTTCTACTCCTCCTCCTTCAGGGGTCTCCACAGCAGATCATCTGCCTCTATCTCACCCTATCCCTTCATCTTCCTCTGAAACACCAACCCTCTCCATGTCCTCCTTCACTACATCCATCAATCTTCTCTGTGGACTTTCTCTCTTCCTCCTGCCTGGCAGCTCCATCTTCAACATCCTTTGTCCAGTATCTCCACTATCCCTCCTCTGCACATGTCCACACCATCTCAGCCTTGACTCTCTTACTTTGTCTCCAAACCGCTCAACCTGAACTGTCCCTCTGATATACTGATTTCTAATCTTGTCCCTCCTAGTCACTCCCAATGAAAATCTTAGCATCTTCAATTCTGCCACCTCACCTCCACCCCCCTGTCTTTTCGTCAGCACCACCATCTCCAAACCATACATCATAGCAGGTCTCACTACCATGTTGAAAATCTTCCCTTTCACTCTTGCTGCTACCATTCTGTCACAAATCACCCCTGACACTTGTCTCTACCCACTCCACCCTGTCTGCCTTCTCTTCTTCATCTCTCTTTTGCATTTTGCACTGCTTTGGATGGTTGACCCAGGTATTTAATTCAATTAAATGCACTTCAGCTTTATTTGTATAGCTTTAGGTAATTTTGTTTCAAGCATTATTTATTATTGTAATTATAAGAATGTTAAATGCATGAGTGAACTGTGAGTGTGATAGTTTGTTTATAGTTTGTTTTTAGGGAGCAGCATCTCAATTTCATTGCATTGTTCATTAACAATGGAATGACAATAAAGGCACTTTGACTTTGACTTTGACCATTTCCCAACAACAGTCATCTCATAGCACTTTCAAGTGTAGGGAAAAACCCCTCAATTGCAGAAAGACCCCAGCACTCAGGCGATCCCCTGTGAACAGCATTTGGCAACAGTGGAGAGGAAAAACTCCCTTTTACTTTTAGCAGGAAGAAATCTCCCGGAGAACAAGGCTGAAGGAGGGGCAGTCATCTGCTGCAACTGGCTGGGGGGTGAGGGGATAGAGAAGAAGAAGAAAAGAACAGACATGTAGAGAGCAACCAGCACAACAGGGACTCGATCTATGGGAGAGAACAGATGTTAATGATCAGCAAAAATATTCCATTGAGAGTGAAGAAAGTAGTGAAGCCCAGTGCATTGCTGGAGGTCTCCCAGCTGTCTAAATCTATTAACAGCATAACTAAGGGAGGGTTCAGGGTCACCTGATCCCACCCGAACTATATAAAAAAAGGAAGGTTTTTACCCTACTCTTAAAAACAGAGACAGAGTCTTACTCCCGAATCCGGATTGGCGACTGGTTCCAAAGGAGAGGAGCCTGATAACTGAAAGCTCTGCCTCCCATTGTACTGTTCAAGATTCTAGGTTGTGCCACAGGTGTAGTGTGACCGATTACTAATTGGAGGGTCAGGGGTTTGTGTTAGATCAAAAATGAATTGACTGGACTGAATCAATAACCAATAGGCGGTTTTCCAAGTTCTGAGCCATTTATTCTCTTTTTGATCAGAAAGGAGTTCATCAGTAACAGCAAAACTTGCCTCAGAGCTTCACAGCACCAACTCCCTAACATGTGTTCAAGGATGTTACTTTTTTATACCTCAGTCCCTTACCTAAGCTAGACTGGCTGGAGCCAACTCTCCAAGTGACTGCTTCTTTATCTGTGGTCAGCAATGAACATTCTTCTATGATCTTTACATGACCTGGTCATCCTAAGTCACTCTAACTTACAGTACAGTAGAGCTTGGTATGATAAAACAATAAAACCTTCGTCATTATTTACAATCTTGCTCAACCTAATCTTACACTGAAAACAGACAGTCTTTTCAAGCTCTGAGACAATGAAAAAACATCACAGTGACTTAGACATTGGCTAATTATATGCACCAGATACAATTATAATATAAAATAGAATAATACAGCATTAAAATCATACAGAATAATGAATGAAACCTGAAAATATCCTATCATTTCCCCCTTTGATGCTTAAAAGGCATCAGAGATGAAACACTATGGCTTCTAAAACCTCACTGGGCAGCTCGCCAAGTTCTGGTGCATTTCATGCTAAAGCATTATATTGCACAAGATCCTAACTCGCTTTTTAATGAGGAAAGTCCGCCATCGGCCTCGCTGCCACTCCCGAGCGCTGCTGGAATGTTTCATTTCCTGGGAAGCATGTGAGGATAATACCTTTTATTTAAAAAAAAAGAAATCAATCAGCTAAGTAGTCATAAAAGAGAAAAATTGAACCAGTGATGGTGATTAACCATCAACTGAGATGGAGTGTATGTATTTGTCGCTCTATGTGTCAGTAGATTAACAGTGATTATTAAAAAGTTAATACTTATATGTAAATGTAACTTCAATGAAGAGCAATAAAAAATGACTAAAACTGATTATATGTGTAAGAGACTTATGTGTATGTTTGCATTAGAGCTCTATGTGTGCTAGCATCCTAACCTATTTGTATTAGTACCTCAATGTGAAACTGCAACAAGGAATCAACAATCAAACAACAATACAGTAAAACTGTATACTAGCCAAATAGTGATTAGTAACATAATGGTTTCAAATACGACATAAATTAAAACAGAACATAAACAGGATAAAGTGAAAAATCTCAAATAAGGATAACAACTTCTGTGAACTTCTAAACATATTTGATTACTCTTGCAGCTCAGTACATTTCAAATTCACATCATGAACATACATCTCTTTTCGGTTTTCTTTTTTTTTTTTTCTTTTTTTTTTTTTGTTACTTATTTGTACCCGTAGGTAGATTTGGTTTGCAGTCTGGTGACAAGCCACTGGCTGCTGGTCGCTGCGTGCGCGAGCGCCCTAAACCTACATGTTTTTGGTGTGCGGGAGGAAACCGGAGAAATCCCGGAGTAAACCCGCGCAACACGGGGAGAACATGCAAACTCCACACAGCTCACTGTTGGTCGGGGGCTGGGATCGAACCCACGATCTCATAATCCCCGCGGTCCCCTGGCCGAGGGTAAAACTGTGCTGCCACAGTGCTAAACCACTGCGCCACCGTGCACCTTCTTTCTTCTTTCTGCATGTCAGTCATACTTTTACTCTGTACTCATAAAACATTAAACTGGTGTTGTTTCCCCATCATCTCCAGTGGTGGCCTCGTGATATAACACTAAATTCACCTGAACAAGTTTCAACATCATATCACGGATACAAGGAATGAAACATGAAAAGATCAGAAGTATCACTACAATAATCACCACCAAGTTTATGACAAGACTCCTCCATGAGGAAAACAACCAGTTTATCCAGTGTGATGAATGCAAAGCAGTCATATTACGTATGGCTGAAGCAATGATACCTCCATCTGCATCATGTGCAGGTATAAAGGTGCAACAGTACTGACCTACAATTGCACACCGCACACACCCCCATGGGCGGCAGTCAGCTGATCAAGTACCATTCTACTCTGTGTTGCTACAAGTCTTACAGCAGTCATTTCCTCCCTTTCACCTTTCCAGGCAGCTAAGGAAAAATTCACAAAAGACTGTAGTCAATAATTAAGAGTCTCAATCCACAAGGTATTTTTTGTCACTCCCACCCAAGGGAATAGCGACTGAACTACCTTTTGACCTGTAGTAAGTATCTTAAACTGCTCTGGCACGTCCCTACCCCAGATGGAATCATGTAGTGTGAAAATGGCATCCTGTGATAGGTCTCTCTTCCCTCTGCTCATCTGACCCACTGACATAATCAGGGTGTTGTCAGTCACAAAGACGGGGGCACAGGTTCCTGCCCAATTCATAGGCAGATGGGAATACGCCTTACGACCACACAGCCACCAACCACCCGTCACCATATGTGCGCACATACATATGGAAGTTGCAGATAGCAGCACTGCAGAGCTCCAGCATGGTGATAGGTCCATCATAACAATGGTTAGACTGTGGACACCACCTGCCCATCCGATTGGTCAGGGTACTAGCATCACAGATGCAGTGTATACTGTACACTGCCTCACACCGTGAAAGGGGCAGGTTGCCCAGACAGTTGTTACTGTAAAGAACTGAGGTCCACACGAATAGTGGTTTCAACAAAGTTCTCTATTAAAACTAGGAGCGGGAAACAATAACAGGCGGCAACATCAGCACATCGCCATTTTCATCATATTCACTCGGTGAAGGTCAACTCTGACCTGTGACGTCACCACAGTCTTAAAGACACACCACACATATAAATATCACATTATATGACATCTCCCCCTTTTTAGTTTTTTTTTTTTTCAGAACAAAACAATTTTCAATTCAAACATTTTTTCCATTTCCATTCCACCCTTCCCCACAGCCCATGGCTTAATTATTGAACAATATAACCACACTTATCACAGTGAACACATGCTTTTCTCTCCTTTTTTTTTTCTCTTCTGTTGCAAATCTAGTCTCTGCACAGGTTTGCTCAATCTACCAGACCGGGTAAACAACAGGCCATGCTTTGAGTCTGGCGGTTTGACACTGGATACTGGTAAAATAGTGTCAGCGGCAGCTGCAGTTTCAGGCTGCTGATTGACAATCTCTGGCTGCAGGTCATTTGGAGCTGAAGAGTGTATCTCTCTGGCTGTTTCAGGATCATGTTGCAAGTGACGGCGGTTGCGTCGCAAAGTTGCTCCCTGGGGTGTTTCAATAAGAAAGGAGCAAGGTGTGCTGCTTTCTCCAGTGATAACAGCGGGTGTTTTCCAGGATTTCTGATGGTTCAGCTTTGTGAGGACTGAATCTTCTGGCTTTTACGATGGTAGAGGTTTAGCTCCATGGCGCTGATTGAAGTAGAATGCTTGTTTCTGTTTCTCCATTGCATCCTTGTTCCTGACGACTTCTAGATCAGGCCATCGGGGCTGAAGATTCACTTCCAGTGTAGGAAGAGTTGTTTTGATCTTTCGACCCATAAGTAGTTCTGTGGGACTCGCACCTGTGGTGGTGCCGGGCGTTGATCGAAAGCACATGAGGTCTAGCAAAGGATCTTGCTGCTTTAAGATTCTTTTTGCTGTTGGAACTCCTCTCTCTCCATGTTCGTTTCCTTGAGGGTTGTGTGGACTTGAGGTGATGTGCAAAAAGTCAAACTCCCTTGCAATCTTTTTAAACTCTTGGCATGAGAATTGAGGTCCATTGTTAGATACAACCACATCTGGACAACCAAACCTCGCGAACACTGCCTTCAGCTTTAAGATCTCCTGAGAAGCAATGGTTACTGGCAGATGAAGTATCTCGAGGAACCGAGAAAAATAGTCTGACACAACAAGGTAAGTGTGCCTGTTATGCTCACACAGGTCAACAGCAAGCCTCTTCCAGGGCCGATCAGGTAGAGGGGTTGACAAGAGAGGCTCTTTTCGCTGAGCTGGTCTCATCTCACGACACACCTGACAGGACTGGACTTTGCGTTTGATTTCAGATGAGATGCCAGGCCAACACACAGATGTGCAGGCCCTCTCTCTACATTTTGTCAGACCTTGATGTCCATCATGTATTCGATCCAAGATGTCTGCTCTGAGCACATCAGGAATCAGCATACGGCTTCCTCTGGTGATAATTCCATTGCATTCAGACAGTTCATTTTTGATGGGAAAATAGTCTCTGATAGCTGCTGGGACATTGCCTATGTATTCTGGCCATCCTGACTTGATGTACTGCAACACCAACTGTAGGTTACAGTCAGCTGCTGTAGCGGTCTTTATAGTGTCTATTTTATGTGTAGTAGCTGGCAAGTTATCAATGACTGCTGCTATGTAGCACGTCACATCAGAGTGAGTATCAGTCTCGTTTTCTACGTACTGTAGTGGACTTCTTTCGAGTGTATCAGCCACTACCAAGGTCTTTCCCGGAGCATATTCGGCTATCGGTTTGAACCTCATAAGTCTCATGAGTAGTCTTTGGCACCGTATTGGCACATTGTCCAGGTCCTTTTTGTTCATGAGTGGCACCAAGGGTTTGTGATCTGTGACCAACTTAAAGTCTTCCAGACCACAGAGGTACTTCTCAAATCTCTCACATGCCCAGACACTCGCCAAACACTCCTTCTCTATCTGTGCATATCTAGTCTCGGCCTCTGACAGACGATGTGAGCAGTATGCCACAGGTTTCCAGTTTCCATCATGTAGTTGCAGCAGTACTCCACCTATACCATAGCTGCTGGCATCGGCTGATACGGCAGTAGGTCGGTTCCCATCATAGAATTTCAGAACTGAAGAAGTAGACAGAATGTCTTTGATGCGCTGAAATGCCTCCTGCTGAGAATGGTCCCACATCCACACTGACTTGGATTTCAACAGTTCATATAGTGGCTGGCCCACTGTCGACAGATTTGGGATATATTTCCCTAGGTAGTTAAATATGCCCAGGTCGCGCTTGAGGTCATGCACATTCTGTGGTGAAGAGAGCTTGCGGATTGCCTTGACTTTATCAGGGTCGGGTCTCACGCCTGATTTGTCGATTTCTTGGCCCAAGAAGTAAATCTTGTTTTGTCTAAACTTACATTTTTCTCTGTTCAGTTTAAGTCTGGCTGACTCGATCCTTTCCAGTACCATGCTGAGACGCTGGTCGTACTGTTCAGGAGTGTCACCGTACACCAGTATGTCATCCATAAAGATAGCCACACCTTCCAGGCCGTTGAGGGTTTCTGTCATTTTGCGCTGAAAAATTTCAGGAGCGCTTGTGATCCCAAATGGAAGATGTTTGAAGGCATATCTCCCAAAGGGTGTGATAAAGGTTGTCAATTTACTGCTTTCTGAATGGCGAGGAATATGCCAAAACCCGGAGGCAGCATCCAATGATGTGAATGTGGTTGCTCCACTAAGTTTTGCAGTGATTTCCTCTGCAGTAGGAAGAACATACCTCTCTCTTCGTACAGCTTCATTTAACCTCTTTAAATCGACACAGATCCGCACTTTTCCATTTTTCCTTGGGACTGGTACCATTGGTGCACACCAATCTGTAGGCTCAATCACAGCTTCAATCACATTATTCTCCTCCATACGCTGCAATTCCTCCTTAACCTTCTGCAAAAGTAGCAAAGGGACACGACGGGCAGTGTGCACTGTGTATGGCTGAGCATTCTCTTTTAACAGGATTTTAACTGGTTCTGTTTTAAGTTTTCCATGCTCACCAAATGCTTTGTGAACTTCTTCGACATGCTTCACAAGCCCCATCGACATTGCTGTATCTCTGCCCAGCAAATTGTTTGCATTATTGCCACTGATGACATACACAGGAAAAGTATATGGTTTTTCTTTGTATTCTGTGAAGGCTTGAAATTTTCCTATACAGTCCAACTGACCACCCTGGCTGCACAGTGTGACATTAGATGGCTCTAATTTCTTCTTGGAACTAGTTTGTTAAATGTCTTTTCTCCCATAATGTTTGCATCTGCACCCATATCAATTTTAAAATTGACTGGTGTTGTTCCAGTTGTAAGCTGTATGGTCCATGGGTCATCGTTTCTGTCTGTTTTTGTGACTGCGCCCCAAAAAAATGGTGTCTGGGAAACTGTCCCTTCAGTGACTTCTCTGACTGATTTACTGTGACATTTCTTTTCCCAGTGACCCACCTTTTTACACTTGTTGCATGTTGACTTCATGGCTGGGCACTTTTTAGGATCTCTGTGTTTTAATTTTCCACATCTTCACACAATGAGTCTTTTTGCTCTCCACTTTTTTTCTTCTTTGGTTTAAGTGGAGATCTTCCTCTGCCTGCTGCTTTTCCCTGGATCTCCTGCACTGTAGCGTGTGCTTCCCCCTGCTGGTGAACCTGGAGGGCAACCTCCTCGGACTGGCGAACTGTTTGAATAGTTTGGGCAAGCGTTAGATCGGCCATTAGCTGCAATCTACGTGACAGTTCTTTATCGAGGATGCCCACAACAATTCGGTCACGGATATGTTCGTCTCTGTTTACACCAAAGTCAGTGTTCTGACATCTCATAAAGGGCTCTGATAAACATTTCCGCTTTCTCACCAGGCCGCTGCATCCTCTGGTGAAAACAAGCGCGCTCATGGATCACGTTCCGTTTAGGACAGAAGTACTCATCGTATTTTCCTAACACAACGTCAAACTTCTTTTGATCCGTTTCCTCAATAAAGGTGAATGATTTGAAGATGTTTTCAGCTTCAGGGCCCATGGCGTAAATCAGTGAACTGACCTGAATTTCACCGTCCGCTTTACTCAGTTTTGTAGCCATTTGAAAACGCAGAAAGCGCTCTTTCCAGCCCGCCCATTCGTTTGGACGATGAAAAGGAAAACTTTCCGGGGGATTAAACTTGGCCATCTTACTGAAGCAAAGCGTCCGTCAAGCACTTCTGACACCATGTAAAGAACTGAGGTCCACACGAATAGTGGTTTCAACAAAGTTCTCTATTAATACTAGGAGCTGGAAACATTAACAGGTGGCAACATCAGCACATCGCCATTTTCATCATATTCACTCGGTGAAGGTCAACTCTGACCTGTGACGTCACCACAGTCTTAAAGACACACCACACATATAAATATCACATTATATGACAGTTACCACTTCCCTCCAGACAAAAAGAAAAAGTTCCTGATGAAACTAACCTTGCCCTTAAAGAGTAAGGGGTACCATAAGTTCTCCGATTGGTAGAGTGATGAAAGATTTCACAAGAGTGATTCAAAATAATCTTTTTTGTATAGTTCCTTTTCATAGCCTTCTGTAAAAAACAGAGAGCTTTTGCTGGTTCCATCATTTTAGCTACAACAGCAGTCTGTCCAGCTGACATTGGCACTAGGGAGCAAACGTAACAATTGGAACGATTAGCTGCCCTGGCCGTATAATTTGCATACCCCCACCATGTATTGGCAGCATATTCATGATCGTGATGCTCCTGTAGCTCTAGCCAGTTATGCTGAATATGTGCAAGGTCCATAGCACTACGATGTATGGTTTGTCGTGCAGCTAAAGGAAACCAAAGTAATAATGTCACCCCTAGGACGATGATGTAAAGGAAACAACAACTACACCCTTTAATAATGATTAAACGTCTTTCTTGCGCTCCTTGTCGCTCCATGATGGTCAACCACTTGCTTCCTTATCCCAAGCCGGTATTGGACACCATGTAGGGCGTCGTCAGTCGACACTTGTATAGGGAAACAATTAAGAAAAAGTCTCTTGCTGAGAGTCTTTAATGGAACGAAGTTGAAAATATTTATTCAGAAATCCCTGGCTGTGAGTTCAGAGTAGGGTAAAGTTTACAGTGTGTTAGATACACCCAAGAGTCCCATCCTTCAACTTTCACCGCTGTTGGCGTTGACAAAACAAATTTATGTGGTCCTTGCCAGGGTGAATCAGTCCAGTTCTTTTTGATGGCTTTGATGAGGACAAGGTCTCCTGGCTTGGCCAAGATCAGTGCAGTTTCCTTGTGAACCCTCCTGGGGAGAGTAGCAGTGATAATATCTCTGTTAGTCAACATCCTTCTCATGTAATCTGCTAAACACACTTCTTCATCACTAGGATTGAATGGTCTCAAAGGTGGCAACAAGTATGGTTTGCCATACATGATTTCAAATGGAGACAACCCCCTTTGGTTGGGATTATCCTCATGTAAAACAAAACTAATGGAAGGCAGTAAAGCCAATTTTGCCTTGTTTCTGCCATTGTTTTTCTGAGTCTTTCTTTAATAGTTCTGTTTGTGCATTCTACCAATCCTGCAGATTGTGGGTGATAAGCTGAATGATTCTTCAAACTGATGTTCACTGCTGTGCCTAACTGTGATATAACTTGATTTACAAAATGTGTACCATTATCTGAATAAATTTTCTCAGGTATTCCAAACCTAGGTACAATTTTGGCAAGCAGTTTCTTTACCACTGTGATTGCATTTGGATGTGTGCAAGGAAAAGCTTCTGTCCATTTAGAAAACATATCACAAATGACCAAACAATATTTCTTGCCTTCACATTTATTCAGTTCAATAAAATCCATGCAAATGTTCTGAAATGGATAAGTAGAGGCTGGAAAAGTGATTCTCTCAGGTTTGAAATTTCCCTGTGCATTGTTTTTTGCACAGATCAGACATTTTTACAAAACTGTGTGGCAAACTGGCTAAACCCATAAGCAGTAAGTAATGTAGTGTAGGGTGAATTGCCTATAAAAATATTTGTCATAAGGTACAGGAATTATTTATTTTATTTAATAGTGGGTGTGAAAGGGGGCGGAGTTAAACCATCACTTCTACACCCGCTAAATTAAATAAAAGCACTCGTAAAAGGGGGCACCAGTCCTAACGGACAATAATATTAACTTTAATTTTTATTAACTTTGTACCTTAAATTACTTAATGAATCAGTCTCAAAGTTTCAGTGAGTTTTTGTCCTGCCGTGATTAGGAAACCTGTATATGCGAAAGGAAAATGCTTCAACTGCTCTCATTCATCCCTTTTATTAAACTCATTCAGTTTACATGGCATAGCGTTCAAATGATGAATAAACATTCAGATGATGACAGCGTAAAATATCACATCAACTGATATTGGGTTCCTGAACATAAAATCCAGCGTTACACCTCTGCAGAACCAAGGAGGAACAGACTTATGTTTCAACGGTAAGTGAGGCTGGAATGTTTTAACAAAACAACGCAATTTTATGGGGAAAATTCATAAGCTAATTATCTAAAAAAAAATATAAATGAATTCTGAATTAATCTACAAAATTTAAGGGCAGTTACTTAAAAATGACTAAGAGTTTTCCTTCAGTTGATAGCTCTATCCTGTGGCTGAGAGACTAATTGAGCCCTGAAATACGGGCCATATTCAGTTGTAATTTAATTGTTAGGACATCATGTTTTAACCCAGCAGATAGGAGAAATAAGAGTTTCACTCACACAACAGCCGTAGGTCCACGTTTCCGCGGGTCGGTACCGCTGGGTTTTGAAGTTAGGACGTCGGAGGAAGCGGCTCCTATCCTCACGGCCGTGGAGGTGATAACTCAGCTGGGCAGACAGTTGCAGCCGTGGATGGTTTGTCTCAGGGCGGCGTTAAAAGTCCTTGAAAAAGAGTCCAAATTTGGGGTCTCTTGTAGCGGGATAGACCAGAAAAACTGAAGGAAAATCTTCTCAGTCTCTGTTCACTTTAAACTAGGCAAATTAAAGGTCCACTTTAATGGCGTGAAAAGTCATGAAAAAAAATATTAGAAAAACATTTACTAGGATAAGAATGGCTTCTGAGGTGAAGGAAAAAGTTTGAGAATTTGATTCTCTAAAAGGAACGAGCTCTAAAGAAAAATGGTTTCTCCTCAGTGACCAGAATATAATGAAAGACTTGACAAACACACAGAGAATAAAATAAAACTTCACAGGGCCTTGAAATGGTGGAATAAAATCTTCTGAGATCTAGATTACTATTCTGCTTCTTTAATCTTAATTTAGTTCCTAATCTTTCTCAAAATCTCTTTCTTTCTTCTTTCTGTGTTTCTAATTCTTAATCTTATCACCGTTTTCTATTTTGCTGTTCTAATCTTCCTGCCTGTTCATTTACTTTTTTCCTACTTTTTTCAACTAAACTCAAATCTAACTTCTCTCTTTTAAAGTTACCTCGCCGGGTCATAAAACTGATGATGTCGTCGCAAGACTGACCAATCAACCTTTTCAGAAGCAGTTTGAAATGGCTGCTATCCAATGTGAGAACACTTCTTTGTTTGAGAGCAGCCAATCAAATGAAGACACCATCCCATGAAATTTCAGAGGGAAAATCAACACTCAGTCAGTTCTTATGAAATAAATGCTCAATATAAAATCTAACTAAATTAAATGACTTGGCTAATATTTGGTGATCATGCATTTATATCACTACTCCAATATGTGTTTAAATAACGCTCATGAATATAACATTTCTTATACATAATTGTAATACATGCATTCACATGCAAACATGCAGCAAACCATGGTTGGTGATAAAAGAGGGATGATTTTCAGTGTCCTTAGGATCCAGAGGATAAGCTGAAAGAAACTTAATGTTTAGAACAACTTAAAAGTCATCCTACATACTGAAAACACATTCCGTAGGTATCCGCTAGGAGGTACTGTTGAGCTGTAGATGATTTCCTTTAGTATCTGGGCGAAGAAACCTGGACAGCATCGGCTATAAACCCGTCAGATTAAGTGGTTTATGACTCTTAAGAACATTGGTTTCCTGTGAAAAGGTACATTATCAAATGCAGTGTTCACATTGAGAGGTCTGGTCTCCTGAGTTTTATGTTCCTTTGAGCCTTTAAAAGCAAATTCTGATCCTTACAATCTCTGCAAGAGGCAACTGTTTACATTGGGGTCCTGGGAAAGCAAGCATCTTTGGTCAGGCCCGGAAGAGGCCTGGCATGAGTCGACATAAAAGCCAGTGATATTCCTGAAAAGGCAGAAAAGTGATATTCCTGTGTAATGAATAAAATGAAATTCCTGTAAACTGAAGAGAAGTGATCTTCTGTCTTGGTTTGAGGAGACGATGATGCTACAGTAGATACCATCCCCCCTCTTGCTACATGTGAAATGCCATGGAGCAAGGTAGAGACTTGGTGAAACAGTTTGCGTGGTAGAATAGGCTTGTATGCCTTACATTTGTAGCGCTTTGAGGTGTCATCAAGAATAGCTCCCTTCTTTATCCATTTGTAAATTTCAGCCTGTGGTGCTGCTTTTTGAGCCTCAGCAAGAACATCATGTGATAGCTCTTCAGTCAGTGTCAGAACAGAATCAAATGTGCTTTGTCTAGGTTGCAAGCCTTGTGCAACCGCCTTTGCGGCTTGAGCCGCAAAATGATTACCTTTAGAAACCGGATCATTGCCATTTGTATGAGCAGCACATTTGCATATGGCCAGTTGTGATGGCAGTTTGACACTTTCAAGCAGCTCCAAAATGAGGTGTTTGCACTTTTTGTGCAAAGTGGTGAATAGTGTAAAATGCATACTGGCTATCAATGTAAACTGTGAGTTTTTTATTTTGTCCCAGTTTGCATGCTTCAATTAGAGCCATCAACTCTGCTTCAGGTGTCCGCTCAATCTTGTCCACCTGTACCATTGTTTTTTATAAATGAGGTCAGACAATGGTTGCACTTCAAATGAATAATTTGCAATCCAGAAGCGACAATAGTTTAATGTCCCCAAGAATGACATCATGTCTCTTTCTGTGATTGGTTTAGGTGCTGCCAAAATAGCCTCTTTATGAACAGGATCAATATGTCTCCCTTCTGCTGACAAAAATGTGGGTTAAGTATCTCACTTCTGGCTTCCACAACTGCAGCTTTGCTTTGTTAACCTTGTGACCCTGCTCAGCCAAAAATTTCAACAAGGCAATGGTGTCTCTTTTGCAAGTGATTTCATCAGGGGATGCCAGCAAAATGTCATCAACATACGGGCGTAATTGACTCCCATGAGGTGGAACAAACTGGGCCAAATTTGCTGACATTGGCTGTGAAAAAATGGTTGGTGACTCACAATAGACCTGTGGTAGCCTTGTGAATGTGTACCTCTTGCCTTCAAATGAATCGGTGAATTCAAAAGGGGCCCAAGTCCAAGAAATATGTTTTTGCAGGAAATCAAATAAATTGCATATCTCAAAGGTAGTCTATGCCAGATGGTTCATACTTTACTCAGATATAGCATAAGGCCATAGCTTAGAAATGCTATAATATGAAGCATTTCACTTTTTTAATTTCAGAGGATTGGCAAACTAAAGTCCCTAGACTTGGGCCCTTCTTGAATTAAACAATAAGAACATATGAAAAGAAGCGCATAACATCTATTTCTCACATCTGTGAAGGCCACAAGGCACTCCCTTTTACACCTGAAATGAAGAAAAAATACATCACAATCACATTCATGATAATAAACCCCACAAAATTCACTCATCACCATAAATCAAAGCTCAAGACTAAGAACACCATGGAACCATAGGACTTTTTGTACTCATCCATCAATCCATCCATCCATCTTCTACCACTTTTCCGGAGGTCCGGGTCACGGAGGCAGCAGTTCAAGCAGAGAAGCCCAGACTTCCCTCTCCCCATCTCCCCAGCCACCTGCTCCAGCTCTTCAGAGAGGATACCAAGGCGTTCCCAGACCAGCTGGGAGATGTAGTCTCTCCAACGAGTCCTGGGTCTGACCCAGGGTCTCCTCCCAGTGGGACATGCCTGAAACACCTCAAGTGGGAGGCGTCCAGGAGGCATCCTAATCAGATGCCCATACCACCTCAACTGACTCCTTTCAATGTGGAGGAGCAGCGGTACTACTCTGAGCCTCTCCCGGATGACTGAGCTCCTCACCTTATCTCTGAGGGTGAGTCCAGCAATCCTACGGAGAAAGCTCATTTCAGCCGCTTGTATCCGTGATCTCATTCTTTTGGTCATTACCCAAAGCTCGTGACCATAGGTGAGGGTAGGAACGTAGATTGACTGGTAAATCGACAGCTTTGCCTTAGAACTAAGCTCCCTTTTCACCACAACAGACCGGTACAACGTCCGCATCACTGCAGATGCTGCTCCAATCCGTCTGTCGATCTCTCACTCCATTTTCCCCTCACTCATGAACAAGACCCCAAGATACTTAAACTCCTCCACTTGGGGCAGGAGCCTGTCCCCAACCAGGAGAGAACAATCCACCTTTTTCCGGCTGAGGACCATGGACACGGACTTGGAGGTGCTGATTCTCATCCCAGCCGCTTCACACTCAGCGGCAAACTGTCCCAGCAAGAGCTGTAGGTCATTGCTGGATGAAGCCAACAGGACAACATCATCTGCAAACAACAGAGATGACATCCTGTGGTCCCCAAGCATGACACCCTCCATTCCCTGGCTGCGCCTAGAAATCCTGTCCATAAAAATTGTGAACAGGATCGGTGACAAAGGGCAGCCCTGGCGGAGTCCAACTCTCACTGGGAATGACTCCGACCGAGTGTTGGCAATACGAACCAAACTCTCACAACGGTCGTACAGAGACCGAATAGCTCGTAACAACAAGCCCGATACCCCATACTCCCGAAGCACCCCCCACAAAAATCCATGAGGGACGCGGTCAAATGGCTTCTCCAAGTCCCCAAAACACATGTAAACTCCTCCCATACCCGGGTTTTTGCTTCAGCAACCACCCAAGCTGCACTCCGTTTGGCCTGCCGGTACACCTCAGCTGCTTCGGGAGTCCCACAAGCCAACCAAGCTTGATAGGACTCCTTCTTCAGCTTTATGGCCCCCCTCACCACTGGTGTCCACCACTTGTTTCGGGGGTTGCCACCACGAGATGCATCGACCACATTGCGGCCGCAACTCTGGGCCACCGCTTCAACAACAGAGGTGGAGAACATGGCCCATTCAGACTCCATGTCTCCAGGCTCCCTCAGAATGTGGTTGAAGTTCTTCCAGAGGTGGGAGTTGAAGACCTCCCAGACAGGGGCCTCAGCCAGACGCTCCCAGCACACCCTCACTATACGTTTGGGTCTACCAGGTCTGAATGGCTTCCTCCCCTGCCATCGGATCCAACTCACCACCAGGTGGTGATCAGTTGACAGCTCTGCACCTCTCTTTACTCGGGTGTCCAAGACATACGGTCGCAGGTCTGATGATACGATAACAAAATCGATCATCGACCTGCGACCTAGGGTGTCCTGGTGCCAGGTGCACATATGGACACCCTTATGCTTGAACATGGTGTTCGTTATGGACAGACTGTGGTTAGCACAGAAGTCCAGTAACTGAACACCACTCGAGTTCAGATCGGGTAGGTCGTTCCTCCCAATCACCCCCCTCCAGGTTTCACTGTCATTGCCCACGTGCACATTGAAGTCCCCCAGTAGGACAATGGAGTCTCCAAGAGGAGCACCCTCCAGCACCCCAGTCACAGACTCCAAAAAGGGTGGGTACTCTGAAACATCATTTGGTGCATAGGCACAAATGATGGTCAGGACCCGTTTCCCAACCCAAAGGCGCAGAGAAGCAACCCTTTCGTCCACCAGGGAAAACTCCAATATAGAGGCAGCAAGGTGGGGCGATACAAGAATACCCACCCCTGCTCGTCGCCTCTCACCCGGGGCAACTCCAGAAAAGGCCAAGCTCCAGCCCCTCTCCAGGAGACTGGTTCCGGAACCGGAGCAGTGTGTTGAGGTGAGGCCGACTATATCTAGCCGGTATCTCTCAACCTCATACACCAGCTCAGGCTCCTTCCCCACCAGAGAGGTGACATTCCACGTACCAAAAGCCAGTTTAGAAAGCTTGGGATCAGTCCGCCAAGGTCTCCGCCTTTGACCGCCACCTAATCCACATAGCACCGGACCCCCATTATCCCTCCTGAAGGTGGTGAGCCCACTGGAGGGCGGACCCATGTAACTCCTTCGGGCTGAGCCCGGCCGGGTCCCATGGGTGGAAACACGGCCACCAGATGCTAGCCTTCAAGCCCCTCCCCCAGGCCTGGCTCCAGGGTGGGGCCCCGGTAACCCCATACTGGGCGGGGTACACTGAATTCTTGATATACAATTTATCATCAGAGTCTATTGGATCGTTCTTAGTCTGGCCCTTCACCCAGGACCAGTTTGTCTTGGGAGACCCTATCAGAGGCAAATTGCCCCGGACAACATAGCTCCTGGGATCACTGGGGCACGCAACCCCCCCCCCCCCCATCACGATAAGGTGACGATCCATGAGGGGGGGAATAAATATATAAATATATAAATACATAAACACACACAGTGCGGAGCATTCCTGTCCATAACGAACACCATGTTCAAGCATAAGGGTGTCCATATGTGCACCTGGCACCAGGACACCCTAGGTCGCAGGTCGATGATCGATTTTGTTATCGTATCATCAGACCTGCGACCGTATGTCTTGGACACTTGAGTAAAGAGAGGTGCAGAGCTGTCAACTGATCACCAGCTGGTGGTGAGTTGGATCCGATGGCAGGGGAGGAAGACATTCAGACCTGATAGACCCAAAAGTATAGTGAGGGTGTGCTGGGAGCGTCTGGCTGAGGCCCCTGTCCGGGAAGTCTTCAACTCCCACCTCCGGAAGAACTTCAACCACATTCCGAGGGAGTCTGGAGACATGGAGTCTGAATGGGCCATGTTCTCCACCTCTGTTGTTGAAGCGGCGGCCCAGAGCTGCGGCCGCAAGGTGGTCGGTGCATCTCGTGGTGGCAACCCCCAAACCAAGTGGTGGACACCAGTGGTGAGGGGGGCCATAAAGTTGAAGAAGGAGTCCTATCAAGCTTGGTTGGCTTGTGGGACTCCTGAAGCAGCTGAGGTGTACCGGCAGGCCAAACGGAGTGCAGCTCGGGTGGTTGATGAAGCAAAAACCCGGGTATGGGAGGAGTTTGGTGAGGCCATGGAACAAGACTTTCGGTCGGCCTCAAAGAGATTCTGGAAAACTGTCCGGCAGCTCAGGAGGGGAAAGCAGCTCCCCATCCAGACTGTGTATAGTGCGGATGGGACACTGTTTACTTCGACTGGGGGTATCGTTGGGCGGTGGAAGGAATACTTTGAGGATCTCCTCAATCCCACTGATACGCCTTCCACAGAGGAAGCAGGGTTTGGGGACGAGGGGGATGACTCGCCTATCACAGGGGCTGAGGTCGCCAAGGTGGTTAAAAATCTCCTTGGTGGCCGGGCCCCGGGGGTGGACGAGATTCGCCCTGAGTATCTCAAGGCCCTGGATGTTGTTGGGTTGTCATGGTTGACATGCCTCTGCAACATTGCGTGGAGGTCGTGGGCAGTGCCTTTGGCATGGCAAACCGGGGTGGTGGTTCCTCTCTTCAAAAAAGGGGACCGGAGGGTGTGCTCCAACTTTAGAGGGATCACACTCCTCAGCCTCCCTGGGAAGGTCTATGCCAAGGTACTGGAGAGGAGAGTCCGGCCGTTGGTCGAACCTCGGATTCAGGAGGAGCAATGTGGTTTTCGTCCTTGCCGTGGCACATCGGACCAGCTCTTTACCCTCTTGAGAATTCTTGAGGGTTCGTGGGAGTTTGCCCAACCAGTTTACATGTGTTTTGTGGACTTGGAGAAGGCATTTGACCGCGTCCCTCATGGATTTTTGTGGGGGGTGCTTCGGGAGTATGGGGTATCGGGCTTGTTGTTACGAGCTATTTGTTCTCTGTACAACCGTTGTGAGAGTTTGGTTCGTATTGCCAACACTCGGTCGGAGTCATTCCTAGTGAGAGTTGGACTCCGCCAGGGCTGTCCTTTGTCACCGATCCTGTTCATAATTTTTATGGACAGGCTTTCTAGGTACAGCCAGGGAACGGAGGGTGTCATGCTTGGTGACCACAGGATGTCATCTCTGTTGTTTGCAGAGGATGTTGTCCTGCTGGCTTCATCCAGCAATGACCTACAGCTCTTGCTGGGACGGTTTTCCGCTGAGTGTGAAGCGGCTGGGATGAGAATCAGCACCTCCAAGTCCGAGTCCATGGTTCTCAGCCGGAAAAAGGTGGATTTGTAGGAAACTCGAAATGAAGAGACTGAATGATTTTTCAGTATTGGTTTATTCCATCTCAAGCCTACAGCTCCTCTCTCAGTCAGGTAATGAAGAGGGTGAGCTGGGGTAAACCACATACCTTTATACTGTAACACCAGACACAAATCACATTCACATCAAACACAGAATTCCATTCATATCTAATCCTCCTATTGTCCTCTCGGCTTCTCTGTCTGACCCTAAGAGTCAGACAGTCTCTTCAGGTCCACTCTCAGATCTTCTCACTTCGTCTCTAGTCTGCAGGGGGTCCAGACTCAATGTCCGTATGAGGCGTGATGTCAATACACACTGCGAGCTCCAAGTTCTTTCATGTCTGAGTCTCTGCCAAGGAATATGTGAGCTACATAATGTTACGCCACATCACTCCCCCCGAAACGCCCAAGAACTGACATACACCAACCTTAAGTCAATAATGGACAGTCATACACACTATGTCAAGAGTGGACACACACACACCGACTTCATGTCTATAACGGGCAGTCATACACATTACACCCTTACATCACCCCCCCCCCCCCTTTGTAGGATCTACAGCACAATTTACACGGGTTGATCAAAATCCACATCACTCTGCCCGTTGCTTAGGCTTCAATCTCCTCCCGAATCTGCTGAACGCAGGCTTTGCAGCCTGTGTTGTGCCGTCCTGCTGTGCGCCTGTGGAATGAGGGGGAGAAGGGTTATTTGCCCCCTGCTGGGGAACTAGGGGCTGTCCCTTGGGAGGCCTGCTGCGTCGAGGCGCCCCCGCCGGCCGTACAGGTTCGTCAAGTAACACAAAAGCAGGCTTTAATCTGTCAACACTGATTGTCTCTTTCCTGCCCCCCAAGTCCAGTACAAAATATTTCTCCCCGGTTTCCAGCACTCGGAACGGACCATCATAAGGTGGGCGGAGACTGTGACGCTGGGCGTCGTGCCTGACAAAAACAAACTCTGCGTTTTACAAAGCCTTGGGAACAAAAACCTGCGGAAAAGTGTGATGAGCGGGGCCCGGGAGCATTTCTGCCTCCGTGCCGAGTAGAGGTCCCCGCACCGGGGGGGGGGGGGGGGGGGGGGGGGAGGGTGCTGCATGGGCTGGCAGGAATTCTCCTGGCAGCCTGAGAGGTTGAGTAAACACTAATTCAGCAGGTGAGGCATCTAAATCCTCCTTGGGTGCCGAACGCAACCCCAATAAAACCCATGGTAGTTTGTTTACCCAATTTGTATCCGTGAGCGACGCTCTGAGGGCTGCCTTCAACGATCTGTGAAAAAGCTCGCATAAACCGTTGGCCTGTGGGTGATAAACGGTGGTGCAATGAGCTGTTGCCCCTAAGCCACTGGCCATGGCTGACCATAGCTCTGAAACGAACTGCGGACCCCTATCGGACGTAATGTTCGATGGAACTCTGAACCACGCTACCCAGGTTGTTAAAAAAACGCGAGTTACCTCTGCTGCTGTGGTAGACTGCAATGGGACCACTTCCGGCCAACGCGTGGTCCGGTCCACCATTGTCAGGAGATGTGTGAACCCCTTCGAGGGCGGCAGGGGTCCCACTAGATCAACGTGCACATGATCAAACCTCTTAGCCGGGATGTGAAAAGGTTCTAAAAGGGCTTTTGTGTGTCTGTGAACTTTGGCCCGCTGGCAGGACATGCAGGCTCTCGCCCACTCCTTCACGTGCTTGCGCAGGCTCGGCCAAACAAACTTCTCTGCTACCATTTTCACCGAAGCGCGTACTCCCGGGTGTGCTAGGGAGTGCACCGCGTCAAAAACACGACGGCGCCACGTGGCCGGTACCACTGGGCGAGGTCGCCCGGTGGCTACATCGCAAATAAGCGGTGGTGAACCGGTTTGTAAACTTACGTTCTCCAGCCTTAACCCTGTTGGTCCAGACAGGAGCGCGCGCACGTCTGTGTCCTCGACCTGCTCTGCTGCCATGGCCGCGTAATCTATCCTTACGTGCACCGGAGCCACGTGCGCGTCCGCGCTGTTACCGTGCTCCGCGTCTGTGGCGCTACAGCCCCCATCCGCGTGGACAGGCGCTGTTACCGCTCGTGAGAGGCAGTCCGCCACCACATTAAATTTACCGGCTACGTGTTGTATATCGTGGTGAATTCTGAAATTGCGGCCAGCTGCCTCTGCTGTCAGCCTGACCATGGTTCAGAGACTTTGGACATTGCAAACGTTAACGGTTTGTGGTCGACAAACGCGGTGAAACGCCGCCCTTCCAACCAGAACTGGAAATGGCGAATGGCCAGGTGGAGCGCTAGCAGTTCCCTGTCAAACGCGCTATATTTTCGCTCAGCATCGCGTAGGGACCTGCTAAAAAAAGCGAGTGGTTGCCAAGCCCCGGCGACTTGCTGTTCTACCACGGCTCCTATGGCCACATCTGACACGTCTGTGGTTAGCGCTATTCGGGCTGCCGGGTCTGGGTGAGCCAGCAGTGTCGCGTTCGCTAGTGCTTTCTTAACCTCAGTGAATGCGCGCTCCCGCTCCGGGGACCACTCAATCGCATTGGAGGGCTTTTGTTTTTTTAGCGCGACATACAACGGTTGCATGAGCTGCGCCGCGTGAGGTATGAAACGGTTTTAAAAGTTTACCATACCTAAAAATTCCTGCAACGCTTTTATCGTTTGTGGCTGGGGAAACTCAGCCACTGCACGTACTTTGGAGGGCAGCGGAACTGCACCCTCTGGGGAGACGCGGTGCCCTAAAAAATCGATCTGTGCTGCGCCGAAATGGCACTTGGCTGGGTTGATTATCAACCCGTGCGCTCCCAACCTCTGAAAAACAGTTCTGAGGTGACTCTCGTGTTCCTCCTCAGAGGCGCTGACGACTCAAATATCATCTAAGTAGACAAAAACAAAACGGAGGTCACGCAAAACGGCATCCATCATGCGTTGGAAGGTTTGCGCAGCGCCTTTAAGGCCAAAAGGCATGCATAAAAATTCAAAAAGCCCGAAAGGGGTTATTACCACTGTCTTGGGAATGTCCTCTGATCGGACCCGGACCTGGTGATAACCGCGGACCAGGTCTATTTTAGAAAAAATTCGCGCCTTGGCCAAATGCACCGAAAAATCTTGGATATGCGGAATTGGGTAGTGGTCCTGCGCTGTGGCATTGTTTAACCTGCGATAATCGCCGCACGGCCTCCACGAGCCATCCGCCTTAGGGACCATGTGGAGGGGGGAAGCCCAAGCGGACTTCGAGCAGCGAATTATGCCCAACCTCTCCAGGTTGGCGAACTCCTCACGTGCAATAGAGTGCTTAGCTGCATCCAAGCACCGAGCCTTCGCAAAAACCGGTGGGCCACTTGTGGTTATAAAGTGCTCCACTCCGTGCTTCGCCACCTTAGCTGAAAACGTGGGAACTGTGAGTGCTGGGAACTGGTTTAGGAGAGTGTGGAACTTACCTCCTGCTGCGGCGGCGTTGGCCTGTACTGACGGTGGGGACACTCGCGCTGCACAGGGAATAGAACAAAAAGAGAGTGCATTAACCAAGCGTCTATTAGCCAAATCTACCAACAAGCCATGTGAGCACAAAAAGTCGGCGCCCAACATGTTGAAACTCACCGCCGCTACTATGAAGGTCCATTCATAGTTGCGGCCGTGCAAGGACAGGCACAGAGTTCTTTCGCCAAACGTTTTGATCGACGAGCCATTTGCGGCTGTTGCTCCATCTCCGCAGGGACCAGCCGCCCGGTCCGCGTAGGTTGCGGTGTTGAAACTCCTCTGTGCTCCGGTGTCAATGAGGAATTGCCGTCCGGAGCTCACGTCCGTCAGGTAGAGCAGCTTGTTCCGTTCGCCGAGGGTCGAAGCTGCCAACGACCTCTGGCTCTGCGTTTCCCTGCTTCCTTAAGTTGCATGGCGGGACGCATCTGTGAGCCTTGTGCACCAAACTTCGATGGTAGAAGCACACCTCGTTCTCTCCTCTGCTCCGGGACCGCGCTGCCGCTGTTGTCACTGGGGTCGGCTCTGCTGCCACCGGTTCTCCGTCGCCCTGGGCTGCCGCTGCCGTCTCCTGCTCGCCGCATGCATCCAGGAGTCGCTCTGCTTCCAAAGCCAGTGCGCGGAAGTCCTGCTGGTCCACACACCTCATGCTGGACAGGGAGCCTCTCATGTGCGCTGGAAGGGTCCTCAAAAAGATATGCTTAAATAAAAACACATTGTTGCCTGCCCCGATCATCTGCAGCATGTCCTCCATGAGGACGGTTGGCCTGCGTCCTCCTCTGTTGCGCAGGTCCAGGAGTGTTCTGGCCCTCACCTCGGCTGATGGCACAAAGCTCCGAATGAGGGCGGCTTTCAGGGCGTTGTATTTGCCAGCAGCGGGCGGCTGCTGCACCAGGCTCCGCACACACCGGGCTGTGCGGCTGTCGAGTCTTGCGATGACATTGTGGAACTTAACGTCATCCTCCGATACCCCGTTAAGCACGAACCGTGATTCCACGTGTTGGAACCATGAGTGCGGGTCCTCTTGCCAGAACTCGGGGAGTCTAATGGAGTTTAGCCTTTCCATATTTCTCACGTGTGGGTCACCAATGTAGGAAACTCGAAATGAAGAGACTGAATGATTTTTCAGTATTGGTTTATTCCATCTCAAGCCTACAGCTCCTCTCTCAGTCAGGGAATGAAGAGGGTGAGCTGGGGTAAACCACATACCTTTATACTGTAACACCAGACACAAATCACATTCACATCAAACACAGAATTCCATTCATATCTAATCCTCCTATTGTCCTCTCGGTTTCTCTGTCTGACCCTAGGAGTCAGACAGTCTCTTCAGGTCCACTCTCAGATCTTCTTACTTCGTCTCTAGTCCGCAGGGGGTCCAGACTCAATGTCCGTATGAGGCGTGATGTCAATACACACTGCAAGTTCCAAGTTCTTTCATGTCTGAGTCTCTGCCAAGGAATATGTGAGCTACATAATGTTACCCCACAGATTGTCCTCTCTGGGTTGGGGACAGGCTCCTGCCCCAAGTGGAGGAGTTTAAGTATCTTGGGGTCTTGTTCACGAGTGAGGGAAAAATGGAGCGAGAGATCGACAGACGGATTGGAGCAGCATCTGCAGTGATGCAGACGTTGTACCGGTCTGTTGTGGTGAAGAGGGAGCTTAGTTCTAAGGCAAAGCTGTTGATTTACCAGTCAATCTACGTTCCTACTCTCACCTATGGTCACGAGCTTTGGGTAATGACCGAAAGAACGAGATCGCGGATACAAGGGGCTGAAATGAGCTTTCTCCGTAGGATTGCTGGACTCACCCTCAGAGACAGGGTGAGGAGCTCAGTCATCCGGGAGAGGCTCAGAGTAGAACCGCTGCTCCTCCACATTGAAAGGAGTCAGTTGAGGTGGTATGGGCATCTGATTAGGATGCCTCCTGGACGCCTCCCACTTGAGGTGTTTCAGGCACGTCCCACTGGGAGGAGACCCCGGGGCAGACCCAGGACTCGGTGGAGAGACTATGTCTCCCAGCTGGTCTGGGAACGCCTTGGTATCCCCTCTGAAGAGCTGGAGCAGGTGGCTGGGGAGAGGGAAGTCTGGGCTTCTGTGCTTGAACTGCTGCCTCCCCGACCCGGACCTCCGGAAAAGCGGTAGAAGATGGATGGATGGATGGATATTTATTCCATCTAGCTACAGTGCTCCGCACTGTGTGTTTATATATTTACATATTCATTCCATCTAGCTACAATGCTCCGCACTGTTTATATATTCACATATTTATTCCATCTAGCAACAATGCTCCACGCTGTGTGCTTATATATTTACATATTTATTCCATCTAGCTACAATACTCTGCGCTGTGTGTTTATATATTTATATATTTATTCCATCTAGCTACAATGCTCCACACTGTGTGTTTATATATTTATATATTTATATATTTATTCCATCTAGCTACAATGCTCCGTACTTTGTGTGTTTATATATTTACATATTTATTCCATCTAGCTACAATGCTCCATGCTGTGTGTGCTTATATATTTACATATTTATTCCATCTAGCTACAATGCTCCACACTGTGTGTTTATATATTTATATATTTACATGTTTATTCCATCTAGCTACAATGCTCCGCACTTTGTGTGTTTATATATTTACATATTTATTCCATCTAGCTACAATGCTCCGCACTTTGTGTGTTTATATATTTACATATTCATTCCATCTAGCTACAATGCTCCACGCTGTGTGTGCTTATATATTTACATATTTATTCCATCTAGCTACA
The DNA here is from genome assembly GCA_020510985.1 of Pholidichthys leucotaenia. NCBI lineage: Eukaryota > Metazoa > Chordata > Actinopteri > Cichliformes > Pholidichthyidae > Pholidichthys > Pholidichthys leucotaenia. The sequence continues at coordinate 492,112,835 of CM035838.1, forward strand.
ATGCTCCGCACTTTGTGTGTTTATATATTTACATATTTATTCCATCTAGCTACAATACTCCGCGCTGTGTGTTTATTTAGTGTAACGTTGGGGCCATGTTAAGTGAATTTCCCAGCATGCTTTGCCAGATGAAAACGTTATGTGTGTGCAACCGTGATGTAAACAGAGGTCTGTGAGAATGACCTCCCCTGCTCTGTGTACTAAGTTGCTGGTTGGGGGTCGGGGTGTGTGAAAATAAATCAGGTTGATCAGCCATCTGCTCCATTGTCTTTGTGTGAACCCTGCAAACGTCACACTGGTGTCAGGAGTGGGATGGAGCAAATGGAAGCTAGGATCAGAATGGAGATCCAGCAGCTGGAGCAGGCCATTGCTCAGCTGATGATGGACGATGGGACCGAGACACCACCCCCGGGAGCCGGGAGCCGGGATGAACGAAGCGGCGGCGGACCTGACGGGGCCAGCGCACCCCGCCTTCTGTCTTTGTCAAGACAGAGCGGGCAGAGCAGAGCAAACCAGCCCCGCATTCCGCCCTTTTCAGGACAGGACGGGCTGGCGATCCCATGGCGATCGAGAGTGACGATCGATCGGGAGGCGGCCATCCCATCTGTTAAGATAAGATAAGATAAGCCTTTATTAGTCCCACAATGGGGAAATTCCAGGATTGCAACAGCATAGGGACAGCAACACTCAGAGCAACAATCAGAAGGCAAGAAAAAAACATCTAGTAAACATATGTCCATATTACTATAAATGTATATATATATAGACACACAGTGCAGAGCATTATGGCTGGTGAATGTGCAGCAGAAAGTCTAAGCTCTCTCTCCGCGGATGCAGCGGGCCAGCTGGAAGTGTTTGGGCATGATGGTGACCCCCTTAGCAAAGAAGAGACCCACCAGGTGGGCCTCGCTGGTCTCCTGCAGAGCCATGACGGCGAAGCTCAGGAAACGCAGGATGGTCTTGAAGTCCTGAGCGATCTCCCTCACCAGGCGCTGGATGGGCAGTTTACGGATGAGCAGCTCCGTGGATTTCTGGCAGCGACGGATCTCTCTCAGAGCCACGGGCCTGTGACGGCGAGGCCTCTTCACTCTGCCGGTGGCCAGAGCGCCTCTCCGAGCAGCCCTGGTGGCTAGCTGTCTCCTGGGGGGCTTCTTCCTCCAGTAGATTTTACGGGCGGTCTGCTTGGTTCTTGCCATCGCTCTTTATTATTCTGTCTTATATTTCTTTCACGCCGCCTACACTCCAGCCCGGCACCCGCATCGTTTTCGCTACAGCTCCCGGTATGTCGAGTTTCCCATTAGCACCGGGCGGCGGCCAAGTGCTAGCTAGCACTAGCTCCTCCCCGCTGTAACGTCTCCCGCTGCAAACCGTGACTCCGTCCGCCGACCCGGGAGACCCCCGGGGCGATCCGTGCGTCCGTGATATATATACAGAGTGAAAGGTGTAGAAAGAAGAAGGAAGATAAAAAGAAAAGGCTGTTGCAACAGGCAGCCGACTCGTGTGGCCCCGCCGGTCCGGCGGAACCGGGCAGCGGGCCAAGGCAGCGGGCCAAGATTCCCCGCTTCAACGGCGAGGCCACGTTGGATGACTACCTGACCCAGGTCGAGCTGGCCGCTGCGCTGAACGGCTGGTCACCAGAGGAAACCGCCGTGCAAGTCGCGTGGGCCTTGGAAGGGAGAGCTCTCTGCACGAATTTCTGATCTCCTGCCTGAGGAGCGCTACAGCTGGCCAGCGCTACAAGGGGTGCTCCAGAGACGATTTGGGAGAACGGCGGACGCTGAGCACGCCCAGGAACAGCTGACTCGCCGCCGTAGAAGCAACCAGGAAAGCCTAGGAACCTATGCTGCAGACATACGGCTGCTAACCCGGCGCAGCTACCCAGATTTCGCACCGGAGGCGGTAGAGAAGCTCGCCCTCCGGAGCTTCATCCAAGGTCTCCGCCCGGCCCAGCTCCAGAGCCACGTACGGATCCACGCCGCAAGCGACTGGGAGACTGCAGTGGCAGAAGCAGAGCGGGTGGAGCTGCTGATGAATCACACAGTTGAAGCGCCAACGCACAGACAGAGACCCTTCCAGGCCACGATGGAGAGCGAGGAGGAAGAGGAGGAATTACGGCAGACCACGGCGGCGCGTCCCCGGAGAAGAACGCCCCTCGCCGGCGTTAAACTAGAGCGAGGTGGCGTGAACGGGAACAGGCCGCCTCCCGCAGATGTTTCCCCCGAGGAGCCGGCACCACGCGTGGGCCAAATTGGACACTCTCCAGGGATGTATCTACAGTGCAGCTTGGGGAAGACGTCGATCCCGGCCCTGATTGACACCGGCTCTACGATCTCCCTGGTTCGACCCGGTGTGCTGCCGGGCACAAACAAGACGGCCCCACGGGGGTGGGAACCCACCAAGCGCTGCGTCACCACGGCTACCGGTGAGCGCGCCAGACTGGGGGGGCGGAGAGTTTTGGTGGTGGGGGTGGCCGGTCAGAACATAAGACACCCGTTCTGGCTGGCTGACATCCAAGACCCCTGTATTATTGGACTAGACCTGCTCACAGCCTGGAACGCCAAGATCGACACCGCGGGACCTTCCCTCCAGCTGGGAAACTGGACCATCACGCTCCACAGCAGAACCCAGAGAAGGAACACGGGGGCACGCACAATCGAGGGATCGCCAAGACAGACCGGACCAGGCAGGTCACCGTGAGGATTGGACACAATGACGTCACCAGCGCGGACAGAGGGAGCACGAGCACACACAGGGACAACAAGGGGAGGGGCCAACGTGTCAGCAGAGACGCAGCAGGCGGTGGAGGAATTATTTCAGTGGAGCTGCAGCGGGCTGGACCCGGAACAGAGACGCCAGCTGCGGGAGCTATTGGACTATTACGTGGGTGTTTTCGCTGCGAAGGATGAGGAATGCGGCCGGACCGGGTTGGTGCAGCACGAGATCGACACCGGTGAGGCCAGGCCGATTCGACTCCACCCACGTCGGCTGCCCTTTTCAAGGCGGGCAGCGGCGGAGCAAAAAGTGCGAGAAATGCTGGAGGCAGATGTTATTGAGCCCTCCAGCAGCCCCTGGGCAGCGCCTGTGGTGCTGGTCAAGAAGAAGGACGGGTCGTGGCGGTTCTGTGTGGATTACCGACGCCTGAACGATGCCACCAGGAAAGATTCCTACCCCCTGCCCCGCATCGACGCACTGGACCACATCGCCGGCTCCAGCTGGTTCAGCTCGCTGGATCTACGCAGCGGCTATTGGCAGGTAGAACTGTCACCCGAGGCCCGCCAAAAAACAGCCTTCTCCATCGGGCAGGGACTGTACCAGTTTAAAGTGATGCCGTTTGGACTCTGCAACGCTCCGGCCACCTTTGAGCGCTTGATGGAGCGAGTGCTGGCTCACGTGCCCTGGAGCCGCTGCGTTGTTTACCTGGATGACCTGCTGGTGCATGCAGCTGATTTTGACAGCGCCCTGTCAAATCTCCGAGAGGTGCTGGGAGCCATCCAGCAGGCGGGGCTACGGTTACACCCTAGGAAATGCCACCTGTTCCAGCGAGAGACCACCTTTTTGGGCCACGTCGTCAGCGCAGCGGGGGTCACCACCGACCCGGAAAAAGTGGCAACAGTGAGAGACTGGCCAGTGCCGCGGAACGTTGGAGAACTGAGGAGTTTTCTTGGATTGGCCTCCTATTATAGGAAGTTTGTGAAAGACTTCGCCACCATTGCCAGCCCGCTGCATCAGCTGACGCAGAAAGGACGCCCGTTCCAGTGGAGTGACAGCTGTGCTGCTGCTTTCTGCCAGCTTCGTGCAGCGCTCATCAGAGCCCCCGTCCTGCGGTATCCTGACCCGAGCTGCCCTTTCATTGTGGACACGGACGCCAGCAACCAGGGCATCGGGGCGGTGCTATCCCAGGAGGGAGAGCATGGAGAGCAGGCAGTCGCTTACTTCAGCCGCACTCTCAGCAGAGCCGAGAGGAATTACTGTGTGACTCGCAGAGAGCTGCTGGCTGTCATTCAAGGACTGCGTCACTTCCGCCCATATGTGTACAGGGGGAGGTTCCAGCTCAGGACGGACCACGCTTCCCTGACCTGGTTGTTAAATTTCAAAGAACCGGATGGACAGCTGGCGAGGTGGCTGGAGGCACTGCAGGATTATAATTTCCAGATTGTGCATCGGGCAGGCCGCCTCCATGCCAACGCTGACGCGCTGTCTCGGCGCCCCTGCGTGACAGAGGAGTGTCGTCACTGTCAACGGGCTGAAGATTGGGACCAAATCGCCCCACGGGCTGCCGCTGTCCGAGCCGCTGCGAGCAGGAATCATGCAGCGACGCACAGCCCCTCCTCAGATGATCAGGCAGTTCTCCCCAGCGATGACGTCACAGAGGTTCTTGGCACGCAGCAGCTGCAGAGCGAGCAGGACAGAGACCCGGTCATTTCGCGGGTTCGGCAGTGGCTGGACGCAGGACAGCGGCCCGCCTGGGAGGTTGTGTCACCGCTGGACCCAGAGACTAAGGCCCTACACTCCCAGTGGGCCAACCTCCGCTGTCATGAGGGCGTGGTGTATCGGCAGTGGCAGACTCCAGCTGGGCAGCAGCACATTTGGCAGCTGCTGGTTCCTCGTCGACTCCGGCCCAAAGTACTCCAGCTGGTTCATGGGGCGGTAGGAGCGGGCCACTTCGGGGTGACAAAGACGCTGCAGCGCCTTCGGGCCCGGTTCTACTGGCCCGGCTGTCATCAGGACGTGGAGCTCCACGTTCATCGCTGCGACACATTCACAGCTCAGAAGGGACCAACTCAGCGATCCCACGCTCCCCTGCAGCAGTACCGGGTGGGAGCACCTATTGAGCGAGTGGGAGTGGACATCCTGGGCCCTTTCCCGACCACGGACCGGGGGAACCGCTACGTGCTGGTCGCGATGGATTATTTTACTAACTGGCCAGAGGCGTACGCGGTCCCGGATCAGAGCGCCGCTATGACGGCATCAAAGCTGGTGGATGAAATGTTCTGTCGGTTTGGCGCACCGGAGGAGCTGCACAGCGATCAGGGTCGGAACTTCGAGGCGGAGGTCTTCGGAGAGGTCTGCAAACGGCTGGGCATCTGGAAGACCCGGACCACCCCACTGCATCCACAGAGCGACGGCCTGGTCGAACGATTCAACCGGACCCTCACCACCCAGCTCGCTACCAGCGGAGGACCAGCGACAGCGAGACTGGGACCTGCACCTGCCTTTTGTTTTGTGGGCGTACCGGACGGCTGCTCAGGAATCTACCTGGTGCACCCCTGCGGCGCTCATGTTTGGACGTGAGCTGCGCACACCGGTGGATTTGGTATTCGGTTGCCCCCCCGAGCCGGAGGTGGAGGGAAAACCCGGATTGGATTATTTTTTTTGTTTGAAAGAACGTCTCCACACGGTGCACGAGCTGGCTCGAGAGGCCCTGGCAGCGGCAGGGGGTCGGCAGAAGCGAGCGTACGACTCCCGCTGCCAGGGGAGGGACTTTGCACCGGGAGATCGAGTCTGGGTTTTCTGCCCTGAGAGGAAGAGAGGACGATCACCGAAGCTGGCGAGCCAGTGGTCGGGGCCATGCGTGGTCCTGGAGAGACTGTCAGATGTGGTGTACAGGGTGAGGCTCAGAAAAAGGGACCGGGTTGTGGTCCTTCATCGTGACCGTCTCGCCCCGTATCGGCCATCTGCACCGCTGGTGGACGAACCGGAGCCTTCATCCCGGCCCGATACCCCGACCGAGACCCAGATGGACACTAGGGGGCCTGTACGTGTTGGCCACCGGCGCCGAAGACCGCCCCGACACCTGGATGAGTTTGTATTGGACTTTTAAATTGGACTTTAATTTTTCTGGGGACAGAAACCAGTCCGGGGGGGGGGCAGTGTAACGTTGGGGCCATGTTAAGTGAATTTCCCAGCATGCTTTGCCAGATGAAAACGTTATGTGTGTGCAACCGTGATGTAAACAGAGGTCTGTGAGAATGACCTCCCCTGCTCTGTGTACTAAGTTGCTGGTTGGGGGTCGGGGTGTGTGAAAATAAATCAGGTTGATCAGCCATCTGCTCCATTGTCTTTGTGTGAACCCTGCAAACGTCACAATATTTATATATTTATTCCATCTTGCTACAATGCTCCACGCTGTGTGTGCTTATATATTTACATATTTATTCCATCTAGCTACAATGCTCCGCACTGTGTTTATATATTTATATATTTATTCCATCTAGCTACAATGCTCAGCACTGTGTGTGTTTATATATTTACATGTTTATTCCATCTAGCTACAATGCTCCACGCTGTGTGTGCTTATATATTTACATATTTATTCCATCTAGCTACATTGCTCCGCACTGTGTTTATATAATTACATATTTATTCCATCTAGCTACAATGCTCAGCACTGTGTGTGTTTATATATTTACATATTTATTCCATCTAGCTACAATGCTCCACGCTGTGTGTGCTTATATATTTACATGTTTATTCCATCTAGCTACAATGCTCCACGCTGTGTGTGCTTATATATTTACATATTTATTCCATCTAGCTACATTGCTCCGCACTGTGTTTATATAATTACATATTTATTCCATCTAGCTACATTGCTCCGCACTGTGTGTTTATATAATTACATATTTATTCCATCTAGCTACAATGCTCCGCACTGTGTTTATATATTTACATATTCATTCCATCTAGCTACAATGCTCCGCACTGTGTGTTTATGTATTGATATGTTTATTCCATCTAGCTACAATGCTCTGCACTGTGTGTCTATATATATATTTATATTTATATGTACATATGTATACTCACTGCTCTTGTTTTTTCTTGCCTTCTGATTGTTGCTCTGAGTGTTGCTATCCCTGTGCTGTTGCAATCGTGGAATTTCCCCATTGTGGGACTAATAAAGGCTTATCTTATCTTATCTTATATAGGCTTATCTTATCTTATCTTAAGCACAACACTAGTCCACTGTTTCTGCTCAAGGCTACTATTTTCAAATACCTATAATTTTAAACACTTCCCAAAAGATAATTAACTAACCAACCCTTTTATGCTCCACAAATATTAGGGAGAAAAAATCACAAACATCAATTTCACACCCATTCACTCCGCCTCCGTGGGAACTCAGCCTCTCTGTGTTTCACATCTGAGTGGATTTCATGTTACACAGACAAATCTAGAAAAGCACTCTTAGAGCGCAGACCTCCGCCAAGCACCACAGTTCCCCCCATACAGTGTTTGTGTGTACGTTTTCAGATTCCTTGACCATGAAAACATATGACTAGCAATTGGATTGACAATGATTGGATTAGTGGTTCAGTCGTGGTGGTTCGGTTAACCCCCACAAACAGACTAAGGACAGACAGCTCGCTACTCCTGGTTTTTTCCGCTACACTACTGAGACGTAATGTGCCATTCATGCCTTGTGATGTTAATGTTGCCTCTCATGCATTGTGTTCATGCGTCCTGTCCTTACTGTGACCTAGAGACTCAGATCAATATGTAGATGTGCCTGTTAACCTCTTTGTTCTGCACCGGGAGCAGAGTCTAGCAAATCTGCCTATTGTGATGTATGTCTCACAAATGCAAATATCTCATGCCTGTTCTGCAGTCCCTTTGATCAGACCAGCTGCTGTGACACTGCCTTGATGTATTGTTTGAGTTGGGTATAAATACTGCACAGGTTCTGTAACACTTCCTCTCACTCTCTCTCAACCTCTGCGGCAGGACACAGACTTTGTGTCCGCCTCTCCTCCTTTCTCTGAGAGCCGTGGGCTCGCTCTCGGCGCTCATGCACAGCGCCGGGAGCGGAGCTCGTGATGGCGGTATGATAATAAAACTCTACTTAAAACCTCCAACAACGCCGCATTATTTCATGCCGCCGCACTGGTGACCCCTCTGAACACGCACACGTTTTGTGCGAAGCAACCTTCTGAGCGGGACAGCTGCACTGGTGACCCGTTCTTCAGGATGAGATCTGCACGTCTGAGATCTGCTCATCCATGCTGGACCGGCCGCGCTTGCAACTCTTCCACATGAGAGCGCGGGCACCTCGTCCCTTCTCCACGACGGTGTCCTCCATGGCCGGCGGAGAACGCAACGCGTGGACCTGAACGCACCACGCCCGAGCCTGAGGAACATAGATCGTCTATTCCCGCTCACCGCTCCAAAGCATCTGCACGAGCCTGAGGGACAAAAGATCGTCTATTTCCTCCCACCGCTCCAACGCACCATGGCCAATCATGCAGCCACAGCTCAACCTGGATTTTTATCGGTGCCGTCTGCGCCGATCTCCACCAAATTTCTGCACCCTGACTCGCCACTCCAGCGGCCCACCCACGCACGGAATCCCCGCACACGCACCGGGGAGTTACGAGGACGGCGCATCACGCACGGGACAATAAAGGCTACAAGAGACCGCCATTGTCCTCCGCCGCTGCACATGCCCGAGAGAAACGGCCGATCGCCACCCTCGGAACCTTCAGGGCTGCCCGTTCACCTGAAGCTAGCACGCAGCTCGCCACTGGATTTTTTAATGGTCTCAGCCACGGCACAAAGGGATTTCAGCCGTCAGCTGTTCCCGGGGGCTTTGGGGTTGCGCCTGCACCTAAAGCCAACACGCCAGTCCCTCTGCTTTTGTTTATTTATTTTTTTTTCTTACAGCCGCTCCTGCGTTTCTTCATGGCCACGAGAGGAGTCAGAGACTAATTTTTCTTCTTGCGATCTCCGCACGCGCAACGGGACAGCCCCTCGACGTCGCGGAGCAACAAGCAATGTTTGCGCGGCTCAGGACGATTTTACAGCACCTGCCGGCACTTACTACCCCTCCCCTCCCTCCCCCTCCGCCTGCAGCGAGCTTCTCCCACAGCTCGCTCACACAGATGGATTATCGAGGTCTCGGCCCCCTGCCGCGCCCTCTGGGGGGAGCGTGTGGTGGTTCGGTTAACCCCACAAACAGACTAAGGACAGACAGTTCGCTACTCCTGGTTTTTTCCGCTACACTACTGAGACGTAATGTGCCATTCATGCCTTGTGATGTTAATGTTGCCTCTCATGCATTGTGTTCATGCGTCCTGTTCTTACTGTGACCTAGAGACTCAGATCAATATGTAGATGTGCCTGTTAACCTCTTTGTTCTGCACCGGGAGCAGAGTCTAGCAAATCTGCCTATTGTGATGTATGTCTCACAAATGCAAATATCTCGTGCCTGTTCTGCAGTCCCTTTGATCAGACCAGCTGCTGTGACACTGCCTTGATGTATTGTTTGAGTTGGGTATAAATACTGCACAGGTTCTGTAACACTTCCTCTCACTCTCTCTCAACCTCTGCGGCAGGACACAGACTTTGTGTCCGCCTGTCCTCCTTTTTCTGAGAACCGTGGGCTTGCTCTCGGCGCTCATGCACGGCGCCGGGAGCGGAGCTCGTGACGGCGGTATGATAATAAAACTCTACTTAAAACCTCCAACAACGCCGCATTATTTCATGCCGCCGCACAGTAGTTATTGACGACAATCACATTTTCCGTAATGGGGGTTTTCTTCTGGATGGTGATCCGGATCACCACCAAAATCTAATCATCTGTAGGATACCCCATTTGTGACAATCTGTGAAAATTTCATGAAAATCTGTCTATAACTTTTTGAGTTATCTTGCTAACAAACAAACAGACAGACAGACAGACAGACAAACCAACGCCGATGAAAACATAACCTCCTTAGCGCAGGTAACAAACAGAACACAGTAACTCTTTTTTTTCTTCTAGCGCTTCAACAAACTCACAAAATAAAATATTTCAACGGTCACGTTAACCCCCCTGCTGTATGCCTAAAGCCCAAAGTTAAACCTCCCTCAGCATCTTCTCACTGTAGTGGGGGCAATGGGCAATAAAAAAGACCATGATAAGGGCACGAATCTTCCGTGAAAACAAACCTTTTCCCTTTTTGGGGTTCACGTCTGGCGCCTAGCGGCTGCCCCGGCCTTGGATGCGTTGTGCAGAGCATGCCCAAATGCCAAATCACGTTTCGTTACCTTGTATTCATACATGTGTAATGACAATAAAGTTGAATCTCATCTCATCTCACGTAGCCTCCCCACTAATGCTGAAAGTCCAAAACTGGATCATTAGCAGGAGCGGTCCCAAGAGGCACGAATCTTACCCCGAAAAATTAACTTCTCTGGGATAGGCTCCAGCCCCCCAGCGACCCAAAAAGGATTAAGTGGAAGAAGATGGATGGATGGATGGATGGATGGATGGATGGATGGATGGATGGATGGGATCACGTGACTCTTCCGGACAGGAATGAGACCATGAATCTTTCCCGTTTTATACCCAGATCTGGCTTCTAAACCTCCATCTAGAACTTACTCAAGCGTCGGAAAACAGCGAATTTCTAAGAATTACCCCGGATCTTGAAATATCAATCACCGCTTGGAAAGGAAAACTCCTTCTCCCCAAGGGATTATTGCGATACCCGCACCGTGAGTAAAATAACTTATCAATTAGGCTGTAGGTCTCATTTTTTCAGTCTTTCACCTAGTGTACAATCGGTTTAGGCAGTCACTCGCTGGCCATAACAACAATAACAAAAACTGGAATAAATTACTCACACCTGGAATCCGCCTCTGAGTTCTGGTAGACCCATCAGAGCTCCACATCGCTCCCCGATGTCACCAGGGCTTTTGAAGAGGAAAATTCAGTGGTTTTTTTTTCAGCGCTTCCCAGAAGTATGGGTCTTACCTCTCCTTTGACGGTGCACTGTCCAAGTCCAGGTCCGTTGGAAAACGCTGTGGACCACTTTATATGGATCCCACGTTGGCCGCCAATAATGTTAGATCAAAAATGAATTGACTGAGACTGACTCAATAATCAATAGGCGGTTTTCCAAGTTCTGAGCCATTTATTCTCTTTCTGATCAGAAAGGAGGTAATCAGTAGCAGCAAAACTTGCCTCAGAGCTTCACAGCACCAACTCCCTAACATGTGTTCAAGGATGTTACTTTTTTATACCTCAGTCCCTTATCTAAGCTACACTGGCTGGAGCCAACTCTCCAAGTGACTGCTTCTTTATCTGTGGTCAGCAATGAACATTCTGCTATGATCTTTACATGACCTGGTCATCCTAAGTCACTCTAACTTACAGTACAGTACAGCTTGGTGTGATAAAACAATAAAACCTTTGTCATTATTTACAATCTTGCTCAACCTAATCTTACACTGAAAACAGACAGTCTTTTCAAGCTTTGAGACAATGAAAAAACATCACAGTGACTTAGACATTGGCTTATTATATGCATCAGATACAATTATAATATTAAATAATTGTGTGACATGGGGACGATGGCGCCCACAGCGGTCGACATGGTGCTTCGCTGCGCTCTTTGTTTGTTTTTGTTTGTCAATTGTGTGTCTGCTTGCACTTATACCCGTGAAGAACTTCTAAATATCAGGACTTTTACCCCCACGGACCTCCTCCCAGTTTTTTTAGCCCCTGCCGCCGATCTGGTTCATTGCTTGGCTCGGAAAGTGAGACGGCGGAAGAGAGGTAGACGAGCGGGCGCTCTCGTGCGGCTTCGCAGGAGAGGCTCGCGAATGGCGCTGCCTGGCATATTTCTGTCCAATACCAACTCTCTCTCTAACAAGGTAGATGAACTGAGACTGCTGATGCGTTTTAGGGACCTCACCTCCTCGGCTGCCCTCTGCTTTACTGAGACCTGGCTCCGGGAAAATATACCGGACAGCGCGCTGCGCCTCGACGGCTTCCAGCTCTTCCGTGCTGATCGTGACACAGAGCTTTCCGGCAAGACCACAGGAGGCGGAGTCTGCTTCTACATCAACTGCAGCTGGTGCTCTGATGTAACGGTAATTTCCAAACACTGTTCTCCCGCCCTGGAATTTCTTGCTATCAACTGCAAGCCTTTTTATTCCCCGCGGGAGTTTGCTTCTTTTTTACTGATCGCTGTGTACGCCCCTCCCGACGCGGACACGCGCGAAGCTCAGCGCGTGCTCGCAGATCACATTCAACACACAGAGCGGAGTTTCCCAGACTCGCTGATTATTGTGGCTGGCGACTTTAATCAGTGCAATCTGAGCCACGATCTCCCCCGCTACAAACAGTTTATTAAATGCCCCACCAGAGGATTAAACACACTGGATCACTGTTACACCACAGTGAAAGACGCATATCGCGCTGTTCCTCGCGCTGCGCTGGGATTATCTGATCACGTGATGGTTCACCTCATTCCCACATACAGACAGAGATTGAAGCTCACTAAACCTGTCGTGAGCACTACGAAGATACGGACCAGTGAAGCTGAGGAGAAGCTGGAAACGTGCATGGAAATATCTGACTGGGGCATGTTTAAAGGAGCCACGCATGATCTGGATGAGTACACGGACACTGTGAACTCATATATCCACTTTTGTGAAGAGATCATTCTTCCATCACGCACCAGGGTGAGTTACTCTAATGACAAACCCTGGTTCACAGCTAAGCTCAGACAGATCAGGAAGGAGAAGGAAGCAGCGCTGAAAAGTGGAGACAGGGACTGCTACAGGGAGGTTAAATACCGGTTTAACAGAGAGCTGAAGAGGGCTAAATCTGTGTATTCTGAGAGACTCCAGCAGCAGTTCACTGCTAATGATTCGGCTTCCGTGTGGAGAGGACTGAGGCAAATCACCAACTATCGGCCTCAGGCTCCTAAAGGTCAGGATGACAAAGCCCTTTGTCAAAGACTGTCCCAACACTATGCCCGTTTTGACACCTCGTCATCTGTGTCCAACTCCCCCCCTCCCTCCAGCTCCACAGCCTCCACAATCCCTACTTCATTAAAGGCACCCCCCCTCCTCCCCCCCTGCCCTTATCATCAGTGAGCAGGACGTGCTCAAACAGTTCTCCAGACTGAACCCGCGCAAGGCCCCCGGCCCGGACGGCGTGTCTCCCTCCACCCTGAGACACTGTGCGAAACAGCTGGCTCCTGTCTTCACAGACATTTTTAACACCTCCCTTAAGTTATGCCACGTGCCGTCCTGCCTCAAATCCTCCACCATCATCCCTGTCCCCAAGAAGCCACGGATCACTGGACTTAATGACTACAGACCTGTAGCGCTTACCTTTGTAGTCATGAAGTCCTTTGAGCGCCTGGTCCTGCCCCACCTCAAGTCCATCACCACCCCTCTCCTGGACCTGCTGCAGTTTGCCTACCGAGCCAACAGGTCTGTAGATGACGCAGTCAACCTGACCCTCCACTCCATCCTGCAGCACCAGGACTCCCCGGGAACCTACGCCAGGATCCTGTTTGTGGACTTCAGCTCCGCATTCAACACCATCCGCCCCGCTCTGCTCCGGGACAAGCTGTCCCTGCTCAACGTGCCTGACTCCCTCTGCAGGTGGATCACCGACTTCCTGACGGACCGGAGGCAGCATGTGCGGCTGGGAATGACTGTCTCAGACTCTACTAGCATCAGCACCGGATCACCCCAGGGCTGTGTACTTTCCCCCCTACTCTTCTCCCTTTACACCAACTCCTGCACCTCCAGCCACCAGTCTGTCAAGTTGATCAAGTTTGCGGATGACACCACCCTCATCGGGCTCATCTCCAACGGCGACGAGTCCGCCTACAGGAGAGAGGTGGCCCAGCTGGCGTCCTGGTGCAACAATAACAACCTGCAGCTGAACGCTCTGAAGACAGTGGAGATGATTGTAGACTTCAGGAAAGTCACTACCCCTCTGCCCCCCCTCACCCTCTCAGGCTTTCCCATCACCACTGCTGATTCCTTCTGCTTCCTAGGCACTACCATCACCAGGGACCTCAAATGGGAGCCGACCATCAGCTCACTCATCAAAAAAGCCCAGCAGAGGATGTTCTTCCTGCGGCAGCTGAGGAAGCTCAAGCTACCCACCAAGATGTTAGTGCAGTTCTACACAGCCATCATCGAGTCCATTCTCACCACCTCCATAACCGTGTGGTACGCAGGAGCCACTGCCAGGGACAGACTAAGGCTGCAGCGCGTCGTGCGCACTGCTGAGAAGGTGATCGGCTGCAAGCTCCCATCTCTCCAGGATCTGTACATCTCCAGGACCCGGAGGCGTGCTGGCCGGATCATAGCCGATCCCTCACACCCTGGTCACGTACTGTTTGCCCCCCTCCCCTCTGGTAGAAGACTTCAGTCCATCCAGACTAAAACCTCCCGTCACATGAACAGCTTCTTCCCCTCTGCCATCAGACTGCTGAACACTAAGTGACTTATTGACTCTCGTGCACTATGTACAGCAGCTCAACCAGACTCATGTCAATCATCACTGTTTTCTTCCTGCATTACCGACTGCACTATATAGTTCTCCACAGTATCTGCTGCTCGCTAATATATTTTAACTGCTGACCAGTATCACTTACTCTTATTCTACACTTTATTGCATGTATAGTTTATTTCTTTTATCTTATCATGTTTAATGTTGCAGCATTGCACCGAGACAAATTCCTAGTTTGTGTACTACATGAACAATGGCAATAAACCTGATTCTGATTCTGAAATAGAATAATACAGAATTAAAATCATATAGAATAATGAATGAAACCTGAAAATGTCCTATCAGTTTGATTCCCGCTCTGTCTGCAGTCTGCATGTCAAAGTGTCCTTGAGCAAGACATTGAACTCGCTGTTGCTCCTGGTGGGTCAGGCCAGCACCTTTGTATGGCTGCTCTGTCACCATCATTGTGTGAATGTGTGGATAGCAGGATCTGTAAAGTGCTTTGGTCATCTAGAGATGAGAAAAAGTTCTATATAAGTGAATGCCATTTACCATTATAAGAAAACCTGCATTTTGGGAGTGTAGTGCTCTGTTAGGATGATAGGGTAGTAACAGCTCTTTTGAATAAAAAAGGGGCCTGATTATTTATAGCTTTGTATGTGAGAAGAAGGATTATAAACTTAATTTTAAATTCTATGGGAAGCCAATGATGGGAGGCAAGAACCGTAGAGATATGATCTCTCTTTCTAGTACCTGTTCAAACTCTTGCTGCAGCATTTTGGATCAGCTAAAGTCCTTTTAAAGATGTTTTAGGACAGCCTGATAATAAAGAATTACAATAATCTAATCTCGAGCTAACAAAAGTGTGAATCAGTTTTTCAGCATCACTCTGAGACAAGATGCTCCTAATCTTGGCAATATTACACAAATGATAGAAGGCAGTCTTAGAAACAAGTTTAATATATGAATCAAAGAGCAGATCTTGATCAAAATAACTCCAAGGTTCCTCACAGAACTATTTAGAGAAAGAGTAACCACATCCAAACTGAGAGTTTGATTTGGGAAGGTATTTCTATGATTTTTTGGACAAACTAGAATGATTTCAGTCTAATCTGAATTTAATAGCAAGAAACTCCAATTCATCCAAGCTTTGATTTCCTTAAGACAAGCCTCTAATTTGGCTAATTGATTACTATCATCTGGCTTCACTGACAAGTATAATTATGTGTCATCTTCATAACAACAAAAATGAATGTAGTGCTTTCTAATACTGCCTAGCGGAAGCATATATAAACTATAAAGAATAGGGTCTAGTGACTGAGCTTTGAGTTGGAAGAAAACTCATTATTGACATGAACAAAGTTTCATTAAGTCCAACAAGGTGTTCTAGTCTATCAAGTAAAATATTATGATCAATAGTATTAAAAGCTGTACTAACGTCTAAAAGGACAAGTACAGAAACAAATCAATTATCAGATGCGATAAGGAGGTCATTAGTGACCTTCACTAAAGCTGTCTCAGTACTATGATGAATTCTAAACCCTGATTGAACCTCTTCAAATAATCTGTTTCCCTGCAAGTGGTTAAATAATTGTGTAGCAACAACCTGCCACGAGCTGAGTCCGATGTTCTGCCTGATAACGTCTCTTCTTTGTGTTTATATATATTTATCTGTTCTATTTTGGGTGCCCTTTTGAGTTTTCACTGCGTTCTATTTGTCTGTTTATGTTTCAGTTTGTTCCGGCCTTGTCATGTTTCATTTGTAATTATTGTCTAATCTGTATTTGGTTTTGTTTACATGTATCTTCAGTCTCTGGGTTGACAGCTGTCAGGTGCACTTCCTGGTTTGTGTTGGCCCTTCCCTCACCTGTCAGTAGCACCAGCTGACGCCAATTATTAATTGTTGTTCCCTTCTCCTGATCAGGCATACGCACACCTGTTATCACTCATGCTGTCATTTCATTTGCTACTTTAACTCAGTCTGTTCACTTTGTTTTTGCCGCTACATTATATGATCCTCCTCTGAGTGCTCCTCAGGACATTTCTCCTGTTAATCAGTTTTGTGTAATATTGCCAAGAGTAGGAGCATCTTGTCTCATAGTGATGCCGAGAAACTGATCCAGGCTTTTATTAGCTCTAGATTAGATTATTGTAACTCTTTATTATCAGATTGTCCTAAAACATCTCTAAAAAGTCTTCAGTTGATCCAAAATGCAGCAGCAAGACTTTTAACAGGTACTAGAAAGAGAGATCATATCTTTCTGCTTCTGGCCTCCCTTCATTGGCTTCCCATAGAGTTTAGAATTAAGTTTAAAATCCTTCTCCTCACTTTCAAAGCTCTAAACAATCAGTCCCCTTTTTATTTAAAACATCTGATAGCACCTTATCATCATAACAGAGCACTATGCTCCAAAAATGCTGGATTACTTGTAATACCTAGAATCTCCAGAAGTACAATGGAAGGCAGAGCCTTCAGTTATCAAGCTCTTCTCTTTAGGAACCAGCTGCCAAACTGGATTTGGGAGTCAGACTCGATCTCTGTTTTTAAGAATAGGGCTAAAACCTTCCTTTTTGATATAGCCTACAATTAGTGAGGGATCATGTGTTTCTGAACCCTCCCTTAGTTATGCTGCTAATAGGTTTAGACAGCCGGGGGACCTCCAGTAATGCACTGGGCTTCACTCCTTTCTTCACTCTCAATGAATTTTTTTTTTTTTTTGCTGGTCATTAACATCTGTTTGTTCTCTCCCATAGATTGTGTCAACATTGTGCTGTTTGCTCTCTATATGTCTGTTCTTTTCATCTTCTCTGTCCCCTCACCCCCCAGCCAGTCGCAACAGATGACTGCCCCTCCCTGAGCCTGGTTCTGCTGGAGGTTTCTTCCTGTTAAAATGGAGGTTTTCGTCTCCACTGTTGCAATGCACTTGCTCACCGGGAATCGCCTGATTCCTGGGATCTTTCTGCAACTGTGAGGTTTTCCCCTGCAGTTGAACGTGCTATGAGATGACTGTTGTTGTGAAATGGCACTATATAAATAAAGTTGAATTGAATTGAATTAATCCTGTATCCTCATCTCCTCCTGGACTTACGGCTCAAGAGTGCATCCCTTTGTAAGTTGATTTTTTTTTTTAATTTTATGTTTTTTCACTGTTTTTGGACTTGTATGTTGTTTTCTTTAATAAATGTTTCAAATATCATTCAGCGTTTGGGTTTGTCTCTCCTGCCTTGTAGAGGCGAACATGGCAGAATGTAGCAGCCAGTGATTGAACCCAGCTGTGATATTTTGCGCATTTTATTTTTTCCCTTTTGCCCTTTTTCACCCACCTGTCTTGTAGAGCTATAATGTCCCCAATACGCGGACCCCACTCAAGCAAAGGAGGGTTGGCAGCAAGGTCTTCAACGGTGGAGGAGTTGGCAGCAGACTTCGTCTGGAGTTATGTGGATGAAGTTCTCGAAGCCCAGGGACCCAAGAGGATGTGGGAATGTCTGTATGGAGCAGTGGGGATTCAAGAGGTGCACCCCAGCCTTTGAAATTATCCACAGTATGCGGAACTGCTGTCCACGGTCGACGCACTCCAGCAGTCATTTCCTGGTTTGAAGACGGGAGCATTTCCAGCTCAGCTGAGGCAGAGGCACTCTCCACAGCCAACGTCCTCCGCCACCTTGCTTCACCAGCTCCAGCAGACATCCCAACAGTCTCATGATGACAGCGTCATCCTGCCCCATATCGCAGGAGGAATAATCCCGCCTCTTGGCCAGCCTCTTCCCTGACATCGAACCTGACTCCTCCCGCAGCAGAACTCCTTGTCGTTCTCACCTGCTGTTTTGCCAGCCCGACCTCTCTCTGTTGCTGCTTCATCCTCTGGCCTCTCGATGTCTCCACCCACTGCCAAGATGTAATCCTTTTTTTCTCCGGCCACGTCTTCCTCCGTGATTACAGGGGAGGCTGCTCCACAAGCCATTGAGGGGCCCAGGTTCTCCCTAAACACCAAGAGGGATTATGCATCTCCACCTGCAGCAGGCAACTTCACACCCCAGGAAAGCAGGCAAGTTTCATCTCTTCATTCCTAATTATGATAATGTGTCTTTCCCTATCCCTGGTAGAGAGACTCAGGGTGTGCAGTCCCCTGAGCTCTCTCCACCTGCTGCAACCCATACTTCCCCATTTGTTCTCTCTGTGTCACCTCTGCTTATCCCTGAGCATCCACCCTCCCCTGAGCAAAGCCACTGGACAAAGGGGGAGCCTGTGCTCCTGTAGGAACCAACACGGAGCCAACCCTCAGCTGCCACACTGGATAAGTCACCAGCTTGGGTTTCTTTGCTTGGGGAAGACGAGACTGTACCAACCATCATGACTGCTGTGGAGTCTGCCGCAGCAGAGTGGGAGCCCAAGCTAGACCACCTGAGGGCGGAGCTCAAAGAGCCATCGTTGCCTGGATCGTTGGAGTCCTGGACGGCGGTTGAGCTCGAGCTCAGGCAAGTGCTCTCTTTTGTTTTTCTCCTCTCTGTCCTTGAGCAATCTTGCCTGACTCTTGGTGAGGAGAGCCAGGTGCAGCTGCAAGCTGCACTAGAGCTCGCCTCACCAGGCTCCACTGCTGCCGGTGATCCTGACACCCCTTCTCTTTGTGCTGTTTCTGAGCTTTCTCCCAGGGTTGCTGGAGAGGATCCAACACTGCCAGAGGTCTCCGTCGATCGTGGTTCACCACTGGAGGTCACCCGGGGTGCAGCTTCTCCCGTCAAGGTAATCGTGGGCGTCCTGTCCCAGCCTGGGACCTCCGAAGGTGCCGCTCCGGCCCAGGCCAGGTCCTCCATGGGTGCAGCTTGTCCCCTGCCAGAGGCCATCATCTGGGCTCCTCCACCACTGTCTGAGCCTCCACGGGTGCTGTGTCCTGGCCGGGGACTGTCGTGGGTGCTACGCCCCAGCATTAGTCCTACGTGCTTGCTCCACTCCAGCTTTGGTCCATCATGGGCACTGCGCCCCAGCCCGGGGCCCATCGTGGGTGCAGCATTGGACCAGCCCGGATCCACCATGAGTGCTGCAGTGCTCCAGCCAAAAGCCATCAAGGATGCTGCAGTGCTCCAGCTTGGAGCCACCGAGGGTGCTGCAGTGCTCCAGCCTGGAGCCACTGCAGGTGCTGCAGAACTCCAGACCAGATCCACCGCGGGTGCCACCATGCTCCAGCCCAGAACCACCGAGGGTGCAACTGTTCTCCTGCCCAAGACCACCGATGGTGTTGTTTTCCTTTCTCCTCCGTCAGACGCCATTGGGGTCTCTCTTCCATTGCCACCAGACACGGTCATGGTCCCCCTTCTCCAGCTCTGCTCTCCTTTGTTGGGCCTTCCTGCGGGGAGGCAGCCTACTTGGTCACCCCTCCAGTCCTGGTTGCTCAAGATCTCTGTCCAGCTGTCTGAAATATTGGGCTGGTGGGGCGGGTAGCCCATATTCTCCAGCATGCCACCCGACTCACATCACCTGGCTGTCCAACTGGTCTGGGACTTAAGCAGGCTGCCTGACGTGTTCCACCTGGCCAACTACTGGGTCTGGGACCTCGGTAGGCCCCTGGAGCTCTTGAGATCCTTGACCGGGGGTCCTAATTCTATTTTTTCTGGTGTGGGCCCTGAGTGGGGTTTTTTGTTCCTCTCATCAGCCTGCATGCTTAAGGAAGCATCCTTCAGTGATTCAGTGTTGGCTTGTCTGGGTATACTGCCGTCAAGACAGCAAGTCATGTTCACACCGGTGAAAAGAAATTAACTAACCTGTGTGCTTTTTCTCCTTTGTTCAGGTTGCTGCTATCGTGCGGGTGTGTCGCCAGGACTGCGTACACTCTTCTGCTACATCACCATCACCAACAGTAACCTCCACCTGGTCAGGAACCACCAGCTCATTCCCCACCTTGCTGGCTCATCTATTCCCAGCTGGAATCCTGTCGGTGCTCCCTTGAAGCCCATGTAAGTGATAATTTGGCTAGCCATTTTTTCCCTTACTCCATTCCTCCTCTCACAGCTCTCATTTTCTCTCCACAGGCTCCTTCCTCTGGCGAGTGACTGTTTCAGTCTCTGTGCGAGGGCTTTGCTTTTTAATAAAAAAAAACTCAAACGTGTGTTATTGTTTGATTGTCTTTTTGTTTCTGCATCTCGCACGTGGGCTGAATTATTGTATCAGTCATGACAGAACGAGCCAGCCTGATCCTCGTCTCAGCAGGTGCAGCAGCTGGGTAATCAGCTCTGGACCGCTTAGAAGTGAAGGAGCAACAGATTAACGTGATGGCCCAGCAGCTGCAAACAATGATGCAGCAATTGGACACCATCACACAGCATTTGGCCAGGACAGCTCCTCTGGCTCCTCCTCCTCAACCTGCTCCCATTATTCAACCACCAGTGCTCCTTACCACTTCCATTCCCACACCTGCCCCGTACGCAGGGGAGGTGGGGAAATTTAAGGAATTTCTCCACCAGGTATGGATGTATTTGGAGCAAATCAGTGGGGGGGTACTTGGGGGATGCTGCTAAGATTCAATTCTTTACTCTACTGCTGCTGGGCTGAGCCCTTAGTTGGGCCCGGGCCACAGCAGACAGCCCGGAAGGGCGATCCTACATGTTTGAGCAATTTGTGGTTGCTTTTTCCTGCACGTTTGACCACACCGAGAGTCAAGGGAACATCATGAACCACCTTATTACTCTCCACCAGGGTGCTCAGCCCTTGGCCAAGTACTCGGTGGAGTTTGGGGTCGAAGCGGCAGACTCGGGGTGGAACAAGCTTGCAGCGCTTTCCTCCATGGGTTAAACAGCTACCTCTGTGACAACCTGGTGGTTTACACTGTGCCCGGCACTCTCGATGGTCTTATTGATCAGGCTGTGGGGTTGGACAACCACTATCGTGAGCGCGCGAAGGAGCGACAGGCCTCCTTTCGTCCGCCTGCTGAGCGGGTGCCCGCTGCAGGGACTGACACTGGGGGGGCCGGTCCTCCTCCCGAACTGATGGACCTCAGCCAGTTTCAATTAGCCGACAATGAGCGTCGGTGAAGGAGGAAGATTGGCGCGTGTGTACTGTGGTTCTCCGAAGCACAGTTGGGATGAGTGCCCCCCAAGCAGCCAAAAGACGCAGCCCATCAGTAACCGTGGGGGGTCTGGCAGGCGGGAACAAATTAACTCCCCCTGGTAATTTATCTATTCTGGTCCTTGTCCAATTGCCAGGGGTCAAGAGGATGGTCTTGGCGTTAGTTGATTCAGGGGCAGAGGGCAATTTCGTGCCAGTCTGGCTCGTTCGGGACCTGGGTATTCCCACACATAAATTGCCCCATCCTCAATGTAT
Organism: Pholidichthys leucotaenia; assembly: GCA_020510985.1. NCBI lineage: Eukaryota > Metazoa > Chordata > Actinopteri > Cichliformes > Pholidichthyidae > Pholidichthys > Pholidichthys leucotaenia. Next base: position 492,134,389 of record CM035838.1, read on the forward strand.
CACAACCTTATCTGGCCATGAGGTTGCAGTAGTTGCCGAATGCACTGTGCATTCCTCCTCGCGATCCTCTTTTTTGGGACTCATCGGGAGGGACTCACGTTCCTAGTTCTCCCAGTTTCATCTTCCCCAATGATTCTATGTTTTCCTTGGCTCCAGAAGCACAGCCCCATTATTAACTGGGGTGTAATTCCATCTCCTCCTGAAGCCCATTTTGTTTGGCCAATTATCTCTGTTCAGGGGAATGTACTCCGTCTCTCCCTGTCTCCCTCCCTCTGGTCGACCTGCCGGACCTCACCCTCGTTCCCTGGGCATACCACGATTTGGGAGAGGTTTTCAGCAAGTTGAGAGCGTTGTCGCTGCTTCCTCACCACTCTTATGACTGTGCTGTTGACCTCATCCTGGGGGTGAAGCTGCCCTTCCAGCTGGCTCTAAAGCATTTCTGGTCCGGAGAGGGAGGCAGTGGAGAAATATGTCAAGGAGTCTTTGAACACTGGCCTTATTTGGCCATCTTCGGCCCCTCTCGGGGAAGGGTTCTTCTTCGTCGGTAAGAAGGATGGTTTGCTATGCCCGTGCATCGACTACCGTGAGCTCAATGCTATTACAGTTAAGGACAAATATCCTCTGCCCTTGATGAATTCTGCATTTGAGCTCCTTCAGCGCTCATGGATTTTCACCAAATTAGACTTGCGCAACGCGTACCACCTAATCCGCATTTACAAAACAGATTTACTTTGCCAGAAAGAAGCTTCATACAGTACACATGTATGTACTGTATATTGTTATAAACTGCTCTTGTAATAACGTTTAATACTTTATTTATTTGTTCCACCCATGAAGGACCCCACCCCTCCTTTACCCATGAAGGGTAAAGGAGGGGTGGTGAAGGGGAAAAACAGGGAAAGGAACAGACAAAGAAGACAAACTAACAACTGAAACAAAGAGAATACAGACTGTTTCTTCCACTGAAGAGGTCTCAACACGAGTCTGGTATCTGCACCTGTTAAAGGAGAGACATATGTGTGTGTGCATACGTGTACGTGTGTGTGAGAGCGCACGGAATATAAGTGTGTGCGTGTGAGTGGTTTGTCAGGAAACATACAAAGAGGGCAGCCAATCACAGCAACTCTTCCCCCCCGGAAACCCCGAGCAAGCAGGACAACGCCACCAACCCCCACAGAGCACAGCTGTAACACCTGTACAACTTCCTGATGCTAAATTGACATGATTTTGTTGTTTAAAACCCAGAAGCAGACAATGGACTCAGATAGCAAGTTTAACAATGATTTATTTGCGCACAGGTGATGATGATTGGTGGAGACTCTGACAACCCTGTGGGGAGAAGAGAGAAGAGGAATGAGGAATTTGTGGTGCACAGTATGGCAATTGATATTATTGATTGTGACCTTATGGATTGGAAGGCTGCAGGCTGTGGAAAACTGCTAACAATCCACATTCCCCTCTTGGCTGTCGTTGTTGGTGAAGGTTGGTGAGTACCAAGTGCAGATATATACAGTGCAAGTGCTATGTGTACCTCGGCTGAGGTAATTTTGCGAAAAACTGTACAGTCAATTTCGTGTCCACTCACAGTAGGAGGAGTGATCTGAAGAGGGTCTCTCCACCAGGAAGAATGTATCAAAATCCACCGGGGAGGATGAATTCTGGTCCACTAGGATGATGGTCCACCTGTGCACAAGTAAGCCTAGGACACACAGAGGGAAAATGGAGCAGAGTGGAGATGGAGATTATTGCTTACAAAGGTTCCCCTGTTGGAGGAGAGGGTGAAAGCTGCACACAATGACGAGAGGTACTCTGTAGCATGCTCTAGACAATGCCTCCATGCCGAAGTGAAGTCCTGCCCTCTATTTAAGGACTGTTTTAATTAGGACCGAGTGGTGGAGCTGCAGCAGCTGTGGAGCATGACAGTCATTAAGGGCACAGAACAACAGTGTGCAGCCTGGATAATTACAGTATCCCCCCCTTCCCCCAAGGGACACCTCCTGGCGTCCGGTCAGACTTCTCCAGGTGAGTGCCATGAAAGGCCCGTACCATCTGAGGATTGGTGATGAAGGCCCTTGAGACCAAGGATCTCTCCTCTGGACAATATCCCCCTCAGTCTGGAAGCCCCGTCCTCTGTGTCAGATGTTCATGAGCAGGTTGATTTTGTAGACCGGACCCCCATCAACCATTTCTGGAGGTGTTGGTGGCTTGGAAGGAGGACAGAGGGGACTGGTGGAAATGGGCTTCACCAATGAGGCGTGGAACGCAGGGTTAATACGGAAAGCTGAAGCGAGAGCAAGGCGTACAGAAGCAGGGTTAATAATTTTTGAAAAGGGCCAATGAAGCATGGAGAGAGCTTTCTGGAGTCAGTTTTCAGGTTGATAGTACTAGTTTACAGCCATACCTTTTGCCCCACACGGTAGGTGGGGGGCAGGGTCCTTCGTTGGCTGGGTTTGCTGGCGATCTCGGAGTTCCGGCCAGCGGTGCAGCAGAGGGCAGCTCTGGTGGTCTTCCAAAAATGGCGGCAGCATCTGATGTGCGCCTGGATGGATGGTACAGCAAAATCTTCTTCTGAGATGGGAAACGGGGGCAGGCTTTAACCCAATGAGGATTCGAAGGGAAAAAAATGCCTGTAGTGGTGGAAGTGGAAGAGTTGTGGGCATACTCAATCCAAGGTAAATATGAACTTCATGATGCCGGATTGATTGCTGTGACGCACCTCAGAGCAGCCTCCGGTTGGCACGGTCACACTAATCATGACTCTGGGGGTGGTATCCTGAAGATAAGCTGACCGTGGTTCCAATAAGCTTGCAAAAAGATTGCCAAACCTGAGAGATGAATACCTAGTCCCCAGAACCCAGTCACATACTATGCTGAGTATGTGACTGGGTACATCAGCACATGTGTTGATACCATACAAGTCAGGAAGCTCCCCAACCAGAAGCCTTGAATCAATAGTGAGGTACGTCAGATGCTGCGTGCTTGTTCTCTTGTATTTGAATCAATGAGGCTGAGTACAAAGCTGCAAAGTATGGACTGAGGAAGGCTATAACAACAGCCAAGAGGCAGTACAGAGAAAAGCTGGACAGCCTCAACGCCACTCCTGACCCTGGGCACATGTGGCAAGGCCTGCAGCACATCACAGAGTCATTGTCGTCGTCGGCTCCAGCTCCTATCCGAGCATTGGTTTCGTCTTAGTTTTCAGGACGTTGCCATCTGTGATTGATGTCGATGGCGGATGTGGATCTGAAGGCCCAGCCTATGATAGAACTGTCATGGGCAGAAGTCACATTTTATTGTGGGTGGGGGATGTGGTTGGTTTTGTTTTTCTTGTCTTCGTTTGTGTTTATCATCATCCTGTTGTTTTCTGAGCCCCTCAAATGAGTCTGTGCCTTCCCAAGTTCTTCTTCTCCAGGCTGCTCTGTCGGTGGCAAGTTGTTCCCAAGATCTTTTGTCTATGTTAGCTTGCTTCAGGGAACATTTTAGCTGGTCCTTGTAGTGCAGTTTTGGCCTACCATGTGGTCTTTTTCCTGCCTCAAGCTCCCCCTGGAGCATGATTCATGGTAGTCTGGTGGGGTCCATCTGTACGACATGTCCTGTCCATCAAAGGTGGTGCTGCAAGATGATAGCTTCCACACTAGGCAGCAGAGCACGCTTGAGAATCTCATTGTTTGAAAGTCCTGTCACGACTCTGTTGAGGGATTGTCACTTCCTTGTGGTAACGTATCGTCACTTCCTGTTTTGCTGTCTGCCTGTGTGGTTTGCTCTCCAGCTACTAGCTATGGCTACTAGCTATCTTTCCTCTCCTCCTCTGGTGTGCTCTCTCTGTCAGATGTTTAGCTACACCTCTGCCTCTTTTAGTGATAACGGTAAATGTAATAAATGTTGTCTTTTTGAGGCGCTCGAGGTGAGGTTGTCTGATTTGGAATCCCGGCTCTGCTGCATTGAAACACCGTCTGCGCCAGTTAATCTTGACGGACGCCCATTAGCTGCAGTGGAGCTAGCTAGCTTAGGCCCCCCTGTCAGCGGTCCCACGGCTTTCCTCAGCAGCAAGGAGACTGGGTGGGTGACGGTGAGAAGGAAGCCTAGTCGCAAAGCCCCGGTTCACCACCAACCTGTTCACGTCTCTAATCATTTTTCCCTGCTCAGCGACACACCCGCTGAGGAAAAAACTCTGATCATTGGCGACTCTGTAGTCAGAAATGTGAACCTAGAGACTCCAGCGGCCATAGTCCAATGCTTTCCTGGGGCCAGAGCAGGCGACATCGAGTCAAATTTGAAAATGCTGGCTAAAAGTAACTGTAAATATTCCACAATTGTTATTCCCGCCGGCATTAATGACATCCGTCTCCGGCAGTCGGAAGTCACGAAACTTAATGTAGAATCGGTGTGTGACTTTGCAAAAACGATGTCTGCCACTGTAGTATTCTCTGGGCCCCTCCCCAATCTGACCAGTGATGACATGTTTAGCCGCTCGTCATCCTTGAACCGCTGGCTGTCTGTGTGGTGTCCTAAAAATGACATGGGCTACATTGACAATTGGAGCTCTTTTTGGGGAAAACCTGGTCTTATGAGACGAGACAGCATTCATCCCACTTTGGATGGTGCTTCTCATTTATCTAACAATCTGGCATCTTTTTTATCCAAATTTCCAAAACCGTGACTACTCAGAGTTGGGACCAGGAAGCAGAGTCGCAGTCTTACACGCCTCTCTGCAGCTCCTATTCATCCGCCACCCCTCAACTTAGCCCCTGTCTTCCCCATCAGAGAATCGTTTTCTGCTCCCTCCAAAGTGAATAAAAATATAATATATAAGCATCCCAAAGTGATAAAGCAAAATATTGGTAAAACTCAAATTAAACATAAAGCCTCTAAATTGAATGATTTGGCCTCTGTTCCTCCTCATAATTTAAAAATTAAATGTGGTTTATTAAATATTAGGTCTCTAACTCCCAAGTCTCTGTTAGTCCATGATCTGTTAATTGATCATCAGATTGATTTAATTTCCCTTACGGAGACTTGGTTAGGGCAAGAGGATTATGTTGGTTTAAATGAATCAACTCCCTCTGGTTATTTAAACTGTCAAAATCCCAGAAGTTCTGGTCGTGGAGGAGGAGTAGCAACAATTTACCATTCCAAATTACTAGTTAATGTAAAGCAAAAAACATGTTATAATTCCTTTGAGGGCCTGGTCCTCAGTATTGGGCACTTTAGCAATTTTAGGTTAAACCCAATTTTATTTGCCATAGTTTATCGTCCCCCATCAACCTACTCAGAATTTTTATCCGAATTTGCTGATTTCTTAGCTGATTTAGTGCTGAAATCTGATAGAATAATTATAGTAGGGGACTTTAATATACATGTGGATGTAGATAGTGACTGCCTTAATGTGGCTTTTAATTCAATATTAGACTTGATTGGGTTTTCTCAGAAAGTAGGAAATTCTACTCATTACCTCCACCATACATTGGACCTTGTTCTGACATATGGCATAGAAATAGAAAATCTTGTAGTGTCTCCTCATAACCCTGTACTGTCAGACCATTGTCTGTTAACCTTTGATTTTACTATTTCTGACTATTTGGCTCCTAAAGAAAAATATTATTACAGTAGATGCCTCTCAGATGATGCTGTTTCCAAATTTATGCAGATTGTTTCCTCTATGCCATGTGTCAACACAACGGAAATAACTTATAGACAGCTTGCTCCTTCTGTAATTGATAACATGGTGGATAGTGTTTCAGCTTCTCTGCATCAGGCTCTAGACTTTGTGGCCCCCTTAAAAAAGAAAAAGTCTAATCAGAGATTTCTAACTCCTTGGTTCAACACAGAAACTCGTAGCTTAAAACAGAAGACTCGTCAATTAGAAAGAAAATGGTGCTCTACTAATTTAGATGAAATATATTTAGCTTGGAGAAATCATCTTTTAATTTATAAAAAATCTCTTAGAAAAGCTAGAACAAGTTATTACTCTGCATTAATAGAAGAGAGCAAGAATAATCCCAGGTTTCTTTTCAGTACTGTAGCCAGGTTGACAAAGAGTCAGGACTCTGCCAATCCTAGCATTCCCTTAGGGCTTACTAGTCAGGACTTTATGAACTTTTTCAATAATAAAATTTCATCCATCAGAGATAAAATCAATCAGATTCTTCCCACAGTTAACTTAAATACTGTAACTACTACAACTCCTTCTTTTGATGTCTGTCTTGATGAGTTTACTCCAATCGACCTTTGTGAGTTAGACAAAATAGTTTCCTCATCCAAACCTTCAACTTGTCTTTTAGACCCTATTCCTACCAGGTTATTTAAAGAAGTCTTCCCACTTATTGGTAGCTTTATTCTTCATATAATCAATTCTTCATTAACTTTAGGCCATGTACCACAGGCTTTTAAAACGGCTATAATTAAACCCTTACTCAAAAAGCCAACGCTAGATCCAGGAGCTTTAGCTAACTATAGACCAATCTCTAATCTCCTTTTCATTTCAAAAATCTTAGAAAGAGTTGTTGCTACGCAATTATTTGACCACCTGTAGGGAAATGGTTTACTGGAAGAGTTTCAATCTGGGTTTAGAATCCATCATAGTACTGAAACAGCCTTAGCGAAGGTCACTAACGACCTCCTCATTGCATCTGGTAATGGACTAGTTTCTGTACTTGTCCTTTTAGACCTTAGTGCAGCTTTTGATACTATCGATCATAATATTCTACTTGATAGATTAGAACACTATGTTGGACTTAATGGAACTTCGTTGCAGTGGTTTAGATCTTATTTATCTAATAGGTTCCAGTTTGTTCATGTAAATAATGAGTTTTCTTTCAACTCAAAGCTCAGTCATGGAGTTCCACAGGGATCTGTGCTAGGCCCTACTCTTTTTAGTTTATATATGCTTCTGTTAGGCAACATTATTAGAAAGCACTGTATACATTTTCATTGTTATGCAGATGACACACAATTATACCTGTCAATGAAGCCAGATGATAGTAATCAATTAGCCAAGTTAGAAGCCTGTCTTAAGGAAATCAAATTTGGATGACTTGTAATTTCCTGCTATTAAATTCAGATAAGACTGAAGTCATTCTTGTTGGTCCAAAAAACCTTAGAAATTCCTTTCCAAATCAAACTTTCAGTTTGGATGTGGTTACTCTTTCTCTTAATAGCTCTGTGAGGAACCTTGGAGTTATTTTTGATCAGGATTTGTCCTTCAATTCACATATTAAATTTGTTTCTAAGACTGCCTTCTATCATTTGCATAATATTGCCAAGATTAGGAGCATCTTGTCTCAGAGTGATGCTGAGAAGCTGATCCACGCTTTTGTTAGCTCGAGATTAGATTATTGTAATTCTTTATTATCAGGCTGTCCTAAAACATCTTTATAAAGTCTTCAGCTGATCCAAAATGCTGCAGCAAGAGTTTTAACAGGTACTAGAAAGAGAGATCATATCTCTCCGGTTCTGGCCTCCCTTCATTGGCTTCCCATAGAATTTAGAATTAAGTTTAAAATCCTTTTTCTTACTTACAAAGCTCTAAACAATCAGGCTCCTTTTTATTTAAAAGATCTGATACTACCGTATTATCCTAACAGAGCACTACGCTCCCAAAATGCAGGACTACTTGTAATACCTAGAATCTCCAAAAGTACAATGGGAGGCAAAGCCTTCAGTTATCAAGCTCCTCTCCTGTGGAATCAGCTGCCAATCTGGATTCGGGAGTCAGACTCGATCTCTGTTTTTAAGAATAGGGCTAAACCCTACCTTTTTGATATAGCCTACAATTAGGGAGGGATCATGTGTTTCTGAACCCTCCCTTAGTTATGCTGCTAATAGGTTTAGTCAGCCGGGGGACCTCCAGTAATGCACTGGGCCTCACTCCTTTCCTCACTCTCTATGAAATATTTTTTATTTTATTTTTTTTTGCTGGTCATTAACATTTGTTTGTTCTCTCCCATAGATTGAGTCCCCATCGTGCTGTTTGCTCTCTACATATCTGTTCTTTTCTTCTTCTCTATCCCCTCACCCCCCAGCCAGTCGCAGCAGATGACTGCCCCTCCCTGAGCCTGGTTCTGCTGGAGGTTTCTTCCTGTTAAAAGGGAGTTTTTCCTCTCCACCGTCGCCAAGTGCTTGCTCACAGGGGATTGCCTGATTGCTGGGGTCTAAAGTTGAATTGAATTGAATTGAATTGAATTGAATTGAAAGTTGATCCTCCCAACGAATGCCAAGTATTTGTCTGAGCTTTCTCTGTTGGAAGTTCTCAAGGCGCTTGATATCACGACAATACAAGGTCCAGGCTTCACAGGCATAAAAAAGGGTGGAAAGAACAACGGCCCGAAAAACCATGATTTTGGTGCGGATGGTTATCGCAGGATTATTGAAGATTCGATGACAAAGGCGTCCATATGCGGAGTGTGCAGCTTTTATGTGGTTTTCGATGTCCTTTGCACAAGTTGGTATTTTTGAGAGGATGCTACCAAGGTAAGAGAAATGCTCCAATTCATCGACAGGACTTCCGTTCATCTTAAGGTTGGTCCTTGAGAAAGTTTGACCATGTGCTGGTTGGTTGAGGATTTTAGTTTTGTCAGTGTTAACTTCCATTCCAAAATGCTCATAAGAGTCATTATAAATGGTAGCTATCCTCTGGAGGTCATCAACAGTCTGAGCTGGTGTGGCATTATCGTCTGCAAACTGCAATTCATGAACACTGGTGACCGAGGTTTTGGATTTCGCGCGAAAGCGAGCAAGATTAAAAAGCCCCCCATCCAAGCGGTATCGCAGATTGATACCAGGGGTTGTTGGTTGTATTTCATTTAGCATTGCAGCCATATACAATGAAAAGCAGGTTGGAGCAAGGACAAATCCTTGCTTGAGACCACTAGTGATGGGAAAAGAGTCTGAGAGGGTATTTTGGTGGCAAACCCTACCATCCATGCCATCGTGGAGAGCTCAAACGAGAGCGATGAAATCATCTGGATATCCAAAACGGGCAAGAACAGCTCACATAGCAGGGTGAGGAACTCGATCAAAGGCCTTCTTGAGGTCCCAGAAGATGAACATGAGTGGTTGTTGTTGTTCTTGGCTCTTTTCCTGGAGTTGTCGAGCACAGAATATCATATCTACTGTACCACGAGAGGGTCTAAAGCCACATTGGGACTCAGGAAGTACATCCTCGGCTACTACAAGAAGACGGTTGAGAAGGATACGAGCAAAGATCTTGCTTGCAATGCTCAGCAGTGAGATGCCGCGGTAGTTACTGCAGTTCTCTCTATCTCCCTTCTTGAAAATGGTGACTATATTTGCATTTTTAAAGTCACTTGGTAACGTCTTGGTTTCCCATATTTTAAGTAGAAGCTGCATTAAATAGTTTTTCACCTCGGGACCTTCATGAAGATACTGTAGAACTCCAGCGGGATGTTATCTGGTCCTGGTCCACTGCCTTTAAAATGGCTGTGGTGAAGCCCCTCTTGAAGAAAAGTAATTTAGATCCTGATATTCTCAGCAACTATCGACCTGTATCCAAATTACCGTTTTTAAGTAAAGTTTTAGAAAAAGTTGTTTTTATCCAGTCAAACAATTTCCTTATTGACCACAACATTTTTGAAAAATTTTAATCTGGTTTTAGGACAAACCACAGTACTGAGACAGCCCTTTTAAAAATCGTTAACAATATCAGGTGTAACATGGACTCCCACAAGCTGTCAGTACTGGTGCTGCTGGATCTCAGCGCTGTCTTTGATACGGTAGATCACCACACTTTATTAAGCAGACTCAAACACCTGGTGGGCCTCGCAGGTACTGTTTTTGAATGGTTTCATTCCTGTCTCACAGATCGTCGCTATTTTGTAAGTATGGATACATGTTCTTTGGGAATGCACAAAATCAAGTGTGGGGTACCCCAAGGTTCAATTTTAGAGCCAATACTTTTTAATTTTTATATGATACCTCTTGGGGATGTTATCAGGAGACATAGCATCAATTTTCATAGCTATGCTGATTATACACAGCTGTACATCTCCATGTCTCCTGATGACACAAAACCAATTAATGCCCTTTTGAACTGTATTTGGACTGAGAAAAAACGAGTTCTGCTGAGGAGGCTTCCAGATCCTCCTTAGGCACACAGCGCAACTGTGATGATTCACTCTGCCTGCCTGATTCTCCACAGCTGCATGCACACCTGCTGTCCCTCATCACCAGAGCTATTTAAGCCATGCTGCCCACAGGTCAGCATGAGAGCACAGGAGACCGAGGCGGACCCAGGCGGGGGACCAGCGGGGAAGCTGTTTGCTCCATCTGCCATCTGGGGCGAAGTTATTAATTGGGCCCACTCCTCCAAGCTCTCGTGCCACCCTGGGATGTCACGCATGGTGGCACTGCTGCAGAGGACTTTTTGGTGGCTTTCGCTCCGGAAGGACGTTGAGGAATACATCCGCACCTGTCCCCAGTGTGCCGCTGGAAAGACGTCCTCCTCTCCTCCAGCCGGTTTTCTTCACCCTCTCCCTATCCCTGGCAGGCCCTGGTCTCACGTGGCCCTGGATGTGATACGGCAAAAGAGAGGAAGGCGAGCGGGCGCTCTCGTGCGGCTTCGCAGGAGAGGCACGCGCACGGCTTTGCCTGGCATATTTCTCTCCAATGCCAATTCTCTCTCTAACAAGGTAGATGAACTGAGACTGCTGATGTGATTTAAGGACCTCTCTTCCTCGTCTGCCCTCTGTTTTACTGAGACCTGGCTCAGGGAAAATACACTGGACTGCGCGCTCCTCCTTGAGGGATTTCAGCTGTTTCGTGCTGATCGTGACACAGAGCTCTCCGGTAAGTCCTCGGGAGGAGGAGTCTGCTTTTACATTAACAGCAGCTGGTGCTCTGATGTAACGGTGATCTCCCAACACTGTTCTCCCGCCCTAGAATATCTTTTCATTAACTGCAAGCCATTTTATTCCCCGCGGGAGTTCGCTTTACTCATCCTGGCCGCTGTTTACGTCCCACCCGACGCGGACGCGTGCGAGGCTCAGCGCGCGCTCGCAGATCACATTCAACATACGGAGTGGACTTTTCCAGACTCTCTGGTTATTGTGGTTGGCGACTTTAACCAGAGCAACCTAAGCCACGATCTCCCCCGATACAAACAGTTTATTAAATGGCCAACCAGAGGAGAGAACACGCTGGATCACTGTTACACTACAGTGAAGGACGCGTATCGCGCTGTTCCCCGCGCTGCACTCAGACTATCTGATCACGTGATGGTCCACCTCATTCCCACATACAAACAGAGACTAAAGCTCACTAAACCTGTTGTGAGCACTACGAAGAAATGGACCAGTGAAGCTGGGGAGAAGCTGAACATGTGCATGGAAATAACTGACTGGGGCATGTTTAAAGGAGCCACGCATGATCTGGATGAGTACACGGACACTGTGAACTCATATATCCACTTTTGTGAGGAGAGCATTCTTCCATCGCGCACCAGGGTGAGGTACTCTAATGATAAGCCCTGGTTCACTGCTAAGCTCAGACAGATCAGGAAGGAGAAGGAAGCAGCGTTGAAAAGTGGAGACAGGGACTGCTACAGGGAGGTTAAATATCGGTTTAGCAGAGAGCTAAATCTGTGTATTCTGAGAGACTCCAGCAGCAGTTCACTGCTAACGACTCTGCTTCTGTGTGGAGAGGACTGAGGCAAATCACCAACTATCGGCCTCAGGCTTCTAAGGGACAGGATGACAAAGCCCTTTGTCAAAGACTGTCCCAATATTATGCCCATTTTGACACCTCGTCAGCTGTGTCCAACTCCCCCCCTCCCTCCAGCTCCACAGCCTCAGCGGTCTCTACTTCATCAAAGGCGGCCCCCCCTCCTCCCCCCCGCCCTTGTCATCAGTGAGCAGGACATGCACAGACAGTTCTCCAGACTGAACCCGCGCAAGGCCCCCGGTCCGGACGGCGTGTCTCCCTCCACCCTGAGACACTGTGCGAAAGAGCTGACTCCTGTCTTCACAGACATTTTTAACACCTCCCTTAAGCTATGCCACGTGCCGACTTGTCTCAAATCCTCCACCATCATCCATGTCCCCAAGAAGCCACGGATCACTGGACTTAACGACTACAGACCTGTAGCGCTCACCTCTGTAGTCATGAAGTCCTTTGAGCGCCTGGTCCTGCCCCACCTCAAGTCCATCAATACTCCCCTCCTGGACCTGCTGCAGTTTGCCTACCGAGCCAACAGGTCTGTGGACGACACAGTCAACCTGGCCCTCCACTCCATCCTGCAGCACCTGGACTCCCCGGGAACCTACGCCAGGATCCTGTTTGTGGACTTCAGCTCTGCATTCAACACCATCCGCCCCACTCTGCTCCGGGACAAGCTGTCCCTGCTCAACGTGCCTGACTCCCTCTGCAGGTGGATCACCGACTTCCTGACGGACCGGAGGCAGCATGTGCGGCTGGGAAAGACTGTCTCAGACTCTGTTAGCATCAGCACTGGATCACCCCAGGGCTGTGTACTTTCCCCCCTACTCTTCTCTCTTTATACCAACTCCTGCACCTCCAGCCACCAGTCTGTCAAGCTGATCAAGTTTGCGGATGACACCACCCTCATCGGGCTCATCTCCAACGGCGACGAGTCCGTCTACAGGAGAGAGGTGGCCCAGCTGGCATCCTGGTGCAGCCACAACAACCTGCAGCTGAACGCTCTGAAGACAGTGGAGATGATTGTGGACTTCAGGAAAGTCACAACCCCTCTGCCCCCCCCTCACCCTCACAGGCTCTCCCATCACCACTGCAGATTCCTTCCGCTTCCTGGGCACCACCATCATCCGGGACCTCAAGTGGGAGCCAACCATCAGCTCCCTCATCAAAAAGGCCCAGCAGAGGATGTTCTTCCTGCGGCAGCTGAAGAAGCTCAAGCTACCCACCAAGATTTTAGTGCAGTTCTACACGGCCATCATCGAGTCCATCCTCACCACCTCTATAACCGTGTGGTATGCAGGAGCCACTGCCAGGGACAGACTAAGGCTGCAGCGCGTCATGCGCGCTGCTGAGAAGGTGATCGGCTGCAAGCTCCCATCTCTCCAGGACCTGTACATCTCCAGGACCCGGAGGCGTGCAGGCCGGATCATAGCCGATCCTTCACACCCTGGTCATGTACTGTTTGCCCCCCTCCCCTCAGGTAGAAGACTTCGGTCCATTCAGACTAAAACCTCCCATCACATGAACAGCTTCTTCCCCTCTGCCATCAGACTGCTGAACACTAAGTGACTTATTGACTCTCGTGCACTATGTACAGCAGCTCAACCAGACTCATGTCAATAATCACTGTTTCTGCTGCATTACCGACTGCACTATGTGGTTCTCCACAATATCTGCTGCTCGCTAATATATTTAAAAAACTGCTTTGACTAGTATTACTCATTCTTATTCTACACTTTATTGCATGTATAGTTTTTTTATTTCTTTTATTTTATCATGTTTAATGTTGCAGCATTTCACCGAGACAAATTCCTAGTTTGTGTACTACATGAACAATGGCAATAAATCTGATTCTGATTCTGATTTCATCATCGGGCTTCCACCCTCTAACCATCACACCGTCATCCTCACCTTTGTGGACAGGTTCTCGAAGGCAGCCCACTTCATCCCTCTAGAGGGGCTGCCCACGGCAAAGGAGACAGCGGGCCTGCTCGTCCTTCACATGGTGAGGCTGCATGGCATCCCCCTGGACATCGTTTCCTACCGGGGGCCCCAGTTTGTTTCTCAGGTGTGGAAATCCTTTTGTAACACCATCGGGGCTACGGTGAGCTTGTCATCAGGGTACCACCCGCAAAGTAATGGGCAGTGTGAGCGGGCCAATCAGGAGTTGGAGGCAGTGTTGCAGTATGTCACCACTGCCAACCCAGCATCCTGGAGCACCCACCTTCCATGGATCGAGTATGCCCATAACACCACTGTGTCATCAGCTATTGGCATGTCCCCTTTTGAGGCCTCTCTCAGCTACAATCCTCCTCTGTTTCCTGAGAAGGAGGGGGGCATTGCTGTTCCATTCATTCGAGCCCACATGAGACGCTGCTGCCGGTTGTGGAGAGCTACCTGGACTGGGCTGTGGCGCACGGTGGAACGCAACTCCACGATTGCCAATCGTCACAGGACACCGGCTCTATCTTACCAGGTGGGCCAACAGGTATGGCTCTCAACTGAAAACATCAATCTTAAGGCTGAGTCGAGGAAACTCTCTCAGCGGTTTCTTGGGCCGTTTGCTATAACCCACACTGTGAATCCTGTAGCTGTGCGCCTAGCTCTCCCCCCTCCCTCTGCATCTGTCCCACCTTTCATGTCTCTCAGGTTAAGCCCTTCTGTTCCAGCCCTCTGTGCCCTCCTCCCAAGATGCTACCGCCACCAGTGGTGATCGATGGCGACCTGGCGTGGAAGGTCAACTCCATCCTGGACATCCGTCGCCGGGGTCATGGTCTACAGTAGCTGAGTGGAGGTCCTGGGTGCATATGTCCTTCGTGTTGGATCCTCAACTCATCAGGGACTTCCACCGGACACACCTGGGTAGGTTGGATCGGTCGCCGAGAGGTGCCACATAGTGGTGGAGTACTGTGATGATTCGCTCTGCCTGTCTGATTCTCCACAGCTGCGTACACACCTGCTCTCCCTCATCACCGGAGCTATTTATGCTGTGCTGTCCACAGGTCAGCACAGAGTCATCTAACTCCCTTGGACTGATGAGACCGGCACTTTCCTCCAGAATCTACCTTCTCATCGTCTACATTCTCCTGTGAACTCGTCTCCCTTCGTCGTTCGTCTGGAAGGACCCTCGTCTCCACGACAAGTAAGCCATCTTTTCCCTCATCATTATTCTGCTCTCTGATCTCTGTGCACAGGTGGAGATCCGTGGTGGAGGACCTCTCCCTCCTGGCGGCAGAACGAGCAACACTACACCTCAACAACACCACTATCCTCTCCAGCAACCGGGACTGTGGGCGCTGTCTCCCTGGCCGGAGCCTTCGGGTCAAACCTGAGCTGTCCACCATCGCATCGACAGTAAGCGCTAACATCCCTGTATATTCCCTCCGGGGTTCAGACACTAATCCTCCCTGTCCTTGCTCATTCCTAGGGTTGCCAGGCTTCACAGTGCTCTGCTCGCCCCCGGCTGCTGCACCTAAACACAAACGCACGCACTCACAGACTCAGCACATAATAAAGATTATTGAATCTGCTTTTGAGTCCATGTCTGTCAAGGATGACCCTCGCAGGTCATTAGTAAGACGCCAAAGGCCAGCCGATGAGTTTGCATGTTTTATTCACAAAAGGAAAATAAAAGACAACATAAACAGCCACGTGGGGCAAAAACACAATCAAACACTTTGGTACAAAAACACAGAATATGAGGAAACACACTTACTGTGAGAAGAACGAATCATGAATCTTAGACGGAGGTTTGACGAGGTTGCAGCGAGGAGCAACCCTCAGCTGCTTCCTTTAATACTAATGACAACCCAATCATTAGAGAAATGTAATCAGGGAAAATACTGAACAGCTGTCACAACGTGACTCGGTTTTGACAGCCGGAAGCCTCGTTGTGACACTGTCAGAATAAAAGCCCTGAAATGGCCATATTGCCAAACACAGAAGAACGGGGAAAATACCGGACAACTCAAGTGCGCACAGACTCAACGCCCAGGCCATCACAGTACCCCCCGTTCACAAGACAAATACTAGGCGCCAATGTAACATCCAGCCCCCACCCCCTAACCAGAAGGCCACCAGGGCCGACCCAGGGAGGGTGGAGGGGGAACAGGCTAGGAGGGCAAGAACCAAAAAAAAAGGAAACACCATACCAAGGAGAAAAAAAAAACACACAAAGGAGGGCAACAACAATAATCAAAGTGATGAGGCCAAAACACAGAAAGAGAAAAACAAAAAAACAAACAAAACAAAAAAAAAAGCAAGGCAGAACATGCTACAAATGACCCCAAAGCACAGGTGAAATACAAGAAAATACCTAACCTTCTGATCAGCAATTGAACATGAAAATCAAAATACAGGAACATAACAAAAATACATAGTACCCTAACATACCAGGAAAACAACTCAAAATGCTACAGAACAGCAATATACAAGCACAGGTCAATGTCAACAACCCGACAGGGACAAAAACAAAACACCCCTTCAAATTACGGATAAAAGAAAACCAAAACACAGGCACATAACAGATTAACTAGGAGAAAAAAAACCCAAAAACTCCAAAGCTACCAAGTAGAGCAGCACACTACAAATAGAGTCCTACAGAATACCAGAGAGTAAGGGAATTGCAGTGCACTGGTTATAGACATGCAGATAAGGAATCCTTCCTGAAAAAGAATGAAAGGGGTACACAGAAACCCACCAACTTAACAAAATACATTTGACAGCAAATTCGGTTTCCACAAGCCTTAGTTACAAGGCAGATATAGAAAACGCTAAATATATTATCAACCTAGAATATGCGATGTCTTTAATCACAGTAGCATGGTTTCACCAAAATATGTAAATAAACACAAAACTAATGCTTAAAAAAAAGAAAATAAATCCAGACAAATTTCTTTTCCTTCTTGCAAACAGCGTGAAAAAGAAGAAAAATGCATGTGAATGACTGCATGATTTATGTTGACCAAATGAGTCGCATTACAGAAAACCGTGTCTAGAAAAAATAAGTATTGCACATAATGGCTCGAAGTTAACTTGCAACATTAGATCACATTCAGGTTAAGTCCCAAAGCATGCCACATCACAGACGGGGTCAAGATGATCAAGTCTCCCCAGCTAAATGTGCTACTGAGTGTCCTCTAAATACAAAACAGCCAAAGTGTTGTCACTGGGTCGACTGTATAAACACATCCGTGTAAAGAAGGCAGACTCCATGTAAAGAGAGGCTATTTCAAAAGAGAGAAGGGGCACAAACTCAAAAACGACAATCCAATGCATCACATTACTGTAAGTACGTACGAAAAGGCATGTCAGCGTCTCCCTCCTATGTTCAGCTCACAATGCACGTTTCTTGTACCATTTCAATGGATAATTCACATGTTCAAACTAAAGCATCCGATCAATTAATGAGCTACTAAAATACACAAATGGAGGAACTGCCATCCACTCCATTTAATTAGTATGGCGGAACGGACACTCCAGACCCTGACAACAATGCCCGCCTCATCAAAAATGCACATGACATCCATACATCCAGCGCATAAGATTGGAGGTCAGCGGGTCATAAGCAAACTGAATAAGCAGATTATTTGATAATAGACCTTGATACAAGATTAATATTCGCAGTAAATCCTCAGAAATTTCAAGAACAATTCATTCCCGCATAAGAAACTTAATCCAGAAAATAAAGATCTACAGACGTTACAAGACTATAGCACCTGAAGTGAGAGTTCTCATGAGATAACCCAAAAAACTGAATGAAGCATTTCCCACATATCTGACAAGACTACAGCTTCTCACTTGTGCGAAATCTCACATGAACTGACAAAATACTGAACATTTCCCCAATACAAATACAGTTCAAGATCAACCACCTGACAGGAACAAAAAACAGACAAAAAAACCATCCCTTCAAATTACAGAGAAAGAAAAGACACCCACAGGGACATCGGCAGGCAGAGCACAGACGAAAGAAAAAAAAGCAAAAAACGTTCGGGAGGTCTACCAGCATCCAGCCTCCAAATTGCTGGCAGGGGAAAAAGAAACAGTTCGGGCGGCGTACCCCAGTCCATAAGCCTAGAGAGACAGAACCTCTGGTGGCTGGACCAGGTCGCCGAACCAAGAAGGCAGTCCGTCGGGTGGCCGACCCAGAACGCCGAACCGGCGAAGCAGTCTCCTGGGCGGCTGACCCGCATCTTTAGGCCACCAGGGCCGGAGGGGAGAACCCGGAGGCAGCCTCCCTGCCGAGAGGAACAGCGAGGGGAAGCCAAACCAAACACGAAGAACCCCAGCAGCACCCGGTGGAGAAGCAAAGGGGGAAACATGAGGGACCAGTCCGGCGTCAGTCGGCGGAGAATCCACAGCTCCCTCCCCGAACTCGAACCGAACCGGCGCTGTTCCCTGGCTGGACCCCGATCAGGACAGCGCTGCACCCACAACGGACCCCGACTGGGTCGGAACAGCACCCACGATGGATCCTGATTGGGCTGGAGCTACACCCACGACGGACCCCGATTGGGTCGGAACAGCACCCAGGGATGACCTTCGAGCACGAACCTGGACCCTCAACGATGACAACCGAGACAGACTCATCACCGGTGACCTCGAGAAAAGGCTCAGAGGAACAGAAAAAGAAACCGGGATCAGTATCACCAGCAGCGGCAGAGCCTGGCGAGACAAGCTCAGATGCAGCGGTTGGCTGCACCCAGCTCGTTTCCCCAAGAG
Source organism: Pholidichthys leucotaenia (assembly GCA_020510985.1). NCBI lineage: Eukaryota > Metazoa > Chordata > Actinopteri > Cichliformes > Pholidichthyidae > Pholidichthys > Pholidichthys leucotaenia. The sequence continues at coordinate 492,152,782 of CM035838.1, forward strand.
ACAGGTAATATTGCTCCAGAATAGAGAAGAAAAAGACAAAATAAAGTACTTGCCTGATCTCAGGCTCTACCGCTACCCAGGACGCCGACGATCCAGGTTCAACAAGCTAGAGGTCCACTCCTGGTTCCCACTCGACTGCGGCGGGCTCCGCAGCTGGCATTATGGTCCCCACAGTCTGGGGATTCCTTGGCACAGAAGTCCACGCTGAAGACCCGCACAGTGTTTTGGTAGGGGATCCATGGCCTGCTGGGTCGAACCGTTCCTCCGTGAAGACCCGGGGATGCTGGATCGTCAGCACAGGCCTCAATCGGTATTCCGCCCTCCTCCTCTGCCCGTGACATGGCTGCGGGGCTGGCAACAGGCTCTCCAGGGCCGCAGGCTCCTTCTTCGTCCGATGGTGTGTTCCAAGCACCAGGGATGCAGGTTCACTATTAATGGTTACAGCAGGTGGAGGGAGCTCAGGGGGCTGTGAACCCCGAACTCCACTCTCAGGAGTCAGACAATGCAATTCATAACACAGAGGAGGAGAATGAAATAGCACTTGCCTTTCCTCCAGAGGGCCGATGGTGCCTGCTGTAACGGGCTTGGTTCCTCCCTTTTCCCCGTGGATGGTGATGGAGGGCCCCCTGGAAAGGCAAAGGGAGCCGCTTGCAAGGGATCGATGATGGGCACAGCTGGAGCAGGACTTGTGGAGCTCACAGCAGCTGGAGAGAGTGTTGAGGAGGAGGGAGGAGCAGCCGAGGCAGTCCGGGGACGAGGACCTGATGGGACAGCGGGAACAGAAGACCCAGAGGCGGTGGCTGCTGTCTCTCCCTTCCGTCGTGACGCAGGGGCAACAGCTGGCTGGGAGGCAGAGTTCTCACGGTGGCCAGGAATAGGATCTGAATGGGGGTCTTACTGAGGCTGGGAGCAAGCAGGGTAATGACGTTTACCGGCAGAGGGCGAGGCAAAGGTTGGGTCAGGAAACTGCCGCTGCTGCGTGGAAACAGACGCCAGCAATTCGGTGATCTCGGGATACTCATAAAGTTCGGGATTGGCCTCCACCAGTCTGACCATTGCCACCACATGCTTCATGATTTGAGTCGGATGGAAGGAAGAGCGAGCCTCAGCCACATGGCCCCCGATGAGCTCAGCTGCCCACAGCGTCTCTTCTGGGGGAATCCTGGCTGATGTTCGCCACCACTGTGGATGGGAACGGCCCTTGAGTGATGTGGGCTCCTGGGCTGGATGGGCGACAGAAACTGGATCCCGAGGCGAGGAACGGGGATGCCTCACCTTCGGCTTCCTGCCGGAGTTCCCCTCCGGTCCACGGGTCTTCTCCTGGAGTGCCATGATTTCCGCCATCCTCTTCCTTACTTCGGCGTGGTTGGCTTGGTGAGGATTGGTTTTTTTTTTATTATTTGTTTATTTGACAGGGACAGTGCAATAAACATAGACAATTAATCGAATGACAATCAATCTAATGTGTTGCACAAAGAGTGTATAGCTATTAGCTAATTTTCAACTCTTGTCCCTGGATGGGCTTTAGAAAGAAGAAACAGGTAAAAAGAAAGAAAGATAAGGAAAAGAAAAAATGAAAACAGAATAAACAATAACCACATACATCAATGCAAACAAGATTATAAATACACAATATTAAAAACCTGGTTCACATTTGCCTATTTCAGGCCTCCCTCCCTTCGTCACTCACTATAAACAAACACATTCATTCCTTCCCTTCATTCACTCTCACCCTGTAGACAATCATTTCATACATGGGTACAATCTTGTTTATTTTTCAGCCAGTTTTTAACCTTTGTAGTAAATGTTTTAAAGTCCGTTATTATTTTAATTTCATTTGGCATTGTGTTCCAGATGTGACTGCCCTTTATAGAGAAAGCTGTTTGTCCAAATGTGGTTCTGCGGTGGGATATTTTACAGTTATTGTTAACAGAACTCCTGGTGGCTCTGCTGCTGTCCTGTCTTTGGACGAAACCAGCAAGTGGCTCTGGCGCTGATTTATGGAAACATTTGAAAAATAATTTCAGAAAACAGAGGTCAATGAAACTCTCAAAACTCAACAGATTGTATTTTTTTAAAATATAACAGTGATGCCACCTAATGGGCTTTTTATCCAAGATTTTTAGTTTGATTATATAATGAACTTATATGTTTTATTGTGGAAGGACCTGCTTGAGCCCAGACTGTTAAATAGTATGATATATGAGAAAAAAAACATAGAATGCATATACAGTACAGCTGCTTGGTATGGTATGTAATATCTAATTAATTTAAAGCAGTTCAGATTTTTTTTTACTGTTTTAGAAATTTGTGGTTAATAGCTGCCTCTGCAAGGTTAAAGTACCAGCGTGGACCACCGGGAGTGACGTCACTGCGGGTGTGGGAGAGCAGGCCATCAAGCTCGATAAGGAACACGATCAGCTTGTAGCCCAAGTTCAAGGAACAGCCAGTTATTAATCTGCATTAATAGAAGAGAACAAGAATAATCCCAGGTTTCTTTTCAACACTGTAGCCAGGTTGACAAAGAGTCAGGACTCTGTTAATCCAAGCATTCCCTTAAATCTTTCTAGTCAGGACTTCATGAACTTCTTCAATAATAACATTTCATTTATCAGAGATAAAATCAGTCACATTCTTCCCATCGTTAAATACAATAACTACTACATCTCCTTCAGCTGATATCTGTTTGGATGAGTTTATGCCAACTGAGCTTTTAGAGTTAGACAAAATAATTTCCTCATCCAAGCCTTCAGCTTGTCTTTTAGACCCTATTCCTACCAGGTTATTTAAAGAAGTCTTCCCATTTATTGGTAGCTTTATTCTTCAAATAATCAATTCTTCATTAACTTTAGGCCATGTACCGCAGGCTTTTAAAACGGCTGTAATTAAACCCTTACTCAAAAAGCCAGTGCTGGATCCAGGAGTTTTAACTAACTATAGACCAATCTCTAATCTCCCTTTCATTTCAAAAATCTTAGAAAGAGTTGTTGCTACCCAATTATTTGACCACTTGCAGGGAAATGATTTATTTGAAGAGTTTCAATCTCGGTTTAGAATCCATCATAGCACTGAAACAGCCTTAGCAAAGGTCACTAACAACCTCCCGATTGCGTCTGATAATGGACTTGTTTCTGTACTTTTCCTTTTAGACCTTAGTGCAGCTTTTGATACTATCGATCATAATATTCTACTTGATAGATTAGAACATAACAATTAAATAAATATAAATATCCCTGTAAATATACAGGGAACAGACATCGAGATGGTGACATCCTATAAGTACCTGGGTGTTCATCTGAACAATAAACTAGACTGGTCACACAATACTGACGCACTCTACAAGAAGGGACAGCGCAGGCTGTTCCTGCTGAGGAGACTCAGGTCTTTTGGTGTACAAGGGGCACTGCTGAAGACATTCTATGACACGGTGGTGGCATCAGCCATCACTTTTGGAGTGGTCTGCTGGGGCAGTGGCATTACTGCAGCCGATAGGAAGAGACTGAACAAACTGATCAAGAAAGCTAGCTCTGTCCTGGGGCAGAGCCTTGGTCCGGTGGAGGAGATAGGAGAGAGAAGGACGGTGGCTAAACTGTCATCTCTGCTGGAGTCCGAGTTCCACCCTATGCAGGACATACTGAATGCACTGAGGAGCTCATTTAGCAGCAGACTACATCATCCCAGGTGCACAACCGAGAGGTTTCACAGGTCCTTCCTACCAACGGCTGTCAGACTGTACAACCTAAGCAGGGCTGCTCGCAGAGATAGCAAAAAGACATAACAAACTAATAGTTTTTTGAATGCAAAAGATGCAATAGACTTACACAATGGTCCCCTCTGGCATACAACTAGGAAAATACCGGTCGCTATGGAGTTCAGCAGACTGCTCGGCGCTGTGCCAACGAGTACTGGACTCAGCTCAGCCAAGACATTCAAACCGCTGCCATAACAGGGAACATCCGTGGTATGTACGATGGCATCAAGAAAACACTTGGTCCGGCTCAGAGCAAGACGGCCCCCCTCAAATCCTTCACTGGGGAGATGATCACAGAAAAGAACAAGCAGATGGAGAGATGGGTGGAACACTACTCCGACCTCTACTCCAGACAGAACACCGTGACTCCGTCAGCCCTTGATGCCATTGACTGCCTGCCATCCATGGACGAACTTGACGCCGAGCCAACCATCGACGAACTCAGCAAGGCCATTGATAGCTTGGCCGCTGGCAAGGCACCCGGCAACGACGGCATACCCCCCTACCTGATCAAGCACTGCAAGACCGCCCTACTGCTGCCATTGCATGACGTCCTCTGCCAGTGTTGGAAGGAAGGTGCCGTACCACAGGACATGAGGGACGCCAAGATCATCACCCTCTACAAAAACAAAGGGGAGAGAAGCGACTGCAACAACTACAGAGGCATCTCCCTCCTCAGTGTTGTTGGCAAAGTCTACGCACGAGTTGTTCTCGTTCGTCTACAGAAGCTTGCCGAACGTGTCTACCCCGAGTCTCAGTGTGGCTTCCGCGCTGAGCGATCGACGGTAGACATGATATTCTCCATCCGCCAACTCCAGGAGAAATGCAGAGAACAGAACATGCCCCTGTACGTCGCCTTCATCGACCTCACCAAAGCGTTCAATCTGGTCAGCAGAGAGGGCCTTTTCAAGATCCTGCCAAAGATAGGATGCCCACCAAAGTTGCAAAGCCTCATTGAATCGTTTCACACCAACATGCAGGGGATAGTGCAGCACGATGGCAACGTCTCAGAGCCTTTCAGCATACGCAGCGGAGTGAAACAGGGCTGTGTACTTGCGCCAACCCTCTTTGGGATTTTCTTTGCTATGCTCCTGAGGCATGCCTTCAGCACAGCAACAGAGGGAATCTACCTGCACACAAGATCTGGCGGCAGGCTTTTCAACCTCGCCCGCCTGAAAGCCAGAACCAAAGTACGCGAGGCTCTAATCAGAGACATGCTGTTTGCAGACGACGCTGCAGTCGCAACCCACACACAGCAGGAGCTTCAGACCCTTATGGACCGCTTCTCCCAGGCATGCAAGGACTTCGGGCTTACCATCAGCCTGAAGAAGACTAACGTCTTGGCGCAAAGCACGGAAGCACCACCAACCATCACCATTGACGACTACGAGCTGGAGGTCATGAATCAGTTCACGTACCTGGGGTCCACGATCAGCAACAACCTCTCCCTTGATACAGAGATCAACAAGAGGATTGGAAAATCAGCCTTCACACTCGCTCGCCTCACCGCACGAGTGTGGGAGAATCCCAAACTCTCTGTCAAGACGAAGATGGCAGTGTACAACGCCTGCGTCATCAGCACACTGCTCTATGGGAGTGAGACATGGACAACATACGCCCGGCAGGAAAAGAGACTGAACTCCTTCCACTTGCGCTGCATTCGCCACATCCTGGACATATCCTGGCAGGACAAAGTGCCCAACACAGAAGTTCTGTCCCACGCCGGCCTTCCCTCCATGTTCGCTCTACTCAGACAGCGCAGGCTCCGCTGGCTAGGCCATGTTCACCGTATGGAGGATGGCAGAATCCCCAAAGACGTCCTCTATGGAGAACTGGCAACTGGCAAGAGAGACGGTGGCCGCCCACAGCTGCGTTTTAGAGACGTCTGCAAGAGAGACATGAAGGCCCTGGAGATCAACACAGAGCGCTGGAAAGACCTTGCAACGGACCGCTCCAAATGGAGAGGCACCCTGACCAGACAGCTCAAGGCAGGTGAAGAGAGACTGACTGCTGCTGCAGATGAAAAAAGGACCCGCAGGAAGAACCGCCACAGACCCAGCAGCACGGAGACCACCCACAAGTGCGACCTGTGTGACAGGGACTGTTATTCGCGCATCGGCCTGTTCAGCCACAGGCGGTGCTGTTCCAGCAGAGTAGACGTTTAGGATTCTCTTCCATGGTCATCATAGACCGACGGAGGCCGACGATGGAGGGTGAGAATATGTATGGGCACATAATCATACCATGTAGGATAACTAAGTAGACGGTTATGCTGTTTCATCCCATCTAGCAACAATGCTCTGCACTGTGCGTTTATATATTTACATATTTATTCCATCTAGCTACAATGCTCCGCACTGGGTGTGTTTATATTTATATATCTATATATTTATTCCATCTAGCTACAATGTTCCGCACTGTGTGTTTATATATCTACATATTATTCCATCTAGCTACATTGCTCCGCACTATGTGGGTTTATATATTTACATATTTATTCCACCTAGCTGCAGTGCTCCGTACTGTGGGTGTTTATATATCTACATATTTATTCCATCTAGCTACAATGCTCTGCACTGTGTGTCTGTGTGTGTGTATATATATATTTTATAGTAATATGTACATATGTATATTAGCTGCTCTTGCTTGCTTGCTTTTTTTCTTGCCTTCTGATTGTTGCTCTGAGTGTTGCTATCCCTGTGCTGTTGCAATCCTGGAATTTCCCCGTTGTGGGACTAATAAGGGCTTATCTTATCTTATCTTACATTATGCTGGACTTAATAGAACTTTGTTGCAGTGGTTTAGATCTTATTTATCTGATAGATTCCAGTTTGTTCATGTCAATAATGAGTTTTCTTTCAACTCAAAGCTCAGTCATGGAGTTCCACAGGGATCTGTGCTAGGCCCTACTCTTTTTAGTTTATATATGCTTCCGTTAGGCAATATTATTAGGAAACACTTTATACATTTTCATTGTTATGCAGATGACACACAATTATACCTGTCAATGAAGCCAGATGACAGTAATCAATTAGCCAAGTTGGAAGCCTGTCTTAAGGAAATCAAAGCTTGAATGACTTGTAATTTCCTGCTATTAAATTCAGATAAGACTGAAGTCATTCTTGTTGGTCCAAAAAACCTTAGAAATACCTTTCCAAATCAAACTTTCAGTTTGGATGCAGTTACTCTTTCTCTTAATAGTTCTGTGAGGAACCTTGGAGTTATTTTTGATCAAGATCTGTTTTTCAATTCACATATTAAATTTGTTTCTAAGACTGCCTTCCATTATTTGCATAATATTGCCAAGATTAGGAGCATCTTGTCTCAGAGTGATGCTGAGAAACTGATCCACGCTTTTGTTAGCTCTAGATTAGATTATTCTAACTCTTTATTTTCAGGTTGTCCTAAAACATCTCTAAAACGTTTTCAGCTGATCCAAAATGCTGCAGGAAGAGTCTTAACAGGTACTCAAAAGAGAGATCATATCTCTCTGGTTCTAGCCTCCCTTCATTGGCTTCCCACAGAGTTTAGAATTAAGTTTAAAATCCTTCTTTTCACTTTCAAAGCTCTAAACAATCAGGCCCCTTTTAATTTAAAAGATCTGATACTACCCTATTATCCTAACAGAGCACTATGCTCCCAAAATGCAGGATTACTTGTAATACCTAGAATCTCCAGAAGTACAATGGGAGGCAGAGCCTTCAGTTATCAAGCTCCTCTCCTGTGGAACCAGCTGCCAATCTGGATTCGGGAGTCAGACTCGATCTCTGTTTTTAAGAATAGGGCTAAAACCTTCCTTTTTGATATAGCCTACAATTAGTGAGGGATCATGTGTTTCTGAACCCTCCCTTAGTTATGCTGCTATTAGGTTTAGACAGCCGGGGGACCTCCAATAATGCACTGGGCTTCACTCCTTTCTTCACTCTATGATTTTTTTTTTTTTTTTTTTTTTTGCTGGTCATTAACATCTGTTTGTTCTCTCCCATAGATTGAGTCCCCATTGTGCTGTTTGCTCTCATATATGTCTGTTCTTTTCATCTTCTCCATCTGCTCACCCCCCAGCCAGTCGCAGCAGATGACTGCCCCTCCCTGAGTCTGGTTCTGCTGGAGGTTTCTTCCTGTTAAAATGGATGTTCTGCTCTCCACCGTCACCAAGCGCTGCTAACAGGGGATCACCTGATTGCTGGGGTCTTTCTGCAATTGTGGGGGTTTCCTCTACAGTAGAAAGTGCTATGAGATGACTGTTGTTGTGAAATGGCGTTATATAAATAAAGCTGAATTGAATTGAAATTCAATCGTCCATGTTGACAAGTTAGGGCTGATTCTTTTTTTCCTCCTCCTTTCTTCTTCTGTGGTGTTCTGTGGGGTTGCGTAAAAACGCTTTACACTACATAATGGCGTAGCCCTGACATAATCCCCGATTAGTGCTGCATCAGTCGAAAACCAATTGGTTCTTACGAGGCACGACAGTTGAACCGGTTTAGCACCGGCACAGGACCAGAATGAACTAGCACTGGTTCTTTTTTGGTGGAAAAGGGGAAACACTGTACCACCAGGCCCGCCAGGTTCTTTTGAAGCTTGCTCATTCTCAAGAGGATGGGGCTGCAGGATCATCACACATTTACCAGTGCTGAATGCAATGATCTGCTTTTCTTCTGCTAAAATTATAACGTGAAAATGAATCCATTTAAAGAAGAAAACACAAGGACAGCTCCTCCTGCTGCTGCTGCTGCTCCACAGATCTGTTCACCAACATGGCTCTGACATCACACACACACACACACACACACACACACACACACACACACACACACAGCGGTCTTGTTTCCACTCGGTTGTTTTTTTTGGCGTCACATCAGAGCAGCGAAGAGCAGGAGGAGGAGGAGCAGAGAGGGAGAGCAGATGAACAGATAATCAGACACTAACCAGGCTCGGACCACACCAGCAGGTCAGTGAGCTCGTGTGGATGCTGCTGCTTTAGGAGGACAGATGGAGTCTGAGGAGAATCTGCTGAACACCTATCTGCTGCTGCTACTGCTGGGATCACACTTCACCATGGTAACCACATCCTCATATTTATATAGCCTATACTGTAATATGATGCTGTTGATGCTCAGTCGATGTAATACTGAATACTACAGATATAATACTCATTACTGTAATACTGCTAATACAGACTACTAATATAATACTGTGAATATTACTGCTATATCACCTTTCACCATGGTAACCACATCCTCATATTTATATTACTGCTGTACTTATAATACTCTAATAGTACTACAGATATTTGCTGCTAATACTCAGTGTAGATGTAATATTGCTAATATTGAGTACAGCAGATAAAATAGTGGGTACTGCTGATGGAACACTGTTCTGGTTCTGATTGTGATGCGTGATATTTATACTCACTAGAGCAGCTGGTGCAACATTTCTATGAAGATCCCGTATCCATGGTAACTCTTGAATATTTACTAGTGAGAACTGTCTTTGTTCTGATGAGCTGATGAATAGAGAAGAAGAAGCAGAGAAGAGCAGACATGTAGACAGCAAACATGTTAATGACCAACCGAAAAAACAAAAACATTGAGAATAAAGAGGGAAGTGAAGCCCAGTGCATCATGGGAGGTCCCCCGGTTTTCTAAATCTGTTAGCAGCATAACTAAGGGTGGGTTCAGGGTCACCTGATCAAACCCGAACGATAGGCTCTGTCCTAAAGGAAAGCTGTGGTTGTGATGCAGTTGTAGAGTATGGTGGACCTCTGATCGGAGGGCCAGTGGTTTGATTTCTGCTGTTGAAGTGTCTTTGAGGAGGTATAAATGTGAGTGGTCCCTTGTCCCTTTCTCTTTCCCCCCAGGCCACAGTTGTAAATAAGAATGTGTTCTTAATCTGTCCTGCCTGGTTATATAAAGGTTTAATAGAAAAATAAAAAAAAATGAGCAATAAACGAATCCCGAGTTGCTTCTGGTGGTTCAGGCCAGCACCTTGTATGGCAGCTGGGCTTGAATGGGCAGATAGCTGAATCTGTGAAGCACTTTGGTCATCCAGGGATGAGAAGAAAGGCCTGTATAAGTGGATTCACATTCTACAGAGCAGCTGGTCCCTGTCAATGATGACAACAGTAGGTAATCCTCTGTCTTCATGTGAGGACCCACAGCCTGATGATGAGGAACCTGGTAGACATCATAGAAACCAGGAGCAGACGGAGATCTGGAGAAAGAAGGACCACCAGAAAGACACTGATGTGTGGCGTGAGAGAAACCAGTTCTGGTGAGGTGTTTGTCTTGTGATGTTGGCTTATGGTGGAAAATCCTGTGAAGGTATCTGTCACATTGTCATCAGACTGTGGTTTAGTCTGTTACTAATGAATCTGGTGGTTATCAGGGGTTAGCTTTTAGCTAATGTTAAATGTGGTGTTACTGAGCTGAGGAAATTCTGACAACGTGAGCATTTAAGGTGCCTTCACACCAAACATGAATGGGCAAATTTTTCGCGCAGCACGATTACATTGTAACTCAATGTAAACACACAAACAGACACAAATCCCCCTTCTGAGTGAGATGCTGACAGGTGAAGTTGCCTTTATAACTTCTGCAGCAGTGGTCAACCTGCTGTGGAAATCCCCAAAGTAACGTCATGCTTAGGGTTACATTATCTGACCAGGGCTCACCTGAAAAAGTTGTCCCTGTCTCCAAAACTTGATGGGTGTTTATGCTGCTAGCTTGCTAGCCTCGTTAGCATGTCTGTGGCAGGAAGCTGTGGGTAAATAACTCCGACATCCCAATTCAGCTGAAAAACCTCCCTGTCCTTCTGTCTCCAGCTGAGTGGCAGTCTCATTTTCAAACTAGTTTACTCTCCAGTATATATTTTTATTCTCTTAACTGCTTAATCTTTTTTGGTTGCCGGTGGTGTGGGGGTATCCAAGTGTCTTTGATCTGAGGTGGGGTACACCCTGCACAGATCACCATCAGCCCATCACAGGGCCAATACAGCTGTGCGCTTTGCTAATCCTCAGGACTTCCTTGTTCATCATCTTTCCTTCATCCATCCTCCTCTCTCTCATTTTCTTCATTCATCAGCTCCTCAAAGGACTCCTTGCGTAGGAGTGTGATTGCTCTGCGAGCCATCACTCCTTCCACCTTCTCAACACACTCTTGTCACTTGTTATTTCTGGTCTCCATCATGTCCTATTTTACTCCTGATTTAATCCCTTCAGAAAATATGCAAAGTTAAAGTTAATAAAACCTGGAGGCGATCGGGAGCTGTAATCAACTGAACCCTGCAGCTCCTCCATGGTGAAGTGATCAAAGGTCCTGATGACCTGAAGGTTGATATGACCTCCACATATACGCTTTAAGTTCAAGCTTTATTTAGAGTATTGATATAGGGCAGCACGGTGGCGGAGTGATCAACACTGCAGTGGCACAGCAACTCACCCTTGGCAGGGGGATCCCTGGTTTGATCCCAGCCCCCGACCAACAGTGATCTGTGTGGAGTTTGCATGTTCTCCCCGTGTCTGGGTGGGTTTACTCCGGGATTTCTCCGGTTTCCTCCCACATGCCAAAAACATGCAAGTTAGGTTAATTGGCATCAAAACTGGGTATTCTAAATTGTCCTTAGGTGTGACTGTGAGAGTGAATGGTTGTCTGTCTCTGTGTTGGCCCTGCAATGGACTGGTGATCTGTCCAGGGTGTACCCTGCCTCTAGCCCGTAGATGCTGGGATAGGCTCCAGCCCTCCCGCAACCTGAAAAGAATTAAATGGAAGAAGATGAATGGATGGTTGGATGGATTGATAATTATGTAATCAATCATTTGTGTTTTTCAAATTAAAAACAGCAGAAATATTGACTTAAAATACAGACACACCACTACAGCTAATAGACCATGACCCATCATCCTGGACCCTGGTCCTTACCACCCTAACCGTCCAAACTGTCTTGCTGTCTGAACTGTCTTAAACACTCAAATGTTCCACAATCCAAACTGGAGCTTGTTTTCAGTTCTGGAACAATGTACCAAGAGTTTTTTTGTTTCTAACATCTAACACATTTAATCACCTTTGCATTACTCAGTGACTCCGTCCAGATGTGCAGAACATAGACCCATCAACTGGATATTCATCTGATGACCTGTCTTTAAGCTACAACCCAGAGGTGTCACCACTGAAGATGGTTTTAGTGTCTGATGAATAGGGTTTTCACACAAACCTTACATGTTCTTTCAGTTTTAAACATAAACGACATGTGCTGTCTGACAGAGAAGATGTCGACTTCATCATCAGATCATTTCACAGATGGAAACAGGTCAGGGTGCAACACAGAGTTCACCAATAGGGGGAAGCAAGCACTCTTTTAGTGAGGACTTCAATAATTTACTATTTTTCTGCTGCAGAAGCTGAGAGTATTTTTATCTTTTGTCTGAGTGGCCTGGTTTGTTCATAATTGAAAGTCTAACTTGTCAGGTCATCCAACTGTCCCTCCATCTGTCCCTCTGTCTGTCTGGGTTTAGTTCAGATCCAGACAGAAATAGAAAACTGTCCATGAAGTCAGGCTTTAGATAAAATAAATTAAAGCGCTGGAATTGAATTGAAGCTTTAAGGTTCTTAGTTTCTTAGTTTTGTTTATTCACACAGACATCACACATTATCAACATTATCATCAGCTTGAAAGAATTTCACTAGGAATTATCAGTAGCATGAATTACAGCATACAATATGCTTTCCATCAGTCTGTCCATCTCTATTTTTGGAAACATAATTGGAGCAGATTGTGGAGTATTGATTGGTTAAGGTTAGCTAGTTTGGTGTCAGCATTGTTATCCTGATGAGAGCAGCAGAGATGATGAGTCCTTTCACTGAAAACAAATCCCTTCCGGACCCATAAACATCACTCAGAGTGGGAGCTTAGACATCTAGGGTAACAACGCCGCTCTCACTGATGGCGACTGCAGTTTAACCCTGAACTTTGACCTCTTACAGGTGGGTCCCTCCACATTTGAGGAGGGTTGGCAGGTATACAGTTCGGCCCAGGACTCTGAGGGTCGGTGTGTGTGCACTGTGGTCGCTCCTCAGCAGACAGTCTGTTCCAGAGACGCCCGAACCAAACAACTACGGCAGCTGCTGGAGAAGGTATGAGTATTTCCTACTGACCATTACTAGTACTGCTACTGATACTAGTACTGCTGCTACTATTCAAATACTGCTGCTGAGGATCAGAACCATCCAACAACTTCTTAAAAATTTAAAGTTAATGTAAATAAAAATGTTGATCATAAAGTGTCACAATGAGATCAAAACTTCAAGAGTCTGGACATTTTATGGGCACTTCTAAGGGTAACCTATCAGCAAGGTTAACCAATCAACAACCAGCCATCATGTTTTACCATCAGAGCATGCTGTGTTCAGGTGAAGAATGATACTGCAGTAATGGTGATGGCAGATATAATCCTGGATGGTTTATTCTGATCTTCTGCTGAATCATTGAGGTATCAGTACTGTGTATCAGGACAGTACTGTAGTTATTCTGTGTATTTCTCATGTATTAATGTATTCAGTGTATTATGGTTGCAGACTGGATCCTGTATATTCTACTGGACTGGTGGCCTAGTGGTAGATCAGCCATCCCACAGTCTGCCTTCTGCCTTCTAGCTTGGTGCTCAGCATAATAGGATGGGGAAAAGAAAGTTAACACACAGAGCTACAAGAGGTCTGACCCCCCCCTCCCCCCTACTGTAGCTTCACTACTGACAGTAGCTGTGTTGCCAAGGGTCAGCGAAATGGAGATAGGCTCTGCCCAATATGCAATATGGTGTCCCACATGCTATGGAAAGGAATGAAATACCTGACTGACAGAAATGAAAATAATGACTAACTAACTAACTAACTAACTAACTAACTAACTAACTAACTAACTAACTAACTAACTAACGAGGTAGCTAATGAGTTAACAAGTTTAACTAACAGACTGACTAAATAAGCTATCTAATTTACTAACTGACTAACTAATGAGGTAGATAATGAGCTAACTAACTGACTGACTGACTAAGAAGCTAGCTAACTAGTTAACTGACTAACAAGCTAGCTAATTAACTGACTAACTAAACAACTAACTGACTAATTAATGAGCTAACAAGCTAGCTATTGAGAGAAACAACTAACCAACTATAAAGAGCTAACAAATCAAATCACCCATTATTGTCATTCAACCATACATCCAATCATGTACAGTAGAACGAAATTGTGTTTTACCTATCTACAGTGTTAATCACACACACCCCATGTGTAGAATCAGAGGGCCGCTGCCATGTAAGGCGCCGCCACAGATTTCCCTCCTCCATTCCATTATTGCTGAGCACCAAGCTGGACGGCAGGAAGTTCCACTTTTATATGGTCTTCGGCAAGACCCGGCCGGGATTTGAACCCCTGCCTCCCGGGTGTGGGGCAGATGCTCTACCAACTGAGCCACCACTCTGGTAACAAGCTAGCTAACGAAGTAACTAGCAAATGAGCTAACAAGCTAGCTAACTAGCTAACTAATTAATGAGCTAACAAGCTAGCCAACTAACTAACCAATGAGCTAACAAGATAGCTAACTATTTATCTTGTTAACTAACTAACTAACTAACTAACTAACTAACTAACTAACTGTACATTGTGGGATACATGCAGGTCCAGAACATGAGTCAGTCCATCGAAGCTCTGGACCAGCGGACTCAGAGAGATCTTCAGTTTGTGGAGAAGATGGAGGTTCAGCTTAAAGGTCTGGAGAACAAATTCAAACAGGTGGAGGATGGACACGAGCTCAGCATAGCCAGACAGTACAAGGTACCATCATCCCATCAGTGCTCCATAACTGCCTTTAATTGTCCGGTGGTTTTTACTAAAACAGAAACAAGACATCCTCAGCAGATTCAATTCAATTCAATTCAATTTTATTTGTATAGCACCTAGTCACAGCAAAAGTCATCTTGAAGCACTAGAGACATTAGCACGAGTCATAAATAACTCCGAGAAAAGCCTCAGTGATCAAATGATCCCCTATGAGCAGCTCTAGGTAACAGTGGGAAGGAAAACCCCCCTTATCCACCTTATTCCTAGGCCCCATGATGCCTTGCGTGAATTATAGTAGTAACTTCCGGTACTAGTTTAACCCCTTGCACTCTGGTCAATTTCCCTCAAAAAGCCAAAAAATAACGTACCCAAAGTAAATCAAAAGCTGTTCTTCAATCCTTTGCAGCGTCTTCATGGGGTTGGCCTCATTTAAAAGAAAACACTTTGAATTTTTTGGCAAAATAGTCATAATCTCTCTAAGTGCTCTGGCCACTGAGTAATAGTCATCTAAACATACTGAACTTGAAGAAAATAAATTTTGCCTGGGTGTTTTTTTGGATACAAATGCTTGCAAATAACACACAGCTTCAG
This sequence comes from Pholidichthys leucotaenia, assembly GCA_020510985.1. Lineage (NCBI taxonomy): Eukaryota > Metazoa > Chordata > Actinopteri > Cichliformes > Pholidichthyidae > Pholidichthys > Pholidichthys leucotaenia. The sequence goes on from CM035838.1 coordinate 492,167,953, forward strand.
ATACTGGCTGAAAAATGCAACAGAAATGTAGAACCAGGTGTTATCCAACTGAGGTCCAAATTTTGTAACAATACCACAACAAATGAATATATTACACAGCTTTGTTCACAGGTTGTTCCCAGGCATTTTTGAACTGTGCCAAATTGTGCCAAATGGCAGAGTTTGGAAAAAACGTCTGTAACTTCTGAATGATTCAACATAGAAGCTTCGTCTTGGGCTCTAATGAAAGGTGAAGGACTGTGTGTGTGTGTGTGTGTGGGGGGGGGCTGTTTATTCATTCATGAATGAATGAATGAACAAACAAGCCCCCACACACAAAGAAGCATGCCGCGTAAAAAATGTGTGGCTTTTTTTTACAAGAAAAAATAACCTACAGTGCACTAAAAATTATACTAGAATATCTGTAATGTAGAAGATAACAACTCCCCCCCGCTACAGAGGACGGACATTGCCCATCGCTACATGACGGAAAGCGGTGACGGTGCGCCGCAGTCTACTACGCACAGTTGCACTAAAATATCTGCAATATATATCTGCAATCTACTACAGAAGAGTAGCGGGGGGGGGGGCATTCGCAACATGACAGACCCAGACCGGAGCGGTCTGGGTCCGTCATGTTGCGATAACGCACAGTTGTAATTTACCGATTGGTCAAAAGTCATTTGGATTACAATTTTCATGGATAAAGAATAATTTAGCTTATAACACTTACCTGTCCACAACAGCAATGTCGCTGGCGAACTTCTCTTCCTCATTGTCAGACGAACATGACGCTGGTCCGCTTGTTACGGACTCGTGGTTCTGGTCACGCGACCCGGTCAAACCATAATTCCATTATTGCGGTTTTGCGCTTCCGTGATTGCGGTTTTGGCGAATGATTTTTCAAAACAAATAAGAACAGTAGTTAGAAAAAAAGACTGGCGAACGCCTGTGTGTCACCCAGCCTTACACAAAACAGCTTTCAAACTTCTGTGCTTCAATTGGCTGGCTGTATTCGCAGCCGTTGGTAGGCGGGTCCTTCTTGCTAGGTTTTCAGTCATTGGTTCTTCAAGGTTTCAGAAACCCAATTCAAGGATCTTATTAGTCAAATGAGAGGTCAATCACATCTAAACCAATCAAAGCACTCCTTTGGCTTTCTGTTTGCGGCTGTGTCTGTAGTGGAAGAACAGAAATGCAGGTTTTTTTTTTTCAGTGCCTCCTAGGACGCGTCCTAGGATGCCCTCGTGCACCCTAGGATGCAGAGACGTGTCCGCCCGCGGTACACCAAAGTGCAACAGGTTAAAACGTGTGGTTGTCACTGAAACGGGACACTTTTCCTTCTTAACCCTAGGACACTAATGTAGGGTGATTTTCACCCGATGTTAATGAAGACGCTAGTGTTACTAGCTTTAACATTAGTGTTCTAGGGTTAAAAAACAATGACTGGCATCAGAAATACAGGAACACGGCCTTTTGCACCTCAAAATAGTGATATAATCATACCACTTCCCATGACTGTCGAGGGCTGGGAAGTTGGCCTTATAAAGTGGCCTCGCAGACAGTAGCTCCATTAGTTAGCGCTGCTGCTAAGATGCTAATGCTGTAAACAAATGACCCGTGCTGGCAAAATGAGTCACTTTGAGGACAATTTCAAAACTGATGTAATGTTATTTTCATATTCTGTATTTAAAGATCTTCAAATGATATTTAAAGTGTACCTGTGGTGGTCGTGCAAAAAAAGATATTATATTGAGCCCCTGGCTCACTTTCTAGTTCAATTTCAAGGTAAAATTCAAGTTTAAGGCAATTTGATATAAATCCATTGCTGATCTGCTGGTTCAGCTATGTCAGCAAAACATGGGTACAGCCATACTAGCGGCTACAGGGACTTCCAGGACGCTTCCTGTGATGTAATTTCGTTGACACCGCGATCTGGATCAGTATTGGCTGAGCCTCGAGTACCCGGATGTGGAGCGGCTTCGGGGATATTCAAATTCAAACGTTTATTTCAAACTCAGGGTTCATATTAAATGCAGAACTAAAACGAGTAGAAAATAAATAAATAAATGTTTAAATTCAGCGGGCCGTCTTTTCTGATCTCAGCTCGTACAAGGACGATGTTTATAAAACTGCGATCTGAGTACCCGGATGTGCAGCGGCTTCCGGGATATTCAAATTCAAACGTTTATTTCAAACTCAGGGTTCATATTAAATGCAGAACTAAAACGAGTAGAAAATAAATAAATAAATGTTTAAATTCAGCGAGCTGTCTTTTCTGATCTCAGCTCATACAAGGATGATGTTTATGAAACTGCGATCTGAGTACCCGGATGTGCAGCGGCTTTGGGGATATTATACAGAGCAGCAGACACTCGGCGCTCTTGTAAAAACAAAAACATACAATGCGATATGGATATCGCAACATGGTGGAATGTAAAGCCTTTGGATGTCTGAATAATAAGCGAAAAAAACAAAGAGACTTTTTTTGTGTACCCAAACCCAGCTCACCTTGTCAGAAGATCGGAGCGGAAACAGGGCACAGACGAATAATTTCAGACGAAATTGTGTTGTGTGTGAGGACCACTTCGTCACTTTAACCCTCAGAAGACCTTTCTGGCTCAAACCTGTAGCCATGTTGGACAAATTCTTCCTCAGAGTCCGACAATTCAGCCATAATAGAATAAAACACTCACAAACAGCACCTAGTCTCTCATACAGGCGGAGCATTGATTAGATTAGATTAGATTAGATTCAACTTTATTGTCATTACACATGTATGAATACAAGGTAACGAAACACAGTTTAGCATCCAATCAGAAGTGCAAAGGACAGCAGTGCAGTATATACGGTAATTAACAGTATGTGCAATTTAAGCAAATATATGCAAATATATGCAGCAGTGCAGAAAGTTAAGAGTACTGTTATGTGCAAATAATGTGCAATAAGTTAGATGTAGTTATGTAGTTATGCAGTTATGTACAGGTGAGGATGGTAAGAGATGATGGTAAGAGAGTCAGCGGGGAACTAAGTTCAATAACGTGACAGCTGTAGGAAAGAAACTGTTCCTAAACCTGCTGGTTCTAGTCCTAGACTGAACAGTCCATTGACTGTTGAGTATCAACGAAGTGACGTCACATCCGCATGTGTCATGGCTGCGCCCCAGTTTTCATTGGCTGCCCATGGCCAAGGTCCTATTTGAATATATGTCTGGTGGTATATGGCTGGCAAAAATTATTTACCAAAATAAGAAATACTTTTTCATAATGTTTTCAAGTCAAATGCGTCTTCACGACCACCACAGGTACGCTTTAAATTTTAGGACGTGCACAAAAACTGACCCAGAAAAAAAGATGATTTGTTTATATTTTTAGCAAGGTTGAAAATTTGCGTTGGTCTGTAGGAATTATGTCATCCGCAAAGCATAAGTATTTTTAGAAAGTACGATTTCTAAGCTTTCCAGTGATACCAGACACTCATGGGGGTTTGCCTGGGACTTTGCCGCTACCAAAGAAAAAGTCATGATTGATGACTTCTCGTTGCCTGTACTCATAATGGTGTGGTGCGCATTCAGACCAGCACATCTCCACTGCAATAAAGTTGGCTGCATTTTTTAAAAATATGTTGGACATAATCAAATTTACCTTAGAGCAGACATACACCACAACACCGTGCTTGGATGTCGTCTGTCACTGTGTGGTGAGAAGCCTCCATTTATCCAATCTAGCACAACTATGAACACCAGCAAGTACCAGCACTATGCCAAAACATTCAAAAAATACAAAAATTAGAAGAGCTGAAATTTGCTACAAGTGCAAAACATCTATGTGGACTATACATTAATGCCCCTGCTACTCCACTCTTATTGACTGATTAAACACTATGTCAACCGAAACCAGAAGCTTCGCCCATATTTGTTCCTACAGCGGCACCCCCAGAAATAAGGTGAATAGGAAGAAACCTCCAGCAGAACCAGGCTCAGGGAGGGCCGTCTTTTGCCATGACTGGCTGGGCGTGAGGGAGAGAGGAAGAAAAAGAAGAAAGAAGAGACGTACTATTCATGACATAACAATAGCATGCAGGTGGACAGATATGACATGCAAATTCTATCAAAGCTAATTTGACCTAAGAATAAAGCATTATTATGGGCTTTTTTAAAGGCTTATTAAGCTAACTAAAGAATCTCATAACAACACAGTTTTACACTGTGAGCAGACACATCCGTAGCTGGACCTGGTGGTGTGATGTCTAAACACTATGCACAGTGAACAAAAATAGCACTTTTTTTTATACAAGTGGACAAAGTAGAACCATCCATCTTCTACCACTTTTCCGGAGGTCCGGGTCGCAGAGGCAGCAGTTCAAGCAGAGAAGCCCAGAGTTCCCTCTCCCCAGCCACCTGCTCCAGCTCTTCAGAGAGGATACCAAGGAATTCCCAGACCAGCTGGGAGACATAGTCTGTCCACCGAGTCTGGTGTCTGCCTGGGGTCTCCTCCCAGGGGACATGCCTGAAACACATCAAGTGGGAGGTGTCCAGGAGGCATCGTAATCAGATGTCCATACCACCTCAACTGACTCCTTTCAATGTGGAGGAGCAGCGGTTCTACTCTGAGCTTCTCCCGGATGACTGAGCTCCTCACCCTATCTCTGAGGGTGAGTCCAGCAATCCTACAGAGAAAGCTCATTTCAGCCGGTTGTATCCGTGATCTCGTTCTTTCGGTCATTACTCAAAGCTCGTGATCATAGGTGAGAGTAGGAACGTAGATTGACTGGTAAATCGACAGCTTTGCCTTAGAACTAAGCTCCCTCTTCACCACAACAGACCGGTACAATGTCCGCATCACTGCAGATGCTGCTCCAATCCGTCTGTCGATCTCTCGCTCCATTTTCCCCTCACTCGTGAACAAGACCCCAATATACTTAAACTCCTCCACTTGGGGCAGGAGCCTGTCCCCGACCCAGAGAGGACAATCCACCTTTTTCCGGCTGAGGACCATGGACTCGTATTTGGAGGTGCTTATTCTCATCCCAGCTGCTTTACACTCAGCGGCAAACCATCCCAGCAAGAGCTGTAGGTCATCGCTGGATGAAGCCAACAGGACAACATCATCTGCAAACAACAGAGATGAGATCCTGTGGTCACCAAGCATGACAATCTCCATTCCCTGGCTGTGCCTAGAAATCCTGTCCATAAAAATTATGAACAGGATTGGTGACAAAAGGCAGCCCTTGTGGAGTCCATCTCTCACTGGGAATGACTCCGACCGAGTGCTGGAAATACGAACCAAACTCTCACAATGGTCGTACAGAGACTGAATAGCTCGTAACAACAAGCCCGATACCCCATACTCTTGAAGCACCCCCCACAAAAAACCATGAGGGACGCGGTCAAATGCCTTCTCCAAGTCCACAAAACACATGTAAACTGGTTGGGCAAACTCCCACAAACCCTCAAGAATTCTCGAAAGGGTAAAGAGCTGGTCTGATGTGCCACAGCCAGGATGAAAACCACATTGCTCCTCCTGAATCCGAGGTTCGACCAGCGGCCGGACTCTCCTCTTCAGTACCTTGGCATAGACCTTCCCAGGGAGGCTGAGGAGTGTGATCCCTCTAAAGTTGGAGCACACCCTCTGGTCCCCCTTTTTGAAGAGAGGGACCGCCACCCTGGTTTGCCATGCCAAAGGCACTGCCCCCGACCTCCACGCAATGTTGCAGCGGTGTGTCAACCATGACAGTCCAACAACATCCAGGACCTTGAGGTACTCAGGGCGAATCTTGTCCACCCCCAGGGCCCAGCCACCAAGGAGATTTTTAACCACCTTGGCGACCTCAGCCCCTGTGATAGGCGAGTCATCCCCCTCGTCCCCAAACCCTGCTTCCTCTGTGGAAGACGTATCAGTGGGATTGAGGAGATCCTCGAAGTATTCCTTCCACCGCCCGACGATATCCCCAGTCGAAGTCAACAGTGTCCCATCCGCACCATACACAGTGTGGACAGGGAGCTGCTTTCCCCTCCTGAGCCACCGGACAGTTTGCCAGAATCTCTTCAAGGCCGACAAAAAGTCTTGTTCCATGGCCTCACCAAACTCCTCCCATACCCGGGTTTTTGCTTCAGCAACCACCCGAGCTGCACTCCGCTTGGCCTGCCGGTCACCTCAGCTGCTTCGGGAGTCCCACAAGCCAACCAAGCTTTATAGGACTCCTTCTTCAGCTTAATGGCCCCCCTCACCACTGGTGTCCACCACTTGGTTCGGGGTTGCCACCACGAGATGCACCGACCACCTTGCGGCCGCAGCTCTGGGCCGCCACTTCATCAACAGAGGTGGAGAACACGGCCCATTCAGACTCCATGTCTCCAGACTCCCTTGGAATGTGGTTTTTTTTTTTTGTTACTTATTTGTACCCGTAGGTAGACTTGGTTTGCAGTTTGGTGACAAGCCACCGGCTGCTGGTCGCTGCGTGTGCGAGCGCCCTAAACCTACATGTTTTTGGTGTGCGGGAGGAAACCGGAGAAATCCCGGAGTAAACCCGCGCAACACGGGGAGAACATACAAACTCCACACAGCTCACTGTTGGTCAGGGGCTGGGATCGAACCCACGATCTCATGATCCCCGCGGTCCCCCGGCCGAGGGTAAAACTGTGCTGTCACAGTCTTCCGGAGGTGGGAGATGAAGACCTCCCGGACAGGGGCCTCAGCCAGACATTCCCAGCACACCCTCACTATATGTTTGGGTCTACCAGGTCTGAATGGCTTCCTCCCCTGCCATCGGATCCAACTCACCACCAGGTGGTGATCAGTTGACAGCTCTGCACTTCTCTTTACCCGGGTGTCCAAGACATACGGTCACAGGTCTGATGACACGATAACAAAATCGATCATCGACCTGCGGCCTAGGGTGTCCTGGTGCCAGGTGCACATATGGACACCCTTATGCTTGAACATGGTGTTCGTTATGGACAAACTGTGGTTAGCACAGAAGTCCAATAACTGAACACCACTCGGGTTCAGATCGGGCAGGCCGTTACTCCCAATCACCCCCCTCCATGTTTCACTGTCATTGCCCACATTGAAGTCTCCCAGTAGGACAATGGAGTCTCCAAGAGGAGCACCCTCCAGCACCCCAGTCACAGACTCCAAAAAGGGTGGGTACTCTGAAACATCATTTGGTGCATAGGCACAAAATGATGTTTCACCGAAATCATCATCATTTCACCGAAAACATCAAACCCGAAGGCGCAGGGAAGCAACCCTTTCGTCCACTGTGGAAAACTCCAATATAGAGGCAGCAAGGTGGCGGGATACAAGAATACCCACCCCTGCTCGTCGCCTCTCGCCTGGGGCAACTCCAGAAAAGGCCAAGCTCCAGCCCCTCTCCAGGAGACTGGTTCCGGAACTGGAGCTGTGTGTTGAGGTGAGGCCGACTATATCTAGCCGGTATCTCTCAACCTCGTACACCAGCTCAGGCTCCTTCCCCACCAGAGAGGTGACATTCCATGTATCAAAAGCCAGTTTAGAAAGCTTGGGATCAGTCCGCCAAGGTCTCCGCCTTTGACTGCCACCTAATCCACATGGCACCAGACCCCCATGATCCCTCCTTCAGGTTGTGAGCCCACTGGAGGGGGGACCCATGTAACTCCTTCAGGCTGAGCCCGGCCGGGTCCCATGGGTGGAATCCCGGCCACCAGATGCTAGCCTTCGAGCCCCTCCCCCAGGCCTGGCTCCAGGGTGGGGCCCCGGTAACTCCATACTGGGCGGGGTACATTGAGTCCTTGATCTAGAATTTATCTAGAATTTATCATAAGAGTCTGTTGGATCGTTCTTAGTCTGGCCCTTCACCCAGGACCAGTTTGTTTTGGGTGACCCTATTAGAGACAAATTGCCCCGGACAACATAGCTCCTGGGATCACTGGGGCATGCAACCCCCCCCCCCCCCCCCCACACCACGATAAGGTGATGATCCATGAGGGGGGGACATAGTAGATATTAATGGTAAAAAGTGTAGATTCACAAGTGTACATTGGATTTTTAATGTCATATTTTGAATTTTACCATTGACATAGTAGATATTAATAATGAAATTCAAAATATGACATTCAAAATCCATCCTAAACTTGTGAATGGCATCAGGTTAAAACATGATATCACATCTAGCTAGCTAGCTGTCACATAGCTCATACACACAATCAAACACAAACACATGCGCAGCGGGCCCCACTGATGCAGACTACAACACTACGCATGCGTCTAGCAGTGGAACAGTACACATAGTACCGTTACACTACTAGTTACAAACATATAACATGCGGGAAATCTAGTCAAAAGCTTTCAAAGTTTTCAGTTTTGTCTTAAAGATGGAGAGGGTGTCGGCCTCATGGATCCAGGCTGGTAAATGCTTCCATAGAAGAGGGGCCTGATAACTAAAAGCCCTACCTCCATGACACTTTTGGAGACCTTAGGGATTACTAGGAGTCCTGCATGCTGAGAGTGTAATAATGTGTTCGGATAATAGGGTATGATCAATTCTTTAAAATAACTGGGGGATAGATTATGCATGGTTTTATATGTCAAGAGAAGAACTTTAAATTTGACTCTGGATTCAACAGGGAGACGATGTAGGGAGGTTAATATGGCAGAATTGAAGAGAATAGAACAGAATAGAATCTTTATTGTCATTGGACACAAAATACAACAAAACTCTGTTTAGTACAATCTCTTGTCAGCAGCTTAAAATACAATTGTCACAACAATAAACAATAAACAGATAAAATACTAATGTAATCCAAGTATTCCAATCCAAGCAGACTGTGTGCATACCTGCTAAAGGATTATGAGTGCAGCAGTCTGTCTACTGCTCTAGGACAGAAGCTCTTTTTCATTCTGCTAGTCCAGGTTTTGATGACTCTGAGCCTACCTGAGGGGAGGGTGGAAAACAAGTAATTTCCTGGGTGTGATGGGTCATTCTTGATTTTTTTAGCTCATCTGAGGAGGCGTGTGGAGTAGATGTCCTCCATGCTCGAGAGCGGAGAGCCCACAATCCACTGGGCTGTCTTTATGACCCGTTGCAGCTCCTCTTTTCTGTCTCTGTACAGCTGGAGTACTAGACAGTGCAACCATACGTCAGGACACTCTCTACTGTGCAGCGATAGAAGTTCTTCAGCAGAGCTGTAGGAAGTTTGTTGCACTTCAGGGTTCTGAGGAAAAAGAGTCATTGCTGGGCTTTCTTTATGTTATGGGTTGTATTCACACTCAAACTGAGACCTTTGGATATATACATAGCCAAGAATTTAAAGTCAGTAACCTTCTCTACCTCCTCTCCTTCGATGCTCAATCCTCCATGCTGTGCCTTTGATTTCCTGAAGTCTATGATTATTTCTTTAGTCTTTGTGTTTAAGCACAGGTTGTTGTCTTTGCACAGTGCCACCAATGTCTGGATCTCCCCCCTATATGCTGTTTCATCGTTGTTTGCCACCAAGCCCACTATGGTCGTATCATCCGCAAACTTAGATGCATAGATAGATAGATAGATAGATAGATAGATAGATAGATAGATAGATAGATAGATAGATAGATAGATAGATGTACTTTATTGATCCCAACCTGGGAAATTACAATGTAACAGCAGGATGACAAGAGACCACCAAAACGGCAGAAACACACACAGCAGAATAGACAAGGGATTACCTATGGAAAGTAAAACTGCTAAAAACTTATATACATCATAGATGAATAGATGGTGACCCGTGTAGGTACATGAATCATACCCACTATACAATGCAGGACTATTCAGGTGCCGGGAGAAATAGTGCGGTGCAAATTAGACAGCACGACGCAGTATGGTCGCATAAGCTATGACCCAACTACCATATAAATAATACAACTTAAATAACAGAGTTGAGCTCGAGGGTGGGGAACTTCGTCCTGGTTATACAGGGAGTACAAGATTGGACTGAGAACACTGCCCTGGGGTACCCCAGTATTGCGCGAGTGCTCGTGGCGGAGGCGAGAATGCCCAGACTTAACCTGCTGGGGTCGGATTGTGAGCCCAACTCTCTTGATCCACAGACAAAGGGATGTTCCAAGCTGTCGTGACTGGCCGTTTGCTGACCAGTCTGTTGGGGTGATGGAATTAAAGGCAGAACTGAATGTCAATAAACAGGCTTCCGGACACAAGAGGTTGGATTTTCAAGGTGGGGAAAGAGCTGTGTGTAGTGCTATTGAAATAGCATCATCTGTGTATTTGTTTGGCCTGTAGGCAAATTGATGTTGATCCAGGTCCAAGGTGATGCAGAATTTGATGTGTTGCAGCACCAGTCTTTCCATGCATTTTATGATTACTGGTGTAAGAGCAATGGGTTGATAGTCATTTAAACCTGTGACAGCTGAAGTTTTGGGCACAGGGATAACAGTGGTGGTTTTGAGGCAAGTGGGGACTGTGGCTTGTTGAAGTGATCAGTTGAAAAAAGATGTAAATACTGCAGCTAGCTGACTAGCACATGTTTTCAGTAACCGACCTATAACTCCATCTGGTCCTGGTGCCTTCCTGGTATCGATGTTATACAGGACCCACTAGACTTGGTGTGACTGGAAAATGAGTGGCTGGTTGCTCTCAGATGTTGTCATAGACATGCCTGATTCTTGCCTATGATTCCAACAGGAACAACATCCAGTGAACAATTTGTAGGCTTCAGAGAATTCACTGTGTCAGTAAGTGGTGAAAAAGAAACCAACTCAAACTGCTCAAACACACAGAGTAACCCGGGACAACAGACAAGCTCCCATTAAAACTGTTATTAATAGCTCGTCTGACAGAGTCCACTTTATCAACAAAAAAGTGAAGAAAAGTCTCACATATCGTACACAAAACTTCTATTACAGTTTGAGTGTGTGGGTTTATAAAAGAGTTAATTGTGTTAAATAGCACTCTAGGACAGTGACTGCTGCTGGAAATAAGAGATACTGAAGACAGTTCCTAAAGATTTCCAGAGACACATGTAATTTGTCCTTTTTCCATCTCTGTTCAGTTCCATTATTAGTAAAGAAGTCCATAAAGTCATCACTATTAACCTTTTGAGTGCGAGATTTCACATGCCCCTAGTGGTAGAGCACGGCGCTGTGCCTGTCATCTCATTCTGACATCACCAGCTGCAGTGGGGATTTGTACTGATTTTTTACTGATCTGCCAGCTTCAGAAGATGGCAGACATGCGCTGGAGGACTCAATGGATGACACATAATACACCAAAGAAGAAAAACTCCTCATTTCCTTTTCTTGTATTCCCTTCTTTTAGCTCAGAAAGCTAATATGGCTGCGATCCGTCATCGTCACCATCACTTAGACAGCTTTGTACACGGAAAATAGCCGCGGGATACAAGTGAAATTTATGTGGGATAATCATAAGACTTTGTAGATGTGGTAGAGAGCTTAAATGACCAACAGAATTTAAAATAACGACAACCATGGGTGAAAATGTAGCGACCACGGCAGCAAGCGAGTCCACCGCAGGTAGGTGACAAATTTCTGTGGTTTTTTTTAAATTGTACTGATTTCCTGTTCATACACTTTTAAGATAAGATGATGAGGTACCTCTGTACAAAAAACGGTGTCAAAAGACCGAACCATTCTTTGTGTTACTATGTCCAAAGTCAAGTTTTGACTGAGAGATGGAATTTAAAGAGGTGCTGTGACATTATGCAAATTAGATGCATAAATTTATTCCTATCTGAAACTTTGGATCATATTTTCCATCCATCCATCTTCTTCCACTTAATCCTTCTCAGGTCGCGGGGGGGCTGGAACCTATCCCAGCATCTTTCTAATTGACAGTACGCCATTATCTCTTACCACATTCAAGTTATAGCCTTGGGAATCTGAGTTATTTTACTGACAAAAAATATTTACCACTCTTGACCACTAGGGGTTATGTCGCAATTTGGCGACAGACACACTCAGAGAGTTAAGCTCAGGGGGATTCTGGGTTTGACTGAATCTGGACTCCTAGTCAGTCTGGGCACTGTATTGAAAGGAAATTTGGATTATTTATTTTTTTTTAATGATGAGTAATAAGTTCACAAGCTTGCGTGTGAACATGCAGTGGCCTCCCTTCTCTCTTCATGTTTTGTACCATTTAGTGTTGTTTAAATTATGCCTAAACACTATATCATGTATTTAATGTACATATATGATGCTGCCACAGCCTTCTGGAGATAAGGAATATGACCAAACATTACGTGTTGGACCAGAGCATTACAGAGGAACTCCGTGGCCTAGGTCTTCTTCACCAGACCTCCACACCCCCAGACTCGACTGCTGTGTCTCATCCCAAATGGAGATGCCACAGATGGTGTGAGAGGAAACGAAAGAGAGTTAAATATGGAGGTATCCGAAAGAAGCTAACCACTAGCCCACACAGACTCATAATTCCTTCCCTCATTTTGGCCAACGTACGCTCACTAGACAACAAAATAGATCACATACAGCTCCTGAGAACTACGCAATGTGATGCGTGGAACTGCTGTTTTTATCTTTATGGAAACATAGTTAAATGACAATATCCCAAACTCTGTCATTCAGTTAGCAGGGCAAATATGCTATTGTGCTGATCAGATGTTCATGGAAGGAGGGACGACCCATGGGGAAGGCATATGTGCCTACATCAGTGACGTTTGGTGCCGAGATGCAGCTGTTGTGCATAAACACTGTTTTCCACTGGGGGAGTTTATGATCATCAAGTGCTGACCCTTCTATGTACCGAGAGAATTTTCATCTGTCCTACTTGTTGCCGCGTATGCCCCGCCCACTGCCATCGAGAGAAGTAAAGCACTAAAAGAACTCTAAACAGCACATCCAGACGGATTCCTTATCACAGCAGGAGATTTCAACCATGCAGATTTAAAGGCCCTCCTACCAAAACTACACCAACATTTGGACTTTCCAACAAAAGGAGACAACTTGCTGGACCTGGTGTACACAGCTCAAAAGAGAGCATACAGAGCCTCCCCCCCTTTCCCAGCTGGGTCTCTCTGATTACATTACCATCTTGTTAAGGCCAGCATACAAAGCAGGTACATGTGTGGCCAGAGGGAGCCTCTGATGCTCTGAAAGACTGCTTCAGCACTAAAGACTGGGACACTTTCATGCAAGCAGCCACTCACAATGGACACACAATCCTAGAGGAGTACATTGGAGTTGTTGTAGTATACGTATCTAAATGCACTGATAATGTCACTCACTGCAAAACTACCACTTGTTTTACAGTGATAGTTTTGCAAAACAAAACTATGCCCCACTGTAGCTTTCACTACTCATAGTAGCTGGGTGGCTTTCGGTCAGTGAATAGACACCATCATATGGTGTCCTACATGCTGTGGAAGGGATTAACTTGATAAGATGTTTTACCATTCTTTAAAGATTTTTTGTAGGTTAATAGTTTATTTTTCCATGCTAAGCCTTAGGATTGTGCCTCCACGGCAAGGAAGGAGTGGACCTACATGCAAGGCACATTTGATAAACCATTAGTTATTGTGGCAAACAGAACAGAAAATAAAGCAGCATGTGGGGTGAAATAAAAGTACAACAAGCAAGGCTTGGTAGGTAAATTCACTGGCTTTGAAAACACAAGCAAGACTAATCAGACAGGACAGAAGCATGTGTGAAATGCTGACATAAACCAAGGACACCGCACAGGACACAGACTGAGAGGCACAAATATAGACAGGGAGTAATCAAGACAACAAGGAACAGATGGGCATAATCAAGGGCAATCAGAGACATAGGGAATGGCAATAAGTAAGGAAAACATGAGGGACTGAGACAAAAGGGTAACTAAAAACAGAGAATACACATAAAACATGATGACAGGACAAAAGACAAAGCAGAATTAACACCACAACTAGAACCTGAACATGAACAGAAAACGCTGTCAAATTAAAACCCGAACCAATGATGACAGGAAAAAATAATACAGAACATAAACTCAAGATACTAATAGCACTAAATACTAAGAAACACAGAAATAAACTCAAAAAGTGGGCATGACCCTACGATCATGCCCTAGACCATGACAGCTAAGTAAAAGTCATCTGATTTGGAGGAGCTCCATTTTATTTCTAATTTACGAGTTTCCTGTTTTAAGCTGCAGTTGTTGCGTTGTACCACAGGGTTAATGATCTATGATTAGATTGTTTCCTTTTTCGAGGGGCCGCTGAGTCTAACGCTGACTGTAGCGCTTCTGTGACATGATCAATGATATGTTTTTAGTTTTTTGGTTTATTTGTCATGGACCATGTACAGAAAAAAAAGAAACAAAAACATTAAAGACAGGGTAAAGATACTTTGTACCAGATCATAGCTGTGGTGATCCCGAGCGTGGGTCTGCTCTGCGCTCAAGTCACTTAATACTGTATTTTCTCTCTTTGTCTCTTTATTTGGTCATGTTATGATGGTGTTTATTTGTGCTTTTATTTTGACAACGCCATGGCAGGACTTCCAGCTGTCAGCCGGCTCCGCAGCCTGTCACAGGTTCAGGTTCAGGCTACTTTATTTGTACCCGTAGGTAGATTTTTTTGCAGTCAGGTGACATCCATATTTACAAACCACAATTACATTCAACATGAACACAAACACAGGCACACATAAAGCTGACTATAGACATGATAAAACTACTCACGACTCCATCAATCAGGACATAAGACACAAGATATAAGAGAACAAAAAAAGTTAAAAGCTTAGTCAAAGAGATTAAAAACTCAATAAAAGTCTAAAACCCAATAAAAGATTTGAAACCCAAATAAAAAAAACTACAAAAATAAATAAATATAAAATAGAAATTAAAAATTGATAAACAGATAACTAAATTATCTGCAATATATTGCTACCTCTTGTTCAACTCTTTGACAGCAGCAGGGACAAAGCTGTTTTTGTAGCGCTGGGTTCTACTTTTTGGGACAGCAAACCTCTGTCTGGAGGGAAGAAGCTGAAAGTGGCAGTGCAAAGGGTGGGAGTCATCATTTAAAATGGAGGTAGCCATCCTCTGTACTTGTCTGGTGTACAGGGATGTCAGGCTCAGCTGTGACTCACCAAGCAAACGACTGGACCATCTAACTACCTGATCCAAGGATTTCCTCTGTTTCAGTTTTATCTGACCAAACCATGACACTAAAGAAAAGGATAAAACAGATTCAATAAAAGCCCGATAAAACATTGTCATTATGGTTCGGTCAATTTGGAAGCGTGCAAGTTCCCTTAAACAATGCAAATGTTACTGACCCTTTTTGCACACCCTTTCACAGTTCTCTTCAAAGTTTAAATTACTATTAATAATCGTCCCAAGATATTTGTAGGATTGTACACATTCAGTGGTCTGGCCTTTTAGTACGGTGACTTCGTGCCTGGTAGTTTTCCTCCTAAATTCAATAATCATATCTTTAGTTTTTGTCGTATTCAGCTGCAGGTAGGAATCCTCACACCAGTGAACAAAATCATCAACTACTGGGCCGTGGCCACTCTCACCATCCTGAAGGAGACTGACAACAACTGAGTCATCAGACTCAGACTCAGAAAGGATTTATTGCCAAGTACATTAACAGATATGAAAACTGATAACATACGAGGGATTTGACTTGACACAGAAAACGACCTGCATTTCCGGTGACACGGCAGCATCTGTGAACGTGCCTGTCATCAGATGGGTACAGGATGCATAGGGAAGAAAAGGATAATACAATAGGAAGGAGCAAAAAACCATTGATTGTCAGAATACTGGTCATATATGATCAATATTATGATTACAAGAAAAAAAGCCCTCAATGCACAATTAGCAGACAAAAAAGTACACAAGGACACAAAGAGAGCAGTGAGTGAGTGATCTTTTTCATCAGTTTTTGAGTCAGTATGGGTGTAGTGTTGAGTGTAGGTGTTTGTATCAGTTAAGAACAACAAAGTCTCTTTGGCAGGAGATGTTTTGTCTTAGCTGCTGGCATTGTCCTTGGGCCATGCAGCTGGCTGTCCGTGGAGATAGTGCAGCTCAAATGTTTTGAAAACAAAAAACTGCAGATAATCTGGAGGACTTGTGTGAGGGGGGTCAGATTAGTTGAATAGTACTGATCCCAGAGAAAGAAACTTTATATCCTCTTACAGATTCAGTACTTAATCCTTCATTGCTGGACGTTGAATCCTTCATGGACGGCTCTCAGCGTAATCATGATGTAATCCATTTTCCTAGACAGTTCTCCATTTGCCGCTGTCAGAGTCCTCTCCATTTTTTCAATTTGATGGTTAAACCTCGCTTGGCCAGCATTTTGATAGGTTAAGTCCATCTTCATCAATTTACGGCACACCAGGACAATCCCAGATCCAATCAGAACGATCCCGATGACCATTACTATGAAGACGTACAAATCTTCGACATCTTCGATGGAAAGATCAGACAGGTTCAGGTTCAGATTCAGGTTACTTTATTTGTACCCGTAGGTAGATTTGTTTTGCAGTTGGTGACATCCATATTTACAAGCCACAATTACATTCAACATAGACACAAACACAGGCACACATCTTACAAAATAGGTAAATATAAAATATGTACAATATAATTTTTATAGCTTGTTCAACTCTTTGACAGCAGCAGGGACAAAGCTGTTTTTGTAGCGCTGGGTTCTACTTTTTGGGACAGCAAACCTCCGTCTGGAGGGAAGAAGCTGAAAGTTGCAGTGCAAAGGGTGGGAGTCATCATTTAAAATCGAGTCGGCCATCCTCTGTACTTGTCTGGTGTACAGGGATGTCAGGCTCAGCTGTGACTCACCAAGCAAACGACTGGACCATCTGACTACCTGATCCAAGGATTTCCTCTGTTTCAGTTTTATCTGACCAAACCATGACATTAAAGAAAAGGATAAAACAGATTCAATAAAAGCCCGATAGAACATAGTCATTATGGTTCGGTCAATTTGGAAGCGTGCAAGTTTCCTCAAACAATGCAAATTTTGCTGACCCTTTTTGCACACCCTTTCACAGTTCACCTCAAAGTTCAATCCACTATCAATAATCGTCCCAAGATATTTGTACGATTGTACACATTCGGTGGTCTGGCCTTTTAGTATGGTGACTTTGTGCCTGGGAGTTTTCCTCCTAAAGTCAATAATCATATCTTTCGTTTTTCAGCTGCAGGTAGGAATCCTCACACCAGTGAACAAAGTCATCAACTACTGGGCCGTGGCCACTCTCACCATCCTGGAGGAGACTGACAGGCACAAGAGTTTCCAATTACTTGTGTCCCTCAAATAGCCCGCAGCAGCCATTCCTGCAGGGCAAACAACCTCCCCGGGGGCACTTTTCCTCGTTGAAAAAGTAGTGTCAATTGCGTTCAAAGCCCAGCTTATTAAATTCATAGTTTCGTTCGATGATCAGCAGTAAGGACACGCAGACAGACGATAGCAAGCTGGGATCCAGTTAGTTAGAGGAGGAAGGAGATAAGTCAGAGCAGGAGAGAAGAAAAAGGTGTCTGCTCTCTTTGGGAGGCGGAAGTGAAAAGGGATACTTATACTTTAAAGGGATACTACAGCATACTTTATAATGTGTCTGTTGTCATGTCTGCTCTGACACATGTTTGTGTACAGGATGAAGAGTAGTGGTGACAACACACACCCCTGTGGAGAGCCAGTAGAAGAGCACTTTAGGTCAGACAATGTACCATTGACCCTTACTCTATGTGTATGTGTCCTGTTGGTTAAGAAATCCAGAATCCAACCCACCAGATTATTGCTCAAATCAAACTGTTGCAGGAGCCTTTCAACTAAAATATGAGGTTGGATTGTATTAATGGAAGAAGAAAAGTCCACAAATAAAAGTCTGGCATGTGTCCCATTAAAATCCAGATGTTTAAAAAGCATGTTAAACAGAGTGACAGTGGCGTCCTCCACTCCTCTGTGAGGCCTATAGGCAAACTGCAAAGGATCCAGTGCATGTTCAGTCTACTTTAGGACCTCACATCTGACCAGTTTTTCAAAAATTTTCATTAAAATTGAAGTCAAGACAACTGGTCTAAAATCATTTACCGTTTTAGGACAGCTGGATTTTGGAATGGGAACAACCACGGGATCTTTCCAGATCTTAGGCACATGTTGTGTCTGTAAGGACTTATTGAAAATGTAATGAGATACAAGACTCAGTTCATGTGCACAGGACTTTACCAAGCGCCCACATATATTATCAGGGCCCTGACTTTTGTTCACTTTTACAGCACAGAACGCCCCTTTAACATCCTGCACCTCAATATTATAAAGTGCTGATTGTCTTTGAGTTTCTGTTTCAAACCTTGGGTTTCTGTGCTAAAATCAAAAGAATCAAAACGACCATAAAAACAATTAAGAGCATTAGCCAGCTCTGTGTCTGAACTAAAACCATCTAAAAACACACGATTACTGCACTCTGTGCTCTGAAGGCCTGCCATAGTTTTCATACTGGCCCAGGCTGAACCAAGTTTCTTTGCTGCCATCTTGCTTTCCAATTCTGATTTATAATTCTGTTTTGCTCTTAAAATTTTAGACTTCAGCTCTTTTGTGGCAACCTGCAGCTCAGAAACAGACCCCTGTTTAAAGGCAAGTGCTTTCCTCTGTAAGCAGGATTTAACTGATTTAGTAATCCATGGTTTATTGTTGGGATATATTTTGACACGTTTACATGGGGCGATCATATCCTTACAAAAAGCCATGTAAGAGCATGTGATGTCCACCAAAGAGTCCAAATCATCCCCGCAGGCCAGTGTGAACACCTTCCAGTCCATACAGTTAAAACATTCCTGGAGGCAGAACACTGAACCATCTGTCCAAACGTTTATGTCCCTGGTCTTTGTCCTTTGTTTGTTTGAGAGCAGTTTTATATGTGGGCAGCACATGTACACAGTTGTGATCTGAGGATCCTAAAGGAGGAAGGGGAAGAAATTTGTAGGCCCCCTCTATAGAACCGTAGCACAGGTCCAATATCTTTTCTCGCCTGGTTGGGCAGGAGATGTACTGATAAAAGTTTTTAAGTGTCTTCTTTAGAGACACATGGTTAAAATCCCCAAGGATAAAACTTGGAGCCTCTGGGGAAATTGACTGCAACCGCTGTACCACATCAAAGACGGTGCTGTAGGCGGAGGCAGCAGGTTTCGCCCTTACTGCCTTATATGTAGGTAACTTTTGATCCTTGTTTGCTCAGTTATTTCACCCTCTGGAGTCGCTTGTGTTTAGTGTTTGTGCTTTGCCCCTCATGGCACATTATTTTGCACTTTTTCTTTATAAAACAACAAACTCACTGCTGGCTTCTGGCGCCTCATCTTTGCCCTGTAAGGGACAAACATAACAGTAGATCGCAGCTAAAGCAGGGGCCAGCCACAGTGTGTTTTGTTTTTGGCTCTGAATTTTTTTCCCTTCACCGGGTGCCAGCATTTTTTTGGAGAGATTATGGCGTCATTCTCCAGGTGGTATCCTATGAGCCTGGGTTTTGAGCTCGTCCAGGCTCTAATGGAGATAGATGGCCTCCTGGCCAAAGCACATCAGTACTCCACACACAAACACGCAATATGGTACCTGGACCTCGTGGAGGAAGCTTTCAATCATCATCCTCGTCTTGCTGAGCACTCTGAGGGCAGGGAGAGGATGGCTGAGCTAGCGACGCTCCAGCAGAGACATCGTGAGCTGGTGAAGAGTTCTGGCAGGAAGCCTAAGACGGGGCAGACGGCAAAGCACTCCCGTTCCTCACCTCATTACCAGGTTCCTGCTATAGTTCCAGTCCCAGTTTCTGCTTCACCGAAAAGCTGTCTTCCAGCGTGCCATGGGAGGAAGGCAGCTGGGGTTCCCAGAGATGATGAACAGTGGGCAGCTGAATTCACTGGAGACCGGATGGCAGAAGCTCATTCTTCCTGCAACCCGAACAAAGTGCTGAAGAGCGAGGTGGCTGCGGTAAGGGCTTTAGAAGCCACATCCTGTTTTCAATAATTATTCTGAGTTTGCCGAGCTGCTGGCTACTGTCTCCGCCGAGTAGCGACATTTTCCAGATTTAAGGATTGGGTCGACTCCAGCACGCCGACGACAGTGCCCAGCACAGAACCCTTCTCCTCCCCGTGACTCAGCTGTCACTAAGTGGAAGGAGGAGAATCACCAGGTGATTACGCCACGAGGTGCCCGTCCAGATCCAGCTACAGGCTGCCAGATGGATTTCCCTGTCTCCCAGTCAGCTGGGTTTTCTCCGCTCCAGCAGAGTGTATTGTCAGCAGCTTCAGTCTCCGGGTCCTCATTGTCAGCTGTTTTGCCAGCTCTCCTACCCAGGACTGCCTCAGCTGCTCCTCCCTCCTGCATGGCACTTTCTCCAGCTGCTGCTAGCTTTGTGGATCCATCTCTGGCTGCCTCGAGCACCGATCTGTATGAAGTGACTCCTCCTGGTCTTCCCGAGGGGTCCACTCTCATCACTCTTGATGGGAGAAGAAAAAATAGAGCCTACTGCAGCAATGACCACCGTTCCACGGAGAACATGTTTGGGTTTTTTTTTCATTCTTTATCTCTGGTTGATGAATTACGTTGTCTGATTCCTGGGGTGAAGCTCAGGTCACGCAGTCCCGTAAGCCCCCTCCATCTGCTGCAGCCATTAATACATCTCCTGCTTCCTCTGTGCCTCCTTTTTCCCGAGTGTCCGGCAGTGCCAGGATCTGACTGTTGGATGGAGGAGGAGCCTGCAGCCCTGGAGAACCTTGTTCCAGCCCTGCAGCCATGACATGGACAGAGGAGGAGGGCGGACTGGTATTTGGAGCCCGTTCCGACAATTAAGTGTCCCTGGGTCTCCATCGAGCAGAGCCCTCCCCCAGACAGACAGACAGACAGCCCTCCCCCAGACAGACTTCATGTCACCCCATTGAGCAAGCCATCGGTATGTGTTACAGCGCCAGGGGATTCTGAGTCTGCATTGACCATCATGCCTGCTGTTGGGGCCGTCACAGCAGAGTCCGGATTGAACCTTCAGGAGGCTGGGCCAGAGCCATCACCATCCGGATCGTCGGAGTCCTGGAGGGCGGTGGAACTTGAGCTCAGGCAAGTGATCTCCTTTGTTTTCATTATTTCTGTGCTGGAGAGATCTTGTCTGGCTCTTGGTTGGGATAGCCAGTCGCTGCCATCAGCAGCGGCTGTGCTCGCCTCGCCGGGTTCCAC
This sequence comes from Pholidichthys leucotaenia, assembly GCA_020510985.1. NCBI lineage: Eukaryota > Metazoa > Chordata > Actinopteri > Cichliformes > Pholidichthyidae > Pholidichthys > Pholidichthys leucotaenia. The sequence goes on from CM035838.1 coordinate 492,189,104, forward strand.
TGCTGCCCGTGACCCTGACCCTGTTCCTGTTTATCTTGTCCTCGAGTCTCCTTTCAGGGTCACTGGGGCGCATCCTGCTGCTCCAGTGGTCTCCTTGGGTTCGCGTCCACCACTGGTGGTCGTCGTGGATGCAGCTATGGCCCAGTAAGGGTCTACTGTGGGTGCAGCCATATCCTGGACTGGGACCACCGCGGGTACAGCTTTCTTCCTTGGTGGGACCCCCACTAGTGCCAAGCTGGCCAAGCAGGGGTCCTCCGTGGGTGCAGCAATGTCCCGGACAGGGACCACCACGAGAGCTACAGTTCGCCGTTCCCCTGCGGACGCCTTCATGGTCCCTGTGGGCATTGCTGTGGGGAGGTCGCCTCCCAGTCCACTTCTTCTGGCATTGTGGCTAAAACTCCCAAGCTGGCCACCTGATAAACTGCACCACTGGATTGGGTGGTCCTTTTTCCCTGGCAGGCCACCTGACTTATGCTATTTGGTGGTCTGGCAGTGGTGGGATTCTCTTAGGCCACCAGAAAAATTTGTCTTATTTTCTTTTTGTTTTATTGCCCTGTGTGCATAGTGCTATAGCTCCTCTTTTATTGGTGTTACCAGCACAAGTTTTTCCTTGCCTTAATCTCTCATCTATTAGTATAAGTTGGAACGTTCAGCCTTCTTTGTCCTTATTTGTTTTGTTGTGTTGACATTTCTGTGGGGGAGAAGATGCACCCTCACTTGTACTTAGAGTTTAAGGCTTTACTGTGTTTCTTTGTGTTGGTCCATTGATGTATTTTCTGTTCTACGGGGGCGGGGAGTTTTACTGTGCACTTTGTTTTTTGTTTTTGTTTTTCTTTCTTTTCAGGGTCCCTCCTTCCAGGTCTGGGTTCCCCCTCCGCCCTCCTGAGGCTGTTTCTTGGTAGTTATTTCTAGTTGGGGGGGGGGGTCCTTTCTCCCTGGATGTTACAGGGGGATGTCTGGAATCCATCCCTTAAATGGGGGGCACTGTGGTGATCCCGTGCACGGGTCTGCTCTGCACTCGAGTATCTTATTGTTTTCTCTCTTTGTCTCTTTATTTGGTCATGTTATGATGGTGTTTTTTTGTGCTTTTATTTTGACAGTGCAGCAGCAAGACTTCCGCCTGTCAGCCAGCTCCGCGGCCTGTCACAGCTGTTCATGTTTAATTCATCATTATCCGTCTCTCCTGTTTGTGATTAATTGGTGCACTATTTAAGATCACAGTCACGATTCAGTCCTCACTGCGACCTCGCTTTTCCAGACTGGTTTCCCTACGTCCAAAGCCAGTCCTTTTCAGCATTAGGTTTCGCCCTCACTATTTTCATGTAAGTGTTTATTCTACAGCGCAAGGTTTCAATTCAATTCAATTCAATTCAATTCAACTTCATTCATATTGCACCATTTCACAACAACAGTCATCTCATAGCACTTTCAACTGTAGGGGAAACCCCCACAATTGCAGAAAGACCCCAGCAATCAGGCGATCCCCTGTGAGCAAGCGCTTGGTGACGGTGGAGAGGAAAATCTCCCTTTTAGCAGGTAGAATCCTCCAGCAGAACCAGGCTCAGGGAGGGGCAGTCATCTGCTGCGACTGGCTGGGCGGTGAGGGGATAGAGAAGATGAAAAGAACAGACATATAGAGAGCAAACAGCACGACGGGGACTCAGTCTATGGGAGAGAACAAACAGATGTTAATGACCAGCAAAAACAAAAATATTTCACTGAGAGTGAAGAAAGGAGTGAGGCCCAGTGCATTACTGGAGGTCCCCCGGCTGTCTAAACCTAATAGCAGCATAACTAAGGGAGGGTTCAGAAACACATGATCCCTCCCTAATTGTAGGCTATATCAAAAAGGAAGGTTTTAACCCTATTCTTAAAAACAGAGATCGAGTCTGACTCCTGAATCCAGATTGGCAGCTGGTTCCACAAGAGAGGAGCTTGATAAGTGAAGGCTCCTCTCTTGTGGAACCAGCTGCCAATCTGGATTGGAAGCCAGTGAAGGGAGGCCAGAACCGGAGAGATATGATCTCTCTTTCTAATACCTGTTAAAACTCTTGCTGCAGCATTTTGGATCAACTGAAGACTTTTTAAAGATGCTTTAGGACAACCTGATAATAAAGAATTACAATAATCTAATCTAGAGCTAACAAAAGCGTGGATCAGTTTCTCAGCATCACTCTGAGACAAGATGCTCCTAATCTTGGCAATATTATGCAAATGATAGAAGACAGTCTTAAAAGTTTTAAAAAGCCTACGGTACATGGCTTAAAGTTAATGAAGAATTGATTATTTGAAGAATAAAGCTACCAGTAAATGGGAAGACTTCTTTAAATAACCTGGTAGGAATAGGGTCTAAAAGACAAGTTGAAGGCTTGGATGAGGAAATTATTTTGTCTAACTCTAAAAGGTCAATTGGAGTAAACTGATCCAAACAGATGTCAGTTGAAGGAGTTGTAGTAGTTACTGTATTTAAGTTAACGGTGGGATGAATCTGACTGATTTTATCTCTGGTAGATGAAATTTTATTATTGAAAAAGTTCATAAAGTCCTGACTAGTGAGCTCTAAGGGAATGCTAAGATTGACAGAGTCCTGACTCTTTGTCAACCTGGCTACAGTGCTGAAAAGAAACCAGAGATTATTCTTGCTCTCTTCTATTAATGCTGAATAATAACTTGTTCTAGCTTTTCTCAGAGATTTTTTATAAATTAAAAGATGATTTCTCCAAGCTGAATAGATTTTATCTAAATTAGTGGAGCGCCATTTTCTTTCTAATTGACGAGTCTTCTGTTTCAAGCTACGAGTTTCTGTGTTGAACCAAGGAGCTAGAAATCTCTGATTAGACTTTTTCTTTTTTAAAGGGACCACCATATCTAGAGTCTGATGCAGAGAAGCTGTAACTGTAGCTGTATCTGCCATGCTATCAATTACTGAAGGAGCAAGCTGTCAATAGCTTATTTCTGTTGTGTTGACACATGGCCTAAACATTTACAACACACACTGTCTACCTCCCTCAACAAATTGGCCCCCATGAAAACAAAAACCTTTACTTTCACTCATTCAGCTCCCTGGTACACCTCAGAACTTCACAAACTCAACAAACAACTGCGACAGCTTGAACGCCTGAGCTGCAAAACTGGTCTGACTGTACACACCCTCGTTCACAAAGAACTGATGCACCTATATCAATCCTCACTCAATAAAGCTCGTTCCGCCTACTATTCCAGCATCATTCACTCTGGATCCTCCAACCCCGCACTCTGTTCTCCACCATCAACAAACTCATCAAACCCCAGGATATTATTTCATCATCCTTCACTCCTGAAAAATGCAATAACTTTAATTCACTTATCATTTTTTCATTCCAAAATTGACAATATTCACAATCAGCTTGCCTCCTCCTCGGCCATCACCCCTGACTCAGAACCCATTTTTTTCTCCACCCATAAACAGCTCTCCATTTTCTCACCCATAACCACTGATGAACTTTCCGAAATACTCTCCAGCATGATATCATCCACATGCCCCCTTGACCCTATCCCCTCCCCCCTTATCAAAGCCTGTTTTACCCCTCTTGCCCCCCTTATCATTGACACCATCAACTCCTCCCTCATCACTGGCACTGTCCCCCCATCACTCAAGATTGCTGCCATCACCCCCCTCCTTAAGAAACCTGGCCTGGACTCTAATGACCCCAACAATTTCAGACCCATCTCCAACCTCCCATTTTTGGCTAAAATATTGGAAAAAGCTGTCGCCACTCAACTCAAGACACACCTCCTCTCCAATAAACTCTACAAAACATTTCAATCTGGATTCTGTTCTCACCACAGCACTGAAACCGCCCTCCTTAAGGTCGTCAATGACCTTCTGCTCGCTTCTGATTCTGGTTCCCTCACCATTCTTTTCCTCTTCAATCTCAGCGCAGCTTTTGATACCATTAATTATTACATCCTGCTCCATCGTCTGCCTTCTATTGGCATCACTGACTCTGCCCTCTCCTGGTTTACCTCCTACCTGTCCAACAGATTCCATTACATCTCCATTAACAATCACAAATCACGCACTATCCCTGTATCACATGGTGTCCCTCAAGGCTCTGTGCTTGGTCCAACCCTTTTCACTCTCTACATGCTTCCGCTTGGTCACATCATCCGTCAACATGGTCTTCACTTTCACTGCTACGCCGACGACACCCAGCTGTGCATCTCCTCTAAATCCATCACCTCCGCCATTCTCTCCACCATCACCAACTGCCTTACAGATATAAAAACCTGGATGACTAACAACTTTCTCAAACTAAACAGCAATAAAACAGAAATTATCATTTTTGGACCAAAATCTCTTTTACCTTCCTCCCAGAACTTTTCATTCCAAATCGATGGTCACTCAGTCACCCCCTCCCCCCTGGCCAAAAGCCTCGGCATTATCATGGACCCCACCCTCTCCTTCACATCTCACATCAACCATATCACCAAAACATCATTTTTTCATCTTCGTAATATTGCACACCTCCGTCCCACCCTCTCCCCCTCTGCTGCTGAAATACTCATCCATGCCTTCATCACCTCCAGACTTGATTACTGTAACAGCATTCTGTATGGACTTCCTTCCACCATCCTCCAAAAACTACAGTATGTCCAAAACTCAGCCGCCCGTCTACTTACTCACTCCCGCTCCAGAGACCACATCACTCCTCTCCTCCGTCAACTCCACTGGCTCCCCATTCAACAGCGCATCAACTTCAAGATCCTCCTAATCACTTATAAAGCTCTTCATAACCTTGACCCCTCATACCTAACTGACCTTCTGTCTCGTCATTCACCCACTCGCCTCCTTCGCTCTGTTGACACTCACCTTCTCACCCCCATCACCAAGACAAAACTCTGCATCCTGGGTGACAGATCATTCGCCATTGCTGCACCAACCCTCTGGAATTCCTTGCCTCTTCATATCCGGTCCGCCAACACACTTGCTTCCTTCAGAAGTCAACGCAAAACTCATCTCTACAAATCTACCTACGAAAATTGACTGCCTCTTCTACCTATGTGTACTTACCTTGCCTGTTTACCTGTTCATTGTATGTTTGTTCCTATGCTACTTTGTAAAGCATCTTTGAGTATTTAGAAAAGCGCTATATAAGACTGATGTATTATTATTATTATTATTATTATTATTATTATTATTAGAGTAAACAATCTGCATAAATTTGGTAACAACATCATCTGAGAGGCATCTACTGTAGTAATATTTTTCTTTAGGAGCCAAATAGTCAGAAATAGTAAAATCAAAGGTTAACAGACAATGGTCTGACAGTACAGGGTTATGAGGAGACTCTACCAGATTTTCTATTTCTATGCTATATGTCAGAACAAGGTCCATCGTATGGTGGAGATAATGAGTAGAATTTCCTACTTTATGAGAAAACCGCATTGAGTCTAATATTGAATCAATGCCATATTAAGACAATCACTATCTACATCTACATGTATATTAAAGTCCCCTACTATAATTATTCTATTTGATTTCAGCACTAAATCAGCTAAGAATTCGGCAAATTCAGATAAAAACTCATAGTAGGTTGATGGATGATGATAAACTATGTCAAATAAAACTGGGTTTAGCCTAAAATTGCTAAAATGCTCAATACTGAGGACCAGGGCCTCAAAGGAATTACTGTATAACGTGTTTTTTGCTTTACATTAACTAGTAATTTGGAATGGTAAATTGTTGCTACTCCTCCTCCATGACCAGAACTTCTGAGATTTTGACAGTTTAAATAACCAGAGGGAGTTGATTCATTCAAACCAACATAATCCTCTTGCCCTAACCAAGTCTCTGTAAGGGATATTAAATCAATCTGATGATCAATTAACAGATCATGGACTAGCAGAGACTTGGGAGTTAGAGACCTAATATTTTACAAACCACATTTAATTTTTAAATTAAATTTCACCCTCACTTCCTTATATGTAAGTGACTGTTGATCCTTATTTGCTCAGTTATTTCATTTCATTATTTTTCCGGGATCGCTTGTGTTTGGTGTTTGTATTTTGCCCCTCGTGGCACATTATTTTGTACTTTTTTCTAAATGAAACAACAAATTCACTGCTGGATTCTGGCGCCTCATCTTTGCCCATCAAGGGTCAAACGTAACAATAGCATTCTCACTAATTTCCAACTGTTGTCCCTGAATGTTTAGCCATGTCCTCCACCTCCCACCAGAACACCTGACAAAAGCCATCCTCATGTTCGACCTCAGGGCCTCAGGGTGGAAAAGACCCCCGGGCAAGCCACGCACCAAATGGCTCGATGTGGTGGAGAGAGAGACCTCCGACACTTTGGAGTTGCTGTTGATGATGCAGAGGAGCTGGCCCAAAACCAGTAATGTTGGCATGCACTGGTTAACCTGATTGGCGCTACGCATGGTGATTGCCACCAGCCCTCACCCCGCAGGAGTAGTAAGTAAGTGGTAAATCACATTCACTTATATAGCGCTTTTACTCTCATCTCTTGATGACCAAAGCACTTTACAGATCCTGCTATCCACCCATTCACACACACATTCACACACTGATGGCGGCATGCTGCCTAAGTATGTAAGTAAGTCCCCGAAGCAGGAAGAAGATATTAAAAGAACACAGCACATAAATATATACGATCTAGTATAAGGCAATTAAAGTATTGATTGGAGTCTGTTTTAGTATGGCATGGCATGAGTGTGAGGAAAATGTTTCTTTAAATTCAGTTACAGCACCATCAGTGAGACACCTACTACAGTGGTGTGAAAAAGTGTTTGCCCTCTTCCTGATTTGTAATTGTTTTGTATGTTTGTCACACTTAAATGTTTCAGATCATCAAACACATTTAAATATTAGGCAAAGATAACACAAGTAAACACAAAATGCAGCTTTTGAATGAAGGTGTTTATTATTAAGGGGAAGAAAAATCCAAACCTACATGGCCCGGGGTGATAGAGTGATTACCCCCCCTTCCCTGTTAAAAGATAAGTTAACTGTGGTTTATCACATCTTTGGAAAGCTGAGTTAAATTTCTCTAGCCACACCCAGGCCTGATTACTGCCATACCTGTTCTCAGTCAAGAAATCACTTCAGTTCAATTCAATTCAACTTTATTTATATAGCACCATTTCACAACAACAGTCATCTCATAGCACTTTCAACTGTAGGGGAAACCCCCACAATTGCAGAAAGACCCCAGCAATCAGGCGATCCCCTGTGAGCAGTACTTGGTGACGGTGGAGAGGAAAAACTCCCTTTTAACAGGAAGAAACCTCCAACAGAACCAGGCTAAGGGAGGGGCAGTCACCTGCTGTGACTGGCTGGGGGTGACGGGATAGAGAAGAAGAAGAAAAGAACAGACATGTAGAGAGCAAACAGCACAATGGGGACTCAGTTTATGGGAGAGAACAAACAGATGTTAATTGACTGTGGTGCATTATTGCACCCGACAACTGTGGTGTACAAAGATGGTGCTGGGTACACCCTGGGTGTAGTGGGAGGTGATGGCCCGCCTTTCCGGTTCCGCTGTTACCCAGGGTATAAAGGGCATGGCCAGAAGAGACAGGGTCTCTTCAACTGTTGACCATCCACTTGTATGGAGCGCATGGCACTGTGTGGTTCTTTTTCATAAAGTGACGTTCAACTATATTCACAGCCTTCTCCTTGAGTACCAAGACTGGGACATAACAGCCCCCGCTCCTTTCCCCAGTGGTCAAGATTTTTGTCAAGAAAATATTCAGTTTAGATGTCAGAGATTTCCAAGGCTATAACTTGAAAGTGGTAAGAGATAATGGCTTACTGTCAATTAGAAAGATGTAGAATATGATCCAAAGTATGAGATAGGAGTAAATTTAAGATAAGATAAGATAAGATAAGCCTTTATTAGTCCCACAATGGGGAAATTCCAGGATTGCAACAGCACAGGGATAGCAACACTCAGAGCAACAATCAGAAGGCAAGAAAAAACAACATCTAGTAAACATATGTCCATATTACTATAAATGTATATATATAGACACAGTGCAGAGCATTATGGTTGGTTGGTGAATGTGCAGCAGAAAGTCTAAGCTCTCTCTCCGCGGATGCGGCGGGCCAGCTGGAAGTCTTTGGGCATGATGGTGACCCCCTTAGCGAAGAAGAGACCACCAGGTGGGCCTCGCTGGTCTCCTGCAGAGCCATGACGGCGAAGCTCAGGAAACGCAGGACGGTCTTGAAGTCCTGAGCGATCTCCCTCACCAGGCGCTGGACGGGCAGCTTACAGATGAGCAGCTCCGTGGATTTCTGGCAGCGACGGATCTCTCTCAGAGCCACGGGCCTGTGACGGCGAGGCCTCTTCACTCTGCCGGTGGCCGGAGCGCCTCTCCGAGCAGCCCTGGTGGCTAGCTGTCTCCTGGGGGGCTTCTTCCTCCAGTAGATGTTACGGGTGGTCTGCTTGGTTCTTGCCATCGCTCTTTATTATTCTGTCTTATATTTCTTGCACGCCGCCTAAACTCCAGCCCGGCACCCGCGTCGTTTTCGCTACAGCTCCCGGTATGTCGAGTTTCCCATTAGCACCGGGTGGCGGCCAAGTGCTAGCTAGCACTAGCTCCTCCCCGCTGTAGCGTCTCCCGCTGCAAACCGTGGCTCCGTCCGCCGACCCGGGAGACCCCCGGGAAGATCCGTACGTCCGTGATATATATACAGAGTGAAAGGTGTAGAAAGAAGAAGGAAGATAAAAAAAAAGGCTGTTGCAATGGGCAGCCTACTCGTGTGGCGCCACCGGTCTGGCGGAAACGGAACCGGCATAATGCGAAGGCAGCCATATCGAATTACATAACCTTTGGTCAAAAGTGGACTTTGGACATATTTACACAAAGGATGGTTTTGGTCTGCCAAGGTCTCCACCTTTGATCGCCACCTAATCCACATAGCACCGGACCCCATGTTCCCTCCTGCAGGTGGTGAGCCCACTGGAGGGCGGACCCATGTAACTCCTTCAGGCTGGATATGGGTATGGGCATCTGATTAGGATGCCTCCTGGATGCTTCCCACTTGAGGTGTTTTGGGCACGTCCCACTAGGAGGAGACCCCGGGGCAGACCCAGGACTTGGTGGAGAGACTATGTCTCCCAGCTGGTCTGGGAACACCTTGGTATCCTCTCTGAAGAGCTGATGTAGGTGGCTGGGGAGATGGAAGTCTGGGCTTCTCTGCTTGAACTGCTGCCTCTGCGACCCGGACCTCCGGAAAAGTGGTAGAAGATGGATGGATGGTTTTGGTTTTTTGTCTTTGTTTTTATTTTTGTCATGAACCGGGGTTGGGATTCTCCTGAGTCCGGCTTCATGGCGTTTTTCTGTTTCCTTTTAACCGTTGTTTTGTGTTGTCTTTTGAGTTCCATATTGTGTGTCATTGTTTAGCCATGTCCTGTGGTATTTTGGCTGCTGTTGGCCCCTCCTCTCCTGTCAGTTCTGATAGGTGATTCCAATCTGTCATTGTCTGTTCCTCTCCCAGCTCAAATCTGTGCACCCACTCTCACGCACACACACGCACACGTACACACACATGCACTCACATACACTCTTACACACATCAGGTGTGGGTGAGCTCATACTCACCCACACCTGTGCTCATTACACACCCACGCATTGGTGCACACCCGCACGCATTCACACCTGGTTTCACTCTGCTTGCTAATTCTGGTTTTATTTAAGCCTTGTCTGGGCACTTGTGGTTTGTCGTGCACTGTATTGTCAGCCCGCCACCAGAGCAGCCTGTGCTCTGGCATATCACCTCTGTAAGCACCAACACCTGTCAGTTGTATGTGTGTTTAGTGTTTTTTTCTCTGTTTCTGCCCTGTGCTACCTTGGTACAGACTGTAGAGCGTTGGGTTGCCCGGCTCCGATCTGCACTTCTGTTTCAGGAAGTTTCTTTGTTTGTGCTTCCATGATTGCGGTTTTTGGCAAACGATTTTTCAAAACAAATAACAGTAGTAATTAAAAAAAAGACTGGTGAAGGTGTGTGTGCCACTCAGCCTTCGTCGTCAGCCTCCGTCGGTCTATGACCATGGAAGAAATCATAACGTCTACTCTGCTGGAACCAAAACAAAATAAGCACCGCCTGTGGCTGAACATGCCGATCCGCGAATGGCACTCCCTGTCACACAGGTTGCATTTGTGGATGGTCTCCGTGCTGCTGGGTCTGTGGGGTTCTTCCTGTGGGTCCTTTTTTGATCCGCTGCAGCAGCTCGTGAACTTCTCTGCTTCAATTGGCTCACTGCATTCACAGCGTTGGGAGGCGGGTCCTTCTGGCTAGGTTTTCAGTCATTGGTTCTTCAAGGTTTCAGAAACCCAATTCAAGGCTCTTATTAGTCGAATGAGAGGTCAATCAGATGAACTAATCGGTTTGCGGCTGTGTCTGCAGCTTTTTTTTTCAGTGCGCGCTTGGACGCCATCACCACCTACATCACCACCATCAGTATCTCCATCATGCGTATCGTCATCATGCGCCCTCGTGCGCTCTAGGACGCAGAGACTTGCCCCTCCGCAGTACAACGGAGCGCAAGAGGTTAATTTATATTAATGTCTTGGAACCTGAGATGAATTCTCGGTTCACACACAGGGAAAATTGATAACACTCGTGTAGGGCACCAGCTTCCATCTAAAAAAGCAATTATGATCTAAATTTCACTTTATACCTGTTTAATCACTCAATAAATTAATTAATAATCAGTCTCAAAATTTTAGTGAATTTGATACTGAGGACTTAAACCAGACTCAGAATGAAATAAATTCCCATCAACTTCTCTCATTTTCACATATTTATTAAATGAAAAAATGATTAAAAGACATTGTAGTGATTTCATTAACCATGAAATTAAACTTGTAAATGATAGATTAACAATGTCAACATTTGCAGAACTAGGGTTAACTGTGAAATAACTTTAGATCAGTTTGAAGTTAACAGATTATGGAAACAACACAAATTTATGGTGAAAGTTAAACTAATTATATGAAAATTCTGGATTACCCTTTAAGAAAATGAAAATAGGATTTTAATGAAAAGAGTTATGTTAATGATTCCTTAATTTGCATCTGATTAGATATCGAATTATTATCGGACCTCGGACGTTTAACTCAGCAGATGAACAAGAATGTCGCTCACGTGATTCCTTGCATGGCAGTTGAAAATGAACATCTTCCTGTGTTGTCCTGTAATTCTTAGATGACTCCAAAAGTCGGAATATTTGACCAGCAAATATTCTTTGACGAGGGATGAGGTTGGTACAGTATGTTTGATCCCAAAGGTTGAAATCCAGCCGAGGTATCTAATCTTTTCTAGCGTGCTGATTCCTTCAGCTGCGTGTGATCATGGCAAGCTGTGTCTTCTTTCTTCTTCGTTGGCAAGCGGCTTTCCCAGGGAATTTGATAATAATTAAAATGATCTAATCTGATGTCAAATCAAAAGAGTTTCAAACTTTAGATAAAAGAGCTTCTGGTGTGGGACTGGTCAATAAAAAACATTATAAAAATAAAGTCAAGATTAGAATCAGAATCAGAATCAGAATCAGGTTTATTGCCATTGTTCATGTAGTACACAAACTAGGAATTTGTCTCGGTACAATGCTGCAACATTAAACATGATAAGATAAAAGAAATAAACTATACATGTAATAAAGTGTAGGATAAGATTAAGTGATACTGGTCAACAGTTAAAATATATATTAGCCAGCAGCAGATACTGTGGAGAACTATATAGTGCAGTCGGTAATGCAGGAAGAAAACAGTGATGATTGACATGAGTCTGGTTGAGCTGCTGTACATGGTGCACGAGAGTCAATAAGTCACTTAGTGTTCAGCAGTCTGATGGCAGAGGGGAAGAAGCTGTTCATGTGACGGGAGGTTTTAGTCTGGATGGACCGAAGTCTTCTACCAGAGGGGAGGGGGGCAAACAGTACGTGACCAGGGTGTGAGGGATCGGCTATGATCCGGCCTGCACGCCTCCGGGTCCTGGAGATGTACAGATCCAGGAGAGATGGGAGCTTGCAGCTGATCACCTTCTCAGCAGTGCGCACGACGCGCTGCAGCCTTAGTCTGTCCCTGGCAATGGCTCCTGCGTACCACACGGTTATGGAGGTGGTGAGGATGGACTCGATGATGGCTGTGTAGAACTGCACTAACATCTTGGTGGGTAGCTTGAGCTTCCTCAGCTGCCGCAGGAAGAACATCCTCTGCTGGGCTTTTTTGATGAGTGAGCTGATGGTCGGCTCCCATTAGAGGTCCCTGGTGATGGTAGTGCCTAGGAAGCGGAAGGAATCAGCAGTGGTGATGGGAGAGCCTGAGAGGGTGAGGGGGGGCAGAGGAGTAGTGACTTTCCTGAAGTCTACAATCATCTTCACTGTCTTCAGAGCGTTCAGCTGCAGGCTGTTATTGCTGCACCAGGACGCCAGCTGGGCCACCTCTCTCCTGTAGGCGGACTCGTCGCCGTTGGAGATGAGCCCGATGAGGGTGGTGTCGTCCGCAAACTTGATCAACTTGACAGACTGGTGGCTGGAGGTGCAGGAGTTGGTGTAAAGGGAGAAGAGTAGGGGGGAAAGTACACAGCCCTGGGGTGATCCGGTGCTGATGCTAGTATAGTCTGAGACAGTCTTTCCCAGCCGCACATGCTGCCTCCGGTCCGTCAGGAAGTCGATGATCCACCTGCAGAGGGAGTCAGGCACGTTGAGCAGGGACAGCTTGTCCCGGAGCAGAGCGGGGCGGATGGTGTTGAATGCGGAGCTGAAGTCCACAAACAGGATCCTGGCGTAGGTTCCCGGGGAGTCCAGGTGCTGCAGGATGGAGTGGAGGGCCAGGTTGACTGCGTCGTCTACAGACCTGTTGGCTCGGTAGGCAAACTGCAACGGGTCCAGGAGAGGGGTGGTGATGGACTTGAGGTGGGACAGGACCAGGCGCTCAAAGGACTTCATGACTACAGAGGTGAGCGCTACAGGTCTGTAGTCATTAAGTCCAGTGATCCGTGGCTTCTTGGGGACAGGGATGATGGTGGAGGATTTGAGGCAGGACGGCACGTGGCATAACTTAAGGGAGGTGTTAAAAATGTCTGTGAAGACAGGAGCCAGCTGTTTCGCACAGAGTCTCAGGGTGGAGGGAGACACGCCGTCTGGGCCGGGGGCCTTGCGCGGGTTCAGTCTGGAGAACTGTTTGAGCACATCCTGCTCACTGATGATAAGGGGAGGGGGGGAGGAGGGGGGGGGGGGGTGCCTTAAATGAAGTAGGGAATGTGGAGGCTGTGGAGCTGGAGGGAGGGGGAGAGTTGGACACAGATGACGAGGTGTCAAAACGGGCATAGTGTTGATTAAAGCTTACATTAAAATTAAAATGGTGGTTTTACAGAAAGTTTAACAGGAAAAAGTGATAGAACTAAATGTCAGGGATTAGAGTTTTAAACTCTTAAATAGGATTGAACTTAAAATAATTAATTCCCAGACATTTAAAAGAAAAGAAAAAAAACATTAAAATTACAAAGAGGTTATAAACAAAACATGGTACTTCAGTCTCTGTGATCGTAGAACAGAAACATGTGGGATAAGTCCTTTGTTCTCCAGTGGTTCTCTGCTGTGTAGAGATGAAGTGAACAGAACAATGGGCAGAGACAAAAGAGACAAGAGCTGGCGAAAAGAGGAAGAAGTGAGGGGTCTCCCTCCTTTTATAAATTCAGTTGAGCTTTCGTGGGCTTCCGGGTTGACTGGAGCTCAGCCAATAGGCTTCCTTCATGGGCGGGCTTTATTGAACTTTAGTCCAATGAGCAAACAATCTTTTGTCTGAACTTTGAGAGAGCTGTTGTCAAGCAGAGATTGACTGAGGTCGGTCACATGATTTGAGAGATATTTTGGCAAATCTTATACACATTTTAATACTGGAATATTCCTCGATACCCTTATGTATAAACTAAGCTAACCTTAGTGATTAATGTAACTTATACCCAGTGCTTATAAATTAACATGCAGGAATAAACTTTCATTTAAACAATTTTAACATGCATATATATATATATATATATATATATATATATATATATATATATATATATATATATAGAGAGAGAGAGAGAGAGAGAGAGAGAGAGAGAGAGAGAGAGATAGATAGATGGATAGATAGATAGATACTTTATTTCAAACACAAAAGTAAACAAAAAAAACAAAAACAAATGACAAGTGTGACAAAGTGACAGTATACAGTGCTCAAAAGGGAGAAGGAAGAAGTGAACACTTATTAACTCCAACTCCTCTTTTCCATAAATACAACCCATGTGAAATATATTCAATTTACCGCATTTAAGACCCCAAGTAAACAATTAACTATATTTTGTACTTATCAACATTAACACCCATCCATCCCAACATACATACAGTCCATACAGCAAAACCATCCCCAAACAACACAGATATACACAGCACTGACCCACCCACCATTCCATACTGTCCCAGAGTGAGCATAGTGAATCGTACATATAAATACTACCCTTCTAACATATATTCTTTAAGCAAATAATGTTTATACCTATTTTTGAATTGATTTTTGTTTGTACATAGTTTCAGCTGAAAGACTGTGTAGGGCGTTACACATCTCTATAGTGACCAGCACAGACAGGGCCATGGTCATGGGGTACAGAGACTCGAACACTGAGCACTGTACACCAGCAGTAAACATCAAGGGTCCATTTGCTTTTCATGGTCCTGGAAAAGAAGAGAAGGTTTAGAATTGAGTTAACACAGATGTGATGAAAAGCTTCACTGGTTAGATCGGCACGTCCCAGAGTTGCCAGAAGGGGGGAATATTGAGCTGTGGATCTTTGTTGTGACCATATGACATACTCCAGGGTTCTGTTCCATGTCTCCACATTTATGGGGCCATAAAAGTCAAAACAGGGAATGCACTAGGGTGAATTCCTTAGACTAGTTTTAACAAAGGAATGTGAGTTGAGCCGTGGCCTGGGGGAATGACAGAGTAGTTCTTGACTGTCCTTTTCCTGGGTGAAACAATGTCTTTAAGCAGAAGAATAATTCTTATTGATGAGCCAAAGTGAGATGATGCTACACCAGTCACATGGAGCTGTGGTCGATGGCAGATGAAAATTAACTAGCTTCAGCCACCTTCTGTTCTAACAAAATTTAGATATCATGTAATTTGCATAATGTTGCGGCACCTCTTTAAATTCCATTACTCAGTCAAAACTGGACTTTGGACGTATTTACATAAAGAATGGTTCAGTCTGTTGACACCGTGTTTTGTACAGAGGTACCTCATCATCCTAGCTTCAAAATATATGAACAAGAAATCAGTACAATATTAAAAAAAACAAACACAGAAATTCCTCCCTGTTGACAAAGGGGGGCTGGCTGATTTGCGTGGTCACTGCGTTTTCACCAATCGTGGTCGTTATTTTGCATTCATTTACGCTCTTTACCACATCCACAAAGTCTTATGATTAGTTCCCCATAAATTTTACTTGAATTCCGCAGCTATTTTCCACATACAAAGCCGACGAAGTGACTGTGCACAATGACGGATGGGAGCCATATTAGCTTTCTGGGCAAAAATGCTAAAAACAGGAAAAGGAAATGAAGAGTTCTTCTTCTTTGGTGTACCTCCAACAGACGTCTGCCACCTTCTGAAACTGGCAGATCAGTACAAATCAGTACAAATCCTCAATGGAGCCGATCATGTCAGAATGAGATGACAGGCACAGCACAGTGCTCTGCCACTGGGGGCACGCAAAATCTCACACTCAAAAGGTTAACACCATTCTTAAAAAAAGGAGATCGAGTCTGACTCCTGAATCCAGATTGGCAGCTGGGTCCACAGGAGAGGAGCTTGATAACTGAAGGCTCTGCCTCCCACTGTACTTTTGGAGATTCTAAGTATTACAAGTAATCTTGCATTTTGGGAGCGTAGTGCTCTGTTAGGATGATAGAGTAGTATCAGATCTTTTAAATAAAAAGGGGCCTGATTATTTAGAGCTTTGTAAGTGAGAAGAAGGATTTTAAAACTTAATTTTAAACTCTATGGGAAGCCAATGAAGGGAGGCCAGAACCGGAGAGATATGATTTCTCTTTCTAGTACTAGAGAAGACTCATCAATTAGAAAGAAAATGGCGCTCCACTAATTTAGATGAAATCTATTTAGCTTGGAGAAATCATCTTTTAATTTATAAAAAATCTCTTAGAAAAGCTAGAACGAGTTATTACTCTGCATTAATAGAAGAGAACAAGAATAATCCCAGGTTTCTTTTCAGTACTGTAGCCAGGTTGACAAAGAGTCAGGGCTCTGTCAATCCTAGCATTCCTTTAGAGCTTACTAGTCAGGACTTTATGAACTTTTTCAATAATAAAATTTCATCCATCAGAGATAAAATCAATCAGATTCTTCCCACAGTTAACTTAAATACTGTAACTACTACAACTCCTTCTATTGATGTCTGTCTTGATGAGTTTACTCCAATCGACCTTTGTGAGTTAGACAAAATAGTTTCCTCATCCAAACCTTCAACTTGTCTTTTAGACCCTATTCCTACCAGGTTATTTAAAGAAGTCTTCCCACTTATTGGTAGCCTTATTCTTCATATAATCAATTCTTCATTAACTTTAGGCCATGTACCGCAGGCTTTTAAAACGGCTGTAATTAAACCCTTACTCATAAAACGCCAACGCTAGATCCAGGAGCTTTAGCTAACTATAGACCAATCTCTAATCTCCCTTTCATTTCAAAAATCTTAGAAAGAGTTGTTGCTACGCAATTATTTGACCACCTACAGGGAAAGACTGGAGTCTGGATCCGGCTAGCGTGAAGAGGATCTTCTGCGGGATCAACCCACGCAAGGCAGCTGGTCCAGACAACATACCAGGTCGCATTCTGAAGGACTGTACAGAGGAGCTCAAGAATGTCGCTGGTCATGCAGAACATCAAGTCCATCCTCCCTCCCTCCCACGACCCATCTCAGTTTGCATACAGGTCAAATAGATCCACAGAAGATACCATCGCCGCTGCTCTCCATCTAGCCCTCACCCACCTGGACTCAAAGAAGCCCTACATGCGAATTCTGTTCTTGTACTTCGGTTCGGCGTTCAATACAATCATCCCCCAGCATCTGTCCAACAACACCACATCACTGGCCAAGAAGGCTCAAACTCGCCTCCATTTCCTCCGCAAACTGAGGAGAGCACGAGTTACACCCCCTATCATGTGCTCATTCTACTGGGGCACCATTGAGAGCATCCTCAACAGCTGCATCACAGTGTGGTATGGAAGCTCACCGCCTCCTGCTGGAAGACACTGCAACGCACAGTGAAAGCAGCCAGCAAGATCATTGGTGCCCCTCTACCTCCCCCCCCCGGACATCTACCTCACCTGCAGAGCCATCAACATTGCAGGCAACAACTCACACTCCCTCTTCAGCCCCCTGCCCTCAGGGAAAAGGTACCGGAGCTTCCGGGCCCACTCCACAAAATTGCTAAACAGTTTTGTTCATCAGGACCCTGAACTCTGTCCACTCCCCCCCACGCCCCCTCCCCTGGATCGTAACGCACTCACCCGCACAATAACTACCTCAGCTGTTGGCACAGAAAGATTGGCACACCAACAGTATTGCATTGCTGCTGTGTGTCTCTGCACTTGACTGCAACCATTTGCACAAATGCCATATCTGCTGCTGTCTGTTATTGCAATACTGATCATGTACAGTCCTATCTGTCACTGTCTGCACCTACACTACCGTACTGAACTTGCAACTACGGGTATTACTGCTCTACTTTTCTGTATATAGGATTGCTGGGTCTCATCGTTCATCTTTATTTGCACTATGGGAGGTCTGGGTCTATTTTTTGTCACCATTTGCACTCCGGGTAGCATTACTGTACTTAGACTGCTGTTGTTGTTTTTCCAGCCTTATTCCTTTTTGTTTTGTTTTTTTTATATTGTGCACACTACTGAAGAGCGAGAGAAACGCCATTTCAATTCTCCTCTATGTCCTGTACGTATAGTAGTATTGACAAATAAACTCTTTGAAGCTTGAATCACTTGCACAAAATACTCAATTGTATGTTAACATACTGGTAAAACCTCAAGACTACTCACTCTGGTTAAGGAGTCTAGTTCAGTATTAATCTGTTACATGTACCACCTACCGAAACTCCATCTGCAGTACAGTCATGAATGGATGGAAGCCTTCACTACACACTCACAGCTCCGTGTGCAGCGACCATGGGTTTTCCTGGTTAGGAGTGGAGGGCAAGCAAGTTGGT
Organism: Pholidichthys leucotaenia; assembly: GCA_020510985.1. Lineage (NCBI taxonomy): Eukaryota > Metazoa > Chordata > Actinopteri > Cichliformes > Pholidichthyidae > Pholidichthys > Pholidichthys leucotaenia. Next base: position 492,207,393 of record CM035838.1, read on the forward strand.
AAAACCACAGAGCTACCTGTTGCTGTCATAGTCTAAAAAGAAGATGGATAGATGTACTTTATTGATCCCAAACTGGGAAATTGCAGTGTAACAGCAGCATAACACTAGACAACCAAACAACAGAAACACACGCATGACAGACAAAGGGATTACCCATGGAAAGTAAAACTAACACTACTATAAGAAAAAAGTCTATCTACATCATAGCTGAAAAGATGGTGACCCGTTTAGACACATGAATCGTACCCACTGTACAATGCAGAACTATCAGGAGCAGAGTGAGATGTGATTAGACTGTAAGGTGCAGTATGGCAGCATAGTTATGACCAGAATACAACATCAGAGTGAGTTATTGTACAGTGAAATGGCATGCGGCAGGAAAGATTTCCTGTACCTAACCATGTGACAGTGAAGCTGTAGCAGTCTGCTGGAGAAAGTGCTCCGCTGTCTGTCCAGTGTGTGGTGGAGGGGGTGATCAGGATTGTCCATGATGGATCACAGTTTTGGTGTCCTCTTCTCCACCACTGTCTCAAAGGTCTCTGGCCTGAGACCAATTACAGAGCCAGCCCTCTTGATAATCTTGTCAAGATGACAAAGAATCTTGGCGACAGTGGTCTAGTAGAAAAGCTCCAGCATCCTGCTGCACACGTTGAAGGATCTCAGCTTCTTCAGGAAGTAGAGTCTACTCATCCCCTTCTTAAGCGCAGCATTGGTGTTGGATCTCCAGTCCAGTCCATTGCTGATCCTGACACCCAGGTATTTGTAGTCCTTGACCACCCCCACATCCTCCCCTCTAATCTGCAATGGCTGAGAAGGCATCCTCTTCTTCCTGAAGTCAATCACCATTTCTCTGGTCTTGCTGACATTCAGCCTCAGATGATTCTGCTCTGTCCACACCACAAATCTGTCTACCAGTGCCCTGTACTCCCACTCTTATACACCCCACAACAGCTGAGTCATCAGAGAATTTCTGCAGGTGGCATGACTCAGTGTTGTATTGAAAGTCAGTGGTGTGTGTATAAGGTGAAGAGAAAAGGAGAGAGTACAGTCCCCTGTGGAGCTCCCATATCACTAACCACCATGTCAGACAAGACACTGCCCACCCAGACAAACTGTGGCCTGCCTGTCAGGTAGTCAGTAATCCAGGAGATCAGAGCTGTCAACCCCCATCACCCGCAGCTTCTCACCCAGCAGCAGTGGCTGGATGGTGTTAAAGGCACTGGAGAAATCAAAAAATGTGATTCTCGCAGTGTCTCCTCCACCATCCAGGTGCAGATGTGCTCGTTGTAGCAGATAGATGACAGTGTCCTCAACTCCTAAATGGGGCTGATATGCAAACTGCAGAGGGTCCAGCTACATCTTCACCTGCAGCTTCAGGTGGGCTAAGACCAGTTGCCCCAGGACATTCATCACATGAGATGTGAGGGCAACTGGTCGATAGTCATTCAGGTCAGTCAAAAGAATGAGCTCATATTTAAATATTGGACATTTTAGCTGGGCTTTGTGAGTTTAAAAAAATGGATTAAACTTAGACTGCAATGCTGCTAGCATGATCTCAGGACTTCTATTTTTGGCTGTGAAGTTCCCTGATGTATCAGAAATTGAAGGAAGGTGAGAGAGCTGATCAAAGCGGACCCAGCAAGCTCCTTCATCAAATTTGACCAGTTGGGGAGTGCACGTGTAGCGGCAAACGGTGAACTGAATGACAGTGATTCAGTGAAGGAATACATCTGGAGCCCCGTGCTCTCCATGGAATGGAATGCCTGTTTAAGCCTGTAATATTAAAATTCCAAGGTTGTCATAGCCAGGAGCGACACTGGGGTTAAGCTCCCAGTGCTCATAAAATGCTCCTTATGGCGTGCGTCTCGAAAAGCCTCTGACAACTAAGTCCAACTCCTAGCCTGCCCGTGTGGTTTAGTCTCTAAGCCCGGCGGAACTGCTTTTACTAATAGGAGAAGGGGCGAGGGCGGATTTCTGGCGCCTTAAAACCAGATGCTTCGAGTAGATGGTGGCTTGTCAACCTGGGAAGGTAGCCCATCTAGGGGAAGGTAAATCCTGATTTCAAACCTCTGCTGCCTTGCGGCATACCCGGTCACAGGAAAGGCTCCGGGAGTCAACCCTGAGGAAAAATCCGGAGTCGGAGCCCCTAAGGCAGTTCTATGTTGTGCTCAACATCGTTCTGGCAGCTCCTGCAATGGCGCTGGTGCCAAACTGTAGCAGCCCTGCTGTTCCTTTGGATTCATCAGTGACGTGGAGAGGGGGGACATGCTGCATGGGCAACATCTTGTCCTCCATATCTTCCTGCCCAGGCTTGAATCCTACAAACGGCCAACGCTGGAAGGTAGAACACCGGATCACTGGAGAGGACACTCCAGCTTCGCCTTTGGCGTAGACAAAACACGGGGAATGACAGTTACCAGTTATAAGCCACTGCTCAATTGGCGTAGAGCGTGGCGCCAGGGGTTGTTCCCGACGGTGGGAGGGATCATCAGATCTCACTGGACAGCTACCGCCCGCCTCAAGCTGGGCAGCCCCCAGCCAATAAGGTGTTGTCCCGCCACAGCTTGCTTTCCTCATTGGGTGCATGGGGATAAGGAGAAATCCAAACAGCAGGCTGAGAACCTTCGCACCAGGCAAGACAATAAAACAAAAGAGACCAACTCTAAAACTGGGAACTTGGAACGTCCGCACTATGATGACAGGACTCGCTGCTAACCTAAAGGACATCAACGACACCAGGAAGACTGCCATCATCAATGATGAGCTGAAGAGACTGGGAGTGGATATCGCCACTCTCCAGGAAACACGGTTAGCTGATGCAGGCACACTGAGAGAGAAGGACTACACGTTCTACTGGCAGGGAAAGGACAGTGACGAACACAGGGAACACGGAGTGGGTTTCGCAGTGAAGAACACTTTGCTGAAGATGGTGGAACCGGGCAGCACTGGCTCTGCACGACTCCTCACCCTCCGCCTGAACACCACTGAAGGCCCAGTCACCCTCGTCAGTGTGTATGCCCCAACACAGACAGCCACACCAGAGGCAAAAGACGAGTTCTACGAGAATCTCGCAACAACTGTCAGGATCATCCCCAACTCTGAACAACTCATTCTCCTTGGAGACTTCAATGCCAGAGTGGGTGCTGACCACAACTCCTGGCCCTCCTGTCTTGGACCTTTTGGCGTGGGCAGAATGAATGACAACGGACAGCGGCTGCTTGAGTTCTGCACATATCACGATCTGTGCATCACAAACTCGTTCTTCAAGACCAAGCCCCAACACAAGGTTTCCTGGCAACATCCGCGCTCAAAGCACTGGCACCAGCTAGACTTGATCCTGACCAGGCGCACCTCACTGAAGAACGTGCTAATCACCCATTTGTTCCAGAGTGCAGATTGCGACACAAACCATTCATTGGTGTGTTGCAAGGTCAAGCTGCAGCTGAAGAAATTCCATCGTGCTAGACAACCTGGAAAGGCACGGATTGACACCAGCAAGATGGCCCAACCAGAACTTGTTGAGCAGTTTGCCTCCACCTTTGACAAGGAACTTGGTGTACCACAAGAAGGAGAATCTGCAGAGCAGAAGTGGGAAGAGCTGCGAAACACTATCTACCGCACAGCCTTGGCTACCTTTGAGAGGAAGACCTCGAAGTCACAGGACTGGTTTGATGCCAAGTTGACCGAGATGACCCCCGTCATTGAAGCCAAGCGCTCAGCACTTGCTGAGTACAAAAAGTACCCAAACGAGAAGAATCTCCAGATTCTCAGGGCTGCGAGAAGCAAAGTTCAGCAGACTGCTTGGCGCTGTGCCAACGAGTACTGGACTCAGCTCAGCCAAGACATTCAAACCGCTGCCATAACAGGGGACATCCGTGGTATGTACGATGGCATCAAGAAGGCACTTGATCCGGCTCAGAGCAAGACGGCCCCCCTCAAATCTTCCACTGGGGAGATGATCACAGAGAAGAACAAGCAGATGGAGAGATGGGTGGAACACTACTCCGACCTCTACTCTAGACAGAACACCGTGACACCGTCAGCCCTTGATGCCATCGACTGCCTGCCATCCATGGACGAACTTGACGCCGAGCCAACCATCGACGAACTCAGTAAGGCCATTGATAGCTTGGCCGCTGGCAAGGCACCCGGCAACGACGGCATACCCCCTGACCTGATCAAGCACTGCAAGACCGCCCTACTGCTGCCATTGCATGACGTCCTCTGCCAGTGCTGGAAAGAAGGTGCCTTACCACAGGACATGAGGGACGCCAAGATCATCACCCTCTATAAAAACAAAGGGGAGAGAAGCGACTGCAACAACTACAGGGGCATCTCCCTCCTCAGCGTTGTTGGCAAAGTCTACGCACGAGTTGTTCTCGTTCGTCTACAGAAGCTTGCCGAACGTGTCTACCCCGAGTCTCAGTGTGGCTTCCGCGCTGAGCGATCGACGGTAGACATGATATTCTCCATCCGCCAACTCCAGGAGAAATGCAGAGAACAGAACATGCCTCTGTACATCGCCTTCATCGACCTCACCAAAGCGTTCGATCTGGTCAGCAGAGAGGGCCTTTTCAAGATCCTGCCAAAGATAGGATGCCCACCAAAGTTGCAAAGCCTCATCGAATCGTTTCACACCAACATGCAGGGGATAGTGCAGCATGATGGCAACGTCTCAGAGCCATTCAACATACGCAGCGGAGTGAAACAGGGCTGTGTACTTGCACCAACCCTCTTTGGGATTTTCTTTGCTATGCTCCTGAGGCATGCCTTCAGCATAGCAACAGAGGGAATCTACCTGCACACAAGATCTGACGGCAGGCTTTTCAACCTCGCCCGCCTGAAAGCCAGAACCAAGGTACGCGAGGCTCTAATCAGAGACATGCTGTTCGCAGACGACGCTGCAGTCGCAACCCACACACAGCAGGAGCTTCAGACCCTGATGGACCACTTCTCCCAGGCATGCAAGGACTTCGGGCTTACCATCAGCCTGAAGAAGACTAACGTCTTGGCGCAAGGCACGGAAGCACCACCAACCATCACCATTGATGACTACAAGCTGGAGGTCTTGAATCAGTTCACGTACCTGGGGTCCACGATCAGCAACAACCTCTCCCTTGATACAGAGATCAATAAGAGGATTGGAAAATCAGCCTTCACACTCGCTCGCCTCACCACACGAGTGTGGGAGAATCCCAAACTCTCTGTCAAGATGAAGATGGCAGTGTACAACGCCTGCGTTATCAGCACACTGCTCTATGGGAGTGAGACGTGGACAACATATGCCCGGCAGGAAAAGAGACTGAACTCCTTCCACTTGCGCTGCATTCGCCACATCCTGGACATATCCTGGCAGGACAAAGTGCCCAACACAGAAGTTCTGTCCCGCGCCGGCCTTCCCTCCATGTTCACTCTACTCAGGCAGCGCAGGCTCCGCTGGCTAGGCCACGTTCACCGTATGGAGGATGGCAGAATCCCCAAAGACGTCCTCTATGGAGAACTGGCAACTGGCAGGAGAGACGTTGGCCGCCCACAGCTGCGCTTTAGAGATGTCTGCAAGAGAGACATGAAGGCCCTGGATATCAACACAGAGCGGTGGGAGGACCTTGCAACGGACCGCTCCAAATGGAGAGGCACCCTGACCAGACAGCTCAAGGCGGGTGAAGAGAGACTGACTGCTGCAGCAGATGAAAAAAGGACCCGCAGGAAGAACTGCCACAGACCCAGCAGCACGGAGACCACCCACAAGTGTGACCTGTGTGACAGGGACTGTCATTCGCGCATCGGCCTGTTCAGCCACAGGCGGTGCTGTTCCAGCAGAGTAGACGTTTAGGATTCTCTTCCATGGTCATCATAGACTGACGGAGGCCGACGATTACAGGGAAATGGTTTACTTGAAGAGTTTCAGTCTGGGTTTAGAATCCATCATAGTACTGAAACAGCCTTAGCGAAGGTCACTAACGACCTCCTCATTGCATATGATAATGGACTAGTTTCTGTACTTGTCCTTTTAGACCTTAGTGCAGCTTTTGATACTATCGATCATAATATTCTACTTGATAGATTAGAACACTATGTTGGACTTAATGGAACTTTGTTGCAGTGGTTTAGATCTTATTTATCTGATAGGTTCCAGTTTGTTCATGTAAATAATGAGTTTTCTTTCAACTCAAAGCTCAGTCATGGAGTTCCACAGGGATCTGTGCTCGGCCCTACTCTTTTTAGTTTATATATGCTTCCGTTAGGCAACATTATTAGAAAGCACTGTATACATTTTCATTGTTATGCTGATGACACACAATTATACCTGTCAATGAAGCCAGATGATAGTAATCAATTAGCCAATTTTGAAGCCTGTCTTAAGGAAATCAAAGTTTGGATGACTTGTAATTTCCTGCTATTAAATTCAGTTAAGACTGAAGTCATTCTTGTTGGTCCAAAAAACCTTAGAAATTCCTTTCCAAATCAAACTTTCAGTTTGGATGCAGTTATTCTTTCTCTTAATAGCTCTGTGAGGAACCTTGGAGTTATTTTTGATCAGGATTTACTAGTTACTTATTTGTACCCGTAGGTAGATTTGGTTTGCAGTCTGGTGACAAGCCACCGGCTACTGGTCGCTGCGTGCGCGAGCGCCCTAAACCTACATGTTTTTGGTGTGCGGGAGGAAACCGGAGAAATCCCGGAGTAAACCCGCGCAACACGGGGAGAACATGCAAACTCCACACAGTTCACTGTTGGTCGGGGGCTGGGATCGAACCCACGATCTCATGATCCCCGCGGTCCCCCGGCCGAGGGTAAAACTGTGCTGTCACAGTGCTAAACCACTGCGCCACCGTGCAGCCCGATTTGTCCTTCAATTCACATATTAAATTTGTTTCTAAGACTGCCTTCTATCATTTGCGTAATATTGCCAAGATTAGGAGCATCTTGTCTCAGAGTGATGCTGAGAAACTGATCCATGCTTTTGTTAGCTCGAGATTAGATTATTGTAATTCTTTATTATCAGGCTGTCCTAAAACATCTTTAAAAAGTCTTCAGCTGATCCAAAATACTGCAGCAAGAGTTTTAACAGGTACTAGAAAGAGAGATCATATCTCTCTGGTTCTGTCCTCCCTTCATTGGCTTCCCATAGAGTTTAGAATTAAGTTTAAAATCCTTCTTCTTACTTACAAAGCTCTAAACAATCAGGCTCCTTTTTATTTAAAAGATCTTATACTACCGTATTATCCTAACAGAGCACTACGCTCCCAAAATGCAGGATTACTTGTAATACCTAGAATCTCCAAAAGTACAATGGGAGGCAGAGCCTCCAGTTATCAAGCTCCTCTCCTGTGGAATCAGCTGCCAATATATAAGGCTAAGGGCTAAAACCTAGGGCTAAAACCTACCTTTTTGATATAGCCTACAATTAGGGAGGGATCATGTGTTTCTGAGCCCTCCCTTAGTTATGCTGCTAATAGGTTTAGTCAGCCGGGGGACCTCCAGTAATACACTGGGCCTCACTCCTTTCCTCACTCTCAATAAAATATTTTTTTTGCTGGTCATTAACATTTGTTTGTTCTCTCCCATAGATTGAGTCCCCTTCGTGCTGTTTGCTCTCTACATGTCTGTTCTTTTCATCTTCTCTATCCCCTCACCCCCCAGCCAGTCGCAGCAGATGACTGCCCCTCCCTGAGCCTGGTTCTGCTGGAGGTTTCTTCCTGTTAAAAGGGAGTTTTTCCTCTCCACCGTCGCCAAGTGCTTGCTCACAGGGGATCGCCTGATTGCTGGGGTCTTTCTGCAACTGTGGGGTTTCCCCCTACAGTTGATAGTGCTATGAGATGACTGTTGTTGTGAAATGGCGCTATATAAATAAAGTTGAATTGAATTGAATTGAATTGAATTATCTGTTAAACTCTTGCTCTAGAATTTTGGATCAACTGAAGACTTTTAAAGATGTTTTAAGACAGCCTGATAGTTAAGAGTTACAATAATCTAATCTAGAGCTAACAAAAGCATGGATTAGTTTCTCGGCATCACTCTGACACAAGACACTCCTAATCTTGGCAATATTATGCAAATGAGAGAAGGGAGTCTTAGAAACAAGTTTAATATGTGAATTAAAGAATAGATCTTGATCAAAAAGAACACCAAGGTTCCTCACAGAACTATTAAGAGAAAGAGTAACTGCATCCAAACTACGAGTTTGATTTGGAAAGGCATTTCTAAGGTTTTTTTTTTTTTTTTGGACAATTTAGAATGACTTCAGTCTTATCTGAATTTAATAGCAAAAAATTACAAGTCATCCAAGCTTTGATTTCCTTAAGACACTCTAATTTGGCCAATTGATTACCATCATCTGGCTTCATTGACAAGTAAAATTTGTCTCATCTGCATAGCAGTGAAAATGTATACAGTGCTTTCCGCCCCACACCTGGGAGGCAGGGGTTCAAAGTCTGGCTGGGGCAATGCCGAAGACCATATAAAAGCGGAACTTCCTGCTGTCCAGCTTGGTGCTCAGCAATATTGGAATGGAGGAGGGAAATCTTTGGTGGCGCCTTGCATGGCAGCAACCCCTCTGACTCTATATATGGATGTGTGTGTGATTAACACTGTAGATAAGAGAAACACAATTTCATTCTACTGTAGATGATTGGCTGTATGAACTGAATGACTATAAAGGGTAATTTAATTTAATTTAATTTAAAAATGTTGCCTAGCAGAAGCATATATAAACTAAAAAAAAATAGGGCCTAGCACAGATTCCTGTGGAACTCCGTGACTGAGTTTTGAGTTAGAAGAAAACTCATTACTGACATGAACCAACTGGAACCTATCAGAATCAGAATCAGAATCAGAATCAGATTTATTGCCATTGTTCGTGTAGTACACAAACTAGGAATTTGTCTCGGTGCCATGCTGCAACATTAAAAACATGATGAGAAAAAGGGATAAACTAACAAAACTAAAGGACTAAAAACGTGCAATAAGTGTAGAAAAATAAGTAATAATAATAATAATAATAATAATAATAATAATAATAATAATAATAATAGTAATAGTGAGTAGTACTAGTCAAGGCAGTTTTAAAAAAATTAGCAAGTAGCAGATAATGTGAAGTACCACATAGTGCAGTCGATAATGCAACAGAAAAACAGTGATGAATGACGTGAGTCTGGTTGAGCTGCTGTACATAGTGCACAAGAGTCAAAAAGTCACTTAATGTTCAGCAGTCTGATGGCAGAGGGGAAAAAGCGGGAGGTTTTAGTCCGAATGGACCAAAGCCTTCTACCTGGGGGGAGGGGGGCAAACAGTACGTGACCAGGATGTGAAGGATCGGCTATGATCCGGCCAGCACGCCTCCGGGTCCTGGAGATGTACAGGTCCTGGAGAGATGGGAGCTCGCAGCCTATCACCTTCTCAGCAGTGCGCACGACGCGCTGCAGCCTTAGTCTGTCCCTGACAGTGGCTCCTGCATACCACACAGTTATGGAGGAGGTGAGGATGGACTCGATGATGGCCGTGTAGAACTGCACTAACATCTTGGTGGGTAGCTTGAGCTTCCTCAGCTGCCGCAGAAAGAACATCCTCTGCTGGGCCTTTTTGATGAGGGAGCTGATGGTTGGCTCCCATTTGAGGTCTCGGGTGATGGTGGTGCCCAAGAAGCGGAAGGAATCTGCAATGGTGATGGGAGAGCCTGTGATGGTGAGGGGGGGGCAGGGGGATTGTGACTTTCCTGAAGTCCACAATCATCTCCGCTGTCTTCAGAGCATTCAGCTGCAGGTTGTTGTGGCTGCACCAGGACACCAGCTGAGCCACCTCTTCCCTGTAGGCGGACTCGTCGCCGTTGGAGATGAGCCCGATGAGGGTGGTGTCATCCGCAAACTTAATCAGCTTAACAGACTGGTGGGAGGAGGTGCAGGAGTTGGTATAAAGGGAGAAGAGTAGAGGGGAAAGTACACAGCCCTGGGGTGATCCAATGCTGATGCTAACAGAGTCTGAGACAGACTTCCCCAGCCGCACATGCTGTCTCCGGTCCGTCAGGAAGTCGGTGATCCACCTGCAGAGGGAGTCAGGCACGTTGAGCAGGGACAGCTTGTCCTGGAGCAGATCGGGGCGGATGGTGTTGAATGCAGAGCTGAAGTCCCCAAACAGAATCCTGGCGTAGGTTCCCGGGGAGTCCAGGTGCTGCAGGATGGAGTGGAGGGCCAGGTTGACTGCGTCGTCCACAGACCTGTTAGCACGGTAGGCAAACTGCAGCGGGTCTAGGAGGGGTGTGGTGATGGACTTGAGGTGAGACAGGACCAGGCGCTCAAAGGACTTCATGACTACAGAGGTGAGCGCTACAGGTCTGTAGTCGTTAAGTCCAGTAATCCGTGGCTTCTTGGGGACAGGGATGATGGTGGAGGATTTGAGGCAGGTCGGCACGTGACATTGCTTAAGGGAGGTGTTAAAAATGTCTGTGAAGACAGGAGCCAGCTCTTTCGCACAGTGTCTCAGGGTGGAGGGAGACACACCGTCCGGCCCGGGGGCCTTGCGTGGGTTCAGTCTGGAGAACTGTCTGTGCACGTCCTGCTCACTGATGACAAGGGGAGGGGGGGAGGAGGAGGAGGAGGAGGGGGGGACCGCTTTTGATGAATTACGGGCTGAGGAGGCAGTGGAGCTGGGTGGAGTGGGTGAGTTGGACACAGCTGACAAGGTGTCAAAACGGGCGTAATGTTGGGACAGTTTTTGACAAAGGGCTTTGTCATCCTGACCTTTAGAAGCCTGAGGCCGATAGTTGGTGATTTGCCTCAGTCCTCTCCACACAGAAGCCGAGTCATTAGCAGTGAACTGCTGCTGGAGTTTCTCAGAATACACAGATTTAGCTCTCCTCAGCTCTCTGTTAAACCGATATTTGACCTCTCTGTAGCAGTCCCTGTCTCCACTTTTCAACGCTGCTTCCTTCTCCTTCCTGATCCGTCTGAGCTTAGCTGTGAACCAAGGCTTGTCATTAGAATATCTCACCCTGGTGCGCGATGGGAGAATGTCCTCCTCACAGAAGTTGATATATGAGTTCACAGTGTCTGTGTACTCATTAAGATCATCTGTGGCTCTTTTAAACATGCCCCAGTCAGTTATTTCCATGCATGTGTTCAGTTTCTCTCCAGCTTCACTGGTCAATTTCTTTGTGGTGGTCACAACAGGTTTAGTGAGTTTCAGTCTCTGTCTGTATGTGGGGATGAGGTGGACCATCACGTGATCAGATAGTCCCAGCGCAGCGCAGGGAACAGCGCGATAAGCGTCCTTTACTGAAGTATAACAGTGATCTAGCGTGTTATTTCCTCTGGTTGGACATTTAATAAACTGTTTGTAGCGGGGGAGCTCGTGACTCAGATTGCTCTGGTTAAAATCGCCCATCACAATAACCAGGGAGTCTGGAAAGTTCCGCTCCGTAAGTTGGATGTGATCTGCGAGCACGCGCTGAGCTTCGCGCGTGTCCGCGTCGGGAGGGGCGTACACAGTGACGAGGATGAATGAGGCAAACTCCCGCGGGGAATAAAATGGCTTGCAGTTAATAAAAAGAAATTCCAGGGCGGGAGAACAGTGTTTGGAAATCACCGTTACATCAGAGCACCAGCTGTTGTTAATATAGAAGCACACTCCTCCTCCAATAGACTTACCGGAGAGCTCTGTGACGCGATCAGCACGATACAGCTGAAATCCCTCGAGGCTGATTGCGCAATCTGGAATGTTCTCATTAAGCCAGGTCTCAGAGAAGCAGATGACAGACGAGGAAGTGAGGTCCTTGAAACGCATCAGCAGTCTTAATTCTTCTACCTTGTTCAAGAGAGAATTGGCATTGGATAGAAATATGCCAGGCAAGGATGTTCGCGTGACTCTCTTTCGTAGCCGAGCGAGAATTCCCCCTCTCTTTCCTCTTCTGCGCCGTCTTGCTCTTTTGGCCAAACAATGGATCAGATCTGCGGCAGGAGCTAAAAAAACTGGAAGAAGGTCCATGGGGGTGAGAGTCCTGATATTTAATAGTTCTTCACGGGTGTATGAACCGGCAGACGCACAATCAGTGAACAAAAACAGACAAATTATAAAAATTAAAGGGCAGCGAAGCACCATGGCGGCCGCTGTGGGCGCCATCTTGGATTTTTTTTTTTTTTAAATAAGATCTAAACCACTGCAACAAAGTTCCATTAAGTCCAATAAGGTGTTCAAGTCTATCAAGTACGGTAGTATATTATGATCGATAGTATCAAAAGCTGCACTATGTTCCAAAAGGACAAGAACAGAAACAAGTCCATTATCAGATGCGATAAGGGGGTCATTAGTGATCTCTTTATTGCATAGGACCTGCCTGGCAAAGTAAAGTAGACCAAAAGATCCTCAACAGCTAGACATCATGCTGTGAGCTGAAGAAATTCAGGAACAAATGAGAAAGTATTTGAGATCTATCAGTCTGGAAGAGGTTATAAAGCCATTTCTAAAACTTTGGGACTCCAGCGAACCACAGTGACAGCCATTATCCACAAATGGCAAAAACATGGAACAGTGGTGAATCTTCCCAGGAGTGGCTGGCTGACAAAAATTACCCCAAGAGCGCAGCAATGACTAATCCAACAGGCCACAAAAGACCCCACAACAACATCCAAAGAACTCCAGGCCTTACTTGCCTCAGTTAAGGTCAGTGTTTATCACTCCACCTTAAGAAAGACACTGGGCAAATATGACCTGCATGGCAGAGTTCCAAGATGAAAACTACTGCAGAGCAAAAAGAACATAAAGACTTTTCTAGGTTTTGTGAGAAAACATCTCAATGATCCCCAAGACTTTTAGGAAAATACTCTGTGGACTGACGAGACAAAAGTTGAACTTTTTGGAAGGTGTGTGTCCCATTACATCTGGCGTAAAAGTAACACAGCATTTCAGAAAAGGAACGTCATACCAACAGTAAAATATGGTGGTGGATGTGTGACAGTCAGGGGCCATTTTGCTGTTTCAGGACCTGGGAAGACTTGATGTGGTAAATGGAACCATGAATTCTGCTTTCTACCAAAAAATCCTGAAGGAGAATGTCTGACCATCTGTTCGTGACCTCTAGCTGAAGCGCACTTGGGTTCTACAGCAGAACAATGATCCAATGAGCTACCACCGGAGTGGTGGCTCAGTTGGTAGAGCATCTGACCCACACCCGGGAGGCAGGGGCTCAAATCCCGCCCGGATCATGCTGAAGACCATATAAAAAGTGAAACTTCCTGCCGTCCAGCTTGGTGCTCAGCAATAATGGAATGAAGGAGGGAAATCTGTGGTGGGGCCTTGCATGGCAGCAGCCCCTCTGATTCTATATGTGGGGTGTGTGTGATTAACACTGTAGATAGGAGAAACACAATTTCATTCTACCGTACATGATTGGTTGTATGGTTGAATGACAATAAAGGGTGATTTAATTTTAATTTAAAACACACCAGCAAGTCGACCTCTGAATTACTTAAGAAAACTGAAAACTTTGGAGTGGCATAGTGAAAGTCTTGACCTGAATTCCATTGAGATGCTGTGGTATGACCTAAAAAACGAAGCTCATTCTCAACAACCCTCCAATGTTGCTAAATTACAACAATTCTGCAGAGATGAGGCCAAAATTCCTCCACAGCAGTGTAAAAGACTCATTGCCAGTTATCACAAAAGCTTGATTGCAGGTGTTGCTGCTAAGGGTGGCCCAACCAATTATTAGGTTTAGGGGGCAATCACTTTTTCACACAGGGCCATGTAGGTTTGGATTTTTTTTTACCCTTATTAATAAACACCTGCATTTAAAAACTGCATTTTGTGTTTACTTGTGTTATCTGTGTCTAATATTTAAATTTGTTTGACGATCTGAAACATTTAAGTCTGACAAACATACAAAAAATTGAGAAATCTGGAAAGGGGCAAACAATTTTTCACAACATTGTATAATAGTTCTTGTGTTTCAGCATGGAATAATCAATGGTGGTGAATTCACACATTAGTAGAAAGTGATCTAACAGAACAGGATTATGAGGAAATATAGTTAAATTGTCAATATCTATGCCATATGATAGCACAGGGTGGAAGGAGTGACCTAGATAATGGGTGGAGTTTTGGACATTTAAAATACTGAATGACTGTAAAATCAAATTAAATGATTTATTAAGACTATTTTTTTTTACCTTTATTTTACCAGGTGAAATATTTGAGAACCAACTCCCATTTGCAAACATGACCTGTCAATATTTGGTTGACAGGTCAACCAAACATCTTGTCTTCCATTTGTGAATATTGAAATCACTTGCTATGAGTAATTTGTCTGAGAATACAAGAAGGTCAGATAACAATTGTAAGAATTCACTAAGGAATTCACTATATGGGGATGACAGTCGATACACTACGGCTAACAGGATTGGCTTCAGCATTGGTTTCATTTTACTATGGTGTGTGATTTGTTTCAATGAAAATGATTTATAGGATACATTTCTTTTATTATTAGTATTCTGGAGTGAAAGATTACTGCATTTCCACCTCAATTCAATTCAATTCAATTTAACTTTATTTATATAGCACCATCTCACAACAATAGTCATCTCATAGCACTTTCAACTGCAGGGGAAACCCCCACAATTGCAGAAAGATCCCAGCAATCAGGCTCACCTCCTCATCCTGTTGTTCTATTTTTTAAGTTACAATAATTTGGGGGGGTAGACTCATTCAGTAGCACAGAGTCCTCCTCATGCAACCATGCTTCAGTAAGTGTGAATAAATCAGCTTGGTTTTCTGTTATTAAGTCATGTACTGGGCTGCACGGTGGCGCAGTGGTTTAGCACTGTGGCAGCACAGTTTTACCCTCGGCCGGGGGATCGCGGGGATCATGAGATCGTGGGTTCGATCCCAGCCCCCGACCAACAGTGAGCTGTCTGGAGTTTGCATGTTCTCCCCGTGTTGCGTGGGTTTACTCCGGGATTTCTCCGGTTTCCTCCCGCATACCAAAAACATGTAGGTTTAGGGCGCTCGTGCACGCAGCGACCGGCAGCCGGTGGCTTGTCACCAGACTGCAAACCAAATCTACCTACGGGTACAAATAAGTAACAAACAAACAAAAAAAAATGTACTAATAAAAATTTAGAGGCAAGGGATTTAATGTTGAATCAGTCATATTTGATTGTTAAGTTCTGAGAGGTGATTGTGGAATTTTTTGATTTCAAGTTATTTTGCTTCAATCTTTTGGTGACATGAATTTTATTTTTTGCAGTGTATTTAAATTATTTAAACTAAGGGGGCATGAGACAGACACTTTACAGGTTACAAGACTGTTTGGTGGCAGACAGCATGAGTGATAATTGGTACAGGACTGTAATGTAACAACTTAATAACTCTGAAAAAGGGTGATGACAGATGGCCAGAGATAATCAGTCTTTTATTGGTGTCTATGAGTGAGTCCTGGGCATGACGTTAAACTGCATCCAGTGGTGACACTTCCTAGAAGTTAAAGGGCTGTTGAATTGTTGACTAATCACCACTTCTCCCTGGAGAAGGTAATGGGAAACCACTCCAGTATCTTCCCAAGACAATCATGGGAATCTGTAGTAGCAGTCTAGAGAATGATGTGAATGGGTCCCCATATTGGCAGGAAACCTCATCTGGCAAGGAAGGGAGCAAGCCCTTTCTGGTGGTCAACTTGCGAAACCCTTGCAACACCAAAGTCCCCAAGATATGGACATGGAATGTTTGTAGCGTGTTGAGGCCAGAAAAGTTAGAAAATATCAAGAGGTAAATGGATAGAATGTAGCTAAAAATCCATGGACTGATGGAGACCAGATGGAAAGAGAAAGATGACATCAGAAGTGACAGGTATCGAGTGATCCACTTTGGAGGAGATCAAAGTCAGTGTGGAGTGGTGCTTTTGATGGATCAAACAACAAGCAAGAGTGTGACTGAAGAAGAGTGTGCAAATGACAGATGGATGAGAGTGAGACTGAGTGGATCACTGGTTGACATTGTGGTGATTGTGGTCTACATGCCAACAACAGACTATGAAGATGAAGAAGTGGAAGCAGTTTATGAGCAAGTGGAGGACTCCATCTGACGTGGAAGGGGGGTAACTATGTGATAGTGATGGGTGGCCTGAACGTGGTAGTGGGAAACCAAAGCAAAGACAACATGACTGGCAAGTATGGCCTGGGAAACAGAAATGAGCAAGGGCAAATGGTAGAATTGTGCAAGAGGAATAAGCTTTGCATCACCAACACATGGCACAAGCATCAGAAGGGCAGAATCTACAACTGGTAAGCACCTGGAGACTTGAGAAGGATGAAGTTGGATTACATCATGGTGAAGCAACGTTACCAAAACAGTGTCGAATGTGCATGCCTTCCCTGGAGCAGATGCTGACTCAGACCATAACCTTGTTGCCATGAAAACCAGATTGAAGCTGAAACACTTAAGAAGCCAATCCCCCCACTACTGATGGAAGCTGGATGCATTGAGAGGAGGGATGAAGGAGAAATTAAATGATGGTGTGAGAACTCAACTGGCGTACATTGAGCACCATCAGACAGACATCATTGCACAGTGGAACCACTTGAAGAGAGCAGTAATTGAGAATGCAGAGGAGAACATCAGGCATGAACAGAGAAGACTAGCAAAGAAACCCTGGATCACAGATGTTATGTTTAGAAAAATGGAAGAAAGGAGAGAATGGAAGAAAAAAAATGCAGATGGAAGAAAAATGTATAACAGATTGAACAATGAACTAAGGAGAGAAACAGATAAGGCAAGAGAGTGGTACTGGGAAGAACAATGCAAAGATATCAAATGCCTGGGGAAAACAGGAAAGATGGACCAACTGTATTGAAAAGTGAAAGAGCTGACATAGAAGATCAGCTGAGGGCAGAAAACCAAGAGCATCATGAGCAAGCAAGGTGAACTGCTGACAGACCCTGAGCAAGCCAACTGCGGGTGGAAGGAATACGTAGAGGAGCTTTACAACAAGGAAGGGAAGCCAGAAGAGATCAACGAGGAAGATAAAACAGTGGTGGAGGATGGCCAGCTATGGGCAGACATTTTGGACAGAGAAATAGAGCAAGCAATGGTTGAGCTGAAGACAGGAAAAACCGAAGGTGAAGATAGCATTCCAGCAGAGCTGCTCAAGGCACTGTGCCCAGAAGTGATGAAACACCTGGTGAACCTTTGCAAGACCATGTACAATACTGGAGAACGGCCTGCCGACTTCCTGCATAGAATTATCATTCCACTACAAAAGAAACCAAATGCACAGAGATGTGAAGATCATCGAACAATCAGCCTCATAGCCCATACATCTGAAGTCATGTTGAGGGTGCTGAACAACAGACTGAGAGCAAAATCATTTTAGTACATTGGAAGTGATCGGTTCAGTTTTAGGAAAGGTATGGGCACCCGAGAGGCAATAGCAATGATGAGAACAATAAGAGAAAGCAGTATAGGTCACAATCAAGCTGTATATGTATGCTTTGTCAACTTTGAAAAAGCCTTTGACAGGGTCGATTGGACAATACTCATGAGGATTCTGAAAGATCTGGGAGTGGACTGGAGAGATAGATGTCTAATTGCAGCTTTGTACATGGGACAGACAGCAGCAGTAAGAACAGATCAAGGAGTGGCAGCACCATGCACCATCGGAAGAGGAGTTCATCAAGGTTGTTTGTTATCACCCTTGCTTTTTAACATGTATGCAGAAGCCATAGAGGAAGTTGAAGAGTGCGTGAATGTGGGACATCATCACATTCGAGTATTGAGATTTGCAGACGATTAGGCAATGATGGCGAGCTAAGCAGAAGGACTACAGACAATCATTTCTCAATTGAACGGCATGGTGGAAAGATATACAGGGACAGCTCAAAAAATTAGACGATGGCATGGTTCGTCAATGTCACGTGTGGCTCTAGGGAGCCACACAATGAGAGCCAAGGGCGAGCCAGTGAGTTGTGATGTTTTATTGTAGGTAAGGGTGAGGGATGAGGGAAGCACAGATACTCAACACAGTAACACTCATGAGCAGTACAGCGACAGAGAGAACCGTTGACACCGGGCGTAGGGGTACACAACATGAGAGCTCACAGCGGGTAACACTCAGGGGTTAAGCAGCCACAAGAGTAGAGAGCTGGCACTGGGCAAAGGACTCCAATACACAGATCACTCATACAGGATGGTACTCCCAAGTGACACAGTAAGGCCAGTAGCGGGCTAGCACCGGACATGGGGGTACAAAGGCACAATACTCCTTACGGGAAGACACTTACGAGTTATGCCGAAGATGAGGCAGGAGCTGGCACCAGACGAAGGGGCTCCAGCCTAGCAGTGCTTATGTCGCAGCCCCGAGTGATCGAGGCTGCTCCTTTTTAAACTCATTAGCAGCGCCCCAGCTGATGAGGATTAATTGGCCCCAGCCGTCCCGTGACACTGACAGCTGGGAGCCAGCTGAGACGCTGCCCAATGAGAGGCAGGGATAAGAAGGAGCATGGGCTGAGCGCCGGGCCGGCGTCTCACCCCATGGTGACAGTCAAATGATCACTGACTGTGGAAACTTCACACTAAACCTCAAGCAACTTAGATTCTGTGCCTCTCCACTCTTTCTCCAGATTCCGGGCCTTTGATTACCTCCGCCAAGGAGGTTATGTTTTCATTGGCGTTGGTTTGTCTGTCTGTCTGTTTGTTTGTCTGTCTGTCCGTTTGTTTGTTAGCAAGGAGGTTATGTTTTCATCGGCATTGGTTTGTCTGTCTGTCTGTTTGTTTGTTAGCAAGATAACTCAAAAAGTTATGGACTGATTTTCATGGAATTTTCACAGATTGTCAGAAATGGGGTATCCTACAGATGATTAGATTTTGGTGGTGATCTGGATCACCGTCCACAACAAAACCGCCATTACGCAAAATGCCATTTTCATGAATAACTACTAAACCACTAATCCTATCATTGTCAATCCAATTGCTTGCCATATGTTTTCATGGTCAAGGAATCTGAAAACTTACACACAAATACTGTATGGGGGGGAGCTGTGGCGCTTGGCGGAAGTCTGCGCTCTCCGAAAGCTTTTCTAGTTTCCAAATGAAATGCAAAATTTACTTTGATCTGAATTAGATCTGGATTAGGTGGCGGTCAAAGGCAGAGACCTTGGTGGACTAATCCCAAGTTTTCTAAACTGGCTTTTGGTATGTGGAATGTCACCTCTCAGGTGGGGAAGGAGCCTGAGCTGGTGCATGAGGTTGAGAGATACCGGCTAGATATAGTCAGCCTCACCTCAAAACACAGCTCCGGTTCCGGAACCAGTCTCCTGGAGAGGGGCTGGAGCTTGGCCTTTTCTGGAGTTGCCCCGGGTGAGAGGCGACGAGCTGGGGTGGGTATTCTTGTGTCCCCCCACCTTGCAGCCTCTATATTGGAGCTTTCCCCAGTGGACAAAACGGTTGTTTCTATGCGCCTTCGGGTTCGGAAACGGGTCCTGATCATCATTTGTGCCTATGCACCAAATGATGTTCAATTCAATTCAATTCAATTCAACTTTATTTCACAACAACAGTCATCTCATAGCACTATCAACTGTAGGGAGGACCCCCACAGTTGCAGAAAGACCCCAGCAATCAGGCGATCCCCTGTGAGCAAGCACTTGGCGACGGTGGAGAGGAAAAACTCCCTTTTAACAGGAAGAAACCTCCAGCAGAACCAGGCTCAGGGAGGGGCAGTCATCTGCTGCGACTGGCTGGGGGGTGAGGGGACAGAGAAGAAGAAAAGAACAGACATGTAGAGAGCAAACAGCACGATGGGGACTCAATCTATGGGAGAGAACAAACAAATGTTAATGACCAGCAAAAAAAAAAATATTTCATAGAGAGTGAGGAAAGGAGTGAGGCCCAGTGCATTACTGGAGGTCCCCCGGCTGACTAAACCTATTAGCAGCATAACTAAGGGAGGGTTCAGAAACACATGATCCCTTCCTAATTGTAGGCTATATCAAAAAGGTAGGTTTTAGCCCTATTCTTAAAAACAGAGATCGAGTCTGACTCCCGAATCCAGATTGGCAGCTGATTCCACAGGAGAGGAGCTTGATAACTGGAGGCTCTGCCTCCCATTGTAATTTTGGAGATTCTAGGTATTACAAGTAAACCTGCATTTTGGGAGCGTAGTGGTCTGTTAGGATGATACGGTAGTATCAGATCTTTTAAATAAAAAGGAGCCTGATTGTTTAGAGCTTTGTAAGTAAGAAGAAGGATTTTAAACTTAATTCTAAACTCTATGGGAAGCCAATGAAGGGAGGCCAGAACCGGAGAGATATGATCTCTCTTTCTAGTACCTATTAAAACTCTTGCTGCAGCATTTTGGATCAGCTGAAGACTTTTTAAAGATGTTTTAGGACAGCCTGATAATAAAGAATTACAATAATCTAATCTCGAGCTAACAAAAGCGTGGATCAGCTTCTCAGCATCACTCTGAGACAAGATGCTCCTAATCTTGGCAATATTACGCAAATGATAGAAGGCAGTCTTAGAAACAAATTTAATATGTGAATTGAAGGACAAATCTTGATCAAAAATAACTCCAAGGTTCCTCACAGAGCTATTAAGAGAAAGAGTAACTGCATCCAAACTGAAAGTTTGATTTGGAAAGGAATTTCTAAGGTTTTTTGGACCAACAAGAATGACTTCAGTCTTATCTGAATTTAATAGCAGGAAATTACAAGTCATCCAATCTTTGATTTCCTTAAGACAGGCTTCTAACTTGGCTAATTGATTAGTATCGTCTGGCTTCATTGACAGGTATAATTGTGTGTCATCTGCATAACAGTGAAAATGTATACAGTGCTTTCTAATAATGTTGCCTAACGGAAGCATATATAAACTAAAAAGAG
The DNA here is from genome assembly GCA_020510985.1 of Pholidichthys leucotaenia. NCBI lineage: Eukaryota > Metazoa > Chordata > Actinopteri > Cichliformes > Pholidichthyidae > Pholidichthys > Pholidichthys leucotaenia. The sequence goes on from CM035838.1 coordinate 492,228,257, forward strand.
TAGGGCCTAGCACAGATCCCTGTGGAACTCCATGACTAAGCTTTGAGCTGAGAGAAAACTCATCATTTACATGAACAAACTGGAACCTATCAGATAAATAAGATCTAAACCACTGCAACGAAGTTCCATTAAGTCCAACATAGTGTTCTAATCTATCAAGTAGAATATTATGATCAATAGTATCAAAAGCTGCACTAAGATCTAAAAGGACAAGTACAGAAACTAGTCCATTATCAGATGCAATGAGGAGGTCGTTAGTGACCTTCGCTAAGGCTGTTTCAGTACTATGATGGATTCTAAACCCAGATTGAAACTCCTCAAGTAAACCATTTTCCTGCAGGTGGTCAAATAATTGCGTAGCAACAACTCTTTCTAAGATTTTTGAAATGAAAGGGAGATTAGAGTTTGGTCTATAGTTAGCTAAAGCTCCTGGATCTAGCGTTGGCTTTTTGAGTAAGGGTTTAATTACAGCCGTTTTAAAAGCCTGCGGTACATGGCCTAAAGTTAATGAAGAATTGATTATATGAAGAAAAAAGCTTCCAATAAGTGGGAAGACTTCTTTAAATAACCTAGTAGGAATAGGGTCTAAAAGACAAGTTGAAGGTTTGGATGAGGAAACTATTTTGTCTAACTCACAAAGGTCGATTGGAGTAAACTCATCAAGGCAGACATCAATAGAAGGAGTTGTAGTAGTTACAGTATTTAAGTTAACTGTGGGAAGAATCTGATTGATTTTATCTCTGATGGATGAAATTTTATTATTGAAAAAGTTCATAAAGTCCTGACTAGTAAGCTCTAAGGGGATGCTAGGATTGACAGAGTCCTGACTCTTTGTCAACCTGGCTACAGTACTGAAAAGAAACCTGGGATTATTCTTGTTCTCTTCTATTAATGCAGAGTAATAACTCGTTCTAGCTTTTCTAAGAGATTTTTTATAAATTAAAAGATGATTTCTCCAAGCTAAATATATTTCATCTAAATTAGTAGAGCACCATTTTCTTTCTAATTTACGAGTCTTCTGTTTTAAGCTACGAGTTTCTGTGTTGAACCAAGGAGATAAAAATCTCTGATTAGACTTTTTCTTTTTTAAGGGGGCCACCAAGTCTAGAGCCTGATGCAGAGAAGCTGAAACACTATCCACCATGTTATCAATTACAGAAGGAGCAAGCTGTCTATAGCTTATTTCCGTTGTGTTGACACATGGCATAGAGGAAACAATCTGCATACATTTGGAAACAGCATCATCTGAGAGGCATCTACTGTGATAATATTTTTCTTTAGGAGCCAAATAGTCAGAAATAGTAAAATCAAAGGTTAACAGACAATGGTCTGACAGTACAGGGTTATGAGGAGACACTACAAGATTTTCTATTTCTATGCCATATGTCAGAACAAGGTCCAATGTATGGTGGAGGTAATGAGTAGAATTTCCTACTTTCTGAGAAAACCCAATTGAGTCTAATATTGAATTAAAAGCCACATTAAGGCAGTCACTATCTACATCCACATGTATATTAAAGTCCCTTACTATAATTATTCTATCAGATTTCAGCACTAAATCAGCTAAGAAATCAGCAAATTCGGATAAAAATTCTGAATAGGTTGATGGGCGACGATAAACTATGGCAAATAAAATTGGGTTTAACCTGGAATTGCTAAAGTGCCCAACACTGAGGACCAGGCCCTCAAAGGAATTATAACATGTTTTTTGCTTTACATTAACTAGTAATTTGGAATGGTAAATTGATGCTACTCCTCCTCCACGACCAGAACTTCTGGGATTTTGACAGTTTAAATAACCAGAGGGAGTTGATTCATTTAAACCAACATAATCCTCTTGCCCTAACCAAGTCTCTGTAAGGGAAATTAAATCAATCTGATGATCAATTAACAGATCATGGACTAACAGAGACTTGGGAGTTAGAGACCTAATATTTAATAAACCACATTTAATTTTTAAATTATGAGGAGGAACAGAGGCCAAATCATTCAATTTAGAGGCTTTATGTTTAATTTGAGTTTTACCAATATTTTGCTTTATCACTTTGGGATGCTTATACATTATATTTTTATTTACTTTGGAGGGAGCAGACAACGATTCTCTGATGGGGAAGTCAGGGGCTAAGCTGAGGGGTGACAGATGAAGAGGAGCTGCAGAGAGGCGTGTAAGACTGTGACTCTGCTTCCTGGTCCCAACTCTGAGTAGTCATGGTTTTGGAAATTTGGATAAAAAAGATGCCAGATTGTTAGATAAATGAGAAGCACCATCCAAAGTGGGATGAATGCTGTCTCGTCTCATAAGACCAGGTTTTCCCCAAAATGAGCTCCAATTGTCAATGTAGCCCACGTCATTTTTAGGACACCACACAGACAGCCAGCGGTTCAGAGTACCCACCCTTTTTGGAGTCTGTGACTGGGGTGCTGGAGGGTGCTCCTCTTGGAGACTCCATTGTCCTACTGGGGGACTTCAATGTGCATGTGGGCAACGACAGTGAAATCTGGAGGGGGTGATTGGGAGGAACGGCCTTCCCGATCTGAACCCAGGTGGTGTTCAGTTATTGGACTTCTGTGCTAACCACAGTTTGTCCATAACGAACACCATTTTCAAGCATAGGGTGTCCATATGTGCACCTGGCACCAGGACACCCTAGGCCGCAGGTCGATGATCGATTTTGTTATCGTATCATCAGACCTGCGACCGTATGTCTTGGACACTCGGGTAAAGAGAGGTGCAGAGCTGTCAACTGATCACCACCTGGTGGTGAGTTTGATCCAATGGCAAGGGAGGAAGCCATTCAGACCTGGTAGACTCAAACGTATAGTGAGGGCTTGCTGGGAATGTCTGGCCGACGCCCCTGTCCGGGAGGTCTTCAACTCCCACCTCCGGAAGAACTTCAACCACATTCCTAGGGAGTCTGGAGACATGGAGTCTGAATGGGCCATGTTCTCCACCTCTATTGTTGAAGCGGCGGCCCAGAACTGCAGCCGCAAGGTGGTTGGTGCATCTCGTGGTGGCAATCCCCAAACCAAGTGGTGGACACCAGTGGTGAGGGGGGCCATTAAGATGAAGAAGGAGTCCAATCAGGCTTGGTTGGCTTTTGGGACTCCCGAAGCAGCTGAGGTGTACCGGCAGGCCAAATGGAGTGCAGCTCGGGTGGTTGCTGAAGGAGTTTGGTGAGGCCATGGAACAAGACTTTCGATTGGCCTCAAAGAGATTCTGGCAAACTGTCTGGTGGCTCAAGAGGGGGAAGCAGCTCCCTGTCCACACTGTGTATGGTGCGGATGGGGCGCTGTTGACTTCGATTAGGGATATCGTTGGGCAGTGGAAGGAATACTTTGAGAATCTCCTCAATCCACTGATACGCCTTTCACAGAGGAAGTGGGGCTTGTGGATGAGGGAGAAGACTCGCCTATCACAGGGGCTGAGGTCGCCAAGGTGGTTAAAAATCTCCTTGGTGGCCGGGCTCCGGGGGTAGACGAGATTCATCCTGAGTAACTCAAGGCCCTGGATGTTGTAGGATTGTCATGGTTGACATGCCTTTGCAACATTGTGTGGAGGTCGGGGGCAGTGCCTTTGGCATGGCAAACCGGGGTGGTCGTTCCTGTCTTCATAAATGTGGACTGGAGGGTGTGCTCCAACTTTAGAAGGGTCACACTCCTCAGCCTCCATGGGAACGTCTATGCCAAGGTACTGGAGAGGAGAGTCCGGCCGTTGGTCGAACCTCGGATTCAGGAGGAGCAATGTGGTTTTCGTCCTGGCTGTGGCTCATCAGACCAGCTCTTTACCCTCTCGAGAATTCTCGAGGGTTCGTGGGAGTTTGCCCAACCAGTTTACATGTGTTTTGTGGACTTGGAGAAGGCATTTGACCGCGTCCCTCTTGGTTTTTTGTGGGGGGTGCTTCGGGAGTATGGGGTATCGGGCTTGTTGTTACAAGCTAATCGGTCTCTGCACGACCGTTGTGAGAGTTTGGTTTGTATTGTCAACACTCGGTTGGACTCATTCCCAGTGAGAGTTGGACTCCGCCAGGGCTGCCCTTTGTCACAGATCCTGTTCATAATTTTTATGGACAGGATTTCTAGGCACAGCTAGGGAATGGAGGGTGTCATGCTTGGTGACCATAGGATCTCATCTCTGTTGTTTACAGATGATGTTGTCCTGTTGGCTTCATCCAGCAATGACCTACAGCTCTTGTTGGGACGGTTTGCCGCTGAGTGTGAAGCGGCTGGGATGAGAATCAACACCTCCAAGTCTGAGTCCATGGTCCTCAGCCGGAAAAAAGGTGGATTTTCCTCTCTGGGTCGGGGACAGGCTCCTGCCCCAAGTGGAGGAGTTTAAGTATCTTAGGGTCTTATTCACGAGTGAGGGGAAAATGGAGCGAGAGATTGACAGACGTATCGGAGGAGCATCTGCAGTGATGGGGACGTTGTACCGGTTTCTTGTGGTGAAGAGGGAGCTTAGTTCTAAGGCAAAGCTTTCGATTTACCAGTCAATCTGTCACAACCCCCCGTGCACCATAACAGGACACATGAGGGACAGAATGAAAAACCCAATTGCGAGAGTAGAGAGTGCCATGTTTTTTAGTGTTCACCACAAAATTACAGTTTGGTTCAACCACACCAAAATATAGGAAGATGTAATGACTGGATTAGGCCACCAGACATACAGGGTGCCTGTCTCACCTATGGTCACGATCTTTGGGTAATGACCAAAAGAACAAGATCACGGATACAAGCAGCTGAAATGAGCTTTCTCCGTAGGATTGCTGGACTCACCCTCAGAAATAGGGTGAGGAGCTCAGTCATCCGGGAGAGGCTCAGAGTAGAACCGCTGCTCCTCCACATTGAAAGGAGTCAGTTGAGGTGGTTTGGGCATTTGATTAGGATGCCTCCTGGACGCCTCCCATTTGAGATGTTTCGGGCACGTCCCACTGGGAGGAGACCCCGGGGCAGACCCAGGACTCGGTGGAGAGACTATGTCTCCCAGCTGATCTGGGAAAGTCTTGGTATCCTCTCTGAAGAGCTGGAGCAGGTGGCTGGGGAGAGGGAAGTCTGGGCTTCTCTGCTTGAACTGCTGCCTCCACGACCCGGACCTTCGGAAAAGCGGTAGAAGATGGATGGATGGATGGATGGAATACCACAAACTGCAGTTCAGCATCTGGGTTGTTCTCTCTGCCCTGAGGGGCGAGTCATGACATAAAGAATGTAGCCTTAGAGGATGGAGGTTGATAGATAACAATCAAAGCAAAAGACATTTCTGGTGATTGTACAACTTTAACTTCAAGACATTCCATCATATTTTCAGCAATGTCAAGTTGTGTACACTGATAACCATCCTTTACATAAATCATGACCCATCCTCCCCTGCCATCTTTTCTTTCTTGTCTATAGATATTGTGCCTTGGTACATTGAAAAGAGCTGGAGGCGTTGTTGTGGTTAACCAGGTTTCTGAGAGGCATATGTAGTCAAGATTTGAATTTGTCAATAGCTGTTGTGTTTGTTCTCTTTTAGGTTTCATAGTCAGATCCCACAATACCCTGGCATGATTTACAGTTTGAAACATTTTAGCAGTTTGTTGTTTTTCAGCCACAGGTCTTATTCTATTTTGTAATAATCTCACCAGACTTATGTAGTTTGAGTCTTGTTGCAATAATTTTTCCTGAGTCGATGCCACCAGCATCCCGGGTGACTCCACTGATGCCATTCAGTGGTGGCTCAGTTGGTAGAGCATCCGCCCCACACCCAGGAGGCAGGGGTTCAAATCCCAGCTGGGTCATGCCAAAGACCATATAAAAATGGAACTCCCTGCCGTCCAGCTTGGTAGTCAGCAATAAATGGAATTGAGGAGGGAACTCTGTGGCGGCGCCTTGCATGGCAGCGGCCCTCTGATTCTGCACTTGGGGTGTGTGTAATTTACACTGTAGATAGGTAAAGCACAATCTCGTTCTGTTGTACGTTTGAATGACAATAAGGGTGATTTAATTTAATTTAATTTAATTCCCTTTCAGATGGGCCACCACCACCGCACTGGCATCTGGGGAGACCTTTCCTGCGTTGATATCACCAATGTGTTTTGATAACTGTCATGTATTGCTCTTCAGAGGCAGAAAGATAGAGCCAATCACTGAACTGTTTAGTGATATTTATTAACAAGAACATAAAATACTAAAACTTTGCATGGAACACAAAAAATGCAAACTTAAAGTAACTTAGAAGGGAAGACTCTCCAGAGCTGACACTGCACTGCGAGAGGGGAATGTGTCGTCCATAAGACTTCAGGAAAGAGTCTATAGACAACTGACATCAGAGTGTTGACAACTGACAATGCTGCTGCACTGAGGGAATGTGCAGGCAGTCTTTAAATAGTGAGGGAATGACAACGTGAGTGATCACAGGTGTGGGTTCACCTGAACAGGAGAAGAAACAATAACTAGTCATTGGGATCAGCTGGTAGTGATGAGAGATGAGGGAGGAGCGGCTGGACTGACAGTTTGACAGGTGGCGTTACACAGAGCACAAATCTGGAAATGTCACCTGACAGCTGTCAGCCCACATAATTAATATAAGAAATAAGCATAACCATATACAGATGTGAACAAAATTGTTGGTGCCCCTCCGTTAATGAAAGAAAAACCCACAATGGTTACATAAATAACTTGAATCTGACAAAAGTGGTAATAAATAAAAATTCTATGAAAATTAACCAATGAAAATCAGACAATGCTTTTGAATTGTGGTTCAACAGAATTATTTAAAAAAAAACTATCCTGCACTTATATAGCGCTTTTCTAGTCACAAAGACCACTCAAAGCGCTTTCACTAGTACTAACCCTCTATTCTAAGGGCCTATAGGAAACAGATATCTAGGGAGAATTTAGAACAGCCAATTAACCTAACATGCATGTCTTTGGATTGTAGGAGGAAACCAGAGCCCGCGGAGTAAATCCACGCAGCACAGGGAGAACATGCAAACTCCACACAGAAAGGTTCCAACCCTTGCCAACCTGGGGATTCGAACCAGGAACCTTCTAGCTGTAAGGCAACAGTGCTAACCACTGCACCACCGTGCTGCCCTGACAAAAACAAACTCATGAAACAGGCCTGGACAAAAATGATGGTATCCCTAGAAAAGATTGAAAATAATGTGACCATAGGGACATGTTCAACCAAGATGTGTCCTCTAATTAACATCACAGGTGTCTACAAACTTGTAATCAGTCAGTCGGCCTATTTAAAGCGTGACAAGTAGTCACTGTGCTGTTTGGTGACATGGTGTGTACCACACTAAACATGGACCAGAGGAAGCAAAGGAGAGAGTTGTCTCAGGAGATTAGAAAGAAAATTATAGACAAGCATGTTAAAGGTAAAGGCTATAAGACCATCTCCAAGCAGCTTGATGTTCCTGTAACTACAGTTGCACATATTATTCAGAAATTTAAGATCCGCGGGACTGTAGCCAACCTCCCTGGATGTGGCCACAGGAGGAGATGGATAATACGAATAGTAACAAAAGAGCCCAAAACAACCTCCAAACACATTCATGGTGAACTCCAAGGTCAAGGTGCATAAGTATCAGATCGCACCATCCATCGTTGTTTAAGCCAAAGTGGACTTCATGGGAGACGACCAAGGAGGACACCACTGTTGAAAACCAATTGTAAAAAAGCCAGACTGGAATTTGCCAAACTGCATGTTGACAAGCCACAAAGCTTCTGGGACAATGTCTTATGGACAGACAAGACAAAACTGGAACTTTTTGGCAAGGCACATCAGCTCTATGTTCACAGACGCAAAAATGAAGTACACCAAGAAAAGAACACTGTTCTGTTATGTTCTGGGGCTGCTTTGCTGCATCTAGCACAGGGTGTCTTGAATCTGTGCAGGGTACAATGAAATCTCAAGACTATCAAGGTATTCTAGAGAGAAATGTGCTGCCCAGTGTCAGACGGCTTGGTCTCAGTCGCAGGTCATGGGTCTTGCAACAGGATAATGACCCAAAACACACAGCTAAAAACACCCAAGAATGGCTAAGAGCCAAACATTGGACTATTCTAAAGTGGCCTTCTATGAGCCCTGATCTAAATCCTGTTGAACATCTGTGGAAGGAGCTGAAATATGCCGTCTAGAGAAGACACCCTTCAAACCTGAGACAACTGGAGCAGTTTGCTCATGAGGAGTGGGCCAAAATACCTGCTGAGAGGTGCAGAAGTCTCATTGAGAGTTACAGAAATCGTTTGATTGCAGTGATTGCCTCAAAAGGTTGTGCAACAAAATATTAAGTTAAGGGTACCATCATTTTTGTCCAGGCCTGTTTCATAAGTTTGTTTTTTAAAATAATTCTGTTGAACCACAATTCAAAAGCATTGTCTGATTTTCAATTGTTAATTTTCATAGAATTTTTATTTATTACCACTTTTGTCAGATTCAAGTTATTTCTGTGACCATTGTGGGTTTTTCTTTCATTAACAGAGGGGTACCAACAATTTTGTCCACGGCTGTATAGCCTAGAAAATAATTACAAATGAAGTGAGGCATAACCAATACAAACTGAAACATAAACAGAGAAATGGGAAGCAGTGTGACAACTCAAAAAGGCACAAAAAAATACAACAGATAAAAATATATGAAAATATATATGAATATATATAAATACAAATGGGTGCCTCCCACTTGAGGTGTTTCGGGCACGTCCCACTGGGAAGAGACCCCGGAGCAGACCCAGGACTCGGTGGAGAGACTATGTCTCCCAGCTGGTCTGGGAACGCCTTGGTATCCTCTTTGAAGAGCTGGAGCAGGTGGCTGGGGAGAGGCAAGTCTGGGCTTCTCTGCTTGAACTGCTGCCTCCGTGACCTGGACCTCCAGAAAAGTGGTAGAAGATGGATGGAATACAAAGAAGGAGCCAAGAGGCTGAGTCCAGCAGAACATCAGACTCAGCTCGTGACAAGAACTGACCGACATCAGACTCCTCTCTATGGGCCGCTGCTACATCGGTATCCAGCAAGGCCGGGTCGATGTTAACAGCCAGCCGCTGGGCCACGAATTGTCAGGACAGCTCAGCCTGGTGAGCATCTATTGCTGGAAGAGCCAACACTGCATCGGCATCTGGGGAAAAGGGCCAAGACCGACATCCAGCCGTCGGGCTCCAAGCCGTCAACGTGGCTCCATTTAATTCAATTCAATTCAATTCAATTCAACTTTATTTATATAGCACCATTTCACAACAACAGTCATCTCATAGCACTTTCAACTGTAGGGGAACCCCCACAGTTGAAGAAAGACCCCAGCAATCAGGCGATCCCCTATGAGGAAGCGCTTGGCGATGGTGGAGAAGAAAAACTCCCTTTTAACAGGAAGAAACCTCCAGCAGAACCAGGCTCAGGGAGGGGCAGTCATCTGCTGCGACTGGCTGGGGGGTGAGGGAACAGAGAAGATGAAAAGAACAGACATGTAGAGAGCAAACAGCACGATGGGGACTCAATCTATGGGGGAGAACAAACAGATGTTAATGACCAGCAAAAAAAAAAAAAAAAAAAAATATTTCATTGAGAGTGAAGAAAGGAGTTAGGCTCAGTGCATTATTGGAGGTCCCCTGGCTGTCTAAACCTAATAGCAGCATAACTAAGGGAAGGTTCAGAGACACATGATCCCTCCCTAATTGTAGGCTATATCTTACCTTATTTAAGATAAGTCTTTATTAGTTCCACAAAGGGAAAATTCCAGGATTGCAACAGCACAGGGATAGCAACACTCAGAGCAATAATTTAAAGATAAGATAACAAGAGCAGTAAATATACATATGTACACATAAATATACGTATATTCAGTGCGGAGCATTGTAGCTAGATGGAATCAACAGCATAACCGTCTATTTAGTTACCCCACATAGTATGAATATGTACCCATACAACATATTATGTTCTCACTGGTTGTCACTGGTTCTCACTGGTTGTCATAGCCAGGAGCGGCACAGGAGTTAAGCTCCCAGTGCTCATAAAATGCTCCTTATGGTGTGCGTCTCGAAAAGCCTCTGACAACTAAGTCCAACACTTAGTCTGCCCATGTGGTTTAGTCTCTAAGCCCAGCGGAACTGCTTTTACTAATAGGAGAAGGGGCGAGGGCAGATCTCTGGCGCCTTAAAACCAGATGCTTCGGGTAGATGGTGGCTCGTCAACCTGGGAAGGTAGCCCATCTAGGGGAAGGTAAACCCTGATTTCAAACCTCTGCTGCCTTGCGGCACACCCGGTCATGGGAAAGGCTTCGGGAGTCAACCCTGAGGAAAAATCCGGAGTCAGCGTCCCTAAGGCAGTTCTCTGTTGTGCTCCACATCATTCTGGCAGCTCCTGCGACGGCGCGGGTGCCAAACTGTAGCAGCCCTGCTGTTCCTTTGGATTCATCAGTGACGTGGAGAGGGGGGACATGCTGCATGGGCAACATCTTGTCCTCCATATCTTCCTGCCCAGGCTTGAATCCTACCAACGCCCAACGCTGGAAGGAAGAACACCGGATCACTGGAGAGGACACTCCAGCTTCTCCTTTGGCATAGACAAAACACGGGGAATGACAGTTAATGGTTATAAGCCACCGCTCAATTGGCGTAGAGCGCGGCACCAGGAGTTGTTCCCAACGGTGGGAGGGATCATCGGATCTCACTGGACAGCTACCGCCCGCCTCAAGCTGGGCAGCCCCCAGCCAATAAGGTGTTGTCCCGCCACAGCTTGCTTTCCTCATTGGGTGCATGGGGATGAGGAGAAGTCCGAACAGCAGGCTGAGAACCTTCGCACCAGGCAAGACAAAAAAACAAAAGATACCAACTCTAAAACTGGGAACTTGGAACATCCACACTATGATGACAGGACTCGTTGCTAACCTCAAGGACATCAACGGCACCAGGAACACTGCCATCATCAATAATGAGCTGAAGAAACTGGGAGTCGATATCGCCACTCTCCAGGAAACACAGTTGGCTGACGCAGGCACACTGAGAGAGAAGGACTACACTTTCTATTGGCAGGGAAAGGGCAGTGACGAACACAGGGAACACGGAGTGGGCTTCTCGTGAAGAACACCTTGCTGAAGATGGTGGAACTGGGCAGCAATGGCTCTGCACGACTCCTCACCCTCCGCCTCAACACCATTCAAGGCCCAGTCACCCTCGTCAGTGTGTATGCCCCAACACTGACAGCCACACCAGAGGCAAAAGACGAGTTCTACGTGAATCTCGCAACAACTGTCAGGATCATCCCCAACTCTGAACAACTCATTCTCCTTGGAGACTTCAATGCCAGAGTGGGTGCTGACCACGACTCCTGGCCCTCCTGTCTTGGACCATTTGATGTGGGCAGAATGAAGAACAACGGACAGTGGCTGCTCGAGTTCTGCACATATCACGATCTGTGCATCACAAACTCGTTCTTCAAGACCAAGCCCCAACACAAGGTTTCCTGGCGACATCCGCGCTCAAAGCACTGGCACCAGCTGGACTTGATCCTTACCAGGCGCACCTCACTGAAGAACGTGCTAATCACCCGTTCATTCCAGAGTGCAGATTGTGACACAGACTATTCATTGGTGTGTTGCAAGGTCAAGCTGTAGCTGAAGAAATTCCATTGTTCTAGACAGCCTGGAAAGGCACGGATTGACACCAGCAAGATGGCCCAACCAGAACTTGTTGAGCAGTTTGCCTCCACCTTTGAGAAGGAACTTGGTGTACCACAAGAAGGAGAATCTGCAAAGCAGAAGTGGGAAGAGCCGCGAAAAACCATTCACCGCACAGCCTTGGCTACCTTTGGGAGGAAGACCTCGAAGTCACAGAACTGGTTTGATGCCAAGTTGACCGAGATTGCCCCCGTCATTGAAGCCAAGCGCTCAGCACTTGCTGAGAACAAGAAGTACCCAAACGAGAAGAAACTCCAGATTCTCAGGGCTGCGAGAAGCAAAGTTCAGTAGACTGCTTGGCGCTGTGCCAACGAGTACTGGACTCAGCTCAGCCAAGACATTCAAACCGCTGCCATAACAGGGAACATCCATGGTATGTACGATGGCATCAAGAAAGCACTTGGTCTGACTCAGAGCAAGACGGCCCCCCTCAAATCCTCCACTGGGGAGATGATCACAGAAAAGAACAAGCAGATGGAGAGATGGGTGACACCGTCAGCCCTTGATGCTATCGACTGCCTGCCATCCATGAATGAACTTGACGCCGAGCCAACCATCGACGAACTCAGCAAGGCCTTTGATAGCTTGGCCACTGGCAAGGCACCCGGCAACGATGGCATACCCCCCAACCTGATCAAGCACTGCAAGATCGCCCTACTGCTGCCATTGCATGGCGTCTTCTGCCAGTGCTGGAAGGAAGGTGCCATACCACAGGACATGAGGGACGCCAAGATCATCACCCTCTACAAAAACAAAGGGGTGAGAAGTGACTGCAACAACTACAGGGGCATCTCCCTCCTCAGCGTTGTTGGCAAAGTCTACGCAAAAGTTGTTCTCGTTCGTCTACATAAGCTTGCCGAACGTGTCTACCCTGAGTCTCAGTGTGGCTTCCGCGCTGAGCGATCGATGGTAGACATTATATTCTCCATCCGCCAACTCCAGGAGAAATGCAGAGAACAGAACATGCCCCTGTACGTCGCCTTCATCAACCTCACCAAAGCGTTTGATCTGGTCAGCAGAGAGGGCCTTTTCAAGATCCTGCCAAAGATAGGATGCCCACCAAAGTTGCAAAGCCTTATCAAATCATTTCACACCAACATGCAGGGGATAGTGCAGCACGATGGCAACGTCTCAGAGCCATTCAACATACGCAGCGGAGTGAAACAGGGCTGTGTACTTGCGCCAACCCTCTTTGGGATTTTCTTTGCTATGCTCCTGAGGCATGCCTTCAGCACAGCAACAGAGGGAATCTACCTGCACACAAGATCTGACGGCAGGCTTTTCAACCTCGCCCGCCTGAAAGCCAGAACCAAAGTACACGAGGCTCTAATCAGAGACATGCTGTTTGCAGACAACACTGCAGTTGCAACCCACACACAGCAGGAGCTTCAGACCCTGATGGACTGCTTCTCCCAGGCATGCAAGGACTTCGGGCTTGCCATCATCCTGAAGAAGACTAACGTCTTGGCGCAAGGCACAGAAGCACCACCAACCATCACCATCGACGACTACGAGCTGGAGGTTGTGAATCAGTTCACGTACCTGGGGTCCACGATCAGCAACAACCTCTCCCATGATACAGAGATCGACAAGAGGATTGGAAAATCAGCCTTCACACTCACTCGCCTCACCACGTGAGTGTGGGAGAATCCCAAACTCTCTGTCAAGACGAAGATGGCAGTGTACAACGCCTGCGTCATCAACACACTGCTCTAATGGAGTGAGACGTGGACAACATACGCTCGGCAGGAAAAGAGACTGAACTCCTTCCACTTGTGCTGCAATCGCCACATCCTGGACATATCCTGGCAGGACAAAGTGCCCAACACAGAAGTTCTGTCCCGCACCGGCCTTCCCTCCATGTTCACTCTACTCAGGCAGCGCAGGCTCCGCTGGCTAGGCCACGTTCACCATATGGAGGATGGCAGAATCCCCAGACGTCCTCTACGGAGACCTGGCGACTGGCAGGAGCGACGTTGGCCGCCCACAGCTGCGCTTTAGAGACGACTGCAAGAGAGACATGAAGGCCCTGGAGATCAACACAGAGCGCTGGGAAGACCTTGCAACGGACCACTCCAAATGGAGAGGCACCCTGACCAGACAGCTCAAGGCGGGTGAAGAGAGACTGATTGCTTCAGCAGATGAAAAAAGGACCCGCAGGAAGAACCGCCACAGACCCAGCAGCACGGAGACCACCCACAAGTGCAACCTGTGTGACAGGGACTGCCATTTGTGCATCGGCCTGTTCAGCCACAGGTGGTGCTGTTCCAGCAGAGTAGAAGTTTAGGATTCTCTTCCATGGTCATCATAGACCGACGGAGGCCGACGATAAAATGAATATGTACCCATACAGCATATTATGTATTGAATCAGCCTCGTTGTCACCCTCCGTAGCGATTGATATTGTCCTTGTTGTATAATGGAGGGGGACCATTATTGTGTAACTTTATTGTGTCTTTTGCATTCAGTACTATTAGGTTGTAACATTTTTTTACTAGCTCTGCGAGCAGCCCTGCTTAGGTTGAAAAGTCTGACAGCTGTCGGTAGGAATGACCTGCGACACCTCTCGGTCGCACACCTAGGATGATGTACTCTACTGCAAAATGAGCTCCTCAGTGCATTCAGTATGTCCTGCATAGGGTGGGACTCAGACTCCAGCAGAGATGACAGTTTAGCCACCATCCTTCTCTCTCCTATCTCCTCCACTGGGTCGAGGTGCTGCCCCAGGACAGAGCTAACGTTCTTGATCAGTTTGTTCAGTCTCTTCCTATCGGCTGCTTTGATACCGTTGCCCCAGCAGACCTCTCCAAAAGTCATGGCTATTGCCACCACTGAATCATAGAAGGTCTTCAGGAGCACCCTTTGTACACCAAAAGACCTGAGCTTCCTCAGTAGGAACAGCCTGCGCTGTCCCTTCTTGTAGAGTGTGTCATATTGTGTGATCAGTCTAGTTTATTGTTCAAATGAATAGCCAGATACTTGTAGGATGTTGCCATTTGATGGACATCCCCTGCTGGGGAAGTATCTGCTTAACTGGCACCCAGAGGGACTGCGCTGGTGCTGTCACCTCACCACTGGGCTACAATTCATCATCCGAACTCTGCCTGTCATTCCCACTCCACCAGGTAAGCCGTTGGAGCACCAACATCCCAGGTGCCCAGGTCGGTGCTGACCTCCCATTGCTTAACTCCGTACTGTTGGCGTGGGTCTGCTGAAATTGCTGCTGTTGCCGTGTTGGTGATTGTAGGGACCATGTGCTGTGGATTCCACTGTAAACAGTTTAATTGTGGTTGCCAAGTTAACCTTTTTTTAAAAACTCTTTCTGTAATAACTTTTAATACTTTATTTTAATTAATTTACCTATGGGAGACCCGACAGGATGGGGAAGAGGGAAAGGAAGTGTGTGGAGGGGGAAAGAAAGGGGAGGGGAACAGAAAAAAACAACAACAAACAAACCAACAACTAAAACAAACAAAAGACAAACTGCTTCTTCCACCGAAGACGTCCCAACACAAGTCTGGTTTCTGAACCTGTTAAAGGAGAGACACTTGTGCATGTACGTCTGCGTGCATATATATGAGAGCACACCAAAATAAGTGTGTGTATGTGAGTGGTTTTTCAGGAAACATGCGATGTGGGGGGTCGGTCGCAGCAGCTCTCCCCCCAGGAACCCCGAGCAGGCAAGGCAGTGCCACCAACCACCAAAGAGCACAAATGTCTGAGGTCAGCAAGCCCCAGGAAAGCCAGACATCTGCCCTCGGAGGGACGATCGAGGGAGGTCAGGTCACTCAGCAGTGGGCATGGCGATCCCACCCCCCTGGACCCGCCCGCCCCCCACCCCCCAAGTGGGGCTAACGCCCACCCCCGGGCCCTAGACGCCAGGAGGCTAGCGATCCCACCCCCCAGGCCGGACACTGGCCTGCGTCCCCCAAAGCAACCGCCCCCCATAGCCCCCCCCCCCCCCCCCCCCAGCCACACCGCCGCACACTCCGTAAGCCAATATCTCTTACCACTTTCAAGTAATGGCCTTTGGAAATCTGAACTATTTTATTGACAAAAAATATTTACCACTCTTGATCACTTGGGGTTATGTCGCAATTCGGCGACAGTCACATTCAAAGCCTTGACTATTTTAATGAGTGGGAATCATATCTGGAATAAAATGACGAGCCAGGAATATCACCGTGTGTTTTCTGGGAAACAGCAAAAGCAGTCATGCGAGGTAAAATAATCTCTGACTGTTCATATAAGAATAAAAAAGAAAAAGCACTGGTACTGGAGTTAGAACATAGTGCTGTTTCTCCACAGGAACAGGCACTCAACAATCTGAGAAAATTAAAGCTGGAACTAAAAGAAACTACAAACAAAAGGACACAGTTTTTAATACAAAGACTGTGTCTGGAGAAGTTTGAACACAGTAATAAATCAGGGAGATAATTTCTAGCCAGCTTAGACTGAATAAAAAAAACAAAAAACAAAAAAAAAAACAACTATCCACTCTATTAAGGATACAACTGGAAATATCACCCATGAGCCTGAAGAAATAAATAACTCCTTCAGAAAGTTTTATGAAAACCACTATTCATGTCAGATTAATCCATCTGACTCAGGGACAAATGAATTTCTGGACAATAATAATTTACCACGATTAAATAATAAACAGATTGCAGCTCTGGACTCCATCCATCCATCCATCTTCTACCGCTTTTCCGGAGGTCCGGGTCGCGGAGGCAGCAGTTCAAGCAGAGAAGCCCAGACTTCCCTCTCCCCAGCCACCTGCTCCAGCTCTTCAGAGGGGATACCAAGGCGTTCCCAGACTAGCTGGGAGACATAGTCTCTCCACCGAGTCCTGGGTCTGCCCCGGGGTCTCCTCCCAGTGGGACGTGCCTGAAACACCTCAAGTGGGAGGCGTCCAGGAGGCATCCTAATCAGATGCCCATACCACCTCAACTGACTCCTTTCAATGTGGAGGAGCAGCGGTTCTACTCTGAGCCTCTCCCGGATGACTGAGCTCCTCACCCTATCTCTGAGGGTGAGTCCAGCAATCCTACGGAGAAAGCTCATTTCAGCCGCTTGTATCCGCGAGTTTTCCAGACTCGCTGATTATTGTGGCTGGCGACTTTAATCAGTGCAATCTGAGCCACGATCTCCCCCGCTACAAACAGTTTATTAAATGCCCCACCAGAGGATTAAACACACTGGATCACTGTTACACCACAGTGAAAGACGCATATCGCGCTGTCCCTCGAGCTGCGCTGGGATTATCTGATCACGTGATGGTTCACCTCATTCCCACATACAGACAGAGATTGAAGCTCACTAAACCTGTTGTGAGCACTACGAAGATACGGACCAGTGATGCTGAGGAGAAGCTGGAAACGTGCATGGAAATATCTGACTGGGGCATGCTTAAAGGAGCCACGCATGATCTGGATGAGTACACGGACACTGTGAACTCATATATCCACTTTTGTGAAGAGAACATTCTTCCATCACGCACCAGGGTGAGTTACTCTAATGACAAACCCTGGTTCACAGCTAAGCTCAGACAGATCAGGAAGGAGAAGGAAGCAGCGCTGAAAAGTGGAGACAGGGACTGCTACAGGGAGGTTAAATACCGGTTTAACAGAGAGCTGAAGAGGGCTAAATCTGTGTACTCAGAGAGACTCCAGCAGCAGTTCACTGCTAATGATTCGGCTTCCGTGTGGAGAGGACTGAGGCAGATCACCAACTATCGGCCTAAGGCTCCTAAAGGTCAGGATGACAAAGCCCTTTGTCAGAGACTGTCCCAACACTATGCCCGTTTTGACACCTCGTCATCTGTGTCCAACTCCCCCCCTCCCTCCAGCTCCACAGCCTCCACATTCCCTACTTCATTTAAGGCACCCCCCCCCCCTCCTCCCCCCTCCCCTTATCATCAGTGAGCAGGATGTGCTCAAACAGTTCTCCAGACTGAACCCGCGCAAGGCCCCCGGCCCAGACGGCGTGTCTCCCTCCACCCTGAGACTCTGTGCGAAACAGCTGGCTCCTGTATTCACAGACATTTTTAACACCTCCCTTAAGTTATGCCACGTGCCATCCTGCCTCAAATCCTCCACCATCATCCCTGTCCCCAAGAAGCCACGGATCACTGGACTTAATGACTACAGACCTGTAGCGCTCACCTCTGTAGTCATGAAGTCCTTTGAGCGCCTGGTCCTGTCCCACCTCAAGTCCATCACCACCCCTCTCCTGGACCCGCTGCAGTTTGCCTACCGAGCCAACAGGTCTGTAGACGATGCAGTCAACCTGGCCCTCCACTCCATCCTGCAGCACCTGGACTCCCCGGGAACCTACGCCAGGATCCTGTTTGTGGACTTCAGCTCCGCATTCAACACCATCCGCCCCGCTCTGCTCCGGGACAAGCTGTCCCTGCTCAACGTGCCTGACTCCCTCTGCAGGTGGATCATCGACTTCCTGACGGACCGGAGGCAGCATGTGCGGCTGGGAA
The DNA here is from genome assembly GCA_020510985.1 of Pholidichthys leucotaenia. Taxonomy (NCBI): domain Eukaryota; kingdom Metazoa; phylum Chordata; class Actinopteri; order Cichliformes; family Pholidichthyidae; genus Pholidichthys; species Pholidichthys leucotaenia. The sequence goes on from CM035838.1 coordinate 492,246,400, forward strand.
AGACTGTCTCAGACTATACTAGCATCAGCACCGGATCACCCCAGGGCTGTGTACTTTCCCCCCTACTCTTCTCCCTTTACACCAACTCCTGCACCTCCAGCCACCAGTCTGTCAAGTTGATCAAGTTTGCGGACGACACCACCCTCATCGGGCTCATCTCCAACGGCGACGAGTCCGCCTACAGGAGAGAGGTGGCCCAGCTGGCGTCCTGGTGCAGCAATAACAACCTGCAGCTGAACGCTCTGAAGACAGTGGAGATGATTGTAGACTTCAGGAAAGTCACTACTCCTCTGCCCCCCCTCACCCTCTCAGGCTCTCCCATCACCACTGCTGATTCCTTCCGCTTCCTAGGCACTACCATCACCAGGGACCTCAAATGGGAGCTGACCATCAGCTCACTCATCAAAAAAGCCCAGCAGAGGATGTTCTTCCTGCGGCAGCTGAGGAAGCTCAAGCTACCCACCAAGATGTTAGTGCAGTTCTACACAGCCATCATCGAGTCCATCCTCACCACCTCCATAACCGTGTGGTACGCAGGAGCCACTGCCAGGGACAGACTAAGGCTGCAGCGCGTCGTGCGCACTGCTGAGAAGGTGATCGGCTGCAAGCTCCCATCTCTCCAGGATCTGTACATCTCCAGGACCCGGAGGCGTGCTGGCCGGATCATAGCCGATCCCTCACACCCTGGTCACGTACTGTTTGCCCCCCTCCCCTCTGGTAGAAGACTTCGGTCCATCCAGACTAAAACCTCCCATCACATGAACAGCTTCTTCCCCTCTGCCATTAGACTGCTGAACACTAAGTGACTCTCGTGCACCATGTACAGCAGCTCAACCAGACTCATGTCAATCATCACTGTTTTCTTCCTGCATTACCGACTGCACTATATAGTTCTCCACAGTATCTGCTGCTGGCTAATATATATTTTAACTGTTGACCAGTATCACTTAATCTTATCCTACACTTTATTACATGTATAGTTTATTTCTCTTATCTTATCATGTTTAATGTTGCAGCATTGTACCGAGACAAATTCCTAGTTTGTGTACTACATGAACAATGGCAATAAACCTGATTCTGATTCTGATTCTGATTCTGATCTCGTTCTTTCGGTCATTACCCAAAGCTCGTGACCATAGGTGAGAGTAGGAACGTAGATTGACTGGTAAATCGACAGCTTTGCCTTAGAACTAAGCTCCCTCTTCACCACAACAGACCGGTACAACGTCCGCATCACTGCAGATGCTGCTCCAATCCGTCTGTCGATCTCTCGCTCCATTTTCCCCTCACTCGTGAACAAGACCCCAAGATACTTAAACTCCTCCACTTGGGGCAGGAGCCTGTCCCCAACCCGGAGAGGACAATCCACCTTTTTCCGGCTGAGGACCATGGACTCGGACTTGGAGGTGCTGATTCTCATCCCAGCCGCTTCACACTCAGCGGCAAACCGTCCCAGCAAGAAACCGTCCCAGCTCTGGACTCATTTCTTTTAATGTCCAAACTCCAGGAGGCGCTTCAGCACATCCCAAATAACAAAGCTCTTGGACCAGATAGTTTTACAGTAAATTTTTAAAAAGAGTTCTTGCCTGTGATTGCACTAACCCTCTTTAAAATGGTGAACAAATTTGAAGAAAATAATGTAATTGTCATGTCCTGGCGAGCGCTCGCCCACTCCTTCCCATATCCTCTGCTTTAGTAATCACCTCATCTGACGCACCTGCTGTTCCTGCTGAACCAGCGTTTATAAGGAAGCGCTCTTCAGTGATTCAACGCTGGCTCGTCTGGGTATACTGCCTCAAGCAGAGAAAGCTCTGTTTATAAGCTACTTGTGTTTTGGGTTTTCTTAGCTGACATGTTTCTCCCTTTCCTTCTCTTTCAGGTTGCTGCCGACGAAGCGATGTGTCTTCAGGGGTTTTGGTGCACTCGCCAGCCTGTTGCTTTCCTGTCACAGTTCCTCATCTCCACCCGGTCAGACTCCACTCCTCATTTCCCCTGCCAGCAGTTCCGACGTACTGGTTCATCTCCTTTGCTGGGTTCTGAGCCGGTCTCTCTCTTCCTCCCACATAAGTGGTATAATTGGGATTTCCACAACCTCCTCCATTCCTCCATTAATCAGTCTTTTCTCATCCTCTGCAGGTTTGCTGCTTCTCTGGCAAGTGACTCGTTTTCTTCAAGTTCGCGTTTATGAAAATTAATAAAGGGTCAAACGTTCCTTGTGTGTTATTCTTTGGTGCTGCACCTTGCACGTAGGCTGATTGTCCAGTCAATATGACAGAACAAGCAAGCTGAGGTCACAGCCTAGCAGGTGCCTCATCAATGGAGCATACCGCACTCCACCGCCTCGACGTTACACAGAGGCAGGTGGCTGAACACATTCAGCTGCTGCAGACCATTACACAACAGCTGAGTGTCATTTCTGATCATCTGAGCCGAACGTCTGCCCCAGTTGCTCCGCCTCCACCTGCTCATTTGACTACTTCTACCATCCGCCGGACACGTTCCATTTCCACCCCTGCCCCATACATGGGGAAGGTGGGGAAATGTAAAGATTTCCTTAGTCATATTCGGCTTTATGTTGAGCAGGTGAAGGGGGAGTTTCCGGATGACATCTCTAAAATTCATCAGTTTACCTTTCTGCTTCGGGGCCAAGCTCTTAGTTGGGCACAGTCTGTAATTGATAGCCGAAGGGACGTGCCACCAACGTTTGATCAATTTGTGACCGAATTTTCCTGCACATTCGACCGTACCGAGAGTGAAGGGAATATCATGAGTCACCTGTTGTCGCTCCGCCAGGGCAGCCGGTCGGTGGTGACTTCTCAATGGAGTTCTGGGTCAAGGCAGTAGATTTGGGGTGGAATGAGGTTGCACTGCTCAGTGCGTTCCTCCATGGGTTAAATCCTCGACTCCATGACGACCTGGCAGTTCATGCCATTCGCGGTCGGGTTGGATAACCGGTACTGCGAGAGTGCTAGGGAGCGCAGCACCTCCTCTCGCCCATTCGCTACACACATGCTCCGGGTTCCTACTGACCTAGGTGAGTCTGATTCTGCCGCCAAAGCCATGGAGCTCAGTTCTACTCACCTTCCGTGGGCAGAGGCTGAGCGGCGGTGGCGGATCGGGGCATGTGCCTACTGTGGTTCAATGAAGCACAAGCGGGACACATTCCACCTACAGCCCAAAAGATACTTCCCATCAGTAGCCGCAGGGGGTCTGCGGGGCGGGACTCATTCACCTCCCCCCAGGAATTTTTCTATTTCAGCCCTGATTCAGTTACTGGGGGGTGAGAGAAGGGTCTCCGCCCTGATTGATTCCAAAGCAGAGGGTAATTTCATCTCCTCCCAATTGGTTCACGAGATGAGGATTCTGACAGTGAAACTGCCGGTTCCTCGCTCTGTGAATACCCTTTCTTTTTTTCTGCTGTGGTTCTAGGGTACCCGTGGCAACAGAAGCATAATCAAATTCTCAGTTGGGCACAAAATACCATCACCTCCTTGAGCCCTAAATGTTTGGCTACATTTCTAAGTTCGGCCAAGTGTTTGCCGTCCCTCCCCGTCTACTCTCCTCAGGTCGAGCCGCCAGACCTTGGCCTGACTTATCATGACCTTGGGGAGGTCTTTAGCAAATCATGAGCGTTAGCGCATCCTCCGCATCGCTTGTATGACTGTGCCATCAACCTCCTTCCAGGCGCAAGGTTGCCGTCCAGCAAGGTCTATCTGCGGTTCACCCGCCGGCTGAATTCCAGGCAGGCTTGCTGGGCCCTATTTTTTCAGCGTTTCAATTTCACTGTTACCTATAGGCCCAGTTCCCGTAATATTAAGCCTGACACTCTCTCCAGATAGTTCAGCCAGGACCCGGCTGACCCCCCTTCAATCTCCCAGCCCATTCTTCCGCCTTCGTGCGTCCTGGGAACCCTTACCTGGGAGATCGAGAAGAGTGTCCGCCAGGCCCAGTCCTCTGAGCCCAAACCAGTGGGTTTCACCCCTAACCACCTTTATGTCCCTGCTGCCCTCCGCAGTGAAGTTGTCCAGTGGGGACATACCGGAAGTCTCGCCTGCCACCCTGGGGTGGTGCGCACTGTGGATATTATCAGGCGAGCGTTCTGGTGGCCCACACTGCGGCGGGATGTACAGAAGTATGTGAATGCCTGCCAAACTTAATACTCCACCACCCCTGCGCTGGTCTTCTTCACCCCCTCCCCGTCCCCAGCCAGCCCTGGTCCCACATAGCCATGGACTTCGTTACTGGTCTTCCTCCCTCCCATGACAACACAGTCATTTTGACTATTGTGGACAGAGTCTCTAAGGCTGTTCATCTGGTCCCTTTCCCCAAGCTGTCATCCGCCTCCAAGACTGCCGAATTACTCTCCCATCACGTCATCAGACTGCATGGCATCCTCATGGACATTGTGTCTGACTGGGGTCCACAGTTCATCTCACGTGTTTGGAAGTCATTCTGTCACTGCCTTGGCACCACCATCAGCCTCACCTCCGGTTATCACCCGCAGAGCAATGGGCAGGCTTAGCATGCCAACCAGTCCCTGGAGGCCACCCTTCATTGCGTGGCAGCCGATGACCCTGCATTGTGGAGCTCCCATCTGACCTGGGTGGAGTACTCACTGAATTTTACTGTTTCTGCCACGGGGCAGTCTCCATTTGAAGCGTCTGTGGGCTACACCCCCCCCCCCCCCACTATCAATGATGGAGAGAAGGGTTGCGGTGCCATCCGGTGGGGGCCCATTTTTATCGCTGTTGCCGGGCCTGGAGCTCTACCCGAGTGGCACTCCTTCCACGGAGCGCAATCGGCACTATGCTGACCGGAAAAGGGTTCCTGCGCCGGACTACAAGACTGGACAGCAGGTCTGGGTGTCTGCGGCTCAGGTTCCACTGAAGGCTTAAGCCCGCAAGCTCACCCTGCAGTTCGTGGGCCCCTTCCCGTCACCAAAAACGTGGGTGACTCTGCTGTCCTGCTCCAGCTCCCATGGGTGTTCCTCGCGCATCCAACATTCCACGTCTCCAAGATCAAGCCCCTCACCTCCAGTCCCCTCTGCCCCTCCCCAAAGCCACCTCCTCCTCCTCGGATCCTCAACGGCAAAATCACACACACTGGGCAACAGATCCTGGATGTTTGCTGCTGGGGCTGGGGGTTCCAATACCTGGTCCACTGGGAGGGTTTTGGACCAGATCATTGTCATGGGCCCCCTGATCAGGATTCCATGAAAAAACTATGGTCCAGGCCTACCATCAAGCCCACCCAGAGAAGCCCGGTGGACCATCAGAAGGCGTTCCTTGAGGGGGGTCACTGTCATGTCCTGGCGAGCGCTCGCCCCCTCCTTCCCATTTCCTCTGCTTTAGTAATCACCTCATCTGATGCACCTGCTGTTCCTGCTGAACCAGCATTTATAAGGAAGCGCTCTTCAGTGATTCAATGCTGGCTCATCTGGGTATACTGCCTCAAGCAGAGAAAGCTCTATTTATAAGCTACTTGTGTTTTGGGTTTCCTTACCTGACATGTTTCTCCTTTCCCTTCTCTTTCAGGTTGCTGCCGACTAAGCAGTGCCTCTTCGGGGGTTTTGGTGCACTCGCCAGCCTGTTACTTTCCCGTCGCAGCTCCTCATCTCCACCCAGTCAGACTCCACTCGTCATTTCCCCTGCCAGCAGTTCCGACGTGCTGGTTCATCTCCTTTGCTGGGTTCTGAGCTGGTCTCTCCCTTCCTCCCACATAAGTGGTATAATTGGGATTTCCACATCCTACTCATTCCTCCATGAATAAACCTCGTCTCATCCTCTGCAGGTTTGCTGCTCCTCTGGCGAGTGACTGGTTTTCTCCAAGTTTGTATTTTTGAAAATTAATAAAGGGTTGTAGAAGAAAATATGAAAAATTAATAAATATGATCAGGTATGAATTATTTAATTTATATTGATGTATTGGAATCTGAGATCAAATCTTGTTTCATATACATCAGAAAAATTAATAACACTTGTGGGGCACCAGCTTCTATCTCTAAGAAGCAATTTAATCTTTAATTTCACTTTATACCTGTTTAATCACTCAATAAATTAATTAATAATCAGTCTCAAAAATTTTCCGTGAATTCGATACCTGTGCTTGAAACAGACTCAGAATGAAATAAATTCTCAACAACTTCTCTCATTTTCACATATTTATTAAATGAAATGATTAACAGACATTGCAGTAATTTCATCAATCATAGAATCAATCTTGTAAATGATAGATTAACAATGTCAATACTTTCGGAACCAGGGTTAAACTGAGAAACCAATTTCTATCAGTTTGAGTTAACAGATTATGGAAACAACGCAAATTTATGGAGAAAGTTTACTAATTATATGAAATGTCCTGGATTAATCTTAAGAAAACAAAAACAGAATTTTAATGAAAAGAAGAGTTATGTTAATGGCTTCTTAATTTGCATCTGATTAGATACACAAATTATTACCGAACCTCAGACGTTTAATTCAGCAGATGAATTAAAGTTGCAGCTCACGTGATTCCTCATTCGGCGTCGTCCTCAGCCCAAGATTTTGTGGACATTAGGGGAAATATCTGAAATATCTGCTCGCAGATATTTCAGGATCCACAGTTCGACCTTTAAAGCCAAAGGGTCGAAGAGGCTGGATTTTGGCCGAATGACCCACAGACGAAACTGGGATCAGAGGCAGATGATGACGACATTTCTTCAGCATGTGATGAACAGCTGTGCGTTTTCTCCTTGTAGACAAGTGGCTCCAGAGATCTTCAAGAATAATTAGATCTAATCAGATCTCAAATTAGAAAAAAAAACTTTCGGACTTTAGATAAAATAATATCTTCTGGTGTGTGATTGGTCAAGAAAAATATTATAAAAATAAAGTCAAGATTAAAACTTACATTAAAATCAAACAAACGGTGATTTTACAGAAAGTTTAACAAAGAAAAGGAGATAAATAAAAATTGGAGTTTAACTCTGATTAAAGAATTGAGCTCAAAGAAATAGGAATTCCTAGGCATTTAAGAGAAAAAGAAAAAGACATTAAAATACAAGGTTACATAAATAAATTACGAGTTATCTGCCTTGTGTTCAGAAAAGCGACACATGGTAGAAGTCTTTGTTCTTCCCTGCTCTTCCTTGCTGTGTGTAGACAATAGACAATAGAGAGAGATGAATGTCAAAAGAGATCGGTGAAAAGGGATGAATCAGAGGCGAAAAAGAACAAAGAGAAGGGGAAAAGGGGCAAAGAGAAGGGCTGAAGCAGGGGTCTCTCTCCTTTATATAAGCTCTGTTGAGCCTTCGCGGGCTTCTGGGTTGACCGGAATCTCAGCCAATGAGTGTCCTTCGTGGGCGGGCTTGATGAACTTTTAGTCCAATAACAAACAGTCTACAAAGGACCAATGGGATGAAGAAGCTGGGGTTCCCTGAAGACTGGTGAAATGTGATATCAGTCCACAGGAATACACACAATTTTAAATACATTGGAATATACTGTTACACACTTATGTACAACTAAACTAACCTTAGTGTATCTTATAAGCAGTGCTTCTAAATCAACATGCAGGAATAAACATTCATTTAATCATTTTAACATGCGTATATATATATATAATCAGATTAATGCATTTCACACATATTATTGATTTTCTACATTAAAAACATCAGAGTCCATTTGCTTTTTATAGTCCTGAAAAGAAGAAGGTTTAGAATTGAGTTTGTAATAATGTACTTTAAAATTCACTGGTTAAATCCAGCATGTCCCAGAGTTTAAGGAAATTAACTGAGTTGTGGATCTGTGTAGGCCAGGCCTGTTGCATGTCTATGGGGGCAATAAAACCAAAGCCGGACACTGGGGGAATTCCTTAGGCTGGTTTTTACAAAGGAATGGGATTTCAGCTGTGGCCTGGAGGAAGAAAATCCATTCTTTACTGTCTTACTCCTGGATGAAACAAAATGTCTTTAAGCAGAAGAATAATTATTGCTGAGCCAAAGTGAGATGATGCTACAGTCCCCCCTCTGGTATCAATGGTGACGTTGATTCAGCGTTGATAGCAATCCTAGGCATCAAATCCCAATTTGGCGAGGCTTGATCCAAATGCTGAACTAAAGTTCTGATGTCGATAAGTCTTAAGCTTGTAAACAGTATCTATTCCAAAGTGTAGGTCCTTAAAGTTGGTTTTCTGAAAAACTTCTGGAAATTTCAAAAATAATTTGGGCATGACCAAATATAAACATTGTATAATTGTCTAGGATATACTAAAGTTCTGTATGAGCCTGTAAAGACTTAAAAAAAAATTCTGGGTACAAAAAAGTGAAATAGAAGTATGTGGGTTTTGACACACTTGATATAAATGTTTTGGGTTTGCTGAAAAACATCTATTCAAAATTTCAAAAACAGTTTAAATGTGCATAAAATCTAAATAAAGTATAAAGGATTATTTGTATATACACATGCATGTATCCAAAAATATTAGTCAAAAGCAAAAATAAAATTCTTTCATACTTGAGGTAGAGGTTCAGACTAATCAATATTGAGGTGACTCAAGGAGGTTCAAATTGAACTTGTTTAGTTAGACTAAACAAGACTGACTTGAGTCAGCTCAAGAAGTTTGATTTGCCTCAGGAGCTGCTGGTTGTCTTCTACACCGCCATCATCCAATCTGTCCTCTGCTTTTCCATCACTGTCTGGTTTGGATCTGCCACTAAACAGGACAAGACCAGACTGCAGCGGATCATTAAGTCTGCGGAGAGGATCATTGGTACCGACCTACCCTCCATTGAGAACTTATATCGGTCCATAACCAGGAAACGGGCAGGAAACATCTGTGCTGACCCATCACACCCCGGCCACAAACTGTTTGAACTTCTATCTTCTGGTCGTCGTTACAGATCACTGAAGGTCAAAACCACCCGTCACGTCCCGTCAGGAACAGTTTCTTTCCTCAAGCCATCACTCTGATGAACTCCTAACATTCACCTAGTCCTACCTGTTTGCTGTACTCATGACTTTTCATCCATTATTACATTGCACATAACTCTCACACTGCTTTTTACTTCATTCACATTATATCACTGAATCTGAGTCCACATTGAAATACTGTGTGATTGTATATTTTTTCATATATTTCTGCAAAGTGTGGTTAGTCCGAGTAAATAACTGCATATATTCCTGTATATATTTGCATCCTTTTATAGAAACGTGGACAGACTGTAATTTACTGTACATACTCTGTTTGTCATTGAATCCTTATTTAAATCCTTCACCTGAACAACGAGAGCAAGTTTTTAGCCAAAGTCAAATTCCTTGTATGTGTTGTGCATACTTGGCCAATAAAGCTGATTCTGATTCTGATTCTGATTCTGATTCTGAGTAACATAGACATTGGCTGTGTGTGAGCATAGTCAACCTTTAACACAAAGAGCAAAGAGTTCAAGACCTTGTTGAGTTTGATTGAAGCTTCGGAGCAAGCATTCAAAACCAATACAGTGTCTTGTAAGATTTTGGTAACGATTTGTGGTTCGACGAACTAGCGTTTCGGTTTAGCGGTGTTGACCGAGTTAACAGTGGGCATGCTAAGGTTAACAAGAGGCTCTAACGATGAGGCTGTTATTAAGAATCCACCCGAGGATCTTTGACCTTTCGTTTTGGCTTGGCCCAATTCTGACTGGGTAACAGTGGGTGTGATTGCTAGGCAGATGGCTAAACTGATAAACAGGAGGACCATCATCTTGGCAAACATAAAAGTGAGTGGTTTTGGATCTTAATCTTCTTGTTGATCTTTCTTTAGGTACCTGGTTGGCAAATGAAAATTCCTCTTAGAGGTGGAATGATTTCTTTTAGATGGATGTACTTTATTGATCCCAAAACTGGGAAATTACAGAATAGAGATTAAGAGATTGAACTCTAAACCTTGTGCTTGTTTTTCACCTTTGATGGAGTTTTAAGGTTATTGACTCAAGCTAATGGTGTTGAATGTCTTGTGTATACTATTTGGTAATAGTAAGTTGATTGAAGTTTATTAGATTTTACAGAGGTCTTTGAAATTAGTTTAAGGGCTAATTTGGTTTTAATATACCCTTTCCTTTCTTGAGGTTTGGATGCAGTTAACCAATTGTTTGGGGAAATTTGACTGAGTGCACCTGAGGCTAGTAGTTAGCTACAGTTATTTCTCAGACGTAGGTTTGATTTTAATCTTATTTATGGATTTACTTTGACAGTGTTGTACCCGACAAGTCCCATGGGGTTTTGGTAAAGGTTACTCTGATTTTGGTGAGCCCATTTGAAAATGGGGTCCTGGGTTTGGCACTTGAGTGGCCAAAGTTTGTTGTTGACAATGTGTGGATTCATCCACTCGGGCAGGAATTTAGGAGTGATTTTCCTTTCCTGTAAATTTATTTCAGGTGTCTGCGGTACAAATGTGGGGTGGAAGATCTTGTCCCCCCTTCGCAGTTTGTCATGCGAGAGTTTTTGATCGTTGTACGCCTTGTGTCGTTTGGCGAATCGGTCCGAATGTTTTTGAAATACAGCCTTGGGAGCTTTGTATGTCATTTTGACGCTTTTGTGTTCTGCAGCTGGAATGTTATAGGCTTTGGCAGTCATCACCCCTCTCTGGTTTCGAGGAACTCTGAGCGGTGGCGATGATGGTTCGTCGGAAGCATGAACAGGAGTGCCATTGTATAGCTGCAGAGAAGATTGTGTCGCATGAAGTGGTTTCAGGTTTGGTATGTCAAAGGGTTTAGATGCGGGCAGTGCATGTACCATTTTATCCGACCGGTGTTTGACGGTTTTATGGATCATTTGGTTGCAAGGTTGAGTGACTACGGGCCTTGCGTTTGCAAAAGTTGGGTTCATTGTTGCAAAAACTTGAGGTTTCAGAGGGTCTAGAGGGCCGGTTGGTGGGACTCTTGTGACCATGCAGGCTTCATGGGCGGGTGGGTGGGTTTCAAAATGTGACACCACTATAGAATCATGGGTATCAAGGGTTTCAAGGGGGCCGTTTGGAGTTTTCTGCTCGGCCATTGAGTTTTCAAGGTCATTTGATTCCTTGGTGTGACCTTGTATTTGAAGGTGACTTTCGACTTCTTGTGGACAGTACTCACCTTGGTCTTGGTGGTCGCTTTCAATCGGTTGAAGTTGTTCCAACAGTGCTAGTTGTGTGAGACTTGGGGTGTCTAAAGTGTTCAGAACAAAGCACTGTGATTCAGTTGTCCTTGTTTGGTCAAATGGGTGAGGGTGTTGCGTTTGAGCCCATAGTTTGAGGTTCTTGAAATCAATCAGTGGCTCAAAACGGTTCAGTAGGTCTTTGCCAACAAGCAATGGAATGGTGTCAAGTTTGGACACGTAGACCGGATGTGTCAAGGTCATGGGTCCAATGGACATGTTTAGTAGTGATACGCCCAACAGGGTTGTTTTAGTGAGCGCATATGGTTGCACGGCTAATGAACAGGGTTCCAGTTTCAAATGTTTGTTAGCGCGGTTAGCAGCTACACGTAGTTTGTCAAAAAGGGTGTGTGACATGAGAATGATGTCAGCAGCGGTGTCTAAAACAGCGTCCTGACACATCATGTCTTCAAGGGTCAGTGGAAGGTAGAATTTCCGTGCCACCCCCCTCTCGTTTAAATCGAATAGAAATTGTGGAACCGGTGGTTCGACACAGAGTTGCGATATGTCATTAGAGGAGTGGTTTGTGACCTGTGGTTGGGTTGCCATAACAGCACTGGACTGTGTTGAGTCCTTTGGTCCTTCCTCATTTGCATGAGGGATTTTCTTCCTGTGTTTCCTTCGTTTGGGATGTTTGTTTTGAGTTGGCACAGCTGATATAGATAGAATGTTAGCAGTTTTATTCTCTCTGTAGCTTTGAATCTCTGCTAGGAGGTGTTTGACAATTTCAATATCTTCTCTACTGAATGTAGGAGTTTCTTCTTCTTTCCAAGGTTTGTGATAGGTCTCTGCTTCTGAGCTTCTGTGATGGGATGGAGACCATTTGTTGCGGTTACGCGTGTCTTCGTATCGGTATCTATCATCATGGTAGTCCGTATCGCTTTCTCGTGACCTATCCCGTGGATATGGTTTACGACGGTAGTCAGGTTTTCGCAAAGTTGGTCCATACATAACATACATGTGTTTTGTCCTGATAAGCCGCTGGTGAAAGACTTTTTAAATTTCATTGATTCTCTAAATCTGGTGCAGTCCATGACTGGTGGTGCTACTCACGAGCACGGACACACGGTAGATCTTGTCCTCTAGTATGGCCTGTCTGTTGTTAATGTAGAAATTCAATTCAATTCAACTTTATTTATATAGCGCCATTTCACAACAACAGTCATCTCATAGCACTTTCAACTGTAGGGAAACCCCCACAGTTGCAGAAAGACCCCAGCAATCAGGCGATCCCCTGTGAGCAAGCACTTGGCGAAGGTGGAGAGGAAAAACTCCCTTTTAACAGGAAGAAACCTCCAGCAGAACCAGGCTCAGGGAGGGGCAGTCATCTGCTACGACTGACTGGGGGGTGAGGGGACAGAGAAGATAAAAAGAACAGATACGTAGAGAGCAAACAGCACAATGGGGACTCAATCTATGGGAGAGAACAAACAGATGTTAATGACCAGCAAAAAAAAAAAAAAAAAAATTCATTGAGAGTGAAGAAAGGAAAGAAGTGAAGCCCAGTACATTATTGGAGGTCCCCCGGCTGACTAAACCTATTAGCAGCATAACTAAGGGAGGGTTCAGAAACACATGATCCCTCCCTAATTGTAGGCTATATCAAAAAGGTAGGTTTTAGCCCTATTCTTAAAAACAGAGATCGAGTCTGACTCCCGAATCCAGATTGGCAGCTGATTCCACAGGAGAGGAGCTTGATAACTGAAGGCTCTACCTCCCATTGTACTTTTGGAGATTCTAGGTATTACAAGTAATCCTGCATTTTGGGAGCATAGTGCTCTGTTAGGATAATATGGTAGTATCAGATCTTTTAAATAAAAAGGAGCCTGATTGTTTAGAGCTTTGTAAGTAAGAAGAAGGATTTTAAACTTAATTCTAAACTCTATGGGAAGCCAATGAAGGGAGGCCAGAACCGGAGAGATATGATCTCTCTTTCTAATGCCTGTTAGAACTCTTGCTGCAGCATTTTGGATCACCTGAAGACTTTTTAAAGATGTTTTAGGACAGCCTGATAATAAAGAATTACAATAATCTAATCTCGAGCTAACAAAAGCGTGGATCAGCTTCTCAGCATCACTCTGAGACAAGATGCTCCTAATCTTGGCAATATTACGCAAATGATAGAAGGCAGTCTTAGAAACAAATTTAATATGTGAATTGAAGGACAAATCTTGATCAAAAATAACTCCAAGGTTCCTCACAGAGCTATTAAGAGAAAGAATAACTGCATCCAAACTGAAAGTTTGATTTGGAAAGGAATTTCTAAGGTTTTTTGGACCAACAAGAATGACTTCAGTCTTATCTGAATTTAATAGCAGGAAATTACAAGTCATCCAAGCTTTGATTTCCTTAAGACAGGCTTCAAAATTGGCTAATTGATTACTATCATCGGGCTTCATTGACAGGTATAATTGTGTACCATCTGCATAACAATGAAAATGTATACAGTGCTTTCTGATAATGTTGCCTAACTGAAGCATATATAAACTAAAAAGAGTAGGGCCTAGCACAGATCCCTGTGGCACTCCATGACTGAGCTTTGAGTTGAAAGAAAACTCATTATTGACATGAACAAACTGGAACCTATCAGATAAATAAGATATAAACCACTGCAACGAAGTTCCATTAAGTCCAACATAGTGTTCTAATCTATCAAGTAGAATATTATGATCGATAGTATCAAAAGCTGCACTAAAGTCTAAAAGGACAAGTACAGAAACTGAACAGGACAGAAATCTGTGACACTGTATTGTCCGACCATCTGCCTGTATTATTTGAGGCTGATCTGTCACGCGCTGCAGCTAAAACTCGCGCTGCTTCTCAGCGCTGCTGGGTTTTTAACCCTTCCACTGCCAGTCGGTTCTCCGCTGCCTTTGACCAGCTCTGTGTCCCTCCTGGTTCCATCTCATTTGTGGAGGAACTCAGCTCCTGGTTTCACTTCTGCCAAACCATCTTGGACTCTGTGGCTCCACTGAAAACCAAGCAGCCTCGATCCAAACCTGAGCCGTGGTTCAATGACAGAACTGGCACAGTCAGACAGGAGTGGAGCATAGCTGAACGCAGATGGAAGAAGGACAAACTGCAGGTGTCACTGCAGGTTTTAAAAGACTGCTGGCATCAGTATCAAAATACTGTCAAGCAGGAAAAAAGCAAATATTTTGCTAACATTGTTTTATCTCATTGTCATAATCAGTGTGTTTTATTTAACACTATTGACTCTGTTCTCAACACCCCACAGACTGACTGTTTGGAGCCTCCTCGGAGTTATGCAATGATTTTATGCACTTTTTTATTGATCAGGTGGCCACCACCAGGGCTCTCATCTCACCTCCTGCCTCTGATCCCTCTGTCTCTGTCCCTTGTTCTGCTGTTTTTGATCAGTTTGAACCTGTGACTCTGTCATTTCTAGAGGGCGTGGTTGGCCACATTAAGCCCTCAGGGTCTCCCTGTGATGTTTTCCCTCCTAGACTTTTGGGTGCTTCCCAGTATAGGCCAGTTGGTTCTCACCATCTTGAACAGCAGCCTGTCATCTGGTGAGGTTCCTGCAAATTTTAAACATGCAGTAGTACAGCCCTTGATTAAGAAACCTGGTCTCTATCAAACCATGTTGGCAAATTTTAGGCCTATTTCCAAGCTGCCATTTCTCTCAAAAATTTTAGAGAAAATTGTTTATATGCAGCTGAAATGTTTTCTGGATGAACACAGTATTTTGGAGATTTTTCAACCTGGTTTCAAAGCTCTTCATAGCACAGAGACAGCCTTGTTAAAAGTTTTTAACGATATTCTCTTGGCATGTGATTCAGGTGAATATGCTGTTCTTGTGCTGCTTGATTTAACTGCTGCCCTTGACACAGTGGACAATCATGTTTTAATTTCCCGTTTGCAGCACCTAGTGGGCATTTGTGGCACTGCTCTCAACTGGTTTAGATCCTATCTGTCAGACAGGACTTTTAAAGTTAGCATGTCTGGGTTTGAATCCTCTTCTGCTACTCTGCCTGACGGGGTCCCACAGGGGTCAGTTCTAGGGCCCATGCCTTTTTCTCTGTACATACTTCCACTGGGTTCCATTTTTAAAAAAAGCATGGTATCTCCATCCACCTGTATGCTGATTACTGTCAGATTTATGTCCCTCTAAAACAAAAAGCTGCCTCATCAGTAAACTCACTCCTGGCGTGCATTCAAGACATCAAGTCTTGGATGGCCCTAAAGTTCCTAAATTTTAATGATAAGAAGACCGAATTGATGGTGTTTGGACCTAGTCGCCCCTGTGAGTCCCCTCCTGTGTTCTTGGGCCCCCTTACTGCTTATGTTAAATCCACAGCTAGGAACCTTGGTTTTATCATGGACAATGATTTTAAATTAGACACGCAGATTCGTTCTGTGGTAAAATCCAGCTTCTTTCATCTAAGGCGTTTAGCAAAAGTAAAACCCATTCTCTCTAGACCACACCTGGAAACAGTAATCCATGCCTTTATTTCATCTTTACTGAATTACTGTAATGCACTTTACGCCGGTGTCAGCCAGTCATCTCTTTCCCTACTGCAGCTGGTTCAAAACGCCGCTGCTCGTCTTTTAACAGGTACACGTGGAAGAGATCACATCACACCCATCTTAGCTTCACTCCACTGGCTGCCCGTGTATTTTAGAGTTCATTTTAAAATTCTTTTATTTGTTTTTAAATCATTGAATGGTCTTGCTCCACCTTACCTCTCTGAGCATCTGCATCCCTACGCTCCCATCCGGTCAATTAGGTCAGCTGAACAGCTGCTTTTGGAGGTACCAAAGGCGAGGCGCAAGCTCAGAGGGGACAGTGCCTTTTCGATCATCGCCCCCAGGTTATGGAATGATTTACCCCTGGACATTAGACAAGCACCTTCACTGTCCATTTTTAAAACAGGCCTTAAAACACATTTTTACTCCCTGGCCTTCGACCCAGTATGAGACATTGATTTTATTGAATGAAATGGATTTTTATTTCTTTTTCTTTCTTTTTTTTTTTTTTACTGTGGTTCTTGTGTTAGCGCCCTTTGTGTTAGTGCCCTGCTGTTATGTTCTATTGCTGTACAGCACTTTGTGTAGTGAGTGTTGCTTTTAAAGTGCTTTATAAATAAAGTTGATTGATTGATTGAAAAACAATACAAGACGACCTTGCACATTGGAGGACACTACCTATATCACTAATGTGAAGAGTAGCAACCATTAAAATAATGGTGTTATGTAATAATAAGACATATTATTGTGTGATGTGGGTGGTGGCTGGTTCCAGGGCTGTCATAGCCAGGAGTGGCACTGGGGTTAAGCTCCCAGTGCTTATAAAATGCTCCTTATGGCATGTGTCTCAAAAAGCCTCTGACAACTAAGTCCAACTCCTAGCCTGCCCATGTGGATTAGTTTCTAAGCCCGGCGGAACTGCTTTTACTAATAGGAGAAGGGGCGAGGGTGGATTTCTGGCGCCTTAAAACCAGATGCTTCGGGTAGATGGTGGCTCGTCAACCTGAGAAGGTAGCCCATCTAGATAGATAGATTAGTTTATTTGACAGGGACAGTGCAATAAACATAGACAATTAATCAATGACAATCAATCTGATGTGTTGCACATAGAGTGTATAGCTATTAGCTAATTTGCAACTCTTGTCCCTGGATGGGCTTTAGAAAAGAGAATCAAGTAAAGAAAAGAAAAGAAAAAAAATATACAATAACCACATACATCAAAGCAAAAAGATTATAAATACACAATTATAAATATTATAAATATTATAAATACACAGATATAACAATCTGACTCACATTTGTCTATTTCAGGCCTCCCTCCCTTCGTCACTCACTATAAACAAACACATTCATTCCTTCCCTTCATTCACTCTCACCTTGTAGACAATTAATTCATACATGAGTACATTCTTGTTTATTTTTCAGCCAGTTTTTAACCTTTTTAGTGAATGTTTTAAAGTTCGTTATTATTTTAATTTCATTTGGCATTGTGTTCCAGATGTGACTGCCCTTTATAGAGAAAGCTGTTTGTCCAAATGTGGTTCTGCGGTGGAATATTTTACAGTTATTGTTAACAGAACTCCTGGTGGCTCTGCTGCTGTCCTGTCTTTGGACGAAACCAGCAAGTGGCTCGGGTGCTGATTTATGGAAACATTTGAACGTTAATTTCAGAAAACAGAGGTCAATGAAACTCTCAAAACTGAATAGGTTGTATTTTTTTAAAACATTACAGTGATGCCACCTAATGGGCTTTTTGTCCAAGACTTTTAGGGTTTGATTATATAATGAACCTATATGTCTTATTGTGGAAGGGGCTGTTTGAGCCCAGACTGTCAAACAGTATGATATATGACAAAAAACCATAGAATGCATATACAGTACAGCTGCTTCATAAGGTATGTTATATCTAATTAATTTAAAGCAGTTCAGATTTTTTTTACTGTTTTTGAAATTTTCTTTATATGAAGATTAAATCTGAGTTGAGGATCTAGTACAATGCCAAGGTATTTGAATTCTGTAGCTAAACTGATGTCATGATCATGTATATTAACTTTAAAATGTTGCAGGTTACATTTTTTGATTGAAAAGCACATTGAGACTGTTTTCTGAAGGTTCAGCAATAGATGGTTCTGGAGGAGCCACTCTTGGACATCAACCATACTTGTAGACAGTACATCTACAGCCTGTGCTGGAGTCTTGGCAGCTGTGTAAATAACTGCATCATCTGCATAAAGTTGGCATGTTGCAGCTGAGCAGTGTAACGGTAAGTCATTAATAAAAATGCTGAAAAGTAAAGGACCAAGAATGGACCCTTGTGGGATACCCATGCGGTTGTTTAAAAATGAGGATTTATCCTGGTGAACTTTTACACACTGTTCTCTATTCTGGAGATAAGATGCAAACCATTCTAATGTATCTGGGGAGAAGTTAAAAGATACCATTTTGGATAAAAGCAAACTGTGGTTTACAGTATCGAAAGCCTTTTTGAGATCTAGAAAAACAGCTCCTACCACATTACCCCTGTCCAAGGACTGTTTGACGTTTTCAATAAGGCAACAATTTGCTGTTTCTGTTGAGTATCCTGGTCTAAAACCAAATTGATGTGGATGAAGAAGTTGACTGTCTTGTAAGTAGTCTATCAGCTGTGTAGCTACAACTTTTTCAAGAACCTTAGACAGGACTGGTAAGATAGAGATTGGGCGGTAATTGCATATATCGTCTTTACTGCCTGATTTATGAACTGGTATGATGACAGCTTTTTTCCAGCCAGATGGAAATGTACTAGACCTAATGGAGAGATTAATGAGATGAGTCAGTGGTTTGATTAATATTTTGCTGTGCATTTTGAGAAAGGAGGTGCTCATATTGTAGATATCATTAGTTTTTGAGTTTGACAGTGTTTTAACAATACCAGCAATTAACTCCTCATTTACCTCATTGATGTGAAAAGAATCTGTTGGAAGTATGGAATTTGTGTTGTTGAGTACATTTGGCAGCACAAAAAATTTTGTTAAGTCTTCCACAGAGCCCACAAAGTATGAATTAAATTCATTTGCCAAAGTATCCTTGTCACTGACGGTCTTGCCATTGATTCTAAGTTCCTTTACCCCCTTCTGATCGTTTTTTTTATTAGTTAAGTTATTTAAATGCCTCCATAGGGAACTGTTGTTACCCTTTGCATGATCTATCAGTTTATTGTAATAAGATACTTTTGATTTTCGCAGCTCTTGTACCACTTTATTTCTTAAACTTTTGTACACAAGGTAATCATTTTGTAGTTTAGAGGTTAATGATGTTTTCAATGCATAGTCTCGCCTCTTCATAAGTTTTCTTATTTCATTATTTAACCATAGTAGGCTGATCTTCTGTTGTCTACTTTTAATTTGCTTTGTAAATTTTTCTATAGACTTTGTGATTGTTGCAGTTATAAAATTACAACAATCATCTACTTCATATATTGACATGAGCTGCTCCCAATTTTGATTCTCTAAGTAATGTTCAAACTCCTCATTTTTTGATTTGGAACCATGTTATGATCTGAGAGACCAGTTACAAGATTATAGGTTCTGGTTATTCGTTCTGGTTTATTAGTAAATATCATGTCAATAAGTGTTCTGGATTGTTTGGTTATCCTGGTGGGTCCTTTGATCATTTGTTGGTAATTAAATTTAGTCATGAGGCTTTTCAGTTTCTGTTTGTCCTTTTTATCAGACCAGTTAATATTACCTTCCCCCTTATCTAGGGGAAGGTAAACCCTGATTTCAAACCTCCACTGCCTTGCGGCACACCCGGTCACTGGAAAGGCTTCGGGAGTCAACCCTGAGAAAAAATCCGGAGTCGGAGTCCCTAAGGAAGTTCTCTGTTGTGCTCAACATTGTTCTGGCAGCTCCTGTGACGGCGCTGGTACCAAACTGTAGCAGCCTTGCTGTTCCTTTGGATTCATAAGTGACGTGGAGAAGGGGGACATGCTGCATGGGCAACATCTTGTCCTCTATATCTTCCTACCCAGGCTTGAATCCTACCAACACCCAACGCTGGAAGGTAGAACACAGGATCACTGGAGAGGACACTCCAGCTTCGCCTTTGGCGTAGACAAAACACGGGGAATGACAGTTACCAGTTATAAGCCACCGCTCAATTGGCGTAGAGCACGGCACCAGGGGTTGTTCCCGACGGTGGGAGGGATCAGTGGATCTCACTTGACAGCTATCGCCCGCCTAAAGCTTGGCAGCCCCCAGCCAATAAGGTGTTGTCCCGCCACAGCCTGCTTTCCTCATTGGGTGCATGGGGATGAGGAGAAGTCCGAACGGCAGGCTGAGAACCTTCGCACCAGGCATGACAACAAAACAAAAGAGACCAACTCTAAAACTGGGAACTTGGAACATCTGCACTATGATGACAAGACTCGCTGCTAACCTCAAGGACATCAGCGACACCAGGAAGACTGCCATCATCAATAATGAGCTGAAGAGACTGGGAGTGGATATCGCCACTCTCCAGGAAACACGGTTGGCTGACGCAGGCACACTGAGAGAGAAGGACTACACGTTCTACTGGCAGGGAAAGGGCAGTGACGAACACAGGGAACACGGAGTGGGCTTCGCAGTGAAGAACACCTTGCTGAAGATGGTGGAACCGGGCAGCAATGGCTCTGCACGGCTCCTCACCCTCCGCCTCAACACCACTCAAGGCCCAGTCACCCTCATCAGTGTGTATGCCCCAACACTGACAGCCACACCAGAGGCAAAAGACGAGTTCTACGAGAATCTCGCAACAACTGTCAGGATCATCCCCAACTTTGAACAACTCATTCTTCTTGGAGACTTCAATGCCAGAGTGGGTGCTGACCACCACTCCTGGCCCTCCTGTCTTGGACCATTTGATGTGGGCAGAATGAACGACAACGGACAGTGGCTGCTCGAGTTCTGCACATATCACGATCTGTGATAACAAACTCATTCTTCAAGACCAAGCCGCAACACAAGGTTTCCTGGTGACATCCGTGCTCAAAGCACTGGCACCAGCTGGACTTGATCCTGACCAGGCGCACCTCACTGAAGAACGTGCTAATCACCCATTTGTTCCAGAGTGCAGATTGCGACACAGACCATTCATTGGTGTGTTGCAAGGTCAAGCTTCAGCTGAAGAAATTCCATTTTGCCAGACAGCCTGGAAAGGCACAGATTGACACTAGCAAGATGGTCCAACCAGAACTTGTTGAGCAGATTGCTTCCACCTTTGAGAAGGAACTTGGTGTACCACAAGAAGGAGAATCTGCAAAGCAGAAGTGGGAAGAGCTGCAAAACACCATCCACCGCACAGCCTTGACTACCTTTGGGAGGAAGACCTCAAAGTCACAGGACTGGTTTGATGCCAAGTTGACCGAGATTGCCCCCGTCATTGAAGCCAAGTGCTCAGCACTTGCTGAGCACAAGAAGTACCAAAACGAGTAGAATCTCCAGATTCTCAGGGCTGCGAGAAGCAAAGTTCAGCAGACTGCTTGGCGCTGTGCCAAGGAGTACTGGACTCAGATCAGCCAAGACATTCAAACCGCTGCCATAACAGGGAACATCCGTGGTATGTACGATGGCATCAAGAAAGCATTTGGTCCGACTCAGAGCAAGACGGCCCCCCTCAAATCCTCCACTGTGGAGATGATCACAGAAAAGAACAAGCAAATGGAGAGATGGGTGGAACACTACTCCGACCTCTACTCCAGACAGAACACTGTGACACCGTTAGCACTTGATGCCATCGACTGCCTGCCATCCATGTACGAACTTGACACCGAGCCAACCATCGATGAACTCAGCAAGGTTAAGATAAGATAAGCCTTTATTAGTCCCACAACAGGATGATAGCTTGGCCGCTGGCAAGGCACCCGGCAATGACGGCATACCCCCCGACCTGATCAAGCACTGCAAGACCGCCCTACTGCTGCCATTGCATGACGTCCTCTGTCAGTGCTGTAAGGAAGTTGCCATACCACAGGATATGAGGGACGCCTAAATCATCACCCTCTACAAAAACAAAGGGGAGAGAAGCGACTGCAACAACTACAGGGGCATCTCCCTCCTCAGCGCTGTTGGCAAAGTCTACGCACGAGCTGTTCTCGTTCATCTACAGAAGCTTGCCGAACGTGTCTACTCCGAGTCTCCGTGTGGCTTCCGCGCTGAGTGATTGATTATAGACATGATATTATCCATCCGCCAACTCCAGGAGAAGTGCAGAGAACAGAACATGCGCCTGTACATCGTTTTCATCGACCTCACCAAAGCGTTTGATCTGGTCAGCAGAGAAGGCCTTTTCAAGATCCTGCCAAAGATAGGATGCCCACCAAAGTTGCAAAGCCTCATCGAATCATTTCACACCAACATGCAGGGGATAGTGCAGCATGACGGCAACATCTCAGAACCATTCAACATATGCAGCAGAGTGAAACAGGGCTGTGTACTTGCGCCAACCCTCTTTGGGATTTTCTTTGCTATGCTCCTGAGGCATGGCTTCAGCACAGCAACAGAGGGAATCTACCTGCACACAAGATCTGACGGCAGGCTTTTCAACCTCGCCCACCTGAAAGCCAGAACCAAAGTACACGAGGCTCTAATCAGAGACATGCTGTTTGCAGACAACACTGCAGTCGCAACCCACACACAGCAGGAGCTTCAGACCCTGATGGACCGCTTCTCCCAGGCATGCAAGGACTTCGGGCTTACCATCAGCCTGACTAAGAGTAACGTCTTGGCGCAAAGCACGGAAGCACCACCAACCATCACCATCGACGACTACGAGCTGGAGGTCATGAATCGGTTCACATACCTTGGGTCCACGATCAGCAGCAACCTCTCCCTTGATACAGAGATCGACAAGAGGATTGGAAAATCAGCCTCCATACTCGCTCGCCTCACCACACGAGTGTGGGAGAATCCCAAACTCTCTGTCAAGACGAAGATGGCAGTGTACAACGCCTGCGTCATCAGCACACTGCTCTATGGGAGTGAGACGTGGACAACATATGCCCGGCAGGAAAAGAGACTGAACTCCTTCCACTTGCCCTGCATTCGCCACATCCTGGACATATCCTGGCAGGACAAAGTGCCAAACACAGAAGTTCTGTCCCACGCCGGCCGTCCCTCCATGTTCACTCTACTCAGGTAGCACAGGCTCCGCTGGCTAGGCCACGTTCACCGTATGGAGGATGGCAGAATCCCCAAAGACGTCCTCTACGGAGACCTGGCGACTGGCAGGAGAGACGTTGGTCGCCCACAGCTTCGCTTTAGAGACGTCTGCAAGAGAGACATGAAGGCCCTGGAGGTCAACACAGAGCACTGGGAGGACCTTGCACGGAGACCACACACAAGTGCGACCTGTGTGACAGGGACTGCCATTCACGCATTGGCCTGTTCAGCCACAGGCCGTGCTGTTCCAGCAGAGTAGACGTTTAGGATTCTCTTCCATGGTCATCATAGACCAACGGAGGCCGACGAATGTGGGTGGTGGCTCCACCCTTCCGGTTCCGCCGCCACCGTGAGTATAAAGGGCTGAAGAGGCACGGTCTCTTTTGACCTTCACCTCTGCCTGTGCAGGAGCGCCTTGTAATACTGAGAGTTATTTAATTAAGTCACATTCTCTTGCACCTCCAGCCTCATTATTGGAATACTGGTTATGGACATAACAGATAGTCCTTCCTAAAATCAATGATCTAGTTTCAATGATTTTCAACCAGCCATCTATGGCCTGGTTTAAGTCTCGAGACTCAAATGTAAGTCTATTTTTATGGAAGGATAAACTATCATGGATCAGTTTAAAAATTCTTCAAAAAGCAAAAGAGTGTGGAGGTTTAGATTTACTATTTTTTTTTTAAATTACTACTTAGCCAATAGACAGCAGTTTGTTTCGAACTGGACAAAATCCACTCCACTAGGAAACCCATGGTTAGATGCTGAACAGGCTCTCTGTGGGTTGCTAAATAGCTCTGACCTACCTTTCATGAGTTCCTGTATCAAGCACCATGACTATTTTAAAAGCATTAACATTACCTTCTCTCTGATAGCCTGGTAGAATTTTTTTTTAAAATAATGAGTTCGTCACTTGTTCCTTGTAAACTCATGTCCCCGGGGTTGTGCCCTCCCTGGCGCCCTGGCAGCTTTCCGGGGACTGGTGCTTGCGTCCAGGGGGGGTTTGTCCCCTTTTCTCTGGCGCCTACTGGTGTGGGTATTTGTGTGTACATGTGTGTGTGTGTGTGTGCGTGTGTGGGTTCTCATGTATATGTGTAGGTGTGGATATGGGTGTGTGCATGTGTGTGCAAACATGCAAGGATGTGTGTGGATGTAGGTGGACATATATGATGGTGAGTAAGTGTGTGTACACATGAGGGTGTGGGTGTGTGTGGGTGCAAGTGATTACAGGTGGACATGCTGGGGTGGAGGGTGTGTATGTAGACGGGCAAACCTTGTTGCATGGCAGTGGGTAGGGCAGGCCATCTGGTGGCCTGGGGGGTGGCGGTTTGGGTTCTGCTCTTCCCGGCAGTCCTGCCATTGTGTCCCGGGGCAGGGCACTTTGCTGCTTCCCTCTGGTGTCCTTGGCGCCGGGTATAGGCATGTGTGAGTGTGCGGGGGTGGCCGCTGGTGTGGGTTGGTGGCCGCGTTTCTGTCAGTTTTCCCCAGGGTGGCTGTGGCTGCCGGGTGGCCTGCTGCGGTTAATGTCTGGGGGTAGTGGTTTGTGGGCTCACGGTGGGTGCTCTGGGGTGTCTCATGGCATGTGGGGCACCGTATGGGTCCAGCCCATTATTCATAATAATAATAATAATAATAATAATAATAATAATAATAATAATAATAATAATATAATATTATTATTATTATTATTATTATTATTATTATTATTATTATTATTATTATTGTGTGTGCAAGATGCGTAAGTGTAAGTGTGAGTGTGGCTGTCCCATTGTGCCTGTGGGCTGGTGAGCGCCAGGGTGCGATGCTGGCGGGTCCTAGGCTGCTCAGCCTGGCTGCGGCCCTTGCTCTGGGATGGGATCTGGGGGCAGTGGGTGGCCTCCAGAGCCAGTTTGGCAAACTGGCTTCTAGGGGGGACGGGCTCTCTTCTGGACCGCCTCCCTCCCAGTCTTACCGCTCCCCCATCCCCCCAATTCTGGGTTGAACATACATCTTATTGGATACACTTAGGGTTTTGGGGAAAGGGTGTGCTGAACTGTGTCGGTGAAGAAGATCCAACTGTCTACTGTGCAGTGCAGCCACAGTCACCTCAATTTTAATTGCACTGTGGACATAAAGGGCTTGGGGGAATGGGAGCCCCACTGCCCGTAGCAGTGGTTAGCCATGCCCTATTACACGATCCCCCTAATTTTAACTGCACTATGGTAGTTCAAGATTCAAGATTCAAGATTCAAGATTTTTATTTGCCAATAATCTTGTACGTACAGGACTTACAGGAGAATTGAAGTGGCATTTCTCTCTCTATTCAGTGGTGTGCGCAATGTAGAAAAAAACAAAAGAAATAAGCATGGAAAAAACAACAGCAGTCTATGTATGTACAGTACAAGTACAGTACATAACTTACTTATATAATTACATAAATTACTTATATAAGTACATACTTATATAAGTACAGTATAAGTGATGAAAACTTTTTGCTATTGGGAGAATCGAGGAGATCGTCACTTCCTTGTGGTAACGTATCATCACTTCCTGTTTTGCTGTCTGCCTGTGTGGTTTGCTCTCCAGCTCTCCAGCCACTAGCTAGCCACTAGCTATGGCTACTACCTCTCCTTCCTCTCCTCCTCTGGTGTGCTCTCTCTGTCAGATGTTTAGCTACACCTCTGCCTCTTTTAGTGATAACGGTAAATGTAATAAATGTTGTCTTTTTGAGGCGCTCGAGGCGAGGTTGTCTGATTTGGAATCCCGGCTCCGCTGCATTGAAACACCGTCTGCGCCAGTTAATCTCGACGGACGCCCATTAGCTGCAGCGGCGCTAGCTAGCTTAGGTCCCACTGTCAGCAGTTCCCCGGCTCTCCTCAGCAGCGAGGAGACTGGGTGGGTGACGGTGAGAAGGAAGCCTAGTCGCAAAGCCCCGGTTCACCACCAACCTGTTCACGTTTCTAATCGTTTTTCCCCGCTCAGCGACACACCCGCTGAGGAAAAAACTCTGATTATTGGCGACTCTGTAGTCAGAAACGTGAACCTAGAGACTCCAGCGGCCATAGTCCAATGTATTCCTGGGGCCAGAGCAGGCGACATCGAGTCAAATTTGAAAATGCTGGCTAAAAGTAACTGTAAATACTCCACAATTGTTATTCACGCCGGCATTAATGACATCCGTCTCCGGCAGTCGGAAGTCACGAAACTTAATATAGAATCGGTGTGTGAGTTTGCAAAAACGATGTCTGCCACTGTAGTATTCTCTGGGCCCCTCCCCAATCTGACCAGTGATGACATGTTTAGCCGCTCGTCATCCTTGAACCGCTGGCTGTCTGTGTGGTGTCCTAAAAATGACATGGGCTACATTGACAATTGGAGCTCTTTTTGGTGAAAACCTGGTCTTATGAGACGAGACAGCATTCATCCCACTTTGGATGGTGCTTCTCATTTATCTAACAATCTGGCATCTTTTTTATCCAAATTTCCAAAACCGTGACTACTCAGAGTTGGGACCAGGAAGCAGAGTCGCAGTCTTACACGCCTCTCTGCAGCTCCTCTTCATCCGCCACCCCTCAGCTTAGCCCCTGTCTTCCCCATCAGAGAATCATTGTCTGCTCCCTCCAAAGTAAATAAAAATATAATGTATAAGTATCCCAAAGTGATAAAGCAAAATATTGGTAAAACTCAAATTAAACATAAAGCCTCTAAATTGAATGATTTGGCCTCTGTTCCTCCTCATAATTTAAAAATTAAATGTGGTTTATTAAATATTAGGTCTCTAACTCCCAAGTCTCTGTTAGTCCATGATCTGTTAATTGATCATCAGATTGATTTAATTTCCCTTACAGAGACTTGGTTAGGACAAGAGGATTATGTTGGTTTAAATGAATCAACTCCCTCTGGTTATTTAAACTGTCAAAATCTCAGAAGTTCTGGTCATGGAGGAGGAGTAGCAACAATTTACCATTCCAAATTACTAGTTAATGTGCTCACGAAAGATCTTGCCAAACTGGACCAGTTCTGCAAAATCTGGCGCCTAAAACCAAGCCCAGCAAAAACCGTCTCCAGTGTATTCCATCTCCACAATGCAAAAGCTGCCAAAGAACTAAACATCCACCTGAGCGGACTCAAGCTTAAGCATGCCCCAAATCCAACTTATCTTGGAGTGACCCTTGATAGGACCTTATCCTTCAAGGAACATCTAAAGGGGATGGCTGCTAAGGTGACGTTACGAAACAACCTGCTCTGCAAGCTCGCTGGTGCAAAATGGGGGGTGGCAGTCTCCACCCTGCGCACCTCAGCACTGGCCCTTTCATACTCTGTAGCAGAATATTGTGCCCCTGTCTGGTCCAGGTCATCTTACACACACCATGTAGACACCCAGCTCAACTCAACCATGAGAACTATAACTGGAACAATCCACTCAACACCACTCCCCTGGCTCTCTGTACTGTCAAACATAGCCCCTCCACACATCCGGCGAGCAGCATTAACTCAAAGGATGCTCCAAAAAGTTAAAGATTTTCCTCACTTGCCAATCCATGCAGATATCTACACCCCACCCACTGTCCGACTTTCATCCAGACGGCCGATTTGGAAAAACCCTCCCCCAGCTGACTTTACCATCCAGACAGCTTGGCAAAAGGAATGGGAGACCAAGGAGGTCCCAAACAAACAGCTGGTGATAAACCCCAACCAACAGGTCCCGAGCACCAACCTCCCAAGGAGACAGTGGTCTACACTCAATCACTTCAGGACTGGACATGGCCCCTGCTTGGCCAGCCTTCACAGATGGGGCAGTAGCCCTAGCCCACTGTGCGCATGTGGAGAGGAGCAAACAATGGAACACATCATAGAGGTTTGCCCGCTCCAAAGACTGGAAGGAGGATTACATACCCTCCATACAGCAAACCAGGAGGCAACTGCTTGGCTTAAGGACTTTGCATTCGCTAAATAAAGTAATAATAACTAGTTAATGTAAAGCAAAAAACATGTTATAATTCCTTTGAGGGCCTGGTCCTCAGTGTTGGGCACTTTAGCAATTTCAGGTTAAACCCAATTTTATTTGCCATAGTTTATCGTCCCCCATCAACCTATTCAGAATTTTTAAGATAAGATAAGATAAGATAAGCCTTTATTAGTCCCACAACGGGGAAATTCAATTCAATTCAATTCAATTCAATTCAACTTTATTTATATAGCGCCATTTCACAACAACAGTCATCTCATAGCACTATCAACTGTAGGGGGGACCCCCACAGTTGCAGAAAGACCCCAGCAATCAGGCGATCCCCTGTGAGCAAGCACTTGGCGACGGTGGAGAGGAAAAACTCCCTTTTAACAGGAAGAAACCTCCAGCAGAACCAGGCTCAGGGAGGGGCAGTCATCTGCTGCGACTGGCTGGGGGGTGAGGGGATAGAGAAGAAGAAAAGAACAGACATGTAGAGAGCAAACAGCACGATGGGGACTCAATCTATGGGAGAGAACAAACAAATGTTAATGACCAGCAAAAAAAAAATATTTCATAGAGAGTGAGGAAAGGAGTGAGGCCCAGTGCATTACTGGAGGTCCCCCGGCTGACTAAACCTATTAGCAGCATAACTAAGGGAGGGTTCAGAAACACATGATCCCTCCCTAATTGTAGGCTAGATCAAAAAGGTAGGTTTTAGCCCTAGTGCTGAAATCTGATAGAATAATTATAGTAGGGGACTTTAATATACATGTGGATGTAGATAGTGACTGCCTTAATGTGGCTTTTAATTCAATATTAGACTCGATTGGGTTTTCTCAGAAAGTAGGAAATTCTACTCATTACCTCCACCATACATTGGACCTTGTTCTGACATATGGCATAGAAATAGAAAATCTTGTAGTGTCTCCTCATAACCCTGTACTGTCAGACCATTGTCTGTTAACCTTTGATTTTACTATTTCTGACTATTTGGCTCCTAAAGAAAAATATTATCACAGTAGATGCCTGTCAGATGATGCTGTTTCCAAATTTATGCAGATTGTTTCCTCTATGCCATGTGTCAACACAACGGAAATAAGCTATAGACAGCTTGCTCCTTCTGTAATTGATAACATGGTGGATAGTGTTTCAGCTTCTCTATATCAGGCTCTAGACTTGGTGGCCCCCTTAAAAAAGAAAAAGTCTAATCAGAGATTTTTAACTCCTTGGTTCAACACAGAAACTCGTAGCTTAAAACAGAAGACTCGTCAATTAGAAAGAAAATGGCGCTCTACTAATTTAGATGAAATCCATTTAGCTTGGAGAAATCATCTTTTAATTTATAAAAAATCTCTTAGAAAAGCTAGAACGAGTTATTACTCTGCATTAATAGAAGAGAACAAGAATAATCCCAGGTTTCTTTTCAGTACTGTAGCCAGGTTGACAAAGAGTCAGGACTCTGTCAATCCTAGCATCCCCTTAGAGCTTACTAGTCAGGACTTTATGAACTTTTTCAATAATAAAATTTCATCCATCAGAGATAAAATCAATCAGATTCTTCCCACAGTTAACTTAAATACTGTAACTACTACAACTCCTTCTATTGATGTCTGTCTTGATGAGTTTACTCCAATCGACCTTTGTGAGTTAGACAAAATAGTTTCCTCATCCAAACCTTCAACTTGTCTTTTAGACCCTATTCCTACCAGGTTATTTAAAGAAGTCTTCCCACTTATTGGTAGCTTTATTCTTCATATAATCAATTCTTCATTAACTTTAGGCCATGTACCGCAGGCTTTTAAAACGGCTGAAATTAAACCCTTACTCAAAAAGCCAACGCTAGATCCAGGAGCTTTAGCTAACTATAGACCAATCTCTAATCTCCCTTTCATTTCAAAAATCTTAGAAAGAGTTGTTGCTACGCAATTATTTGACCACCTGCAGGGAAATGGTTTACTTGAAGAGTTTCAATCTGGGTTTAGAATCCATCATAGTACTGAAACAGCCTTAGCGAAGGTCACTAACGACCTCCTCATTGCATCTGATAATGGACTAGTTTCTGTACTTGTCCTTTTAGATCTTAGTGCAGCTTTTGATACTATTGATCATAATATTCTACTTGATAGATTAGAACACTATGTTGGACTTAATGGAACTTCGTTGCAGTGGTTTAGATCTTATTTATCTGATAGCTTCCAGTTTGTTCATGTAAATGATGAGTTTTCTTTCAGCTCAAAGCTTAGTCATGGAGTTCCACAGGGATCTGTGCTAGGCCCTACTCTTTTTAGTTTATATATGCTTCCGTTAGGCAACATTATTAGAAAGCACTGTATACATTTTCATTGTTATGCAGATGACACACAATTATACCTGTCAATGAAGCCAGATGATACTAATCAATTAGCCAAGTTAGAAGCCTGTCTTAAGGAAATCAAAGCTTGGATGACTTGTAATTTCCTGCTATTAAATTCAGATAAGACTGAAGTCATTCTTGTTGGTCCAAAAAACCTTAGAAATTCCTTTCCAAATCAAATTTTCAGTTTGGATGCACGGTGGCGCAGTGGTTAGCACTGCGGCAGCACAGTTTACCCTTGGCCGGGGGATTGTGGGGATCGTGGGATCGTGGGTTCGATCCCAGCCCCCGACCAACAGTGATCTGTGTGGAGTTTGCATGTTCTCCCCGTGTTGCGTGGGTTTACTCCGGGATTTCTCCGGTTTCCTCCCACATGCCAAAAACATGCATGTTAGGTTAATTGGCTGTTCTAAATTGTCCCTAGGTATCTGTTTCCTATAGGCCCTTAGAATAGAGGGTTAGTATTAATGAAAACGCTTTGAGTGGTCTTTGTGACTAGAGAGGCGCTATATAAGTGCAGGTTAGTTAGTTAGTTAGTTAGTTACTCTTTCTCTTAGTAGCTCTGTGAGGAACCTTGGAGTTATTTTTGATCAGGATTTGTCCTTCAATTCACATATTAAATTTGTTTCTAAGACTGCCTTCTATCATTTGCGTAATATTGCCAAGATTAGGAGTATCTTGTCTCAGAGTGATGCTGAGAAGCTGATCCACGCTTTTGTTAGCTCGAGATTAGATTATTGTAATTCTTTATTATCAGGCTGTCCTAAAACATCTTTAAAAAGTCTTCAGCTGATCCAAAATGCTGCAGCAAGAGTTTTAACAGGTACTAGAAAGAGAGATCATATCTCTCCGGTTCTGGCCTCCCTTCATTGGCTTCCCATAGAGTTTAGAATTAAGTTTAAAATCCTTCTTCTTACTTACAAAGCTCTAAACAATCAGGCTCCTTTTTATTTAAAAGATCTGATACTACCGTATCATCCTAACAGAGCACTACGCTCCCAAAATGCAGGATTACTTGTAATACCTAGAATCTCCAAAAGTACAATGGGAGGCAGAGCCTTCAGTTATCAAGCTCCTCTCCTGTGGAATCAGCTGCCAATCTGGATTCGGGAGTCAGACTCGATCTCTGTTTTTAAGAATAGGGCTAAAAGCTACCTTTTTGATATAGCCTACAATTAGGGAGGGATCATGTGTTTCTGAACCCTCCCTTAGTTATGCTGCTAATAGGTTTAGTCAGCCGGGGGGCCTCCAGTAATGCATTGCGCCTCACTCCTTTCCTCACTCTCTATGAAATATTTTTTTTTTTTTTTTTTTTTTTTGCTGGTCATTAACATTTGTTTGTTCTCTCCCATAGATTGAGTCCCCATTGTGCTGTTTGCTCTCTACATGTCTGTTCTTTTCTTCTTCTCTATCCCCTCACCCCCCAGCCAGTCGCAGCAGATGACTGCCCCTCCCTGAGCCTGGTTCTGCTGGAGGTTTCTTCCTGTTAAAAGGGAGTTTTTCCTCTCCACCATCACCAAGTGCTTGCTCACAGGGGATCGCCTGATTGCTGGGGTCTTTCTGCAACTGTGGGGGTCCCCCCTACAGTTGATAGTGCTATGAGATGACTGTTGTTGTGAAATGGCGCTTTATAAATAAAGTTGAATTGAATTGAATTGAATTAATGCAACCCGTAGTGTAAATAGTGACAAAAGACAGACCCAGACCTCTCATAATAAGATAAGATAAGATAAGATAAGCCTTTATTAGTCCCACAATGGGGAAATTCCAGGATTGCAACAGCACAGGGATAGCAACACTCAGAGCAACAATCAGAAGGCAAGAAAAAACAAGAACATCTAGTAAACATATGTACATATTACTATAAATGTATATATATAGACACACAGTGCAGAGCATTATGGTTGGTTGGTGAATGTGCAGCAGAAAGTCTAAGCTCTCTCTCCGCGGATGTGGCGGGCCAGCTGGAAGTCTTTGGGCATGATGGTGACCATCTTGGCGAAGAAGAGACCCACCAGGTGGGCGTCGTTGTTCTCCTGCAGAGCCATGACAGTGAAGCTTAGGAAGCGCAGGGCGGTCTTGAAGTCCTGAGCGATCTCCCTCACCAGGCGCTGGACGGGCAGCTTACGGATGAGCAGCTCCGTGGATTTCTGGTAGCGACGGATCTCTCTCAGAGCCACGGGCCTGTGACGGCGAGGCCTCTTCACTCTGCCGGTGGCCGGAGCGCCTCTCCGAGCAGCCCTGGTGGCTAGCTGTCTCCTGGGGGGCTTCTTCCTCCAGTAGATTTTATGGGCGGTCTGCTTGGTTCTTGCCATCGTTCTTTATTATTCTGTCTTATATTTCTTGCACGCCGCCTAAACTCCAGCCCGGCACCCGCATCGTTTTCGCTACAGCTCCCGGTATGTCGAGTTTCCCATTAGCACCGGGCGGCGGCCAAGTGCTAGCTAGCACTAGCTCCTCCCCGCTGTAACATCTCCCGCTGCAAACAGTGGCTCCGTCCGCCGACCCGGGAGACCCCCGGGGCGATCCGTGCGTCCGTGATATATATACAGAGTGAAAGGTATAGAAAGAAGAAGGAAGATTTAAAAAAAGGCTGTTGCAATGGGCAGCCGCCTCGTGTGGCGCCACCGGTCCGGCGGAACCGGAACCAGAAAAAAAAATGCAATGAAGATAAAGGATAAGCAATAAAACCCAGCAGTCCTATATACACAAAAGTACAGCTTTAATACCTGTAGTTGCAAGTTCAATCCGGTAGTGTAGGTGCAGACAGTTGTTGCGATATTTAATAAAATATAGTGAAATAAGGTCCAGGAATTATTTATTTTATTTAATAGTGGGTGTGCGTGGGGACGGAGTTAAACAGTCACCTCCACACTAGCTAAATAAAATAGGAGAGCACTTGTAAAAATGGGGCACCAGTTCTAAAAGAACAACTTGTATTATTAAGTTAGTTTCAATTAATTACTTTCCGTACCTTCAATGACTTAATGGATCAGTCTCAAAATTTAAGGGAGTTCTTTTCCTGCAGTGATCTAGGAAACATATACTGTATATGCGAAAGGAAAACACTTTAACTTCTCTCATTCATCCTTTTATTAAACTCATTCAGGTTACATGATATGGCATTCAAATGATGGATAAACAGATTCAAATGATAACAGGTGTCTAATATCACATCAACTGTCAGTGGATTCCTGAACATAAAATCTAGCATTCAACCTTTGTGGAGCCAAAGAGAAACCCGACTTTATGTTTCAAAGGTAATGGGAGGCTGAAATGTCTAACAAAAACAGAACACAATTTTATGGGGAAAATTTATAAGCTGATTACCTAAAAATGAACTTCTGAATTAATCTACAAAAATGAAAGGAGGTTACTTAAAAATGAATAAGAATCTCCCTTCAGTTTATAGCTTTATCCTATGGCTGAGTGATTGTATCATGAAATACGGGTTATGTTGAATTGTAATTGAGATTTTCAGGACATCACGTTTAACCCAGCAGATAGGAAAATGGGAGTCTCACTTACAAACAGCTGTAGGTCCACATGTTCAGCAGGTCGGTGCCGGCTGGGGTTTGACCATTGGGACCCAGGGATGGAGCGACTGCTCCAAGGCTCCTTGATGTTCACAACCAACCATAAGAAATGCAGACTCAGCCGGGGGCTCACAACGGAGAGTGGCAGCAGCAGTAATGGCTGTCTCGGAGCAGGCGTGAAGAGTCCTTTTGGCAACCAGTCTGAATTTATGATCTCTTTGGCCGCGGAATAGATCAAAAACTGAAGGAGGATGTCTCAGTCAGGCATGGATGGGCTGCACGGTGGCGCAGTGGTTTAGCACTGTGGCAGCACAGTTTTACCATCGGCCGGGGGACCGCGGGGATCATGAGATCGTGGGTTCGATCCCAGCCCCCGACCAACAGTGAGCTGTGTGGAGTTTGCATGTTCTCCCCGTGTTGCACGGGTTTACTCCGGGATTTTTCCGGTTTCCTCCCGCACACCAAAAAAAAAAAACAACATGTAGGTTTAGGGCGCTCGCGCACGCAGCAACCAGCAGCCGGTGGCTTGTCACCAGACTGCAAACCAAGTCTACCTACGGGTACAAATAAGTAACAAAAAAAAAAAAGTCCAGAATACAATCTCTGTTCACTTTAAAATAGGAAAATTAAAGGTCCACTTTAACGGCATGAAAAGTCAGAAAATCTAACAAAAACATTCAACCAGGATAAAAATGGCTTCTGAGGTGAAGAAAAAAAAAGATTTTGAGAGTTTGACTCTCTTTAAGGCGAGCTCGTAAGAAAAAGATAGTTTCTCCTCAGTAACCAGAAAAACGAGAAAACTAACCCAGGATTTTACAAACTTCACACACAAAAAGGTTTCTTAAAATTCACAGAACAATTTAGACTGAAGAAAACTGCAAGGAATTTTGAAGAAGTGAAACAAAAACTTTCCTCTTAGATCTAGATTTCTATTCTGCTTCTTTAATCTTAATCTTAAACGTCTTCTGTTCTCTCGAACATGCAGGGTGGCTCTTGCGCATTTTAACTGAAGCGCGCTGTTGGTCATAAAAACCGGAGCCGGTCGCAGACAGGCCAATCAGCTTTCATAAAGAGGAGTTTGAACGAACCTTTGTCCAATGCGAAAACATCTCTTTGTTTGGGAGCAGCCAATCAAATGAAAAGGGCATTATCCAGTGAAAGGTAGAGAGGAGTGGTTTATCAGGAATGATATCGTACAAGGATTAATACCCATTCAGTTCTTATGAAATTATGTACTCAATATAAAATCTAACAAAATTAAGTGACTCGGCTAATATTCTGATTGCTGGGGTCTTTCTGCAACTGTGGGGGTTTTCCCCTACAGTTGATAGTGCTATGAGATGACTGTTGTTGTGAAATGGCACTATATAAATAAAGTTGAATTGAATTGAATTGAATTGAATTAATATTCAGTGATCATGCATTTATACCATTACTACTAATATTAACATTCATTTGAATAACACTCATGAAAATAAACATTCCTAATACATGTTCCTAATACATGCACTTCACATTTAGATCAAGGATTAATGAACTACTGCAAACCCTGGTCGGTGATCAAAAGGATGATTTTCAGTGTCCTTAGGATCCTGGGGAGATGATAGCTGGAAGAAACTTAATGTTTAGTCAGAACTGACAGTCAGATTATACAATGAAACATATTCCGTAGATATCCACTAGGAGGTACTGTTGAGCTGTAGATAATTTTGTAGGTCTCTGTCACATGAGTGAAATGGCCTAAAAAGCTCTGTGATCTGTCTAGTAAAGGAAGAAGGCCATATATCTGTCCAGTTAAGAAGTTTATGACTTTTTAAGAGCATTAGTTTCCTGTAGGGTGGATGCTTATTAACATGAACTGTCAACGTTGGGATCTGGACTCCAGAGTTTATGGCCCACTTAAGCCTTTAAAAGCAAATTCTGATCCTTACCATCTCTGCAGGAGGGGAGTTGTTTACATTGGTGTCCTGGGAAAGGCACCCTTCTTGACCAGGCCTTCGGTGAGAGCTGTTTTAATATGAAGAAAAGTGAGATCCCTGTAGAATGAAGAAAAGTGCTTCTGGATTAGCCTGAGGGGACATTGATGCTACACAGTAACAGATAGGACTGCACATGAATTGTATTGCAAAAAGGCAGCAGCAGATATGACTTTTGTGCAAATGGTTGCAGTAAAGTGCAGAGACACACAGCACCAATGTA
Source organism: Pholidichthys leucotaenia (assembly GCA_020510985.1). Classification (NCBI taxonomy): domain Eukaryota; kingdom Metazoa; phylum Chordata; class Actinopteri; order Cichliformes; family Pholidichthyidae; genus Pholidichthys; species Pholidichthys leucotaenia. The sequence continues at coordinate 492,282,237 of CM035838.1, forward strand.
TTACTGTTGGCTTGCCAGTCTTTCTGTGCCAACAGCTGAGGTAGTTATTGTGCAGCTGAGTGCGTTACGGTGGTCCGGGGAGGGGATGGGGGTGGACAGAGATCAGGGTCCTTATGGCCTGATGAGCAAAGCTGTTTAGCAGTCTTGTGGAGCGGGCTTGGGGGCTCTGGTACCTCTTCCCCGAGGGCAGGGGGCTGAAAAGTGAGTGTGAAGAGTGGGAGGTGTCACTTGCAATGTTGATGGCTCTGCGGGTGAAGTGGGTGAAGTAGATGTCTGAGAGCTTGGGCAGAGGGGCATCAATGATCTTGCTGGCTGCTTTCACTGTGCACTGTAGTGTCTTCCAGCAGGAGGTGGTGCAGCTCCAACACCACACCGTGATGCAGCTGGTGAGGATGCTCTCAACTGTACCCTGGTAGAATGAGCACATGATGAGGGGTGGGACTTTTGCTCTCCTCAGTTTGTGGAGGAATAGAGGTGAGTTTGAGCCTTCTTGGACAGCGATGTGGTGTTGTTGGACCAGGAGAGGTCCTCAGAGATTTGCACCCCCAGAAACTTGATGCTGCTCACCCTCTCCACAGCTGCTCCATTGATGATCAGAGGGGGATGTTGTGTGTGTCTCCTCCTTAAGTCAACCACAATCTCCTTGTTTTTTCCCTTGCTCAGGAAGAGATTATTGTTTTTCACCACTGGAACAGTTGGCTCACCTCATTTCTGTAGTTGGCCTCCTCGTTGTTGGTGATGAGGCCCACCATCATTGTGTCATCGGCAAACTTGATGATGTGGTTGGTGTTGTAGGTGGGTGGGGGCTGGATGGAGAGCAGCATCAATGGCATCTTCTGTGGATCTGTTTGACCTGTATGCAAACTGAGATGGGTCATGAAAGGGAGGGAGGATAGACTTGATGTTCCACCCTTCTGCCCTCCTTCTGCCGGGTGCCTCTGGGCCTGGCTGGTGACCTGGGGCCCGTCATGTTGTCATTATCCCTGGGTGCTGCAGAATGAATGGGTGTGAACAAGTGAGTGAGTGAGTGAGAGGGTGAGTAGCAAGTGAGTAAGTGAGATCGAGGGAGTGATGAGGGGAGATGGTGATGGTAGTGGTGGGTCGGATTTGTGTGGCATTTTGTGTGTCGGGTGGCATCTTGAAGTGCTTGTGGTGGTCCGGTGATCGGTCGTTCGGGGTGGGCGTTGGTGGTGGCGGTCTGCTTCTGTGGCCGCGGGCGCCCTGGAGAAGGTTAGCGGGAGTGTTACTGCTTGTCCATGCCGGTGGTCTCCCCGGCTGCTTCCGGGCATTGGCGTTCATGCCTGCCACATCTGCACTGCGGCCACCCTAAGTCGACCCATCATGATATGGGCATGTGGGATGGGGGGGGGGTGTCTTCCCAAATCTCTGCTTCCTTCATTCTGTCGGGGGCGTGGGGGCTTTGCTGGTGACCTGGAGCCTATCATTCTGTCGTCATCCCTCAGTGCTGCAGAATTTATAGGTGCAAAAAAGGGAGAGAACACGTGAGAGTGAGTGAGCAAGTGAGTGAGAGCGAGGGAGTGATGAGGGGAGATGTGATGGTGGTCGTCGTTGGCCTCCGTCAGTCTCTGATGACCATGGAAGAGAATCCTAAACATCTACTTTGCTGGAACAGCACCGCCTGTAGCTGAACAGGCCGATGCGTGAATGGCAGTCCCTGTCACACAGGTCGCACTTGTGGGTGGTCTCCATGCTGCTGGAGCTGTGGCGGATCTTCCTGCAGGTCCTTTTTCCATCTGCTGCAGCAGTCAGTCTCTCTTCACCCACCTTGAGCTGTCTGGTCAGGGTGCCTCTCCATTTGGAGCGGTTCGTTGCAAGGTCCTCCCAACGCTCTGTGTTGATCTCCAGGGCCTTCATGTCTCTCTTGCAGACGTCTCTAAAGCGCAGCTGTGGGCGACCAACGTCTCTCCTGCCAGTCGCCAGTTCTCCGTAGAGGATGTCTTTGGGGATTCTGCCATCCTCCATACGATGAACGTGGCCTAGCCAGCGGAGCCTGTGCTGCCTGAGTAGAGTGAACATGGAGGGAAGGCCGGCGTGGGACAGAACTTCTGTGTTTGGCACTTTGTCCTGCCAGGATATGTCCAGGATGTGGCAAATGCAGTGCAAGTGGAAGGAGTTCCTGCCGGGTGTATGTTGTCTACGTCTCACTCCCATAGAGCAGTGTGCTGATGACGCAGGTGTTGTACACTGCCATCTTCGTCTTGACAGAGAGTTTGGGATTCTGCCACACTCATGTGGTGAGGCGAGCGAGTATGGAGGCTGATTTTCCAATCTTCTTGTCGATCTCTGTATCAAGGGAGAGGTTGCTGCTGATCATGGACCCCAGGTACGTGAACTGATTCACAACCTCCAGCTCGTAGTCGTCGATGGTGATGGTTGGTGGTGCTTCCGTGCTTTGCGCCAAGATGTTAGTCTTCTTCAGACTGATGGTAAGCCCGAATTCCTTGCATGCCTGGGAGAAGTGGTCCATCAGGGTCTGAAGCTCCTGCTGTGTGTGGGTCGTGACTGCAGCGTCGTCTGCAAACAGCATGTCTCTGATTAGAGCCTCGTGTACTTTGGTTCTGGCTTTCAGGCGGGCGAGGTTGAAAAGCCTGCCGTCAGATCTTGTGTGCAGGTAGATTCCCTCTGTTGCTGTGCTGAAGGCATGCCTCAGGAGCATAGCAAAGAAAATCCCAAAGAGGGTTCACGCAAGTACACAGCCCTGTTTCACTCCGCTGCGTATATTGAATGGCTCTGAGACGTTGCCGTCGTGCTGCACTATCCCCTGCATGTTGGTGTGAAACGATTCGATGAGGATTTGCAACTTTGGTGGGCATCCTATCTTTGGCAGGATCTTGAAAAGGCCCTCTCTGCTGACCAGATCGAACGCTTTGGTGAGGTCGATGAAGGCGACGTACAGAGGCATGTTCTGTTCTCTGCATTTCTCCTGGAGTTGGCGGATGGAGAATATCATGTCTACCATCGATCGCTCAGCGCGGAAGCCACACGGAGACTTGGGGTAGACACGTTCGGCAAGCTTCTGTAGATGAACGAGAACAACACGTGCATAGACTTTGCCAACAACGCTGAGGAGGGAGATGCCCCTTTAGTTGTTGCAGTCGCTTCTCTCCCCTTTGTTTTTGTAGAGGGTGATGATCTTGGCGTCCCTCATGTCCTGTGGTACGGAACCTTCCTTCCAGCACTGGCAGAGGACGTCATGCAATGGCAGCAGTAGGGCGGTCTTGCAGTGCTTGATCAGGTCGGGGGGTATGCCGTCGTTGCCGGGTGCCTTGCCAGTGGCCAGGCTATCAATGGCCTTGCTGAGTTCGTCGATGGTTGGCTCGGCGTCAAGTTCGTCCATGAATTGCAGGCAATCGATGGCATCAAGGGCTGATGGTGTCATGGTGTTCTGTCTGGAGTAGAGGTCGGAGTAGTGCTCCACTCATCTTTCCATCTGCTTGTTCTTTTCCGTGATCATCTCCCCAGTGGAGGATTTGAGGGGGGCCGTCTTGCTCTGAGCCGGACCAAGTGCTTTCTTGATGCCATCGTACATACCACGGATGTTCCCTGTTATGGCAGCGGTTTGAATGTCTTGGCTGAGCTGAGTCCAGTACTCGTTGGCACAGCGCCGAGCAGTCTGCTGAACTTTGCTTCTCGCAGCCCTGAGAATCTGGAGATTCTTCTCATTTGGGTACTTCTTGTACTCAGCAGGAGCTGAGCGCTTGGCTTCAATGACGGGGGTCATCTCGGTCAACTTGGCATCAAACCAGTCCTGTGACTTTGAGGTCTTCCTCCCTAAGGTAGCTAAGGCTGTGCGGTGGATGGCATTTCTCAGCTCTTCCCACTTCTGCTTTGCAGATTCTCCTTCTTGTGGTACACCAAGTTCCTTCTCAAAGGTGGAGGCAAACCACTCAACAAGTTCTGGTTGGACAATCTTGCTGGTGTCAATCCGTGCCTTTCCAGGCTGTCTAGCACGATGGGATTTCTTCAGCTGCAGCTTAACCTTGCAACACACCAATGAATGGTCTGTGTCGCAATCTGCACTCTGTAACAAATGGGTGATTAGCACTTTCTTCAGTGAGGTGCGCCTGGTCAGGATCAAGTCCAGCTGGTGCCAGTGCTTTGAGCGCGGATGTCGCCAGGAAACCTTGTGTTTGGGCTTGGTCTTGAAGAACGAGTTTGTGATGCACAGATCGTGATAAGTGCAGAACTCGAGCAGCCGCTGTCTGTTGTCGTTCATTCTGCCCACGCCAAATGGTCCAAGACAGAAGGGCCAGGAGTGGTGGTCAGCACCCACTCTGGCATTGAAGTCTCCAAGGAGAATGAGTTGTTCAGAGTTGGGGATGATCCTGACAGGTGTTGCGAGATTCTCATAGAACTCGTCTTTTGCCTCTGGTGTGGCTGTCAGTGTTGGGGCATACACACTGACGAGGGTGACTGGGCCTTGAATGGTGTTGAGGCGGAGGGTGAGGAGTCATGCAGAGCCATTGCTGCCTGGTTCCACATCTTCAGCAAGGTGTTCTTCACTGCAAAGCCCACTCCGTGTTCCCTGTGTTTGTCACTGCTCTTTCCCTGCCAGTAGAACGTGTAGTCCTTCTCTCTCAGTGTGCCTGCGTCAGCCAACTGTGTTTCCTGGAGAGTGGCGATATCCACTTCCAGTCTCTTCAGCTCATTATTGATGATGGCAGTCTTCCTGGTGTTGTTGATATCCTTGAGGTTAGCAACGAGTCCTGTCATCATAGTGCGGATGTTCCAAGTTCCCAGTTTTAGAGTTGGTCTCTCTTTTGTTTTTTTGTCTTGCCTGGTGCGAAAGTTCTCAGCCTGCCGTTCGGACTTCTCCTCATCCCCATGCACCCAATGAGGAAAGCAGGCTGTGGCGGGACAACACCTTATTGGCTGGGAGCTGCCCAGCTTGAGGCGGGCGGTAGCTGTCCAGTGAGATCCGATGATCCCTCCCACCATCAGGAACAACCCCTGGCACCGCGCTCTATGCCAAATGAGCAGTGGCTTATAACCGGTAACTGTCATTCCCTGTGTTTTGTGTACGCCAAAGGCGAAGCTGGAGTGTCTTCTCCAGTGATCCGGTGTTCTAACTTCCAGCGATGGGCATTGGTAGGATTCAAGCCTGGGCAGGAAGATATGGAGGACAGGATGTTGCCCATGCAGCATGTCCCCCCTCTCCATGTCACTGATGAATCCAATGGAACAGCAGGGCAGCCACAGTTTGGCACCAGCACCGTCGCAGGAGCTGCCAGAACGATGTTGAGCACAACAGAGAACTTCCTTAGCGATTCCGACTCCAGATTTTTCCTCAGGGTTGACTCCCGAAGCCTTTCCCGTGATCAGGTGTGCCGCAAGGCAGCAGAGGTTTGAAATCAGGGTTTACCTTCCCCTAGATGGGCTACCTTCCCAAGTTGACGAGCCACCATCTACCCGAAGCATCTGTTTTTTTTTTTTGTTTTTTTTTTCAGAGATCTGCCCTCTCCCCTTCTCCTATTAGTAAAAGCAGTTCCGCCGGGCTTAGAGACTAAACCACACGGGCAGGCTAGGAGTTGGACTTAGTTGTCAGAGGCTTTTCGAGACACACGCCATAAGGAGCATTTTATAAGCACTGGGAGCTTAACTCTAGTGCCACTCCTGGCTATGACAACCTTGGAACCAGGTTGATGGTGTGATGGTGGTGTTGTGTTGGATTTGTGTGGCGGTGGTGTCTCAGAGTGCTTGCGGTGGTCCGTTGAGCAGTCGCTCCGGATGGGCATTGGTGGTGGTTGTGGTCAGCTTCTATGGCTTTGGCTGCCCTGGATGGGGTTGGCAATGGTATGGCTGCTGGTCTGTGCTGGTGGTCTCCCCGTCTGCTGCTGGGCATTGATGCATGTTCATGCCCGCCACATCTGCATCGCGGCCACCCCAAATGATAAGATTGAATGAGTGTGGGTGAGTATGTTGGAGAGAGGGATTAGGGGATAAGGACCTGTATTTATATAGTGCTTTTTCTAGTCTCAAAGAGCACTCAAAGCACTTCACTAGTACTATCCCTCTATTCTAAGTGTCTATATGAGACGGATATCTAGGGACAATTTAGAACAACCAATTAACCTAACATGCATGTCTTTGGATTGTGGGAGGACACCGGAGCCCCTGGAGTAAAACCACATAGCACAGGGAGAACATGCAAACTCCACACAGAAAGGTTCCAACCCCTGCCAGCCTGGGATTCGAACCTGCAACCTTTTAGCTGTTAGGCATCAGTGCTAACAACTGCACCACCATGCTGCCCACTGTGCAGCATGGTGGTGTGAGTGAGTTGGAGTGTGAGTGGAAGTGTGTGTGAGGGTGAGCATGGGTGGGGGCGGATGACTGTGAGGGCAAGGGGAGTGAGCGTGAGATTGAGTGGGTATGGGAGTGGGAGAGAGTGGGTGAGTCTGGGTGTTGGAGTGCGAGTGTGGAATTGTATGGGGGAGAGGAAGAGTGAGAGTGAGTGAGCGCGAATGGGTCTGTATTAGAGCATGAGGACAAGTGTGCGTGGGAATGAGTGTGTGTGCCGGTTGTGGGTGCTGGACTGAGCAGGTGGCGCCTCCTGATACCTCCTGGCCGCATGGGCTCCATTGGACTCGGGGGGGGGGGCTGCCCCCTCCCCGATGGGGTTCCTGTGCCTTACTTCCATCTTCCTTTGGTGAGTGGGTGTGGGGGTTCCCGGGCTGTGTGTTAGCTGTGCTGGGGTGGATCGGGTCCACTGTGGGGGTGTCGGGGGGGCTCATGCTGGGGGCGCAGGCCGGTCCCTGGACTGGGGGAGCCACTGGCCTTCCAGCGCCTGTGGTCCAGGGGCTAGCATTGGCCCCGCCTGGCAGTAGGGGGCTTGCCGGTCTTTGGGGGGTGATGCACTGCACTGGCTGCTTGGTGGCCCTACCTCCCTCGGCCTTCCCTCCTGGGGCGGATGTCTGGTTGTCCAGGGGCTTGTGGGTCTCTGGACATTTGTGCTGTGTGTGGGTTGGTGGTGCTGTCCTTCTTGCTTGGGGTTTCCGTGAGGGAAGAGGTTCTGCGACCTGCTGTCCTCTCTGTATGTTTCCTAGCAAACCACTCACATGCACACACTTACTTTGTGTGTGCTCTCATGCACACGCACATGCACACACATGCACGCACACATATGTCTCTCCTTTAACAGGTGCAGATACCAGACTTGCGATGAGACCTTTTCAGGAGAAGAAACAATTTGTCTTCCGTTAGTTTCAGTTGTGTAAGTCTATTTTCTTTCCCTATCCCCAACCCTACTTTCTTCAATGCCCCCTGTCAGGTCCTTCATGGGTAAAATAATTTCAATAAAGTATTAAAAAGCTATTACAGGAGGAGTTAATGAATAATTTATAGTACATACAGTATATGCTGCATGTACTGTCTGAAGATCCTTTTGGCAAAGAAAATCTGTTGGCACAATAAGGGAAGCAGATTTCTCTTCTGCTCACTTAGCTGCTTGACACGACAAGGAAAAGAAAAGATCAACGGAGAAACCCAGCAATCCTATATACAGAAAAGTAGAGCCGTAATACTTGTAGTTGCAATTTCAGAGCGGGAGTGTAGGTGCAGACAGTGACAGATAGGACTGCACATGACCAGTATTGCAATAACAGACAACAGCAGATACGACATTTGTGCAAATGGTTGCAGTAAAGAGCAGAGACATACAGCAGCAGATGTATTACTGTTGGTGTTTCTGTGCCAACAGCTGAGGTAGTTATTGTGTGGGTGAGTGTGCTACCATCTGGGGATGGGGGGAAGGAAGTGGAGAGAGTTCAGGGTCCTGATGGCCTGATGAACAAAGCTTTTTAGCAGTCTTGTGTAGCGAGCCCAGAGGCTCTGGTACCTTTTCCCCAAGGGCAGGGGGCTGAAGAGGGAGTGTGAGGGGTGGGAGGTGTTGCCTGCAGTGCTGGACCTTGGAGTGAACCTGAACCTTGGAGTTATTTTTGATCAGGATTTGTCCTTCAATTCAATTCACATGTCCTTCAATTCACATATTAAATTTGTTTCTAAGACTGCCTTCTATCATTTGCGTAATATTGCCAAGATTAGGAGCATCTTGTCTCAGAGTGATGCTGAGAAACTGATCCACGCTTTTGTTAGCTCGAGATTAGATTATTGTAATTCTTTATTATCAGGCTGTCCTAAAACATCTTTAAAAAGTCTTCAGCTGATCCAAAATGCTGCAGCAAGAGTTTTAACAGGTACTAGAAAGAGAGATCATATCTCTCCGGTTCTGGCCTCCCTTCATTGGCTTCCCATAAAGTTTAGAATTAAGTTTAAAATCCTTCTTCTTACTTACAAAGCTCTAAACAATCAGGCTCCTTTTTATTTAAAAGATCTGATACTACCGTATTGTCCTAACAGAGCACTACGCTCCCAAAATGCAGGATTACTTGTAATACCTAGAATCTCCAAAAGTACAATGGGAGGCAGAGCCTCCAGTTATCAAGCTCCTCTCCTGTGGAATCAGCTGCCAATCTGGATTCGGGAGTCAGACTCGATCTCTGTTTTTAAGAATAGGGCTAAAACCTACCTTTTTGATATAGCCTACAATTAGGGAGGGATCATGTGTTTCTGAACCCTCCCTTAGTTATGCTGCTAATAGGTTTAGTCAGCCGGGGGACCTCCAGTAATGCACTGGGCCTCATTCCTTTCCTCACTCTCAATGAAATATTTTTTTTTGCTGGTCATTAACATTTGTTTGTTCTCTCCCATAGATTGAGTCCCCATCGTGCTGTTTGCTCTCTACATGTCTGTTCTTTTCTTCTTCTCTATCCCCTCACCCCCCAGCCAGTCGCAGCAGATGACTGCCCCTCCCTGAGCCTGGTTCTGCTGGAGGTTTCTTCCTGTTAAAAGGGAGTTTTTCCTCTCCACCGTCGCCAAGTGCTGCTCACAGGGGATCGCCTGATTGTTGGGGTCTTTCTGCAACTGTGGGGGTTCCCCCTACAGTTGATAGTGCTATGAGATGACTGTTGTTGTGAAATGGCGCTATATAAATAAAGTTGAATTGAATTGAATTGAATTGAATTGAATTGAATTGAATTGAATTGATGGTTCTGCGGGTGAGGCAGCTGAGGTAGATGTCCAAGAGGGGGTGCAGAAGGGCAACGATGATCTTGCTGGCTGCTTTCACTGTGCTTTGTAGTGTCAGGAGACAGTGCAGCTCCCATTCCAAACTATGATGCAGCTGGTGACGATGCTGTCAACGGTACCCTGGTGGAATGAGCACATGATGGGCGTGGAACTCGTGCTCTCCTCAAAGCGCTTTGAGTGGTCTTTGTGACTAGAAAAGCGCTATATACATATATATAAGACGTAACAAACTAATAGTTTTTTTTTTTTTTTTTTTTTTTTTTTTTTGAATGCAAAAGATGCAATAGACTTACACAATGGTCCTCTCCGGCATACAACTAGGAACATACCGGTCGCTATGGAGGGTGAGAATATGTATGGGCACATAATCATACCATGTAGGATAACTAAATAGACGGTTATGCTGTTTCATCCCACCTAGCAACAATGCTCTGCACTGTGTGTGTTTATATATTTACATATTTATTCCATCTAGCTACAATGCTCCGCACTGTGTTTTTATATATCTACATATTATTCCATCTAGCTACATTGCTCCGCACTGTGTGTGTTTATATACTTGCATATTTATTCCACCTAGCTGCAATGCTCCATACTGTGGGTGTTTATATATTTACATATTTATTCCATCTAGCTACAATGCTCTGCACTGTGTGTTCATATATTCATATATTTATTCCATCCAGCTACAATGCTCTGCACTGTGTCTGTGTGTGTGTGTGTGTATATATATATTTTATAGTAATATGTACATATGTATATTAGCTGCTCTTGCTTGCTTGTTTTTTCTTGCCTTCTGATTGTTGCTCTGAGTGTTGCTATCCCTGTGCTGTTGCAATCCTGGAATTTCCCCGTTGTGGGACTAATAAAGGCTTATCTTATCTTATCTTATCTTATCTTATATAAGTGCAGGTTAGTTAGTTAGTTAGTTAGTTAGTTAGTTAGTTAGTTTGTGGAGGAATGTGAGGCAGGTTTAAGCCTTCTTGGCCAGTGGCGTGGTTGGACCAGGAGAGCTCCTCAGAGATTTGCACCCCAAGGAACTTGTGCTGCCCACCCTCTCCACAGCTGCTCCATTGATGATCAGAGGGGGGTGCTGTGTGTGTGTCCCCTTCATGTTCAGGAAAAGATTATTGTCTTTACACCAGTCTGCTCACCTCATTTCTGTAGTTGGCCTCCTCTTTGTTGGTGATCAGGCCCACCACTGTCATGTCATCCGCAAACTTAATGATGTGGTTGGTATTGTAGGCTGGTACACAGTTATGGGTGAGCAGGGTGAAGAGCAGTGGGCTGAGCACGCACCCTTGTGGGGCCCTGTGCTCAGTGTGATGGTCTTGGAGGTGTTGCTGCCAACCCGCACGTTCGGTGGCCTCCCTGTGAGAGAGTCCAGCACTCAGTTACAGAGAGAGGATTTGAGTCCAAAGTGTCTGAATTTTTGTATTAGGTTCTGGAGGATGATTGTGTTGAATGCTGAACTGAAGTCTAAAAACAACATTCATACTTAGGAGTTCTTTGAGTCCAGATGGGTGAGGACTAAACTGAGAGCAGCAGCAATGGCATCATCTGTGGATCTGTTTGACCTGTATGCAAACGGAGATGGGTTGTGGGAGGGAGGGAGGATAGACTTGATGTTCTGCTTGACCAGCTGCTCAGAGCACTTTGTTATGATGGAGATCAGTGCTACGGGCCAGTAAAAGTTTTTTGGTACCAATTTTCAAGAATAAAAGTCATGCTCAGAGCTGTTGTAACTACAGACGCATCAAGTTGACCAGCCACAGTATGAAGATATGGGAAAGAGTTGTTGAAGCCAGTTTAGGTTTTTTTTAGTTTTTTTTAGTTTATTGGTTTATTTGCAGGGACCATGTACAGGAAAAAAAAAATAAACACAGGGTAAAGATGCTCTGTACTAGATTCTAGCGTTCTCACTAATTTCCATCTGTAGTCCCTGAGGCAAACAGCAAGATATTAAAAGAAAAACAGCACATATAGAAAGCAATTCAGGTTGGGTTTCAGAAACTGTTGACCCTGAAACAATCAGGGAGTAAGTTTAAAGGTAAAAAGACAAGAGAGATGGCACACATAAAAAAACAATTTAGGAGCACAACTTCATGATCCCTTTTAAGGAAGGGAGTAAATGCTTGCAGGCTTGATTACTTAAAATCCTTATTTTAGTCTCTGTGGTAAAGTCTCTGTAATTTGCTCTGGTCTTCAAAGCAATGGAGAGCTTGTTCCTTTCCGTTATAGCTTTGTATGAGAATGCCGATTGTCCAAATGCAGTTTTACGTAGGGGGATGCAACAATGCCACCTAGAGGACTTCCTTATTATTCTGGTATTTTGTTCAGAAGTCAGGTACACAAAACTCTTCAGGGGTGGGGGTGCAGAACCATGGATAATTAACTGTTGTGTCTTCTCATCCAGAATTTTGATGGATTGCTTATACAGGGATTCCAAGGGTTTCAGAGTTGTATTATTGGCTTGTGACCTGCAGGAGATGCAATAGGAGAAATGTGTCAAAATCATGGTATTCAGAAAGGTTTTTGATGCTTTTAAAAAGAGTTTCTGATGCAACGAAAGTTTGCAAGGTTATATTTCAGAGTGCGGCACATCCGTTTTATGTGCTTTTTAAGATAAGATAAGATAAGCCTTTATTAGTCCCACAATGGCAAAATTCCAGGATTGCAACAGCACAGGGATAGCAACACTCAGAGCAACAATCAGAAGGAAAAAAAAAAAAAAAAAAAAAAAAAGCAAGCAAGCAAGAGCAGCTAATATACATATGTACATATTACTATAAATATATATATATATATATATATATATATATATATATATATATATATATATATATATATATATATATATATATATGTATATATGTATATATGTATATATATATATATACACAGACACACAGTGTAGAGCATTGTAGCTGGATGGGATAAATATATGAGTATATAAACACACAGTACGGAGCATTGCAGCTAGATGGAATAAATATGTAAATATATAAACACAGTGCGGAGCAATGTAGCTAGATGGAATAATATGTAGATATATAAACACACAGTGCGGAGCAATGTAGCTAGATGGAATAAATATATAGATATATAAATATAAACATAAACATAAACACACCCAGTGCGGAGCATTGTAGCTAGATGGAATAAATATGTAAATGTATAAACACACACAGTGCAGAGCATTGTAGCTAGATGGAATAAATATGTAAATATATAAACACACACAGTGCAGAGCATTGTTGCTAGATGGGATGAAACAGCACAACCGTCTACTTAGTTATCCTACATGGTATGATTATGTGCCCATACATATTCTCACCCTCCGTAGCTACCGGTACTTTCCTAGTTGTATGCCGGAGGGGACCATTGTGTAAGTCTATTGCATCTTTTGCATTCAAAAAACTATTAGGTTGTTACGTCTTTTTGCTATCTCTGCGAGCAGCCCTGCTTAGGTTGTACAGTCTGACAGCCGTTGGTAGGAAGGACCTGCGAAACCTCTCGGTTGTGCACCTGGGATGATGTAGTCTGCTGCTAAATGAGCTCCGCAGTGCATTCAGTATGTCCTGCATAGGGTGGAACTCGGACTCCTGCAGAGATGACAGTTTAGCCACCGTCCTTCTCTCTCCTATCTCCTCCACCGGATCAAGGCGCTGCCCCAGGACGGAGCTAGCTTTCTTGATCAGTTTGTTCAGTCTCTTCCTATTGGCTGCAGCAATGCCACTTCCCCAGCAGACCACTCCAAAAGTGATGGCTGATGCCACCACCGTGTCATAGAATGTCTTCAGCAGCGCCCTTTGTACACCAAAAGACCTGAGTCTCCTCAGTAGGAACAGCCTGCGCTGTCCCTTCTTGTAGAGTGCATCAGTATTGTGTGACCAGTCTAGTTTATTGTTCAGATGAACACCCAGGTACTTGTAGGATGTCACCATCTCAATGTCTGTTCCCTGTATATTTACTGGTGCTGTGAGGGGTTGTCCTTGCCTGCGGCAGTCCACCACCAGCTCCTTAGTTTTCCTCGCGTTGATCTGGAGGCAGTTCCAATGGCACCAGTCCACGAAGTCCTGGATAAGCCCTCTGTACTCAGCTTCATTTCCATTGGAGATGAGACCAACGATCGCAGAGTCATCAGAGAACTTCTGTAGATGGCAGTGTGTTGTGTTGTGTGAGAAGTCCGCAGTATAAAGAGTGAACAGGAAGGGAGCCAACACCGTTCCCTGGGGGGCCCCCGTGCTACTGATGATCGTGTCGGATACACAGTCCCGGGTTCTCACAAACTGAGGCCGCTTCGTGAGGTAGTCCAGGATCCATGAGGACAGGTGCTGGTCCACCCCTGCGTGCAGCAGCTTGTCCTTCAGGATCATCAGTTGGATGGTGTTGAAAGCACTGGAGAAGTCAAAGAACATGATCCTCACCACATTCCCGGGCTTCTCCAGGTGGGACAGAGAACGGTGAAGGAGGAAGATCACCGCATCCTCCACCCCAATGCCATGCTGGTAGGCGAACTGGAGTGGATCCATCGCTGGTTCCACCAGGGGGTGGAGGTGAGCAAGGAGCAGTCTCTCCAGGGTCTTCATCAAGTGGGACGTCAAGGCCACCGGTCTGTAGCTGTTCAGGTCTTTGGGGTGGGAAGTTTTTGGTACAGGTACCACACAAGATGTTTTCCACAGCTGTGGTACCCTCCCCAGCTTCAGGCTCAGGTTGAAGACGTATGTCACAATCCCACACAGCTGGTCTGCACAGGACTTGAGGAGCTTTGCGCTGATGCCGTCCGGTCCCGACGCCTTCCTCGCCTTGATCTTCCTCAGCTCCGTCCTCACCTGGATCCTGGTCAGGGTCAGGATGGGGGGCTGTGTGTTGGGAGTGGGGGGGTGTTGGTGGAGTGGGGAGTGGGCAGCAGGACTTGATGTCTTTACAGGCAGCAGTGGTTGTTGTGCAGTCAGGGGGGAGGGCGGTTGGTCAAACCTATTGAAAAACAAATTCAGATTGTTTTTCACTCCCACACCCACTCCCTGCCCCCCGTGGCCTGGGGGGAGGTATTCTGGAGCCCAGAGATGGTTTTGAGGTTTCTCCAGACCCCGCTGATGTCGCTCTGTTGCAGCTTGTCCTCCATTTTCCTCCTGAAGCTGTCCTTGCTTTCTCTGATCTTTCTCCTCAGCTCCCTCTGTACGGACTTCAGCATATCCCTGTTCCCCGACCTGAAGATCTTCTTCTTCTCTCTCAGAAGTGTTTTAATCTCAGGGTTGATCCAGGGTTTGTTGTTTGAGCAACACCATAAGGTCTTGGTGGGAATGGATTTGTCCGCACAGAAGCTGAGGTAGCCCGTGAAGGTGTGAATGAGGCCATCGATGTCCTCACCATGTGGATCGCAGAGCTGCTTCCAGGCGGTGGCTTCAAAACAGCCCTTTAGAGTGTTCATTGCATCCTCAGACCATAACATCACTGTGCGCATGGCCGGGGGTTGTCTGTGCACTTGGGGTTTGTACACCGGCCGGAGATGAACCAAGTTGTGATCCGATCTCCCGAGTTGGGGGAGTTGTGATGAGGTGTACGCCTCCTTAGTGTTTGCGTAGAATAAGTCCAGTGTTTTATTGTCTCTAGTGTGGCATGTGACATACTGGGTAAACGTGGGTAGAATGGGAGACAGTGAAACATGTTTGAAATCGCCTGAGATGAGGAGAAGAGCATCTGGGTGTTCTGTCTGCAGCCTGCTGGTTACTGAATGGATGACGTCACGCGCTGTGCCAGCGTTCGCCGTCGGATTTGCATAAACAACAATGCAGATCACGTGTGAGTGTTCTCTCGGGAGATATGTAGGCCGCATGCTAACAGCTAGCAACTCAATGTCTTTGCTGCAGTGACGTTGTTTAACAGTGATATGTCCCGGTCTGCACCAGTTGTTATTAACATACATTATCACTCCACCGCCCCTTGCTTTGCCACTGTCTGGTGTTCAGTCTGCCCTTATCATGTGGAAACCCTCCAGCTCAATGTTAGCATCTGCTGCTAGTTCAGTTAACCACATCTCAGTAAACAAAAGGAGCGAGCACTCCCGGTATGTGCTATCGTAACTGCAGATAGCCGCTAGCTCATCTACCTTTCCCAGTATAGAGCGTACATTCCCCATAATAACGGATGGGAAGGTGGGTCTGTACCTTATACTCCTTGTCCGCCGTCTAACACCAGCCCGACAACCACGTCGTTTTCGCCTTATTTCTCTCGGTACGTCGAGTTTTTTCGTCAGCACCGAGTGGCGATTAAGTCCAAGCAGCTGTTCCCTGCTGTACCGTCTCCTGCTGTAAACAGTGGCTCCGTCCGCCGGCTCGGGAGGCATTTTGGGGCAATCTGTGTGTCCGTGATGTATAAAGTGTGTAAAGAAAGAAAGAAAAAAAACTCAGAATTGAGCCGCTGTTGCAAAAGGCAGCCGACTCGTGTGGCGCCGGAAGTTGTTTTTTTTAAAGCTGAGCATGGGATCTAATGTGACACCCAAATGCTTATACTCTGTTACATTTTCTACACTCGTCGTCGGCCTCCGTCGGTCTATGATGACATTTTCTACAGACGTGGACAAAATTGTTGGTACCCCTCTGTTAATGAAAGAAAAACCCACAATGGTCACAGAAATAACTTGAATCTGACGAAAGTCGTAATAAATAAAAATTCTATGAAAATTAACCAATGAAAATCAGACAATGCTTTTGAATTGTGGTTCAACAGAATTATTTTAAAAATCAAACTCATGAAACAGGCCTGGACAAAAATGATGGTACTCTTAACTTAATATTTTGTTGCACAACCTTTTGAGGCAATCACTGCAATCAAACTGTCAACTGTCTGAAACTGTCAATGAGACTTCTGCATCTCCCAGCAGGTATTTTGGCCCACTCCTCATGAGCAAACTGCTCCAGTTGTCTCAGGTTTGAAGGGTGCCTTCTCCAGACGGCATGTTTCAGCTCCTTCCACAGATGTTCAATAGGATTTAGATCAGGGCTCATAGAAGGCCACTTTAGAATAGTCCAATGTTTGGCTCTTAGCCATTCTTGGGTGTTTTTAGCTGTGTGTTTTGTGTCATTATCCTGTTGCAAGACCCATGACCTGCGATTGAGACCAAGCTGTCTGACACTGGACAGCACATTTCTCTCTAGAATACCTTGATAGTCTTGAGATTTCATTTTACCCTGCACAGATTCTGGACACCCTGTGCCAGATGCAGCAAAGCAGCCCCAGAACATAGCAGAACCTCTTAAATGTTTCACAGTAGGGACAGTGTTCTTTTCTTGGTATGCTTCATTTTTGTGTCTGTGAACATAGAGCTGATGTGCCTTGTCAAAAAGTTGCAGTTTTGTCTCGTCTGTCCATAGGACATTCTCCCAGAAGCTTTGTGGCTTGTCAACATGCAGTTTGGCAAATTCAAGTCTGGCTTTTTTATGAGTTGTTTTCAACAGTGGTGTCCTCCTTGGTCGTCTCCCATGAAGTCCACTTTGGCTCAAACAATGACGGATGGTGCGATCTGACACTGATGTACCTTGACCTTGGAGTTCACCATGAATGTGTTTAGAGGTTGTTCT
Source organism: Pholidichthys leucotaenia (assembly GCA_020510985.1). Lineage (NCBI taxonomy): Eukaryota > Metazoa > Chordata > Actinopteri > Cichliformes > Pholidichthyidae > Pholidichthys > Pholidichthys leucotaenia. Next base: position 492,298,928 of record CM035838.1, read on the forward strand.
GGGCTCTTTTGTTACCATTTGTATTATTTGTCTCCTCCTGCGGCCACGTCCAGGGTGGTTGGCTACAGTCCCGTGGATCTTAAATTTCTGAATAATATGTGCAACTGTAGTCACAGGAACATCAAGCTGCTTGGAGATGGTCTTATAGCCTTTACCTTTAACATGCTTGTCTATAATTTTCTTTGTAATCTCCTGAGACAACTCTCTCCTTTTCTTCCTCTGGTCCATTTCACACACCATTTCAACAAACAGCACAGTGACTACTTGTCACCCTTTAAATAGGCCGACTGACTGATTACAAGTTTGTAGACACCTGTGATGTTAATTAGAGGACACATCTTGGTTGAACATGTCCCTATGGTCACATTACTTTCTAGGGGTACCATCCTTTTTGTCCAGGCCTGTTTCATGAGTTTGTTTTTTAAAATAATTCTGTTGAACCACAATTCAAAAGCATTGTCTGATTTTCTTTTGTTAATTTTCATAGAATTTCTATTTATTACCACTTTTGTCAGATTCATTTTATTTCTGTGACCATTGTGGGTTTTTCTTTCATTAACCGAGGGATACTAACAATTTTGTCCACGGCTGTATATTTGCTCCATTTACAGTTATCGTCGGATAGTGCGTGTGATTTTGTTTGTTGGTAAAGTACACAGTAGCTGTTTTCCGTACATTCAGAGTGAAGCATGCTTGATTAAGTCATTTTGACACTTTCTCCATTGCTATCATTAACTTGTCAGCCACTTGTTTGGCATCCTTCCCATATGTGTAGATGACTGTGTCATCTGCATACATCTGAATTTTTATGTCATTTTGACATACTGATGGTAAATCATTAATATTCAAAATAAACTGCAGTAGGCCTAAGATTGAATCTTGTGGTACTCCGTTGTTTAGGATACAGTATTGTTTATGCACACAAACTGGGAGTGACCAGACAGATGTGATTTTAACAAGCTAAGGGTATTCATGGACAGTTTATATCCTGATAGTTTAGAAAGAAGGACTGAGTGATTGAATGTATCAAAGGCTTTTAGTTAGTTAGTTAGTTAATTCCCTTCACACCACGTTGGTGTATTGGGCAGAACCTATCTCCATTTCTCTGACCCTAGGCCACACAGCTACTGTAAGTAATGAAAGCTACAGCGGGGGGTCAGTCCTCTGGTAGCTCTGTGCGTAACTTTACTTTCCCTGTTCTATTATGCGGAGAACCATGCTAGAAGGCAGAAAGTACCATTTTTATATGGTCTTTGGTATGACCCGGCCGGGATTTGAACCCCTGCCTCCCGGGTGTGGGGCGGATGCTCTACCTATCAAAGGCTTTACACAAGTCTAAAAAGATGGCTCCTACCCCCCCAGCCAGATTTTCTTTAATCATTTCAATAAAGTAACAACATGCAGTCTCCTTTGAGTGGTTTGGCATGAAACCAAACTGCATGGGATGCAGCAGTTGGACAGATTCTAGATGTTCTACCAGTTGGTCTACTACCACCTTTTCAATGGCTTTTGACAAAGCAGGAAGGTTAAGAGGAGAGGTGACAATCAGTGAGCAGCAGTACAGTTTCAAGCCAAGAAAGAGTACTACAGATGCAATGTTTGCTGTAAGAGTGCTTTTGGAGAACCACAGAGAAGGTCAGAAGGAGTTCCACTGTGTCTTTGTAGCTCTAGAGAAAGTATATGATAGGGTGCCAAGAGAGGAAGTGTGGGACTGTATGAGAAAGTCACTAGTGGCAGAGAAGTATGTGAGGGTGGGCAGAACATGTATGAGGACAGCAAGATGGTGGTGAGATATGCTGTAGGAGTGACAGATGGGTTCAAGGTTGGGGTGGGGTTACATCGGGGATTTGCTCTGAGCCCCGTCTTATTTGCCATGGTGATGGACAGGCTGACAGATGAGGTCAGGCAGGAGTCTCCATGGACCATGATGTTTGCAGATGACATTGTGATCTGCAGTGACAGTCGGAAGAAGGTGGAAGAGAACCTGGAAAGGTGGAGGTAAGCTCTGGAGATAAGAGGAAAGAAAGCAAAACCGAATACATGAGTGTGAATGAGAGGGAGGCAGGTGCAATGGCGAAGATAGAAGGAGTAGAGGTAGTGAAAGTAAATGAGTTTAAATACCTGGTGTCAACCTTCCAAAGCAATGGAAAATGCACAAGAGAGGTGAAGAAGAGAGTGCAGACAGGGTGGAGTGGGTGGAGACGAGTGTCGGGGTGATTTGTGACAGAAGGGTAGCAACAAGAGTGAAAGGGAAGATTTACAAGACAGTAGTGAGACCTGGTATGATGTATGGTTTGGAGACAGTGGTGCTGACAAAAAGATTTTCATTGGGACTGACTAGGAGGGACAAGATTAGAGAATATCAGAGAAACAGCTCTGGTTGAGCAGTTTTTAGACAAAATAGAAGACAAGGCTGAGATGGTTTGAATATGTATAGAGGAGGGATAGTGGAGATATTGGACAAAGGATGTTGAAGATGGAGCTGCCAGGCAGGAGGAAAAGAGGAATATCACAGCGACGATTCATGGATGTAGTGAAGGAGGACATGTAGAGGGTTGGTGTTACAGAGGAAGATGCAAGGGGTAGGGTGAGATGGAGGCAGATGAGCCACTGCGGGGACCCCTGAAAGGAGCAACCAAAAGAAGAAGAAGATACATATACAGTGGGGCAAAAAAGTATTTAGTCAGCCACCAATTGTGCAAGTTCTCCCACTTAAAAGATGAGAGAGGTCTCCAATTTTCATCATAGGTATACCTCAACTATGAGAGACAAAATGAGAAGAAAAAAAAATCATAAAATCACATTGAAGGTTTTTTAATGAATTAATTGGTAAATTCCTCGGTAAAATAAGTATTTGGTCAATAACAAAAGTTCATCTCAATACTTTGTTATATACCCTTTGTTGGCAATGACAGAGGTCAAACGTTTTCTGTAAGTCTTCACAAGGTTTTCACACACTGTTGCTTTAGTGTTCTCGTACAGTGTGTTGGAACGCTGACTAAACACCAAGCTAAACCGTAGTCAATGAAGACAGAGTCGATGCAAGGTTCATCATTTACTTCCATACTTCTTCATCAACATTTGTGGTGAAAACTGTAACAAGAAATTACAAATATACTTTACGTCTCTGTTTTACAAATAATTTCTCTGTACATATCCTTTAACATTGAATTCACATTACATATGCACTTTACTTAACATCGTGTAACTGTTTCTACATGTTTTTTACCGTGTTTTTTAACTGCAAATAAACTTCCTCGAATCTGTCATTAAAATTACAACCCTTTTAACAAATCGTTAATATTTATGATTCTTAAACTCCTTAATGTTAAATATATGAACTTACGGCATTGCTTTCGTGATGTTTAACAGCGGATGGCAAAGGATTAAATTCAGAACATGGAAAACATGTCTGCCATACTCTTGAAGAGAGCCAGGAAAGAGACAGGAAGTAATAGACAGGATGTGAGGTAAACGGATGAGGCACTTCAAAACAAAGTTACCTATGCAAACAAAGTAAACCTTATCGACAGTTATTTTATATTTTAACTAAAATAAAGGACAAAACATTTATTAAATGAGAAATATCTATGCAAAGAATAAACAAATGCCTTATGGGCATTACACTCCCCGCCTAGCCTCAGTGAGGCCACTTCGAATATTGGAGAGCCTACAACATATAACTTTATATCAGTCCTTACGCAGAAGTAAAATAACTTCTGAAACTGGCCCGAAAAAGGTTTTTGGAGTCCCTTGGTCAGTGGTTTTCACTTCGACCTTTCTTACGAGGCCATCCCTTCCAGGGAATGTGGCGGTGATTCTGGCCATTGGCCAGCAGTTGCGAACAGTCTGTTTGTCTCTGAGAAGAACAAGATCTCCAACTTGAAAATTTCTGCGTGGCACAGTCCACTTTTGTCTGTGCTGCAAGGTAGGTAGGTACTCGTGACTCCAACGTCTCCAAAACTGGTTTGCAAGGGCCTGTACCTGTCTCCACTGCTTTGTATAAAGGTCATTGTCTGTGAAATCTCCGAATGGAGGTGGAAAACCAGACTTCTGTGTGAGGAGCATTGATGGTGAAAGAATGAAGGGTTGTTGTGGATCTGTGGATACAGGTAAGAGTGGTCGTGCATTGATGACAGCCGTGACCTCTGCCATTAGCGTGCATAGTACTTCATGGGTTAAGCGAGTTTTCTGTTGCAACAGCATTGAGTCAAGGATTCTCCGGGCAATTCCAATCATACGCTCCCAAGAACCTCCCATGTGGGAGGCATGTGGCGGGTTGAATGTCCAGCTGCATCCTTGTTCACTCAGGTACTTCTGCACAGTTTTGTCCATACCAAGCTCCTTACATGCTCCAGTGAAGTTGGTGCCACAATCAGAGTGTAGTTGCTTTGCAGGGTCTCTGAGCGCAAAAAAGCGTCTAAGGGCATTTATACAACTGGAAGTGCCCATTGACTCTATCACTTCAATGTGCACAGCCCTTGAACTGAGACAACTGAACATGATGGCCCACCTCTTACTCTCTGCCTGTCCTCCCCTGGTTCGTCTAGTTGTAACAGGCCAGGGCCCGAAAACATCAAGCCCCACATAAGTAAAGGGGGGACAAACTTTAAGGCGTTCAGGTGGTAAGTTAGCCATGGATTGTTCTTCCGTTTTCCCCCTCAATTTGCGACAGTTGATGCATTTGTGAAGAACTGTGTTGATCAGTGTCTTGCCACCCAAGATCCACAGACCGGCTGCTCTGATTGCTCCATCCGTCAGATGGCGGTCTTGATGCTTCACCTGCTCGTGGTGATGTCGTGTAAGCAACAGCGAAATGTGGCTATCTTTGGGAAGAATTACTGGATTCTTTTCTGTAGAATTCAATTCAGAATGCTTTAGCCACCCTCCAACACGTATCAGTCCATTCTCCAGGGTCAGGCTCAGGTTCAACAGGGGGCTGTTTGTTGGCAATACCTTGTTAGATCGTAGTGCTGACAGTTCTCTTGTAAACGCTGCCCTTTGAGCCGCTTTCAAGATAACATCTCTTGCTTGGGCCATTTCATCTGCAGTACGAGGTAGATGACACTTATGCCAACCTTTGCACTTGCTGTTTTGATTCGACTGTTTGTGGGCTCTTGCCATGTGGATAAGGAAAGCGACTCCTCTTACCAGTGAGGTGAAGGTGGAAAAGTGTTGGAAATGATCAGCACAAAGAGCTGCCTTCTCCAAGTGAGTGACATAAGTTTGCACTTGTGGCCGGATTTCAGAGTCTTTCTCAGGTTCAATGAGCTCAAACCTTTTAGTGTCTTTTGATATTGCTGGTGATGACTGACGCAGGAATGAGGGGCCAGTGAACCAAGATGTCTGTACAAGGTGAGCAGCAGGCAAGGATCTGGATGCGTGGTCTGCTGGGCTCTCTTCTGTACACACATAATTCCACTGCTCAGGACCTGAAGACTGGAGGATACGTTGTACTCTGTTGTGGACGTATGTGTAGAACCGTTTGGTCTCATTACAGATATATCCAAGGACAACTTTACTGTCCGTATAGAACTGTACAGTATCTATGTTGAGATCCAGCTCATTTTGAATGAGATCTGCCATCTCCACGGCGAGAACAGCTGCACAAAGTTCAAGCCTAGGAATTGTTGGTTCTAACTGAGGTGCTAGCTTTGCCTTGCCCATCACGAACCCTACTTCAGCTTTCCCATCTTCTTGAACTGCTCTCAGGTAAGCAACAGCTCCAATAGCCTTGTTTGAGGCATCCGAGAACACACACAATTCTGTGTGCACTGCTTTGGTGAGGGAAGTTGTTGTGTACATACGTGGAACATGAAGCTCTTTCAAACCTTGGAGGGAATCTCTCCAAGCTTCCCAACTCTTCAGCTTGTCTTCTGGGATTGGCGTGTCCCAGTCGGATAGTTCAGAGGTAAGCTCCCTGAGAAGGGCTCTTCCATGGATTGTAATGGGTGCCAGCAAACCCAAAGGATCGAAGATACTATTAACAGTAGAAAGAACTCCACGTCTCGTGAATGGCTTGTCTGTGTTTGATGTGGAGTAGGTGAATGTGTCTGACTTGATCTCCCAGAGTAGACCCAAGCTCCGCTGTGTGGGCACTGTTTCTCCATTGAGATCCAAGTCTTTGATTACTGGGGCACAATCTTCAGGTGAGAAGGCTTCAGTGACTACCTTAGAGTTAGACACAAACTTGTGCAGCCGAAGGTTTGATTCAGCGAGTGAAGCCTGTGTTCGTTGGAGAATGTCAATGGCCTCTGTTTCGGACAGCAAAGATATTAGGCCATCATCTACATAAAAGTGTCTGTCTACAAACTTGACTGTGTCATCACCATGTTCTTGGGCCCCTTCGCTGATGGCCTTTCGCAGCCCATAGATGGCCACTGCAGGGGATGGTGTGTTGCCAAAAACATGCACCTTCATCCTGTACTCTATGACAGGCTTACTGAGATCACTGTCCTTGTGCCACAAAAAACGGAGGAAGTTGCGGTGGTTTTCATGCACCAAAAAGCAATGGAACATCTGCTGGATGTCCGCCAGGATCGCAACTCTTTCTTTTCGGAACCGCAGAAGGACACCAATGAGGGAGTTATTAAGGTCGGGTCCCGTAAGAAGCACATTATTGAGAGACAGGCCGCAGTGCTTGGCACTGGAATCAAACACCACCCTGATTTGATTGGGTTTTTGTGGGTGATAGACTCCAAAAGAAGGAAGATATCAGAATTCCTCATTTTCCTCCATTGGTGGCGCTACCTCTGCGTGCCCATTAGCAATAATTTTCTCCATGAATGCAACATATTGCTCCTGCATCTCAGGCCTCCTTTGCAGGGTTCGCTGGAGAGAGAGAAACCACATCGCTGCTTGTTCCCTGTTATTTGGCAAACGTTGACGTGGGTCTTTGAACGGGAGTGGAGCTACCCAGTTGTTGCTGTTGTCCCTGTAGACATTTGCATCCATGATCTTTAGAAAGAGAATGTCCTCCCTGGATGGAGCGAGTTGGTTGTCGTGCTCAGTTCGGTCGAAAACAGTCTGTCCTAGCATCCTTTCCGGTGATTTGCCAGGCCTGGTAAAGTTTTGTTGTGTCTCTTTGACAGACATGGAGCTTGAACAGGGTTTGAAAATGGAATGGCGCCCACCATCCCATATATTGGTCTTGAATGTGTCAACTGTTGGTTTGTGTGCGTTGCCTAAGCAGACTTCACCTACCACTACCCAACCCAGATCTAGAAGTTGGGCAAATGGAGCATTGTGTGGTCCATTTATCTGCTGTCTGACCTTATGCACCCTTAGCACATCTCTTCCGAGTAGCAGGAGTATTTCTGCTTCTGGGTCTAGCTCAGGAATACATTTGGAGATGTGATGGAGATGGGGTTGATGCAAAACAGAGTTGGGTGTTGGGATCTCAGCCCGATTGTTTGGAATCTCTTGGCACTCGAGGAGTGGTGGAAGCGAGATGACGGTTTTGCCGTCCAATGATTCGATCTGAAATCCTGCTGCTTGCTTGCCGTATGTTTTCACTATTCCGGCACAGATTCTGAGTTGGTAAGAGAGTGGTTCGCCATCCACACCAAACTGTTGAAAGAATTCTGGTCTGGCTAAAGAGCGGTTGCTCTGATCATCAAGAATTACATAGGCTTTGATTGCCTTGTCCTCGTTGCCCTTCTGGTATATCTTTGTAAGACATATTTTGGAGCACGAACGACTCCACTGACCATGACCACAAACTTCTGTGCAACTTGTACTAACATCAGATATGTTAGACTCTTCCCCCTCCCCGCCGTTCTTTCGCAACGGTGAAGGAGCCCTTTCAGTTTGAGGTGGAGGGCCAGGATGCATGGCTGCATCGTGATTGGTGCTTCCGCATTCAGAACACTTCACAGGGAATTTGCAGTCTTTGGCTAGGTGGCTAGGCGAGGAACAACATTTGAAGCATAGTCCTTTCTCTTTGAGGAAGGCCTTTCTGTCTTCAAGGGACTTGTTTCTGAATGTTCTGCATCTTTTAAGAGGGTGTGGTTTGTTATGCAAAGGACAGTTTTTATAAGGAGCCGTATTGGTTGGGGAAACATTGGTTTTATGGACTGTAATGGGCTTATGGGCATTAAAACTCTTCATAGTGGGTTTATCTTGTTTGGCGGTCGTCGTAGTAGTGTTCTGACAAATGAAGCTAGGGTCATTTCGTTTCTTTGCTTCACGACACACAAAATCACAGAAATATTCAAAGGGAGGGAAGCAACCATTGTTCTCTTCTTTGTAGTGTGACCCTGAAGACACCCATTTCTCCTGCAGTCCATATGGAAGCTTATCGACCATTGACGCAACTCCGCGAGATGTGTCTAGGTAAGAGAGGCCAGTGAGATATCCATCTTCTTTGGCACCCTGGATCTCCATGAGCAAGTCACCAAGTTCACGTAACTTGGCATTGTCTTTGACTGAAATCTTGGGAAAGGTGTCTAACCTTTGGAACAGTGACCTCTCAATAATTTCAGGAGCGGCATAGCACTCATGTAATCTGTCCCATGCTTTGTGTAAGGCCAAATTGGGGTTGTTAATATAGACAGAGCGAATGCGTTTCACCTGTTCACCTGACTCCTTTCCGAGCCACTTGGTCATGAGGTCCAGTTCTTGGGATGCTGTGAGTTGAACCTCAGCGGCTGCATTTGTGAAAGAAGACCGCCATGCCCGGAAATTTTCTGGCTTATCATCAAATTGATACAGTCCTGAAGTAACAAGATCTCGTCGTGCCAAATATTGTGCCAATGGTTCAGTTTGAGACTGTGTGCTGACTGGGTGAACACGTGAGGGAACATATAATGGAGCATGTACGTTCATGGATGGATTTGGTCTTTTGGCTTCAAAGTTTGTTTCTACATTAATTTGCTTATTTGGGTTATATTCATGTGAGTAAGTTATGTCATCCCTTTTAAACTTTGGTCTCTTAGTAGAAACTTGCAGCTCTGGAGTGTCAGGGGGTGAATGCCATGTAATGTAGCTATCACCTGATCCTGCATGCAACTGAGGTTTGGCTGGTGGGTTCGATAAACGCGTGGAGGGTGATAGATTCTGGAGGTCAATCTGTGACTGGACATATTCGCTTGTCCGTTGAATTCTGATATTTTTAGACTCAGTTTTTTCTTCTTCGATTACAGACTGTGTAACTGTAGCTTCCTCCAGTACTTGTGCTTCTACTATAGCTGCATCTGCTTCTCGTTTCAGTGTCAGCACCTCCAGTTCTGTATCAATTCTTGCTGCTTCCAACTGATTTTGTGCTTCTACTATAGCTGCATCTGCTTCTGTTTGTGCTACTACTATAGCTGCATCTGCTTCTCTTGCAGACTTTTCCATTTTAAGTTTAGCTTCTTGGCTAGCATATGATGCTCTCACCTTTGCAGCTTCCACTTTGGCTCTGGCCTGGGCTGCACTTGCCGATGATGTTGAGGCCCTTGTGCTTCCAGCGCTGGAACGGGACGATCTGTGACTTGTTGCCATCTTGGCCACTTTTAAAACATCAAATGCTGCCTTTTCACTTTAGTGTTCTCGTACAGCATGTTGGAACGCTGACTAAACACCAAGCTAAACCGTAGTCAATGAAGACAGAGTCGATGCAAGGTTCATCATTTACTTCCACACTTCTTCATCAACATTTGTGGTGAAAACTGTAACAAGAAATTACAAATATACTTTACGTCTCTGTTTTACAAATAATTTCTCCGTACATATCCTTTAACATTGAATTCACATTACATATGCACTTTACTTAACATCGTGTAACTGTTTCTACATGTTTTTTACCGTGTTTTTTAACTGCAAATAAACTTCCTCGAATCTGTCATTAAAATTACAACCCTTTTAACAAATCGTTAATATTTATGATTCTTAAACTCCTTAATGTTAAATATATGAACTTACGGCATTGCTTTCGTGATGTTTAACAGCGGATGGCAAAGGATTAAATTCAGAACATGGAAAACATGTCTGCCATACTCTTGAAGAGAGCCAGGAAAGAGACAGGAAGTAATAGACAGGATGTGAGGTAAACGGATGAGGCACTTCAAAACAAAGTTACCTGTGCAAACAAAGTAAACCTTATCGACAGTTATTTTATATTTTAACTAAAATAAAGGACAAAACATTTATTAAATGAGAAATATCTATGCAAAGAATAAACAAATGCCTTATGGGCATTACAGTTGCTGGTATTTTGGCCCATTCCTCCATGCAGATCTCCTCTAGAGCAGTGATGTTTTGGGGCTGTCGCTGGGCAACATGGACTTTCAACTCCCTCCAAAGATTTTCTATGTGGTTGAGATCTGGAGACTGGCTAGGCCACTCCAGGACCTTGAAATGCTTCTTACGAAGCCACTCCTTCGTTGCCCGGGCGGTGTGTTTGGGATCATTGTCATGCTGAAAGACCTAGCCACGTTTCATCTTCAATGCCCTTGCTGATGGAAGGAGGTTTTCACTCAAAATCTCACCATACATGGCCCAATTCATTCTTTCCTTTACACGGATCAGTCGTCCTGGTCCCTTTGCAGAAAAACAGCCCCAAAAGCATGATGTTTCCACCCCCATGCTTCACAGTAGGTATGGTGTTCTTTCTCCTCCAAACACGACAAGTTGAGTTTTTACAAGAAAGCTCTATTTTGGTTTCATCTGACCATTTGACATTCTCTCAGTCATCTTCTGGATCATCCAAATGCTCTGTAGCAAACTTCAGATGGGCCTGGACATGTACTAGCTTAAGCAGGGGGGCACGTCTGGTGCTGCAGGATTTGAGTCCCTGGCGGCGTAGTGTGTTACTGATGTAGCCTTTGTTACCTTGGTCCCAGCTCTCTGCAGGTCATTCACTAGGTCCCCCCGTGTGGTTCTGGGATTTTTGCTCACTGTTCTCATGATCCACTGATGGTTCCAAGGTTGTCATAGCCAGGAGCGGCACTGGGGTTAAGCTCCCAGTGCTCATAAAATGCTCCTTACGGCGTGCGTCTCGAAAAGCCTCTGACAACTAAGTCCAACTCCTAGCCTGCCCATGTGGTTTAGTCTCTAAGCCCGGCGGAACTGCTTTTACTAATAGGAGAAGGGGCGAGGGCGGATCTCTGGCGCCTTAAAACCAGATGCTTCGGGTAGATGTTGGCTCGTCAACCTTGGAAGGTAGCCCATCTAGAGGAAGGTAAACCCTGATTTCAAACCTCTGCTGCCTTGTGGCACACCCGGTCACGGGAAAGGCTTCGGGAGTCAACCCTGAGGAAAAATCCGGAGTCGGAGCCCCTAAGGCAGTTCTCTGTTGTGCTCAACATCGTTCTGGCAGCTCCTGCGATGGCGCTGGTGCCAAACTATAGCAGCCCTGCTGTTCCTTTGGATTCATCAGTGACGTGGAGAGGGGGGACATGCTACATGGGTAACATCTTGTCCTCCATATCTTCCTGCCCAGGCTTGAATCCTACCAACGCCCAATGCTGGAAGGTAGAACACCAGTGCGCATCGGCCTGTTCCAACAGAGTAGACGTTTAGGATTCTCTTCCATGGTCATCATAGACCGACGGAGGCCACCATCTCATAATCATTTTGACCCCATGGGGTGAGATCTTGCGTGGAGCCCCAGATCGAGGGAGATTATCAGTGGTCTTGTATGTCTTCCATTTTCTAATAATTGCTCTCACAGTTGATTTCTTCACACCAAGCTGCTTACCTATTGCAGATTCAATCTTCCCAGCCTGGTGCAGGTCTACAATTTTGTTTCTGGTGCCCTTTGACAGCTCTTTGGTCTTGGCCATAGTGGAGTTTAGAGACTGACTGTTTGAGGTTGTGGACAGGTGTCTTTTATACTGATAACGAGTTCAAACAGGTGCCATTAATACAGGTAACGAGTGGAGGACAGAGGAGCCTCTTAAAGAAGTTACAGGTCTGTGAGAGCCAGAAATCTTGCTTGTTTGTAGGTGACCGAATACTTACTTTCCACCATAATTTGCAAATAAATTCTTTAAAAATCAGATAATGTGATTTTCTGGATTTTTTTTTCTCATTTTGTCTCTCATAGTTGAGGTATAGCTATGATGAAAATTGGAGACCTCTCTCATCTTTTAAGTGGGAGAAGTTGCACAATTGGTGGCTGACTAAATACTTTTTTGCCCCACTGTATATTTTTAAGAACCACTGCTATAAATAAACAAAAACATCTGCAGATTAAAACAACAACACAGTATTCTCTGAACTTCTTTTGCTGACATGGGATTGGAAGTGTCAGTTCTTCAGCCATGGTTTTGAGAGGTTGTTATGGCTTCAGTTGGCCACCAGATGTCACTGTTCTTAGTTAGAATGAAGCCTGAAGCTTTGAATCTCAGTTTGAAGGAAAGCCTCATATCTTCTTGAGGCTTCACCTGCCATCACTAGAGTAGAATAGAATTTCTTCATTGTCATCGTACAGTCAAGCACAACAAAATTTGCATGCATTTCTGTACCATAATTTAAGAAAGATAAAAGAGACAAGAATAAATAGCATTTTAAAAGGAAAAAAGACAATACTGACTTTACATAGTGTAATATGTACTACTGAGGACCTGTAGCCTTGTTTCTTATTTAAAAGAAGTCTTTCATGTGCATTTACTGCTGTTTACAGCCTGTTAATGCTAACTTTCCGCTCTTAGCATGCAACACATGCCTTAAAACTATCATGTGCGGGGTTGTTCTCAACTCCGCACATGATCTGTGGCTGTAGGTCTTTGATTGTTGCTTATTATTTCCAGCTGGCATATTATTTGAGCCTGGCTTTCTGCCAGTCATATGGCCACGCCTCCTCCTCTCATTCTGACTTGCCAGACATTCACTGGCTGTGTCTCATCACCACATACATGCACGCACGCACGCATGCACACACACATTCAGCACACACACACACACACACACACACACACACACACACTTTCAATCAGTCATGCACTTGCTTGCCACACTGCTGTGTCCACTTGCCCTCATTAGTGATCTGTGTACTTATGTGAGGCAGTGTGATCAGTCAGTGTGGCGGCTTATTCAACATTGGATTTCCTGGTTCGCTAGTCCTCGGCTCCCTTCCTTTTTTACTGTACGGTGTTATTAATTCCAGAGCTTTCTCGCTTGAATGCTCATGTAAGTCATCTTTTAATTTATGCCCATCCGCTCTGCTCCTGTTCTGCCTGGAGCACTTGTAGCACCTTTCCCTAGCCAATATAGTTTGAAGCCTGTTGTCTCATCGTTACAGCTCAGTTTGGACTATTACATGGACATTTTGTGTTACTCCCTCTCTGTCAATAAACACATTTAGATAACTGTAATTTGGGCTCAAATTAATTCATTTGTTTGCTGCACAATTACACAGTGGACATGGCAGTAAGCCGCCACCACAACAAGGAGCCCAAGCAGTGAAGAAGGGTGTTATTTTAATTTTTTGTGTGTTTTTCCCTACCTGCTGCGGGAGTCATGTTGGATTACTGGAGCGACGCAAAGCTGAACGGATTGACCCGTCTAGAGGACGCCTTCGGTTCCATGCAGGGGTCGGTTTCCTCCGAGGTTGTTTGTGCTGCCCAGGACACTGCAGTGGAGGTATTACAGGAATGTCCTGACCTGTTGTTTTTTCCTGAGTCTGCGCACATCCTCCACTTCATCCTCGCGCCACATAGAGAGAAGCCTGGGAGGGAATTGCCTGCGTTGGAGCTGCCCTCGACATGGAAGTGGCGTTCTTGGCATAAGAGGCCGTCCTCATCCCTCAGCTCTTCTGCTCCAGCCCCGCCCCTGTCTCCAGAGCTGCAACTTGAGGACGACTCCGCTTCATCTTCAGGTGAATGGGAGAAACAAAGACTGGCAATGATGGCAGAGATAGAGCGCCGTTTGGAGGAGGAAAACTTAGCGACCACCCCTCCCTCTCTAGCGCCGTTCGGGGATGCTTCTCCACAATTAATGGAGGAGTCCAGTTCCACCATAGCCGTCACGAGGAGTGATGAGTCCCCAGCTCCAGCAGCAAATATCATTGACCAGGAGAACAGGCAAGTAATCTCTTCATTGGTTCCTAAAATTGTTGAAGATTCTTGCCTGATCCCTGGTAGATGGTCCCTGTGTGTGCAGTCCTCAGACATCTCTCCACCTGCTGCAGCCATGAACTGCTCACCTGCCCTCTCCATGCTGTCTCCTGTCTCCTCCGAGTACATGCCAGTGCTGGAGCCATACCATATGGACCGGGAGCAGCCAGAGGTCTGGGAGGATTGTTCCCCTGTTGCAATGGTGATCCAGATCCCAGCCGCTACACCGGAGGAATTGCCAGCGTGGGTCATGACGGCTGAGACTATGACGACTGCAGAGACCATCATCCCTGCTGCAGAGGCCACCGCCACCGCAGCAGAGTTAGTGCCCAAGCTGCACCTCCAGGAGGCCGAGCCCGTAGAGACATCGTCCGGATCGTCGGAGTCCTGGACAGCGGTGGAGCTTGAGCTAAGGCAAGTGCTCTTGTTTGTCTGTCTCCTTTCTCTTATAGAGTATTTTTGCCTAGCTCTAGGTGAGGAGAGCCAACTTTAGCCACACGCTGCACCTGAGCTTGCCTCCCTTGGCTCTGCCACTGCCAGCGACACTTACCCCCTTTGTTCTCTTTCCAAGTCCTCTTCCAGGGCCACTGGAGAGAGTCCATTGGGGCCGGATGAGTCTGTGGATCCAGGCTCATCGCCAGAAGTAATCATTGCTGCTGCCGCCCCCATGGAGGTCACCATAGGTCCTGCCGCACCTGTGGAGAAGCTCGATGTGGGTACACAGCTCCAGCCTAGGGTGCCTGTAATCGAACGCCTTGTGGCTTGGGTGCTCCTACGGGTCAGCTGGCCCACTGTCAAAGCAGAGTTGAGGTCAGCAGTGACCCAGCCAGGTCCCACCGCGGGTGCAGCATGGGTTCAGCTGGACTCCTTCATGGGTGCAACACTGGCCCAATCGGGACTCACCGTGGGAGCAATGAGGCTCCGGATGGGGGTCACCGCTGGTGCAGCATTTTCCCAGGCCGGGACCACTGTGGGTGTGACAAAGTTTCAGCTTCACGTCAGGACCACTGAGGGTGCCACCAGCCAGTCCAAGGACACCAGGGTTTCCTTCCCCCTTCCATAGGCCTGGTGGGTGATCCTTCTCTTCCTGCTGGGCACCATCATGGTCTTTTGGGTCCTGCCACCAGTGAACGCAGGGGTGTCCCTTCCCTGGTCCAGCCGCCCACCTCCAAGTCTCCCAGTGGGCAGGCTGTCCCCTTGCTTTACCCTCTGGTCCTGGTGGCTCAACGACGCGGGCCGGCAGCCTGAAGGACTTTGTCTCCCTTGGGGGGGTTGGGCTTTCCAGCCCATTTCACCTGCCCTGGTGGCTGAAGAACCCCAGTCGGCTGCCCGATAAACTGTACTGTTGGGGTTGATGGCCAGTTTTTCCAGGCAGGCCTCCTTACTCACTTTGCTGGTGGTCCGGCTCGTGTTGGACTTTGATAGGCCACCTGGCCTGGCTCACATAACCGTTCGTGGGATCTGGACTTTGACCAGCCCCCTGCACTTATGGCCATTCGTGGGACTTGGGCCGGCTCCCAGAACTTGGGGACTCTGGGGTTTTGGGGAAGGGTTACTGTAATTTTGGGGTTGGGAAGTGTTATGCTCCTTGTGTTGTATTGTGGTGTTTTGTCCTTGGTTAATCTCTCCTGATCTGTTTCCCCAACCGCCTGCCCTGGTTAGCTGTGTTGGCCTTCTGGGTGGGTGGGGGGGGCAGGTTTTCTCTCAGGTTTTGTTTCCTGATGTGATGGCACTGTGGGTGTTTGGTATCCACCCCTTGGGGGGGGGGGGGGGTCTGTCATGTGCGGGGTTGTTCTCAACTCCGCACATGATCTGTGGCTGTAGGTCTTTGATGCTTATTTCCAGCTAGCAGATTATTTGAGCCTGCCTTTCTGCCAGTCCTACGGCCACGCCTCCTCCTCTCATTCTGACTCGCCAGACATTCACCGGCTGTGTCTCATCACCACATACATGCACGCACGCATGCACGCACGCATTCAGCACACCCTTGCGCCCACACACACACACACACACACACACACACACACGCACAAACACACACACACACACACACACACACACACACACACACACACACACACACACACTTTCAATCAGTCATGCACTTGCTTGCCACACTGCTGTGTCCACTTGCCCTCATTAGTGATCTGTGTACTTATGTGAGGCAGTGTGATCAGTCAGTGTGGCGGCTTATTCAACATTGGATTTCCTGGTTCGCTAGTCCTCGGCTCCCTTCCTTTTTTACTGTACGGTGTTATTAATTCCAGAGCTTTCTCGCTTGAATGCTCATGTAAGTCATCTTTTAATTTATGCCCATCCGCTCTGCTCCTGTTCTGCCTGGAGCACTTGTAGCACCTTTCCCTAGCCAATATAGTTTGAAGCCTGTTGTCTCATCGTTACAGCTCAGTTTGGACTATTACATGGACATTTTGTGTTATTCCCTCTCTGTCAATAAACACATTTAGATAACTGTAATTTGGGCTCAAATTAATTCATTTGTTTGCTGCACAATTACACAGTGGACATGGCAGTAAGCCGCCACCACAACAAGGAGCCCAAGCAGTGAAGAAGGGTGTTATTTTAATTTTTTGTGTGTTTTTCCCTATCCAATGTAGTTTGAAGCCGATTGTCTCATCGTTACAACTCAGTTTTGGACTATTACATGGACATTTTGTGTTACTCCCTCTCTGTCAATAAACATGTTTACATTACTGCACTTTTGGCTCAAACTAATTCATTTGTTTGTGCCACAATTATGCAGCGGACATGACAAAAACACTGTGGACTCCAGTACAACTCACTCCCTCACTGTCACTCAACCACTCACGCAGAGCAGCACCTAGGTTTCAATTAGCATTCCCTCAGTTGGCAGACACTAGTGGTACAGGTGTGGACTAAACCATTTAGCAACTCTTCAAAGGGGTGATAGGGGCCTCAGAGAATATCCATCATTATTATTAATGCAAGATTCAGTCTCTCAGCCACTTCATTCAGCCAGGGTAAATTTCATTATATTAATTAGACACTTTAAAAAGTGCAACACAAAAAAATAAATAAATAAATAAATTCCAGGCTTTTTGAGGGCCCCTCTCCCTGCAGTAGGCCCTACGTTAACAGTACCCCCCTTCCAAGTTGTACACCAGACTAAATGACTCATTCTTTTGACTTTTATCTGGATTCTGTCCTGATCCTGATGATTCAAGTTCTGTTGTTCATGATTCTTTAACACCAACATTTTCAACATTTTTAACACCTCCCTTAAGTTATGCCACGTGCTGTCCTGCCTCAAATCCTCCACCATCATCCCTGTCCCCAAGAAGCCACGGATCACTGGACTTAATGACTACAGACCTGTAGCGCTCACCTCTGCAGTCATGAAGTCCTTTGAGTGCCTGGTCCTGTCCCACCTCAAGTCCATCACCACCCCTCTCCTGGACCCGCTGCAGTTTGCCTACCGAGCCAACAGGTCTGTAGACGACGCAATCAACCTGGCCCTCCACTCCATCCTGCAGCACCTGGACTCCCCGGGAACCTATGCCAGGATCCTGTTTGTGGACTTCAGCTCCGCATTCAACACCATCCGCCCCGCTCTGCTCCGGGACAAGCTGTCCCTGCTCAACGTGCCTGACTCCCTCTGCAGGTGGATCATCGACTTCCTGACGGACCGGAGGCAGCATGTGCGGCTGGGAAAGACTGTCTCAGACTCTGTTAGCATCAGCACCGGATCACCCCAGGGCTGTGTACTTTCCCCCCTACTCTTCTCCCTTTACACCAACTCCTGCACCTCCAGCCACCAGTCTGTCAAGTTGATCAAGTTTGCGGATGACACCACCCTCATCGGGCTCATCTCCAACGGCGACGAGTCCACCTACAGGAGAGAGGTGGCCCAGCTGGCGTCCTGGTGCAGCAATAACAACCTGCAGCTGAACGCTCTGAAGACAGTGGAGATGATTGTAGACTTCAGGAAAGTCACTACTCCTCTGCCCCCCCTCACCCTCTCAGGCTCTCCCATCACCACTGCTGATTCCTTCCGCTTCCTAGGCACTACCATCACCAGGGACCTCAAATGGGAGCTGACCATCAGCTCACTCATCAAAAAAGCCCAGCAGAGGATGTTCTTCCTGCGGCAGCTGAGGAAGCTCAAGCTACCCATCAAGATGTTAGTGCAGTTCTACACAGCCATCATCGAGTCCATCCTCACCACCTCCATAACCGTGTGGTACGCAGGAGCCACTGCCAGGGACAGACTAAGGCTGCAGCGCGTCGTGCGCACTGCTGAGAAGGTGATCGGCTGCAAGCTCCCATCTCTCCAGGATCTGTACATCTCCAGGACCCGGAGGCGTGCTGGCCGGATCATAGCCGATCCCTCACACCCTGGTCACGTACTGTTTGCCCCCCTCCCCTCTGGTAGAAGACTTCGGTCCATCCAGACTAAAACCTCCCGTCACATGAACAGCTTCTTCCCCTCTGCCATTAGACTGCTGAACACTAAGTGACTTATTGACTCTCGTGCACCATGTACAGCAGCTCAACCAGACTCATGTCAATCATCACTGTTTTCTTCCTGCATTACCGACTGCACTATATAGTTCTCCACAGTATCTGCTGCTGGCTGATATATATTTTAACTGTTGACCAGTATCACTTAATCTTATCCTACACTTTATTACATGTATAGTTTATTTCTCTTATCTTATCATGTTTAATGTTGCAGCATTGTACCGAGACAAATTCCTAGTTTGTGTACTACATGAACAATGGCAATAAACCTGATTCTGATTCTGATTCTGATTCTGATTCTGTATTTTTTTTTTTTGAAAAGATGGCGACCGGGATGGTCACACTTTTTCAGTGCTGAGACAAAGTCACTGATTTTGCCATTAAAAATAACTATCCAACAGCGATCGGCACTCGTGATGGACACGCACGGGCTGAATTTCCACCTCCGTTGGAATACACCTTTAATCGCCTTTCTCCGGCCACTGTGAGTAAACTGACTAGTGTTTCTTTGTGGTTCGCTGCTGCGCTCTACCCGAAGTGTTTGCTAAGCTAATGCCAGTTAGCTTAATGCTAGCGCCAGTCGTGCCGCTTAACACCGACTCGAAGCGACTCAGTCCCCGGTGAGGGCCCGCCGGAGGAACTAACTGAGGCGGCAGTTGGACGTGAGCCGGATCGGAGTTCGGGGGCGGCATTGGCGGGAGACGGGGACCAGTGGAGGACCACCTGGACCCAGCCAGACAATAGCCTGAATCGGAGCCCAGTTGCGAGGCCCAGCAGAGGAACTACCAGGCAGACGGCGTTTGATGACAGGGCTCAGCGGAGGTATCACCAAGTCAGACGGTGGTAGGTGGCGGTGCTCAGTGGAGGATCTACCGTGACCCCAGCGGAGCTCGGTTGCAGCGGCGGTGTGCGACGAGACTCGATGGAGGAGCTGGACAGGAGCTGAGTTACGGCGGCAGCAGACGGCGTTTGATTACGGGGCTCAGCGGAGGTATCACCAAGTCAGACGGCGGTAGGCGGCGGTGCTCAGCGGAGGATCTACCGTGACCCCAGCAGAGCTCGGTTACAGCAGCGGTGTGTGATGAGACTCGGTGGAGAAGCTGGACAGGAGCTCGGTTACGGCGGCGGTGAGCAGCGGGACCAACAGCGGAGGGGGCTAGTTGGCTAGCTGAGGCCCAGCTGGATTCAAGGACGACCGGATCGGATACCGGCGACACAAGCAGAGATTATTTTACTATCCACAGGTTTTTCCTTTTCTTTCCAAGAAAGACCGAAGATGGCTGCCACCGGAGTGAGGAGTGGTTTGATGGGCTACACTTCTAGCCACTTTCTGCTTATCTACTTCTTCTTCTTTTTGTCTTTGTGTGTCTGGACCTGCAACAAGAAGGGTTTTCCGGCCAACTCAACTAAAGGTGAAGCTAAAAAGTTTTATTTATATGGATATGGACATGGTCATTTCACCCTGTACTCTATTTGGTCTTCAAAAGCCCTGAGAAAAAGCTTCCAAAACAAGGCAAACATGGCTGTTAAGCAAATATCACAATATGGCAGAGGCTATACAGTTAAAGTGCTGTTAGTGCTGCTACTTCTTGCAGGGGATATTCACCTTAACCCTGGACCTGCCACTATTAAACAGCAGACCACTGGACATAGCAAGTCGGGTGAGTCGAATTGCACTGAACAGACTCACATATCTGTTCCTGCTGTAAACAGCTGTGCTACGTCCAAACTTTTGGAAACAGGAGCTGTTAAACAAATTGCAAATGAGGCGAGATCTGAAAACCGAGCTGTACAAAAGCAAAAACAACATTTATTTTTCCAAACTGTTAATCATGCACGAGTTCTTTGGGACACAAAGGCTAAACCAAAGGGGATCCTGGGCAGACATTTAAACATACGGAGCATAATCCCCAAAAGAGATGAGATTTCGGTGTTGCTGTTGGACTCAAATCTGGACTATCTTTGTCTTTCAGAAAGCTGGCTACAAAGGAACATAGACACTAATATGATCGATATTGTGGGTTATCAGTGTTTTAGAAAAGACAGGCAGGTAGGAAGGGGAGGAGGTGTTTTAATTTACATCAAAGAGACATTTAAATGCCAACTGGTTGATTTGAATACTTCACTCGAATGTTTAGCTGTTAATGTATGTCTTTCACCGGTAATGAATTTCAACATTGCAGTATTGTACAACCCACCGTCACACAATTCTTCTTTTTATAATGAATTAAGTGATCTGGTTAAACAACTTGAGAAGAGCAGAGAAACAATATTTCATGGTGGCTTTAATATTAACTGGTCTGATAAAAAGGACAAACAGAAACTGAAAAGCCTCATGACTAAATTTAATTACCAACAAATGATCAAAGGACCCACCAGGATAACCAAACAATCTAGAACACTTATTGACATGGTATTTGCTAATAAACCAGAACAAATAACCAGAACCTATAATCTTGTAACTGGTCTCTCAGATCATAAAATGGTTCTTGCTGTCAGAAAACTTACTAAAAAGCGACTACAGTATTTGGGGGGAGTCGATATTGACAAATCAAATTATATTATTCCCAAATCAAAAAATGAGGAGTTTGAACATTACTTAGAGAATCAAAGTTGGGAGCAGCTCATGTCAATATATGAAGTAGATGATTGTTGTAATTTTATAACTGCAACAATTACAAAGTCTATAGAAAAATTTACAAAGCAAATTAAAAGCAGACAACAGAAGATTAACCTACCATGGTTAAATAATGAAGTAAGAAAACTTATGAAGAGGCGAGACTCTGCATTGAAAACATCATTAACCTCTAAACTACAAAATGATCACCTCGTTTACAAAAGTTTAAGAAATAAAGTGGTACAAGAGCTGCGAAAATCAAAAGTATCTTATTACAATAAACTGATAGATCATGCAAAGGGTAACAACAGTTCCCTATGGAGGCATTTAAATAACTTAACTAATAAAAAAAATGTTCAGAAGAGGGTAAAGGAACTTAGAATCAATGGCAAGACCATCAGTGACAAGTCTACATTGGCAAATGAATTTAATTCATATTTTGTGGACTCTGTGGAAGACTTAACAAAAAACTTTGTGCTGCCAAATGTGCTCAACAACACAAAATCAATACTTCCAACAGATTCTTTTCACATCGATGAGGTAAATGAGGAGTTAATTGCTGGTATTGTTAAAACACAGTCAAACTCAAAAACTAATGATATCTACAATATGAGCACTTCCTTTCTCAAAACGCACAGCAAAATATTAATCAAACCACTGACTCATCTCATTAATCTCTCCATTAGGTCTAGTACATTTCCATCTGGTTGGGAAAAAAGCTGTCGTCATACCAGTTCATAAATCAGGCAGTAAAGACGATATATGCAATTACCGCCCAAACTCTATTTTACCAGTCCTGTCTAAGGCTCTTGAAAAAGTTGTAGCTACACAGCTGATAGACTATTTACAAGACAGTCAACTTCTTCATCCACATCAATTTGGTTTTAGACCAGGATACTCAACAGAAACAGCAAATTGTTGCCTTATTGAAAATGTCAAACAGTCCTTGGACAGGGGTAATGTGGTAGGGGCTGTTTTTCTAGATCTCAAAAAGGCTTTCGATACTGTAAACCAGAGTTTGCTTTTATCCAAAATGGTATCTTTTAACTTCTCTCCAAATACATTAGAATGGTTTGCATTTTATCTCCAGAATAGAGAACAGTGTGTAAAAGTTCACAAGGATAAATCCTCATTTTTAAACAACCGCATGGATATCCCACAAGGGTCCATTCTTGGTCCTTTACTTTTCAGCATTTTTATTAATGACTTGCCGCTACACTGCTCAGCTGCAACATGTCAACTTTATGCAGATGATGCAGTTATTTACACAGCTGCCAAGACTCCAGCACAGGCAGCAGATGTACTGTCCACAAGTATGGTTGATGTCCAAGAGTGGCTCTTCCAGAACCATCTATTGCTGAACCTTCAGAAAACAGTTTCAATGTGCTTTTCAATCAAAAAATATAACCTGCAACATTTTAAAGTTAATATACATGATCAAGACATCAGTTTAGTTACAGAATTCAAATACTTTGGCATTGTACTAGATCCTCAATTCAAATTTGATCTTCATATATAGAAAATTTCAAAAACAGTAAAAAAAAAATCTGAACTGCTTTAAATTAATTAGATATTACATACCATAAGAAGCAGCTGCACTGTATATGCATTCTATGGTTTTTTTTCTCATATATCATACTGTTTGACAGTCTGGGCTCAAGCATATAGGTTCATTATATAATCAAACTCTAAAAATCTTGGACAAAAAACCCATTAGGTGGCATCACTGTTATATTTAAAAAAAAAATACAACCTATTGAGTTTTGAGAGTTTCATTGACCTCTGTTTTCTGAAATTAATTTTCAAATGTTTCCATAAATCAGCGCCTGAGCCACTTGTTGGTTTCGTCCAAAGACAGGACAGCAGCAGAGCCACCAGGAGTTCTGTTAACAATAACTGTAAAATATTCCACCGCAGAACCACATTTGGACAAACAGCTTTCTCTATAAAGGGCAGTCACATCTGGAACACAATGCCAAATGAAATTAAAATAATAACGGACTTTAAAACATTCACTAAAAAGATTAAAAACTGGCTGAAAAATAAACAAGAATATACCCATGCATGAAATGATTGTCTGCAGGGTGAGAGTGAATGAAGGGAAGGAATGAATGAGTTTTTTTATAGTGAGTGACGAAGGGAGAGAGGCCTGAAATAGGCAAATGTGAGTCAGGTTGTTATATTGTGTATTTATAATAATTATAATCTTTATAATATTTGTAATATTTATAATTGTGTATTTATAATGTATTTATAATCTTTTTTGCATTGATGTATGTGGTTATTATTTATTCTGTTTTCATTTTTTCTTTTCCTTATCCTTTTTTTCTTTTTACTTGTTTCTCCTTTCTAAAGCCCATCCAGGGACAAGAGTTGTAAATTAGCTAATAGCTATACACTCTTTGTGCAACACATCAGATTGATTGTCATTTGATTAATTGTCTATGTTTATTGCACTGTCCCTGTCAAATAAACAAATAATCTAATCCAATCTCCACCTGAACTTTTCTGTTTCTTCTTTGCTGTGTGATAGTCCATCAAAGCCAAAATGGAGGAGCTACGGCCACTCATCCCAGTTCTGGAGGCCTACAAGGCAGACGCCCGGCTGGTCCGTCAGTTTAAAGAAGAAGCTGCCAATGTGACAGAGATGCTGGGGTCTCTGCAAGAACAACTGGGAGGTCTGGACTACCAGGAGCTTCACAGCCGAGTGATGAGCCTGGAAGACCGACTGAGGGCCTGCATGCAGAGGCTAGGTGGGTGACCGGGGACTGAAGGTCATTCTGGGGTGGTATGGATGGAAAATGTCATACTGGACATCTGAAGAAGAGTGTCAAACCTTAACGTCTGGTTACTTCTGATTTTGGGGGACAGTTAATGGACCTGATGAAATATCTGGGAGTTGTGGAGTATCAGCTGCTCTTACTGTTATTCATGTTTTAGGATAAACTTAACGTTGAATTAAACCAGACTTAACCAGCTAGTTGTAGTGTTGTGTACAAACTAAAGGTGAGCTGATGAAGACCAGGGTCAAATATGATAAGAACAGAGGGTATGAACATAATGTCACAGAAAAAAACTCATGGTACAATGAGTGGCAGATTTAGTTTGCATGTAGTAAAACACAAATAACACACACAGCATTCCATCACAGCAGTACACAGAGTACCTGCTGGCATGGTGAGGAGGTCAACTCATCATTCCGTCTTTTATTAATTGACTAAATCAATAAATCAATGCTCAAAAGCAGCACTTAACTTTACTTATACAGCAATCAATCAATCAATTAATCAATCAATCAATCAATCTTTATTTCGGATAGATTAAAAGTACAGATTAAAAGAAACTGAATAATATAACAAAGGGGGAAAGAAAATCCAACAAGGTCAAATTAAACAATAACTCCTCTGATTATACAGTTCAACATAAGTTATCCGAAATGGGTGATGGCTGAAGCCGCAGCTTATATTGCCCACCCATATTCCTTCCAAGAATTCAAAAGAAAAACAAAACAAGAGCGATTACAATTCAGAACAAAGCTAAGACAAGATGTGACAAAAAACTAAGCTACAACACAACGCAGACTGGATATGACAATCCTTATCTGATTTTGCATGTCATCTTGTATATATGATTGGAGTATTTCTTCCTTTAGTTTTTGTTTAAATTGTCCAAGCGTTGTACATGATTTTAATTCAGGTCCAAAATTGTTCCATAATCTGACTCCTTGCACTGAAACACAGTGGTGCTTGGTGGTAGTTCTCACTGAAGGTTTTTGAAATATACATGTTCCTCTGAAATGATATTGTTTCTCCCTTATTTGGAACAGCTTTTGGATATTTGCGGGCAGTGATAGATTCTTCACTTTAAACATTATTACTGCAGTTTTAAAGTCAACCAGATCTTTCAACTTGAGAGCTTTTAATTTAAGAAAAAGTGGGTTTGTTGGTTCCCTGTAAGCAGCTTTGTTTATTATTCTAATAGCCCTCTTCTGAAGCATAAAGACTGGATATATGTTTGTTTTATATGTATTTCCCCATACTTCAGTACAATATGTCATGTATGGGAGTATTAATGAATGATACAAGGTATACTGTATAGTGTGGGTTGATTCCGCAAATATTTCACTCTGTGTAGTATTGCAATTGATTTGGATATTTTACCTTTAATATAATTAATATGTGACTTCCAACACAGTTTATTATCAATTATTAATCCAAGAAATTTAGTTTCAGATACCCTTTCAATCTCTACACCATTTACACTGAGTTTAGATACTAAGTTGTTGTGATGGTTGTTAAAAACTATAAATTTTGTGTTACTTAAATTGAGCGTTAATTTGTTTGAATCAAAACACAGTTTAAGCTTTCCTAATTCCTTTCCGAGTGTATCCAGAAGTTGTTCCAAATTGCTTCCACTGCATAATAAATTAGTGTCATCGGCAAACAATATTAAATCCATTTTTTCTGAAACTTTACATATATCATTTATATACATATTGAATAACAATGGCCCCAAAACTGAACCCTGTGGGACTCCACAAGTAACCTTCAGTAACTGTGAGTTACTGAAGGTTATACATCACTACAGTGTGGTATTAATGTGTAAAGAAGGGGCTCCATGTACTGCTGTGACTATATATTTTGTGTAATTTTAGTGTTTTGCTGTGTACTGTAAGGGTTTGGACATGGGCTTTGCTCATGTCCCCATTTTGTGTTAATATTTGGATAGTCTGTGATTATCAGCACATGAGCTTAGCCCAATGCTTTGCTCTGAGTTTATTATTATTTCTCTTTGGATCAGGATCACTCTCTGGGTTCTGCCTTATCCTTAGTTATGATTATCTTATGGGTGTTGTGATTCTGTTCCTCTTTATTTATCCTTGCCTGATTCTTTGCTTTGGTATAATTATCATTATTATTATTATTATTATTATTATTATTATTATTATTATTATTATTATTGGTATGGTTATTATGGTCTCTGTTGTGTGTTGTCCATATCTCTGTCATAGTTATTGTCTGAGTTATTGTCATTTCTACCTCCAGCTGACAGGTAAGGAGGCAAGGTTGGTGGACTCAGTGAGCTGGCAGAACTTCAGAATGATATAGTTTTATTAAATAACAACAGCGAAGAACACAAAGCACAGCAAGGGGGCTGGAAAATAGCTCAAGACTAGATACTAAACAAACGACTCAGGATGTATGACACTAGGATGCTGGCAGGGAATATCAGACGGCAATGCCACACCAGACTGAGACAGAACACTAAATATATTGACAGGGGGAAATAATTAACACAACACAGAACAGGTGGGCACAATCAAGGGCAACAGGGAAGTGGCTGCAGCTGAGGAGCACAGACTGGGCAGAGCTGCATAGACAAATGCACAGGGAATGCATATGAAACATGACAATGAATATACAGGGCTACAAGCAAAACAGAGAGGGCAGTGGCTACAGATATGGGAAACATGAGAAGCCGGAACAGTAGGTACACATACACACAGCAGATATGCACACAGACCCAGGACAAAACAGGGGATCACAATGAAGACAAAGGACTCAGGAAAGCACAGAGGGCAAAACATGCAAATGATAATCATACATATTCACAAAAAACAATACATGAACATAAAGTGTGGACTTGATCCTGAGATCAAGTCTAAACTATAACAGTTATATCTCTCCTTGTCCTGTGTTCATGTCTCATGTGTATCCTCTGCTTTTGTTCACATTTTGTTTCCAGGCCTCTGTGTTTTCTCTACCTGCAGCCATTCCCTGCTGTCTCTGATTGCCCCTGATTGCTCCCACATGTCCTGTATTGGTTGATTGCCCATGGGGTTATATATATCTGTCTCAGTCTTTGTCTGATGTTGCATCCACGTCAGCTTTGTGCGTGTTTGTGCTTCTGCCTTAACTGAACTCATTCCAAGCCTGTTTTTGTATTGTGGTCTTGCATAGTTGGTTTTGTCTTGTTTTCCAGCCCTCAAGCTGTGCTTTCTGTTTCATTTAATAAATCTGCAAACAACTAGGTCTTGTATTTGGGCCTTGAATTCTGCCCTGGAGGGGCTCAACCTTGACATGTAGAGACTAAAGCTTCCGCAGGTGTGTGCCTCTCAGTGCTGTGTAACTATGGTACCTGCCAAGATTGTGTTCTTGTTCATTCCCTTTGTTACAGTCATGTAGGTGAGAAATGAAAAAGCTCCACAAAATACAGTTACAATTTTGTTCCTTGACATGAATAGAGAATTTTTGGTTTGTGAAAATCAGAATGTAGACAATGTTGAAATGGCGAGTGAAACATTTTAGAGGATTTTCAGACATTGGCTCATGTGTCTCTGAAACTGTCTCTGTCAAACCAAACGACATTAAATTATCGATGTCTGTGGCACAGGTGTAGTGTACCCAACTACTGATCAGAGGGTTAGGGGTTTGATTCCTAATCTGTCTGCAGTCTGCATGTTGAAGTGTCCATGAGCAAGACACTGAACCCCCAGTTGCTCCTGGTGGGTCAGGCCAGTGCCTGTGTATGGCAGCTCAACCGCCAGCAGTGTGTGGATAGCAGGATCTGTCAAGCACTTTGGTCATCCAGGGATGAGTAAAATGTACTATATAATGGCTCTTTTCCATAGTCCCAGTTCTTTTTTACTTGTTTCGATTATCCACTACTTGTTTCTCCCTGGGTTGTTCACCCATTGCAGCTCTGTAAAGCCGCGTAAAATCTGTAGTGGGCGGGATTGAGGCGGCCCCATACTCTGCTGACGTCATCTCCGGTGACCGACTTATTCACAACAAAGAAAATGGCGGATTACAATCGGAGGATTTCAACGTTGTCCATCCTTGTATGGCTTCTGAACACAATGAATTTTTTTAAGCGGAGAAGACAGCTTTACATGAGAAGACGACGTGCATTGCGAAAACACACGTTGCAGCTGTACCAGAGACTCGCTGTTGCCATTGGGGAATATGAAGCAGCGGAAATTGAGACAGCGAGCTTAATGGCCCAGCACATCATGCACACCAGGCAAATCAAGCACACGAGGAAACAGTTTTTGGTAATTTAATGCTTTCTATTGTCATTTTATCATCATGTCATTGTTGTGTACAGCATTTTGATGTCGCCATGTTACCAGTATTAATATGTATGCTGTGTGTGTATTCTAGTTGGCTGCGTTGTTGCAAAATCAACGCTGCAGACCATGGACCTGGGCAGTAAAATGTTAGTGGTAGGAGAATATTGTCCCCACCTTCTCAAGCACCTCGCACTGGTTAAATCGATTGTGTTGACTTGTTGTGCACTGCATAATCTGTGTGAGAGTCATGGAGAGGCCTTTGACACTACATTGGATGATGCAGCCGATGAACAAGTGGTGGTGGCAGCGTCACAGGGAGTAGAGGAGCCGGGTGGAGATATACGTGATGCTGTGATGCAGTACTTGTGTAGCAATAATTAAGACATTTCATTTTTGTCATGATTCATCTGCATACATTTGTCAAACTTTTGTTTTTTAAATAAAATTTGGGGAATTTTTCATCTACGTCTCCTCTGTTGTTCATAACGGTTAACTCTTAAGGGACAGCTAATTAAATGCTAAAAGCTTGTAATTGACCTTGGAATTATATGTTGATACTTGTTGTATTTCAAATTAATCATAGCCCTATTTTACTTACAAAATAAGTGAAATTACTTAAAAAAAAAGCCAAATCAATTGTAGTAAAATTCTTGTTTGTGTCTCATTTTCCCATTGATAGTTATTTTAAAGGGATATGTGTTCAGGGATGCAAAATTACACCGTAGAAAATGGCTGCAGAAAAATGCAGCAGCTGAACAACTCCCTTTCGGTTTGCTTGACTTGCCAATTGACCTTGGAATTATATGTGGAAACTTGTTATATTTCAAGTTAATCCTAGCCCACTTTTACTTACACAATAATTTTGAAAATTTTAAAGAAAGGCAATCCAACTGTAGCACCGTTTTGTATGTCGAGTGTCATTTGAGTATCATTTTCCCATCTATTGATATTCCTAAGGCATATGTATTCAGGTTTGGTTGATTACACTTTAAAACACCTTAGAAAAATGACTACAACAAAAAAGGCACTTTGTTTTTGACGGAATTGCCAATGTACCACGAAATTTTCTGATGACACTTTTGTTATTCCGATTAAATACTGTGACATTGTCAGACTGGCCAACACCAAATTATAATTTTATTTTTCAAACCTATGACACTTTGTATGTATTGAATCAGAAAATCATAGGTTTATCATATTCATGTCAACGTTTTAAGCTACAAAACTGTTATATTTGGGTTTACATGTATGGGTATTTTCCCTTTAAATTATACTAGACTCATTATGTATTGAAATTCTATGAATTAGGAATGACGATAGAACATTCAATTTACATGTACTTACCTTTTACCTTCAGTGTCTACTGCTGAATCTAAAGTGCACCTGTGCCTCTGCTTAGAAGTTAACTTGAAAACAGTACAAAATTTAGAGAGATGAATACAGCCATGATAATTTTTATTAACTTTAACAATAACAATTACATTACCTTTAAAAATCGTGACACCTTTATGTATGAACAGCGGCATTTGGATAATATGAGGCAATTGAATGTGTATGTAATTTTTCGCCTTTCTCATTTAGTTGTAACAGACAAAACAAACTTTTATCCAAAAAAGTAATTTAATAACATTAGAAATATTTCCAAAACATGTTTAAACACTGGGATTTTTCAATACTTCCACAAGACTGCCAAAATGGTTTAGGAAAGGTCTGTTGAAAGAAGCCGTCTCGGTCAGCTCATCCCTTCTGAATGCTTCTTCCTTCTCCTGGGCTGACTGCAGGTTTGCTGCAAGCATTCGTAGCTCCTGATGGTGTCTTTCGCGCGGTTCGTGGAGCCGTTCGCGCTGTTCGTGGAGCCGTTCCCGCTGTTCCAGCATTCTATCATGGGCCAGCATCTCATCAGCATGACTCTGGGACATCACTGATGCCAGGTCGCCCAAGGCGTTGCTTCTTCTCCTCCTTGCTAGATGAAAGACAGAATTTTTTTTTTTTAGAGAATGCTGGAGCAAAACATGTCAAAAAAAAAATTGGAATTAAACTTGTGAAAGCCGGTGGTGGGACGCTTCTTTGCTGTATTTAAGATCAACTGTCATCTTGCTGTCCCTCAGTACAGTGGATTGTGTATCTTCTGGGTAGCTGTGGTTAGGCTACATCCC
Source organism: Pholidichthys leucotaenia (assembly GCA_020510985.1). Taxonomy (NCBI): domain Eukaryota; kingdom Metazoa; phylum Chordata; class Actinopteri; order Cichliformes; family Pholidichthyidae; genus Pholidichthys; species Pholidichthys leucotaenia. Next base: position 492,329,312 of record CM035838.1, read on the forward strand.
ATTCATGCCGAAAATGAATAATTTGAAAAACTTTTTGATTGTATGGGTTATTTTTAAACAAATTTTTTGGTACTGTGGCCTTAGAAATCAGAAGGGGTTAATACTGTTCACTGAAGCATGTTGATTTGAAAGTCGGAACATGTGCTTTTATTTATTATAAAAAATACAACAGTATTTTGACCACCACCACACCTAATAAAAACTGCACTGGGTTGTTATGAAAACACCCCTGCATCTAGTCTTTATTTTTTTAATTACAAAGACATTTTGCATTCCTTATTAGGCGTCTATAGAAAATAACAATAATCACATAAAAAAAACGGGTGGTCATTTTCAGTTTTGCCTTACCAGAACTTGCCCGGGACATGACGGATGGTGATGGACCTGCCGATATTGCGCAGAAAGCTGTCGACACCGATTCTGGCCCCCAGACAGACGCCGGAGAGTCCGGGCGGTCCTGTGAGGCGGACCCCTGGCATGTGAGAAGTGATTCTAGAAGAAAAATGCACACACTAAGCTCACCAAGAAAGTGCAACATGTAGAGGAAACACCAAACTTTTTAAACCGAATACAATAATAATCTTCTTTCAGCGTTTGGTTCAAGTGAATACTGAAATAAAAGCGTGAAGCTGCGTAGGTAGCCGGATATTAGCTGGCTAACCATCATCACTGGCTAAGCATCATCACTAACCATTGCCCACAATCGAAAAACTTTCTTTATTGCTTAAAAGAAGTGAGCTTTTGACCGAAAGGACAAATCTACGAAAAGACAGACAATATTAAAAAAAACACTCACCGTCAACGTTTTCCAATTGCGTGCCAGTGTCGAGCACATTGTCTCTGCCATTGCTAGCAGGCCTATGCCCATATATCGCGTCCATCTGATCGTACCATTTCCACTCCTTTCTACACGCACCACTGCGTTCGTTATGGTCCTTTATGGCCCGATAATCGCTCTTCATTTTTTTTAGTTTTTCACGACACTGTTTGGCAGTCCGGATGAACCCTTGGGCCGCCATTTGGTCGGACAACTGCTGGTATATCTTTTCATTGTGAGTTGCCCCATCCAACTCGCTCTGGATGTGGTCGTCAGCTACGAAGGAAAGAAAAGTCCGCACCTCCTGGTTTGTCCATGGAATAAACTTGCGCGTGGACATCGTTAACACAATTGTGAAGCTGCTCACCGTGTTTACTCGCTGAAATTACAAATGGCGGTCGTGCAGCTTCAACAGAAAACTGAAAATGGACGCTCTCTAATGACGTTACGCGCTGACCAATCAGCGGCTAGCAGTCGATTGACGAAAAATCACACCTCGCTTTTTCTCGCTTGTCCCCTGCCCCTAAGCTGGCACGAAAATCGTATCGGTTAAAGCGTGTAGGGTACTGTGGAAAGAACGAGAAACTGAGTAAAGTAAAAGTAAGTAAAGCTAAGGTGATACTTGTGGAAAAGTGCCTTAAGTGAACACCATTTACAGTCGTGAAAAATTGTTTACACACCTTTAAATAGTGAATTTTTTTTTTTTACACACCTTTAAATATTCAGTTCTTTATTAAGAAATGTTCATGTATCTATGCCTAACCTTGTTTTATTTTTTTTTTAAATTTATTTTAGCCATTGTAAGTGGGAATGAATGTGAGGGTGTCCTAAAAAAAGATGGGGGTGTCCTAATTTATTCCTCACTATTTGTTTGGAATTACATTTTACAGAAAATTTTTTAAAAAAGTCTTCAATTTTTAATTGTTTTGTTGTATTACATGAATCTCCTAGTATTTTTAACATTAATATTAAAAATCCTTATGTCCAAATGTGTAAAAAAACAAAAACAAAACAACATGTTCTTATACAGGGCGTCCTAATTTTTTCACATGGCTATCATTAAATTTGATCACAGGAATTTGGTGGATAATCAGTGAGATTGGAAAGGATTTTACGTTTATTTATCGACTGTGGAAAGAAACCCATGGTGAAAAGATTCAGTGCTACAAGGTTAGCAACCTGAGTGGTGGCCTAGTAGTAAAGCATTCGCCCCACAGCTGGGGGGTCATGGGTTCAAGACCTGGACAGGCCAAACCAAAGACCATATAAAAACTGTACTTTCTGCCTTTTAGCTTGGTGCTCAGCATAATAGAATGGAGGAAAGAGAAGTTGTTTATGGCAGCGACCCCTCTGATTCTACATGTGATTAACATTGTAGAAAGGAGAAACGTAATTTTGCTCTACTGTACGTGATTGGCTGTATGGGTTGAATGACAAAGTTGTTTCTTCTTCTTAGAGAGTATTGAATGTATTCAAATTACCTCAGACTGTCACAAGGTGTGGTCGTGAGAGGCTGGACCCAAATGCCAGAACTCAGGTTTGCGAAGATTTATTAAATACCAAATAAAGACACTACATGTTAGCTGTAAGTAAAAACTGAGACTTGGCAAAACTAGGCTTAGAAACAAAGATACAAAAACTGGAAATGGCAGAATTAGGCATGAAAGCAGGACAAGCATAAATTCAGGTATGGCAGAAGCATATTGACACACCAACACTGAAAAGGACACCCCAATTGACAAGGACTGACAGACATATATTGTCAGGGGATAATCAGTAAACACAGGACACATGGGAGCAATCAGGGACAATCAGAGACAGCAGGGAGTGGCTACAGGCACGGAAGACATTAGGAGCTGAGACAAAAAGGTTAAACAAAAACACATGAGACATGACCACGGGATCATGACAATGATTACAAACATACAGGACAAAGGACAACACAAGGAATAAATAAAACAAAACTAAAATCACACTGGAACCGGAACATGGATAGAAAATGCTGTCAAAATAAAACCCCAAACTGATGATGACAGGAATAATAATCAATCCATCCATCTTCTACTGCTTTTCCGGAGGTCCAGGTCTCAGAGGCAGCAGTTTAAGCAGAGAAGCCCAGACTTCCCTCTCCCCCGCCACCTGCTCCAGCTCTTCAGAGAGGATACCAAGGCGTTCCCAGACCAGCTGGGAAACATAGTCTCTCCACCGAGTTCTGGGTCTGCCCCGGGGTCTCCTCCCAGTGGGACATGCCCAAAACACCTCAAGTGGGAGACGTCCACTTAATAGTAATAATGACAAGCAAGGACAGGGATAAATACAAGACAAAGAATTGTTTTTGTTTTCTGTATACTTTATTGAGGGAAATTCAGGGCATCCACCTGGATGGATGAGGCAGCCACCGTACTGCACCAATCCCTTCACCATTCCCACACACATTCACAGCCAGGGCCACTTTAGAATCTCCAATTAAACCTCAAGTGGGAGGCATCCAGGAGGCATCTTGATCAGATGCCCAAACCACGTCAACCGACTCCTTTCAATGTGGAGGAGCAGTGATTGGACTCTGAGCCTCTCCCAGTTGACTGAGCTCCTCACCCTATCTCTGAGGGTGAGTCCAGCAATCCTACGAAAAAAGCTCATTTCAGCCACTTGTATCCACAATCTCATTCTTTTGATCATTACCCAAAGCTCATGACCATAGGTGAGGGTGGGAACGTAGATTTGGTAAATCAACAGCTTTACTTTGAGCTTAGCTCCCTCTTCACCACAACAGACCAGTACAACGCCCGCATCACTGTAGATGCTGCTCCGATTCGTCTGTCAATCTCTTGCTCCATTCTCCCCTCACTCGTGAATAAGACCCCAAGATACTTAAACTCCTCCACTTGGGGCAGGAACTTGTCCCCAACCCGGAGAGGACAATCCACCTTTTTCCGGCTGAGGACCATGGACTTGGAGGTACTGATTCTCATCCAAGCTGCTTCACATTCAGAGCAAACTGTCCCAGTAAGACCTGTAGGTCATTGCTGGATGAAGCCAGCAGGACATCATCTGCAAACAACAGAGATGAGATCCCGTGGTCACCAGGCATGACACCCTCCATTCCCTGGCTGCACCTAGAAATCCTGTCCATAAAAATTATGAACAGGATCGGTGACAAAGGGCAGCACTGGCGGAGTCCAACTCTCATGGGGAATGAGTCTGACCGAGTGTTGGCAATACAAACCAAACTCTCACAACGGTTGTACAGAGACTGAATAGCTCGTAACAACAAGCCGGATACCCCATACTCCCGAAGCACCCCCCACAAAAAACCAAAAGGAAAGCAGGTGAATGCCTTCTCCAAGTCCACAAAACACATGTACACTTGTTGGGCTAACTCCCACAAACCCCCGAGGATTTTCGAGAGGGTAAAGAGCTGGTCAGATGTGCCATGGCCAGGACTAAAAGAACATTGCTCCTCCTGAATCCGAAGTTTGACCAACGGCCAGACTCTCCTCTCCAGTACCTTGGCATAGACTGTCCAAGGGAAGCTGAGGAGTGTGATCTCTCTAAAGTTGTAGCACACCCTCCGGTCCTCTTTTTTGAAGAGAGGAACCACCACCCCAGTTTGCCATGCCAAAGGCACGGCCCCCGACTTCAACACCGTTTTGCAGAGGCGTGTCAACCATGAAAGCCCTACAATATCCAGGACCTTGAGGTACTCGCGGCGAACGTCATCCACCCTCAAGGCCCGGCCACCAAAGAGATTTTTAACCACCTTGGTTAGATAGATAGATTAGTTTATTTGACAGGGACAGTGCAATAAACATAGACAATTAATCAATGACAATCAATCTGATGTGTTGCACATAGAGTGTATAGCTATTAGCTAATTTGCAACTCTTGTCCCTGGATGGGCTTTAGAAAAGAGAATCAAGTAAAAAAAAGAAAAGAAATAAAGAAAATACACAATAACCACATACATCAATGCAAAAAGATTATAAATACACAATTATAAATATTATAAATATTATAAATACTATAAATACACAAATATAACAACCTGACTCACATTTGCCTATTTCAGGCCTCCCTCCCTTCGTCACTCACTATAAACAAAAACATTCATTCCTTCCCTTCATTCACTCTCACCTTGTAGACAATCAATTCATACATGAGTACATTCTTGTTTATTTTTCAGCCAGTTTTTAACCTTTTTAGTGAATGTTTTAAAGTCCGTTATTATTTTAATTTCATTTGGCATTGTGTTCCAGATGTGACTGCCCTTTATAGAGAAAGCTGTTTGTCCAAATGTGGTTCTGCGGTGGAATATTTTACAGTTATTGTTAACAGAACTCCTGGTGGCTCTGCTGCTGTCCTGTTTTTGGATGAAACCAGCAAGTGGCTCGGGTGCCGATTTATGGAAACATTTGAACGTTAATTTCAGAAAACAGAGGTCAATGAAACTCTCAAAACTCAATAGGTTGTATTTTTTTAAAACATTACAGTGATGCCACCTAATGGGCTTTTTGTCCAAGATTTTTAGGGTTTGATTATATAATGAACCTATATGTCTTATTGTGGAAGGGGCTGCTTGAGCCCAGACTGTCAAACAGTATGATATATGAGAAAAAACCATAGAATGCATATACAGTACAGCTGCTTCGTATGGTATGTAATATCTAATTAATTTAAAGCAGTTCAGATTTTTTTTTACTGTTTTTGAAATTTTCTTTATATGAAGATTAAATTTGAGTTGAGGATCTAGTACAATGCCAAGGTATTTGAATTCTGTAGCTAAACTGATGTCATGATCATGTATATTAACTTTAAAACGTTGCAGGTTACATTTTTTGAATGAAAAGCACATTGAGACTGTTTTCTGAAGGTTCAGCAATAGATGGTTCTTGAGGAGCCACTCTTGGACATCAACCATACTTGTAGACAGTACATCTGCAGCCTGTGCTGGAGTCTTGGCAGCTGTGTAAATAACTGCATCATCTGCATAAAGTTGGCATGTTGCAGCTGAGCAGTGTAACGGCAAGTCATTAATAAAAATGCTGAAAAGTAATGCACCAAGAATGGACCCTTGTGGGATACCCATGCGGTTGTTTAAAAATGAGGATTTATCCTTGTGAACTTTTACACACTGTTCTCTATTCTGGAGATAAGATGCAAACCATTCTAATGTATCTGGGGAGAAGTTAAAAGATACCATTTTGGATAAAAGCAAACTGTGGTTTACAGTATCGAAAGCCTTTTTGAGATCTAGAAAAACAGCTCCTACCACATTACCCCTGTCCAAGGACTGTTTGACGTTTTCAATAAGGCAACAATTTGCTGTTTCTGTTGAGTATCCTGGTCTAAAACCAAATTGATGTGGATGAGAAGTTGACTGTCTTGTAAGTAGTCTATCAGCTGTGTAGCTACAACTTTTTCAAGAACCTTAGACAGGACTGGTAAGCTAGAGATTGGGCGGTAATTGCATATATCGTCTTTACTGCCTGATTTATGAACTGGTATGACGACAGCTTTTTTCCAGCCAGATGGAAATGTACTAGACCTAATGGAGAGATTAATGAGATGAGTCAGTGGTTTGATTAATATTTTGCTGTGCATTTTGAGAAAGGAGGTGCTCATATTGACCTCAGGGGTGACCTCAGCCCCTGTTATAGGTGAGTCTTCCCCCTCGTCCACAAGCCCTACTTCCTCTGTGGAAGTTGTGTGAGTGGGATTGAGGAGATCCTTGAAGTATTCCTTCCACCGCCCGATGGTATCCCCAGTCAAAGTCAGCAGTGTCCCATCCGCACCATACACAGTGTGAACAGGGAGCTTCGTCCCCCTCCTGAGCTGCCGGACAGTCTGCCAGAATCTCTTCAAGGCCGATCAAAAGTCTTGTTCCGTGGCCTCACCAAAATCATCCCATACCCGAGTTTTTGCTTCAGCAACCACACAACCTTCACTCTGCTTGGCCCGTCGATACACCTCAGCTGCTTCGGGAGTCCCACAAGCCAACCAAGCTTGGCAGGACTCCTTCTTCAGCTTATTGGCCCCCCTCACCACTAGTGTCCACCACTTGGATCGGGGGTTGCCACCACCAGATACCCTGACGACCTTGCAGCCGCAGCTCTGGGCTGCCACTTCAACAATGGAGGTGGAGAACATGGCCCATTCACACTCCATGTCTCCAGACTCCCTCGGAATGTGATTGAAGTTCTTCCAGAGGTGGGAGTTGAAGACCTCCTGGACAGGGGCCTCAGCAGGACATTCCTAGCACACCCTAGGGCTGTGCTAGGGTGTGCTAGGAGGATGACAGGGGCATCCAATGGCATCCAATGGATGCCATTGGATGCCCCTGTCGTCCTGTCATGCCCCTGTCATGATGCCACACCTCATCTTGTGTGGTACCCCTACCAAAGACTTCCCACCCCAAAGATCTAAACAGCTACAGACTAGTGTCCTTGACGTCCCACATGATGAAGACCCTGGAGAGACTGCTCCTTGCTCACCTCCGCCCCCTGGTGGGACCAGCGATGGATCCACTCCAGTTCACCTATCAGCATGGCATTGGGGTGGAGGATGCGGTGATCTTCCTCTTTCACCTTTCTCTGTCCCACCTGGAGAAGCCTGGGAATACGGTGAGGATCATGTTCTTTGACTTCTCCAGTGCTTTCAACACCATCCAACGATGAACCTGAAAGACAAGCTGCTGTGCGCAGGGGTGGACCAGCACCTGTCGTCATGGATCCTGGACTACATCACTAACCGGAATCAGTTTTTGAGAACCCGGGACTGTGTGTCCGACACGATCATCGGTAACACGGGGGTCCCCCAGGGAACGGTTTTGGCTCCTTTCCTGTTCACCCTTTATACTGCGGACTTCTCACACAACACAACACACTGCCATCTACAGAAGTTCTCTGATGACTCTGCGATTGTTGGTCTCATCTCCAACGGAGATTAAGCTGAGCACAGAGGGCTTATCCAGGACTTTGTGGACTGGTGCCATCGGAACTGCCTCCAGATCAACGTGAGGAAAACTAAGGAGCTGGTGGTGGACTGCCGCAAGCAAGGATAACCCCCCACAGCACCAGCAAATATACAGGGAACAGACATCGAGATGGTGACATCCTATAAGTACCTGGGTGTTCATCTGAATAATAAACTAAACTGGTCACATAATACTGACACACTCTACAAGAAGGAACAGCGCAGGCTGTTCCTACTGAGGAGACTCAGGTCTTTTGGTGTACAAGAGGCGCTGCTGAAGACATTCTATGACATGGTGGTGGCATCAGCCATCACTTTTGGAGTGGTCTGCTGGGGCAGTGGCATTACAGCAGCCAATAGGAAGAGACTAAACAAACTGATCAAGAAAGCTAGCTCTGTCCTAGGGCAGCGCCTTGACCGGGTGGAGGAGATAGGAGATAGAAAGACGGTGGCTAAACTGTCATCTCTGCTGGAGTCGGAGTTCCACCCTATGCAGGACATACTGAATGCACTGAGGAGCTCATTTAGCAGCAGACTACATCCTCTTAGGTGCACAACCGAGAGGTTTCACAGGGCTTTCAGACTGTACAACCAAAGTAGGGCTGCTCGCAGAGATAGCAAAAAGACATGACGACCTAATAGTATTGAATGCAAAAGATGCAATAGACTTGCACAATTGTCCCCTCCAGTATACAACTAGGAAAATACCGGTTGCTATGGAGGGTGAGAATGTGTATGGGTAAATAATCATACCATGTAGGATAACTAAGTAGACGGTTGTGCTGTTTCATTCCATCTAGCTACAATTCTCTGCACTGTGTGTGTTTATATATTTACATATTTATTCCATCTAGCTACAATGCTCCTCACTGTGTGCGTTTATATATATATTTATATATTTACTCTATCTAGCAACAATGCTCCACACCACACTGTGTGTGTTTATCCATCCATCCATCCATCTTCTACCGCTTTTCCGGAGGTCCGGGTCACGGAGGCAGCAGTTCAAGCAGAGAAGCCCAGACTTCCCTCTCCCCAGCCACCTGCTCCAGCTCTTCAGAGGGGATACCAAGGCGTTCCCAGACCAGCTGGGAGACATAGTCTCTCCACCGAGTCCTGGGTCTGCCCCGGGGTCTCCTCCCAGTGGGACGTACCTGAAACACCTCAAGTGGGAGGCGTCCAGGAGGCATCCTATTCAGATGCCCATACCACCTCAACTGACTCCTTTCAATGTGGAGGAGCAGCGGTTCTACTCTGAGCCTCTCCCGGCTGACTGAGCTCCTCACCCTATCTCTGAGGGTGAGTCCAGCAATCCTACGGAGAAAGCTCATTTCAGTCACTTGTATCCACGATCTTGTTCTTTCAGTCATTAACCAAAGCTCGTGACCATAGGTGAGAGTAGGAACGTAGATTGATTGGTAAATCGACAGCCTTCCTTTAGAACTAAGCTCCCTCTCCGCCACAACAGACCAGTACAACGTCCGCATCACTCTTGGATCGGGGGTTGCCACCACCAGATACCCTGACGACCTTGCAGCCGCAGCTCTGGGCTGCCACTTCAACAATGGAGGTGGAGAACATGGCCCATTCACACTCCATGTCTCCAGACTCCCTCGGAATGTGATTGAAGTTCTTCCAGAGGTGGGAGTTGAAGACCTCCTGGACAGGGGCCTCAGCAGGACATTCCTAGCACACCCTAGGGCTGTGCTAGGGTGTGCTAGGAGGATGACAGGGGCATCCAATGGCATCCAATGGATGCCATTGGATGCCCCTGTCGTCCTGTCATGCCCCTGTCATGATGCCACACCTCATCTTGTGTGGTACCCCTACCAAAGACTTCCCACCCCAAAGATCTAAACAGCTACAGACTAGTGTCCTTGACGTCCCACATGATGAAGACCCTGGAGAGACTGCTCCTTGCTCACCTCCGCCCCCTGGTGGGACCAGCGATGGATCCACTCCAGTTCACCTATCAGCATGGCATTGGGGTGGAGGATGCGGTGATCTTCCTCTTTCACCTTTCTCTGTCCCACCTGGAGAAGCCTGGGAATACGGTGAGGATCATGTTCTTTGACTTCTCCAGTGCTTTCAACACCATCCAACGATGAACCTGAAAGACAAGCTGCTGTGCGCAGGGGTGGACCAGCACCTGTCGTCATGGATCCTGGACTACATCACTAACCGGAATCAGTTTTTGAGAACCCGGGACTGTGTGTCCGACACGATCATCGGTAACACGGGGGTCCCCCAGGGAACGGTTTTGGCTCCTTTCCTGTTCACCCTTTATACTGCGGACTTCTCACACAACACAACACACTGCCATCTACAGAAGTTCTCTGATGACTCTGCGATTGTTGGTCTCATCTCCAACGGAGATTAAGCTGAGCACAGAGGGCTTATCCAGGACTTTGTGGACTGGTGCCATCGGAACTGCCTCCAGATCAACGTGAGGAAAACTAAGGAGCTGGTGGTGGACTGCCGCAAGCAAGGATAACCCCCCACAGCACCAGCAAATATACAGGGAACAGACATCGAGATGGTGACATCCTATAAGTACCTGGGTGTTCATCTGAATAATAAACTAAACTGGTCACATAATACTGACACACTCTACAAGAAGGAACAGCGCAGGCTGTTCCTACTGAGGAGACTCAGGTCTTTTGGTGTACAAGAGGCGCTGCTGAAGACATTCTATGACATGGTGGTGGCATCAGCCATCACTTTTGGAGTGGTCTGCTGGGGCAGTGGCATTACAGCAGCCAATAGGAAGAGACTAAACAAACTGATCAAGAAAGCTAGCTCTGTCCTAGGGCAGCGCCTTGACCGGGTGGAGGAGATAGGAGATAGAAAGACGGTGGCTAAACTGTCATCTCTGCTGGAGTCGGAGTTCCACCCTATGCAGGACATACTGAATGCACTGAGGAGCTCATTTAGCAGCAGACTACATCCTCTTAGGTGCACAACCGAGAGGTTTCACAGGGCTTTCAGACTGTACAACCAAAGTAGGGCTGCTCGCAGAGATAGCAAAAAGACATGACGACCTAATAGTATTGAATGCAAAAGATGCAATAGACTTGCACAATTGTCCCCTCCAGTATACAACTAGGAAAATACCGGTTGCTATGGAGGGTGAGAATGTGTATGGGTAAATAATCATACCATGTAGGATAACTAAGTAGACGGTTGTGCTGTTTCATTCCATCTAGCTACAATTCTCTGCACTGTGTGTGTTTATATATTTACATATTTATTCCATCTAGCTACAATGCTCCTCACTGTGTGCGTTTATATATATATTTATATATTTACTCTATCTAGCAACAATGCTCCACACCACACTGTGTGTGTTTATCCATCCATCCATCCATCTTCTACCGCTTTTCCGGAGGTCCGGGTCACGGAGGCAGCAGTTCAAGCAGAGAAGCCCAGACTTCCCTCTCCCCAGCCACCTGCTCCAGCTCTTCAGAGGGGATACCAAGGCGTTCCCAGACCAGCTGGGAGACATAGTCTCTCCACCGAGTCCTGGGTCTGCCCCGGGGTCTCCTCCCAGTGGGACGTACCTGAAACACCTCAAGTGGGAGGCGTCCAGGAGGCATCCTATTCAGATGCCCATACCACCTCAACTGACTCCTTTCAATGTGGAGGAGCAGCGGTTCTACTCTGAGCCTCTCCCGGCTGACTGAGCTCCTCACCCTATCTCTGAGGGTGAGTCCAGCAATCCTACGGAGAAAGCTCATTTCAGTCACTTGTATCCACGATCTTGTTCTTTCAGTCATTAACCAAAGCTCGTGACCATAGGTGAGAGTAGGAACGTAGATTGATTGGTAAATCGACAGCCTTCCTTTAGAACTAAGCTCCCTCTCCGCCACAACAGACCAGTACAACGTCCGCATCACTCTTGGATCGGGGGTTGCCACCACCAGATACCCTGACGACCTTGCAGCCGCAGCTCTGGGCTGCCACTTCAACAATGGAGGTGGAGAACATGGCCCATTCACACTCCATGTCTCCAGACTCCCTCGGAATGTGATTGAAGTTCTTCCAGAGGTGGGAGTTGAAGACCTCCTGGACAGGGGCCTCAGCAGGACATTCCTAGCACACCCTAGGGCTGTGCTAGGGTGTGCTAGGAGGATGACAGGGGCATCCAATGGCATCCAATGGATGCCATTGGATGCCCCTGTCGTCCTGTCATGCCCCTGTCATGATGCCACACCTCATCTTGTGTGGTACCCCTACCAAAGACTTCCCACCCCAAAGATCTAAACAGCTACAGACTAGTGTCCTTGACGTCCCACATGATGAAGACCCTGGAGAGACTGCTCCTTGCTCACCTCCGCCCCCTGGTGGGACCAGCGATGGATCCACTCCAGTTCACCTATCAGCATGGCATTGGGGTGGAGGATGCGGTGATCTTCCTCTTTCACCTTTCTCTGTCCCACCTGGAGAAGCCTGGGAATACGGTGAGGATCATGTTCTTTGACTTCTCCAGTGCTTTCAACACCATCCAACGATGAACCTGAAAGACAAGCTGCTGTGCGCAGGGGTGGACCAGCACCTGTCGTCATGGATCCTGGACTACATCACTAACCGGAATCAGTTTTTGAGAACCCGGGACTGTGTGTCCGACACGATCATCGGTAACACGGGGGTCCCCCAGGGAACGGTTTTGGCTCCTTTCCTGTTCACCCTTTATACTGCGGACTTCTCACACAACACAACACACTGCCATCTACAGAAGTTCTCTGATGACTCTGCGATTGTTGGTCTCATCTCCAACGGAGAATAAGCTGAGCACAGAGGGCTTATCCAGGACTTTGTGGACTGGTGCCATCGGAACTGCCTCCAGATCAACGTGAGGAAAACTAAGGAGCTGGTGGTGGACTGCCGCAAGCAAGGATAACCCCCCACAGCACCAGCAAATATACAGGGAACAGACATCGAGATGGTGACATCCTATAAGTACCTGGGTGTTCATCTGAATAATAAACTAAACTGGTCACATAATACTGACACACTCTACAAGAAGGAACAGCGCAGGCTGTTCCTACTGAGGAGACTCAGGTCTTTTGGTGTACAAGAGGCGCTGCTGAAGACATTCTATGACATGGTGGTGGCATCAGCCATCACTTTTGGAGTGGTCTGCTGGGGCAGTGGCATTACAGCAGCCAATAGGAAGAGACTAAACAAACTGATCAAGAAAGCTAGCTCTGTCCTAGGGCAGCGCCTTGACCGGGTGGAGGAGATAGGAGATAGAAAGACGGTGGCTAAACTGTCATCTCTGCTGGAGTCGGAGTTCCACCCTATGCAGGACATACTGAATGCACTGAGGAGCTCATTTAGCAGCAGACTACATCCTCTTAGGTGCACAACCGAGAGGTTTCACAGGGCTTTCAGACTGTACAACCAAAGTAGGGCTGCTCGCAGAGATAGCAAAAAGACATGACGACCTAATAGTATTGAATGCAAAAGATGCAATAGACTTGCACAATTGTCCCCTCCAGTATACAACTAGGAAAATACCGGTTGCTATGGAGGGTGAGAATGTGTATGGGTAAATAATCATACCATGTAGGATAACTAAGTAGATGGTTGTGCTGTTTCATTCCATCTAGCTACAATTCTCTGCACTGTGTGTGTTTATATATTTACATATTTATTCCATCTAGCTACAATGCTCCTCACTGTGTGCGTTTATATATATATTTATATATTTACTCTATCTAGCAACAATGCTCCACACCACACTGTGTGTGTTTATCCATCCATCCATCCATCTTCTACCGCTTTTCCGGAGGTCCGGGTCACGGAGGCAGCAGTTCAAGCAGAGAAGCCCAGACTTCCCTCTCCCCAGCCACCTGCTCCAGCTCTTCAGAGGGGATACCAAGGCGTTCCCAGACCAGCTGGGAGACATAGTCTCTCCACCGAGTCCTGGGTCTGCCCCGGGGTCTCCTCCCAGTGGGACGTACCTGAAACACCTCAAGTGGGAGGCGTCCAGGAGGCATCCTATTCAGATGCCCATACCACCTCAACTGACTCCTTTCAATGTGGAGGAGCAGCGGTTCTACTCTGAGCCTCTCCCGGCTGACTGAGCTCCTCACCCTATCTCTGAGGGTGAGTCCAGCAATCCTACGGAGAAAGCTCATTTCAGTCACTTGTATCCACGATCTTGTTCTTTCAGTCATTAACCAAAGCTCGTGACCATAGGTGAGAGTAGGAACGTAGATTGATTGGTAAATCGACAGCCTTCCTTTAGAACTAAGCTCCCTCTCCGCCACAACAGACCAGTACAACGTCCGCATCACTGCAGATGCTGCTCCAATCCGTCTGTCGATCTCTCGCTCCATTTTCACCTCACTCATGAACAAGACTCCAAGATACTTAATCTCCTCCACTTGGGGCAGGAGCCTGTCCCCAACCCGGAGAGGACAATCCACTTTTTTCCGGCTGAGGACCATGGACTCGGACTTGGAGGTGCTGATTCTCATCCCAGCCGCTTCACACTCAGCAGCAAACCATCCCAGCAAGAGCTGTAGGTCATTGCTGGATGAAGCCAACAGGACAACATCATGTGCAAACAACAGAGATGAGATCCTGTGGTCACCAAGCATGACACCCTCCATTCCCTGGCTGCGCCTAGAAATCCTGTCCATAAAAATTATGAACAGGATCGGTGACAAAGGGCAGCCCTGGTGGAGTCCAACTCTCACTGGGAATGACTCCGACCGAGTGTTGGCAATACGAACCAAACTCTCACAACGGTCGTACAGAGAGCGAATAGCTTGTAACAACAAGCCTGATATCCCATACTCCCGAAGCACCCCCCACAAAAATCCATGAGGGACGCGGTCAAATGCCTTCTCCAAGTCCACAAAACACATGTAAACTGGTTGGGCAAACTCCCACGAACCCTCAAGAATTCTCGAGAGGGTAAAGAGCTGGTCTGAGGTGCCACGGCCAGGACGAAAACCACATTGCTCCTCCTGAATCCGAGGTTCGACTACCGGCCAGACTCTCCTCTCCAGTACCTTGGCATAGACCTTCCCAGGGAGGCTGAGGAGTGTGATCCCTCTAAAGTTGGAGCACACCCTCCGGTCCCCTTTTTTGAAGAGAGGAACCACCACCCCGGTTTGCCATGCCAAAGGCACTGCCCCGACCTCCACGCAATGTTGCAGAGGCGTGTCAACCATGACAACCCAACAACATCCAGGGCCTTGAGGTACTCAGGGCGAATCTCGTCCACCCCCGGGGCCCGGCCACCAAGGAGATTTTTAACCACCTTGGCGACCTCAGCCCCTGTGATAGGCGAGTCATCCCCCTCATGCCCAAACCCTGCTTCCTCTGTGGAAGGCGTATCAGTGGGATTGAGGAGATCCTCGAAGTATTCCTTCCACCGCCCGACGAATCAGAATCAGAATCAGAATCAGATTTATTGCCATTGTTCATGTGATACACAAACTAGGAATTTGTCTCGGTGCCATGCTGCAACATTAAAAACATAATGAGAAAAAGGGATAAAATAAAAAACTAAAGGACTAGAAACGTGCATTAAGTGTAGAAAAATAAGTAATAATAAGTAATAATAATAATAATAATAATACTAGTAATAATGAGTAGTACTAGTCAAGGCAGTTTAAAAAATTAGCATGTAGCAGATAATGTGAAGTACCACATAGTGCAGTCAATAATGCAACAGAAAAACAGTGGTGATTGACATGAGTCTGGTTGAGCTGCTGTACATAGTGCACGAGAGTCAAAAGTCACTTAGTGTTCAGCAGTCTGATGGCAGAGGGGAAGAAGCTGTTCATGTGCCGGGAGGTTTTAGTCCGAATGGACCGAAGCCTTCTACCTGAGGGGAGGGGGGCAAACAGCACGTGACCAGGATGTGAAGGATCGGCTATGATCCGGCCAGCACGCCTCCGAGTCCTGGAGATGTACAGGTCCTGGAGAGATGGGAGTTTGCAGCCTATCACCTTCTCAGCAGTGCGCACGACGCGCAGCAGCCTTAGTCTGTCCCTGGCAGTGGCTCCTGCGTACCACACAGTTATGGAGGAGGTGAGGATGGACTCGATGATGGCCGTGTAGAACTGCACTAACATCTTGGTGGGTAGTTTGAGCTTCCTCAGCTGCCGCAGAAAGAACATCCTCTGCTGGGCCTTTTTGATGAGGGAGCTGATGGTTTGCTCCCATTTGAGGTCACGGGTGATGGTGGTGCCCAAGAAGCGGAAGGAATCTGCAAAGGTGATGGGAGAGCCTGTGATGGTGAGGGGGGGCAGGGGGGATGTGACTTTCCTGAAGTCCACAATCATCTCTGCTGTCTTCAGAGCATTCAGCTGCAGGTTGTTGTGGCTGCACCAGGACACCAGCTGGGCCACTTCTTCCCTGTAGGCGGACTCGTCGCCGTTGGAGATGAGCCCGATGAGGGTGGTGTCATCCGCAAACTTAATCAGCTTAACAGACTGGTGGGAGGAGGTGCAGGAGTTGGTATAAAGGGAGAAGAGTAGGGGGGAAAGTACACAGCCCTGGGGTGATCCAATGCTGATGCTAACAGAGTCTGAGACAGACTTCCCCAGGCGCATATGCTGTCTCCGGTCCGTCAGGAAGTCGGTGATCCACCTGCAGAGGGAGTCAGGCACGTTGAGCAGGGACAGCTTGTCCTGGAGCAGATCGGGGCGGATGGTGTTGAATGCGGAGCTGAAGTCCACAAACAGAATCCTGGCGTAGGTTCCCGGGGAGTCCAGGTGCTGCAGGATGGAGTGGAGGGCCAGGTTGACTGCGTCGTCCACAGACCTGTTAGCACGGTAGGCAAACTGCAGCGGGTCTAGGAGGGGTGTGGTGATGGACTTGAGGTGAGACAGGACCAGGCGCTCAAAGGACTTCATGACTACAGAGGTGAGCGCTACAGGTCTGTAGTCGTTAAGTCCAGTAATCCATGGCTTCTTGGGGACAGGGATGATGGTGGAGGATTTGAGGCAGGTCGGCACGTGACATTGCTGCCGATATCCCCAGTTGAAGTCAACAGTGTCCCATCCGCACCATACACAGTGTGGACGGGGAGCTGCTTTCCCCTCCTGAGCCGCCGAACAGTTTGCCAGAATCTCTTTGAAGCCGACCGAAAGTCTTGTTCCATGGCCTCACCGAACTCCTCCCATACCCGCATTTTTGCTTCAGCAACCACCCGAGCTGCACTCCGCTTGGCCTGCCGGTAAACCTCAGCTGCTTCGGGAGTCCCACAAGCCAACCAAGCTTGATAGGACTCCTTCTTCAGCTTAATGGCCCCCCTCACCACTGGTGTCCACCACTTGGTTCTGGGGTTGCCACTATGAGATGCACCGACCACCTTGCGGCCGCAGCTCTGGGCCGCCGCTTCAACAACAGAGGTGGAGAACATGGCCCATTCAGACTCCATGTCTCCAGACTCCCTCGGAATGTGGTTGAAGTTCTTCCGGAGGTGGGAGTTGAAGACCTCCCGGACAGGGTCCTCAGCCAGACGCTCCCAGCACACCCTCACTATACGTTTGGGTCTACCAGGTCTGAATGGCTTCCTCCCCTGCCATCGGATCCAACTCACCATCAGGTGGTGATCAGTTGACAGCTCTGCACCTCTCTTTACTCGGGTGTCCAAGACATACGGTTGCAGGTCTGATGATACGATAACAAAATCGATCATCGACCTGCGACCTAGGCTGTCCTGGTGCCAGGTGCACATATGGACACCCTTATGCTTGAACATGGTGTTCGTTATGGACAGACTGTGGTTAGCACAGAAGTCCAATAACTGAACACCACTCGGGTTCAGATCGGGCAGGCCGTTCCTCCTAATCACCCCCCTCCAGGTTTCACTGTCGTTGCCCACATGCGCAATGAAGTCCCCCAGTAGGACAATGGAGTCTCCGGGAGGAGTACCCTCCAGCACCCCAGTCACAGACTCCAAAAAGGGTGGGTACTCTGAAACATCATTTGGTGCATAGGCACAAATGATGGTCAGGACCCGTTTCCCATCCCGAAGGCGCAGGGAAGCAACCCTTTCGTCCACCGGGGAAGACTCCAATATAGAGGCAGCAAGGTGGGGCGATACAAGAATACCCACCCCTGCTCGTCGCCTCTCGCCTGGGGCAACTCCAGAAGAGGCCAAGCTCCAGCCCCTCTCCAGGAGACTGGTTCTGGAACCGGACCTGTGTGTTGAGGTGAGGCCGACTATATCTAGCCGGTATCGCTCAACCTCGTACACCAGCTCAGGCTCCTTCCCCACCAGAGAGGTGACATTCCACGTACCAAAAGCCAGTTTAGAAAGCTTGGGATCAGTCCGCCAAGGTCTCCGCCTTTGACCGCCACCTAATCCACATAGCACCGGACCCCCATGATCCCTCCTGCAGGTGGTGAACCCACTGGAGGGCGGACCCATGTAACTCCTTCGGGCTGAGCCCGGCCGGGTCCCATGGGTGGAAACCCGGCCACCAGATGCTAGCCTTCGAGCCCCTCCCCCAGGCCTGGCTCCAGGGTGGAGCCCCGGTAACCCCATACCGGGCGGGGTACACTGAATCCTTGATATACAATTTATCATGAGAGTCTGTTAGATCGTTCTTAGTCTGGCCCTTCACCCAGGACCAGTTTGTCTTGGGAGACCCTATCAGAGGCAAATTGCCCCCGGACAACATAGCTCCTGGGATCACTGGGGCACGCAAACCCCCCCACCATGATAAGGTGACGATCCATGAGGAGGAGGAGTGTGTGTTTATATATTTACATATTTATTCCATCTAGCTACAATGCTCCGCACTGTGTGTTTATATACTCATATATTTATTGCATTCAGCTCCAATGCCCCGCACTGTGTCTATATATATATATATATATATATATATATATATATATATATATATATATATATACTTGCTGCTCTTGTTTTTTTTTCTTTTTTTTTTCACTTGCCTTCTGATTGTTGCTCTGAGTGTTGCTATCCCTGTGCTGTTGCAATCCTGGAATTTCCCCATTGTGGGACTAATAAAGGCTTATCTTATCTAATCTTATACAAGACCACTGATAATCTCCCTTGATCTGGGGCTCCACGCAAGATCTCACCCCGTGGGGTCAAAATGTCCACAAGAACGGTGAGCAAAAATCCCAGAACCACACGGGGGGACCTAGTGAATGACCTGCAGAGAGCTGGGACCAAAGTAACAAAAGCTACCATCAGTAACACATTACACTGCCAGGGACTCAAATCCTGCAGTGCCAGACGTGTCCCCCTGCTTAAGCCAGTACATGTCCAGGCCCGTCTGAAGTTTGCTAGAGAGCATTTGGATGATCCAGAAGAGGATTGGGAGAATGTCATATGGTCAGATGAAACCAAAATAGAACTTTTTGGTAAAAACTCAACTTGTCGTTTTTGGAGGAGAAAGAATGCTGAGTTGCATCCAAAGAACACCATACCTACTGTGAAGCATGGGGGTGGAAACATCATGCTTTGGGGCTGTTTTTCTGCATAGGGACTGGGACGACTGATCTGTGTAAAGGAAAGAATGAATGGGGCCATGTATGGTGAGATTTTGAGTGAAAACCTCCTTCCATCAGCAAGGGCATTGAAGATGAAACATGGCTGGGTCTTTCAGCATGACAATGATCCCAAACACACCACCCGGGCAACAAAGGAGTGGTTTCATAAGAAGCTTTTCAAGGTCCTGGAGTGGCCTAGCCAGTCTCCAGATCTCAACCCCATAGAAAATCTTTGGAGGGAGTTGAAAGTCCGTTTTGCCCAGTGACAGCCCCAAAGCATCACTGCTCTAGAGGAGGTCTGCATGGAGGAATGGGCCAAAATACCAGCAACAGTGTGTGAAAACCTTTTGAAAACTTACAGAAAACGTTTGACCTCTGTCATTGCCAACAAAGGGTATATAACAAAGTATTGAGATGAACTTTTGTTATTGACCAAATACTTATTTTCTGCCATAATTTACAAATAAATTCTTTAAAAATCAGACAAAGGGATTTTTCTGGATTTTTTTTCCTCTTTTTGTCTCTCATAGTTGAGGTATACCTATGATGAAAATTGGAGACCTCTCTCATCTTTTAAGTGGGGGAACTTGCACAATTGGTGGCTGACTAAATACTTTTTTGCCCCACTGTAAGTGTAGGTTAGTTAGTTAGTTAGTTAGTTAGTTAGTTAGTTAGTTAGTTAGTTAGCTAGTTAGTTAGATTTGGAGCTCCTGTACCCATGGAAGCACCCTCAGACATGGGGTGTGCTCCAGCTCCAGGGCTGCTGTTACCCACAGATCATCCTTTACCAGGTTGGTGGAGTGACGTGCTGTGACATTCAACCCCTTCAGCCGGTTCATGGCCTTAAAGTCCCCCTGAATTAGCAGCACACACCAGCCCATAGATGAGCAAACTCAGAATCATCTTGGTCCTTAACTGGTGACATCCTTCTGTCACAAGGTGTGGTGGGAAAAGACTGGGTCCAAATGCCAGAACTCAGGTTTGCAAAGGTTTATTAAATACAAAATAAAGACACAACTGGTTAGCTGGAAGCAAAAACTGAGACTTGGCAAAACAGTCCTCGTCTGTTCCTGAGTCACCCAAACATGTTAACAATAACAATCATTACTAAGGGTGGCAACAACACTGTTGATTCAAATGTGAAATATACTGTATATTCATATTTTGCAGGGTAACTTAACTGTAATGCTGTTTATTTCATCTAGCTGTAATGCTCCTGCACTGTATATAGGACTGTGTACATATGACGAGTTTGTTTGCAAAAATCGATAAACGCCACTTCCATGAAAATTTCACTCTTTACGTCAAACAACTGTTAAAATTACCTACTTAAAGAAGTTAAAATCATTTTGTCTCAAAAGTCGATATGTCCTTTGTTATAGACACTACAGATTCATTTTTTGTTTTATTTTTCAAAAGCTGATAAATGCCAGGATCATTTTTTTTTTTTTTACAAAAGCAGATAACTCCACAGGGCAAATTAATGCTTGGTATTTGGGTCACATGACTCAGCTTGGCTTCCTTCCCGGTCTGCTCACTCTGACTGATTTCCCTGGCTGTGTTTGGAATGTTCACTCACTCACTCTCTCCCTCCCTCCCTCCCTCCCAACTTGCTATATAGTGAATTTAGATATAGTGGACTATACAGTAAACTCTATATAACAATAAAATTAACAGCTTTCGGACACTACTGGGCTTGTTTTCATGGCACGGTTAATGACGTCATCACATGAGACAGTAAAATTTAAGACTAACCGTGGTAAAAAAAAAAAAAAAATGAATACCTGCATGTAATTTGTGGTAAATATGTATTAAATCAAATCCTTTTTGCTAAATTATTAAATATAAATAGCTTAAGGTTGTTTATGTTGTGATGTGAAGCTCTTCTCTCACTGTTCCGTTGGCTGTGCATTCACTATATAGTCACTATATGGGGAAGGAGTTTTTTTTTTCCAGCCTTATTCCTTTTCTTTTTATACTGTGCACACCAGTGAAGAGAGAGAGAAACACCATTTCAATTCTCCTATATGTCGTGTACGTACAGTAGTATTGACAATAAAATCTTTGAATCTTGAATCTTGAATTATAGCCTTATTATAGCTATATTATACCATTTTACTGAGAGGATATGCCTAAATCAGTGTGCCAATCATACTACATTGATGCTTATAGACATTCAACTATGTTCCAGACAAACTAGCATGGTTTTCAGGATTCATCTGCTTTTGCAAAAGAATGGCTTGTGGACTTATCTGTTTTTGCAAAAAAAAATACTAATAAATTGCCAAAAAGTATCAGTGAGTTGATGTTCGATTTTTTGCTTTATTATGTCTGAGATTATCATATTTCAAGTGACCATGTCTTAGATTCTGATTTGGAAATACAAACGCCTATAAACCTATAGATGAAAAAGTGTTTTTTCTCATTTTAAACACAACTGGACTTATCTGTTTTTGCAAAAGAACTCTTCATATGTATATTCATCTCCTGCTTTGGCTAACCAGTTCTTATTATCTAATTAACTCTTGCTCTGAGTGCTGCTACCCCTTTGCTGCTGTAATACTGGAATTTCCCTAGTGTGGGACTAATGAAAGCTTATCTTATCTTGTCTGATCTTATCTTACTTTTTCCCTGTTATTCTATTTTATTACATATAACTTAATTCCCAAACATATTTGTTTTTATTTCTTTGTACAGTATGTATGGATTAGTTGGATTGTTACTGACATCAGGTGAAAATTTCATGTCAGTTGTGTTATGACCCACTCTCTGGGCCAAGGCCAGTATCGCCTACTATTGAGGGGTGCATAACAGTTGGACCTTTAGAAATATACCGTATTTTCTGAGGAAAAATCATGATGTGTTCATTCACTGTTTTGCCTGCTGTGTCATCATCAAAGGTAGCATGTAGCACCTGCCCAGCGCATCACAGTAAAACAAAAAATGCTTCAATGCAGTTACATTTTCTGTGTTCTCATTGTTTCAGCTTGTGGGAAACTGACAGGAATTTCTGAGCCAATCACCATGAAGTCATCTGGATCTAGATTTGGATCATGGATGACCGACCCTTTGGCTCCTCCGGGAGACGACAGAGTGAGTTTTAACTATGGTAACCCAAATGACCAAATTCAGGACAGAAATGTCATCTTTAGACAATTTTTACACATGGGCCTCATTCATGAAACATGAATAGAATGTTTTTATTCATCAGCTGTGTGTGGAGGTAAGCTGAACTGTATCTAACCATTAATGCTCCACCTCCTGCACAAGTTCAGGCTCCTTCACCACCGTTAAGGTGACAGTATAATACCATGGACCAGAATCCCCCAGTCCCCACGTTTTCACTTCCACATGGTTGGCACTGCACCTGATCTTGATCTTAATTCTTCCTGCAGTTGGTGGGCCCATGGGGAGGTTGTCACCTGCTGCGTCTTTGAGCAGATCCCCAAGAGCTAAAATCCCGATACCAGTCACTAACTGGTGATCTCTGTCATGGACCCTCTCGTGCGCCTCTCCAATGTGCACTGCGAGGAGAAAGGATGAGGATTTACACGCCGGGTGAACACCAACACACATTTATTTATATGACTAGCAGAAAAACAGTTGTAGTTTATGTTTCCTCAGAGGCTAGGGAGTCCTGCTGGACACTCTACAGTCTACAGGGAGAGACACCGGGGAAAAAGACACAGTAGTTACTCACAGAGCTGGAGCAGTCCAGTGGTCCAAATTAGCTCTGAGGAAAACAGTCCTTAGTTGACATGACTCCATGCGATTACCATCAATGAAGTACAATGACCCAGCAATGCATGACTGGAGACAGGCTCCTTAAGAACATGCATTGCTGGTTTCACAAATTGGTTACACCTGGGCGAGGAGCGGAAAGATGGCATTCGGGAGTGGGAACAGCTGGTAGCAATAGAGAGAGGGGCGTGGTCCGACCGGCAGACAGTTTGACAGCACTCACACTGGAGTGAGTGCTGTCAAACTGTCTGCCGGTCGGAGGCTGCCTCCCCGCTGCCAGCCAGAAGGCAGTGGCTATAGGCACGGCAAAGCACACAGAAATACATACTAACATACATACAATGTGGCACGTACCCATAGAGCGACGAGGACTGAGCTGGTTCGGTTCCTGACAATCTCCCCCAAAGCTAGACTCAAGATGGGTGCTAAGGTTTCTATTCTGGGTGAGGTACCTCTGTCCTTGTGGCTAAGGTCCACAAATCAATCTTAGTCCGATTCCTTCCCCAAGACCACTTTGTCTTTGAAGATCCTACCAGAAGTTAATGACCTCTACAACACAGATATCAGGATTCCTGGGGTAACCAAACCACTCTACCATGTCTAGAATCTAATCTAATCTAATCTTTGATTAGGTGGTCCCCAGAATTCTGGTGGACCCCAGAATTGTGAATATTCTCTCTATTTTGTGTATTATCGTGGAATCCTGAAGCAATCAATGATTTGATGTGTAGTTTATTAGTTTACTTCTATCTTTGATGGATTGTACAGTATCTATTTAGTGTTGTGATAGTCCAGATCAGTCTTGATTTTTTCGAGACCACTCTTCGGACTGCATTTTAAAGGTATCAGTCTTGTCTTGGTTTCAGAATCATTTTTACTTAATCTTAACTTGTTGTCTGTCAAAATGGAGTCAGAATTTTAAATCAAGACCATTCCAGACAAGGACTTGTCTATTTGTCCACATAGCTATTGTAATAATTTCCTTAAATGTAACAAAGTCATTTGCAGGTTTAATTATTTTGTCAGTGCTAACGGTTGCAGCCCCGCACCCTTTACTCAAGTGGAAGAGGATGAAATGGAAACAAAGAGGAGTGAAGAAACCCAGTTCTGTCATAAATGCCCTTCAGGGCAGAATAAAGGCTCCACTCGCCGGCTGTGAGTTTGCAGGTTTTAATAACAAAAAATACACAAAAGAACAAAACAGGACCCAACCAACAATCAGTAAACATAAAGCACAGGTACAGCTGGATAGCAAAAGCTAAGGCGAGAGGAATCACCAGCTGACCTGGGGAAAACTAAGCGTGGAGTGCAAGCTAGGGTAATACAGAAACTTATGTTTTGGAGAACAGCAGTAGTTGATAGTAGAGCGCTGTGCCATACATACGGGGCGCAGTGCCCCCTAAATAAGGATAAAGGCCCATCAACAAAACAACCAACAGGTGTGAGTACCTGAACGGACGGGAGAAAGTGAGGATACCTGATTGGGATCAGCTGAGTGGTGAGAGGGAGACGAACTGAAAATTGACAGGTGATGGGGCACTCCCACACAAAACTAAATGCCCCTGACAGCTGTCAACAGTCAGAGGAGAAAATAACATTTAAAATAAATATAAATAAATACAACATAAAAGAAATATAACACTAACACAACTGGGAAAAATGGCACACAGAGCAGGAATGCATAACCCCAAAATACAACAAATGAATAGATAAATAGAGAAAGCCATGAGGCCGAGTCTGGCAGAAAATCTCCAGCCCTTGGCTCATGACAAATTCTTGTTCAAAAATGTTAATTTTAATGGGACTGATGAGAACGTATCAGTTAGAGATGGTTCCTTTGACTTCAGAACCCTTGTATTTCCTCACAGAAGGAAATAATATAGATAACACATGATATATAAGATCTTGATCTGGACTCAGTCTCGGTCTGTCTTGGTCTTGATCCTGTCATGTTCTCAGTGAATGTGGACTTCAATAAAACCCTATTCATCTTCTTCCTACTGCTCCCTTCAGGGGTCTCCACAGTGGATCATCTGTCTCCATCTCACCCTATCCCTTCATCTTCCTCTGGAACATCAACCCTCTCCATGTCCTCCTTCACTACATCCATGAATCTTCTGTGGTCTTTCTCTTTTCCTCCTGTCTGGAAGCTTCATCTTCAACATCCTTTATCCAATATCTCCACTATCCCTCCTCTATCCCCCTCATGGATCATCACCTTATCGTTGGGGGGGGGGGGGGGTCTGCGTGCCCCAGTGATCCCAGGAGCTATGTTGTCCGGGGCAATTTGCCTCTGATAGGGTCTCCCAAGACAAACTGGTCCTGGGTGAAGGGCCAGACTAAGAACAATCCAACAGACTCTCATGAATTGTATATCAAGGATTCAGTGTACCCCGCCCGGTATGGGGTTACCGGGGCCCCACCCTGGAACCAGGCCTGGGAGAGGGGCTCGAAGGCTAGCGTCTGGTGGCCGGGTTTCCACCCATGGGACCCGGCCAGGCTCAGCCCAAAGTAGTTACATGGGTCCGCCCTCCAGTGGGCTCACCACCTGCAGGAGGGATCATGGGGGTCCGGTGCTATGTGGATTAGGTGGCGGTCAAAGGCGGAGACCTTGGCGGACTGATCCCAAGCTTTCTAAACTGGCTTTTGGTACGTGGAATGTCACCTCTCTGGTGGGGAAGGAGCCTGAGCTGGTGTACGAGGTTGAGAGATACCGGCTAGATATAGTCGGCCTCACCTCAACACACAGCTCCGGTTCCAGAACCAGTCTCCTGGAGATGGGCTGGAGCTTGGCCTTTTCTGGAGTTGCCCTGGGCGAGAGGCGACGAGCATGGGTGGGTATTCTTGTATCGCCCCACCTTGCTGCCTCTATATTGGAGTTTTCCCCAGTGGACGAAAGGGTTGCTTCCCTGCGCCTTCGGGTTGGGAAACGGGTCCTGAACTCAGAACTCAGAACTCAGAACTCAGAAAAGATTTATTGCCAAGTACATTAACAGATGACTGATAACAGATAACTGATAACATACGAGGGATTTGACTTGACACAGAAAATGACCTGCATTTCCGGTGACACGGCAGCATCTGTGAACGCGCCTGTCAACAGAAGGGTACAGGATGCATATGGAAGAAAGGATAATACAATAGGAAGGAGCAAAAAAAAACATTGATTGTCAGAATAGTGGTCATATATGATCAATATTATGATTACAAGAAAAAAAAAGCCCTCAATGCACAGTTAGCAGACAAAAAAGTTCACAAGGACACAGAGAGAGCAGTGAGTGAATCATCTTTATCATCAGTTTTTTGAATCAGTGTGGGTGTAATGTTGAATGTAGGTGTTTGTATCAGTTAAGAACAACAAGGTCTCTTTGGCAGGAGATGTTTTGTCTTAGCTGCTGGCATTTGTCCTTGAGCCATGCAGCTGACTGTCTGTAGAGTCAAAGCAGCTCAAATGTTTTGGAAACAAAAAACTGCAGATAATCTGGAGGATCTGTGTGAGGGGAGTCAGATTCATCGAATAGTACTGATCTCAGAGAGAAAAAACTTTATATTCTCTTAAAGATTCAGTACTTAATCCTTCATTGCTGGACGTTGAATCCTTCATGGACGGCTCTAAGCGTAATCATGATGTAATCCACCTTCCTAGACAGTTCTCCATTTGCCGCTATCAGAGTCCTCTCCATTTTTTCAATTTGATGGTTGAACCTCGCCTGGACAGCGTTTTGATAGGTTGTGTCCATCTTCATCAATTTACGGTACACCAGGACAATCCCAGATCCAATCAGAACGATCCCAATCACCATTACTATGAAGACGTACAAATCTTCTACATCTTCGATGGAAAGATCAGAAAGGCACAAGAGTTTCCAATTACTTGTGTCCCTCAAATAGCCCGCAGCAGCCGTTCCTGCGGGGCAAACAACCTCCCCCGGGGCACTTTTCCTCGTTGAAAAAATAGTGTCAATTGCGTTCAAAGCCCAGCTTATTAATTCCATAATTTCTTTCGATAATCAGCAGTAAAGACACGCAGACAGATGACAGCAAGCTGGGATCCAGTTAGTTAGGGGAGGAAGGAGATAAGTCAGAGCAGGAGAGAAGAAAAAAGGTGTCTGCTCTCTTTGGAGGGCGGAAGTGAAGTGGTCCATCATTTGTGCCTATGCACCAAATGATGTTTCAGAGTACCCACCCTTTTTGGAGTCTGTGACTGGGGTGCTGGAGGGTGCTCCTCTTGGAGACTCCATTGTCCTACTGGGGGACTTCAATGCGCACGTGGGCAACGACAGTGAAACCTGGAGGGGGGTGATTGGGAGGAACGGCCTGCCCGATCTGAACCCGAGTGGTGTTCAGTTATTGGACTTCTGTGCTAACCACAGTCTGTCCATAACGAACACCATGTTCAAGCATAAGGGTGTCCATATGTGCACTTGGCACCAGGACACCCTAGGTCGCAGGTCAATGATTGATTTTGTTATCGTGTCATCAGACCTGCGACCGTATGTCTTGGACACCCGAGTAAAGAGAGGTGCAGAGCTGTCAACTGATCACCACCTGGTGGTGAGTTGGATCCGATGGCAGGGGAGGAAGCCATTCAGACCTGGTAGACCCAAATGTATAGTGAGGGTGTGCTGGGAGCGTCTGGCTGAGGACCCTGTCCGGGAGGTCTTCAACTCCCACCTCCGGAAGAACTTCAACTACATTCCGAGGGAGTCTGGAGACATGGAGTCTGAATGGGCCATGTTCTCCACCTCTGTTGTTGAAGCGGCGGCCCAGAGCTGCGGCTGCAAGGTGGTCGGTGCATCTCGTGGTGGCAACCCCCAAACCAAGTGGTGGACACCAGTGGTGAGGGGGGCCATTAAGCTGAAGAAGGAGTCCTATCAAGCTTGGTTGGCTTGTGGGACTCCCGAAGCAGCTGAGGTGTACCGGCAGGCCAAGCGGAGTGCAGTTTGGGTGGTTGCTGAAGCAAAAACCCGGGTATGGGAGGAGTTCGGTGAGGCCATGGAACAAGACTTTCGGTCGGCCTCAAAGAGATTCTGGCAAACTGTCCGGCGGCTCAGGAGGGGAAAGCAGCTCCCCGTCCACACTGTGTATGGTGCGGATAGGACACTGTTGACTTCGACTGGGGACATCGTCGGGCAGTGGAAGGAATACTTCGAGGATCTCCTCAATCCCACTGATACGCCTTCCACAGAGGAAGCAGGGTTTGGGGACGAGGGGGATAACTCGCCTATCACAGGGGCTGAGGTCGCCAAGGTGGTTAAAAATCTCCTTGGTGGCCGGGCCCCAGGGGAGGACGAGATTCGTCCCGAGTACCTCAAGGCCCTGGATGTTGTTGGGTTGTCATGGTTGACACGCCTCTGCAACATTGCGTGGAGGTCAGGGGCAGTGCCTTTGGCATGGCAAACCGGGGTGGTGGTTCCTCTCTTTAAAAAAGGGGACCGGAGGGTGTGCTCCAACTTTAGAGGGATCACACTCCTCAGCCTCCCTGGGAAGGTCTATGCCAAGGTACTGGAGAGGAGAGTCCAGCCGTTGGTCGAACCTCGGATTCAGGAGGGGCAATGTGGTTTTCGTCCTGGCCGTGGCACATCGGACCAGCTCTTTACCCTCTCGAGAATTCTCGAGGGTTCGTGGGAGTTTGCCCAACCAGTTTACATGTGTTTTGTGGACTTGGAGAAGGCATTTGACCGTGTCCCTCGTGGATTTTTGTGGGGGGTGCTTCGGGAGTATGGGGTATCAGGCTTGTTGTTACGAGCTATTCAGTCTCTGTATGACCATTGTGAGAGTTTGGTTCGTATTGCTAACACTCGGTCGGAGTCATTCCCAGTGAGAGTTGGACTCCGCCAGGGCTGCC
Source organism: Pholidichthys leucotaenia (assembly GCA_020510985.1). NCBI lineage: Eukaryota > Metazoa > Chordata > Actinopteri > Cichliformes > Pholidichthyidae > Pholidichthys > Pholidichthys leucotaenia. The sequence continues at coordinate 492,358,183 of CM035838.1, forward strand.
CTTTGTCACCGATCCTGTTCATAATTTTTATGGACAGGATTTCTAGGCGCAGCCAGGGAATGGAGGGTGTCATGCTTGGTGACCACAGGATCTCATCTCTGTTGTTTGCAGATGATGCTGTCCTGTTGGCTTCATCCAGCAATGACCTACAGCTCTTGCTGGGACAGTTTGCCGCTGAGTGTGAAGCGGCTGGGATGAGAATCAGCACCTCCAAGTCTGAGTCCATGGTCCTCAGACGGAAAAAGGTGGATTGTCCTCTCCGGGTTGGGGACAGGCTCCTTCCTCAAGTGGAGGAGTTTAAGTATCTTGGGGTCTTGTTCACGAGTGAGGCGAGAATGGAGCGAAAGATCGACAGACGGATTGGAGCAGCATCTGCAGTGATGCGGACGTTGTACCGGTCTGTTATGGTGAAGAGGGAGCTTAGTTCTAAGGCAAAGCTGTCGATTTATCAGTCAATCTACATTCCTACTCTCACCTATGGTCACGAGCTTTGGGTAATGACCGAAAGAACGAGATTGCGGATACAAGCGGCTGAAATGAGCTTTCTCCGTAGGATTGCTGGACTCACCCTCAGAGATAGGGTGAGGAGCTCAGTCAGCCGGGAGAGGCTCAGAGTAGAACCGCTGCTCCTCCACATTGAAAGGAGTCAGTTGAGGTGGTATGGGCATCTGATTAGGATGCCTCCTGGACACCTCCCCCTTGAGGTGTTTCAGGCACGTCCCACTGGGAGGAGACCCCGGGGCAGACCTAGGACTCGGTGGAGAGACTATGTCTCCCAGCTGGTCTGGGAACGCCTTGGTATCCCCTCTGAAGAGCTGGAGCAGGTGGCTGGGGAGAGGGAAGTCTGGGCTTCTCTGCTTGAACTGCTGCCTCCGCGACCCGGACCTCCGGAAAAGTGGTAGAAGATGAATGGATGGATGGATCCCTCCTCTATACATGTTCAAACCATCTCAGCCTTGCCTCTCTTACTTTGTCTCCAAACTGCTCAACCTGAGGTGTCCCTCTGATATACTCATTTTTAATCTTGTCCCTCCTAGTCACTCCCAATGAAAATCTTAACATCTTTAACCCTGCCACCTCCAGCTCCACCTCATGTCTTTTTGTCAATGCCACCATCTCCAAACCATACATCGTTGCAGGTCTCACTGCTGTTTTGCAAATCTTCCATTTCACTCTTGCTGCGACCTTTCTGTCACAAATCACCCCTGACACTCATCTCCACCCGCTTCATCCTGTCTATACTCTCTTCTTCCCCTCTCTTGTGCATTTTCCATTGCATTGGATGGTTGACTCCAGGTATTTAAACACATCTACTTTCACTACCTCTACTCCTTCCATCTTCACCATTGCAACTGCTTCCCTCTTATTCACACTCATGTATTCTCTCTTGCTTCAACTGACTTTCAGTCCTCTGCTTTCCAGAGCATACCGCCACCTCTCTAAGTTCTCTTCCACCAGCTCCCTACTCTCACGACAGATCACAATGTCTTCTACAAATGTTGCCTGACCTCGTCTGTCAGCCTGTCCATCACCATGGCAAACAAGAAGGGGCTCAGAGCAGATCCCCGATGTAATACCACCTCCACCTTGAATCCATCTTCCACTCCTACAGGGCACCTCACCCAACTCGCTGTCCTCATACATGTTCTGCACAACCCTTACATACTTCTCTGCCACTCCTGACTCTCTCATACAGTACCACACTTCCTCTCTTGGCACCCTATCATCTTGACATGATTGGTGACCCAGAGGCAGACACAGACTCCAGAATAAACTCAATTGTCTTTTATAGCAGAGTGTGAGTTTGGATGTGTGCAGGGAAATAGCAGCCAGGCGAGCAGAGCAGCATTCAGACTGGCAACCCTAGCAGAGAGCATAGACAGGTGGATTAGCGACTGAGGTTTGGAGGAGTGACTCAGAGAAGGTTCAGTCTTACGTTTGGCTTGTTGGTGGGAAGCACAGAAGACTCCCGAACTCCGGCCAGCTGAGCTGTGGCTTTGGCTCTGACTGCTGAAGAGGTGAAAGGGTGAAGAAGTGTGCAGTGAACTGGTGGAGTGCAGGTTGTGCCCAATCCGTCACCAGGAGGAGGAGGTCCGCCACCAGAAGGCATCCACCTGTGCACAGGGGAGTTAGAGTGGAGCGAGGAAATGAAGGAATAGTGTAGGCTTACCTGTAGCTGGGGAGCTAGGACTCCCAGGAGGAATGACGAGGCAGGGAGAATAGCTGGAGAAGGAACTCCTGATCCAGAGTAGACGAGTTGATGAAGAGGTCTTGCAAGACCAAGGAGCATGACATCTCCATGCAGACCAGAAGGCAGTGCGGCTTAAATAGGCAGACTTAATGAGGTGAGCAGGTGTGCGTGGAGCTGTGGCGGAAATTAGGGCAGCAGGCATGCAGAGCGGATCACTACACATCTGCTTTCTTTAGATCCATAAAGACAAAGTTCAGCTCCTTCCGACCTTCTCTATACTTCTCCCTCAGCACTCTTAGAGCAAACATTGCATCTGCAGTACTCTTTCTTGGCATGAAACCATACTGCTGCTGTCTGATTGTCACCTCTTCTCTTAACCTGACTTCAACAACTCTTTCCCATATCTTCTTAGTGTGGCTGATCAACTTTATGCCTCTGTAGTTACTACAGCTCCGAGCATCACCTTTGTTCTTTAAAATTGGTACCAAAACACTTCTTCTCCACTCCTCAGGCATCCTCTCACTCTCCAAGATTGTGTTAAATAATCTGGTTAAAAAGTCCACTGCCATCTCTCCAAAACTCTCCATGCTTTCACAGGTATGTCACATCTATCCGGTTCAGGCCTCCCTTCATTGGTTTCCTATAGAATTTAGAATTAAGTTTAAAATCCTTCTTCTCACTTACAAAGTTTTAAATAATCAGGCCCAGTTTTATTTAAAGGATCTGATACTACCCTATTATCCTAACAGAGCATGACGTTCCCAAAATGCAGGATTACTTGTAATACCTAGAATTTCCAAAAGTACAATGGGAGGCAGAGCCTTCAGTTATCAGGTTCCTCTCCTTTTGAACCAATGCCAATCTGGATTTGGGAGTCAGCCTCTATCTCTGTTTTTTAAGAATAAGGTTAAGACCTTCCTTTTTGATATAGCCTATAGTTAGGGTGGGATCAGGTGCCCCTGAACCCTCCAATAGTTATGCTGCTAATAGATTTAGACAGCTGGTTTAGACAGGTTTAGACAGCCGGGGGGGGGCTCCAACAATGCACTAAGCTTCACTGCTTCCATCACTCTCAGCGAAATATTTTTGTTGGTCATTAACCCTCTAACTGCCCACATAGTATGGACGGGTTGTGTGTCCCCAGTGGCACAGCGCAGCGACTGCACTGGTCAACTTATCGACATCCCACGGCTGTACTGAGAATTTGTACTAATCTGTACTGATTAGTACAAATCAATTGACAGTTTAGAAGGTGGCAGACATGCGCCGAAGGAATCATGGCTGATATAGAATATAGCAAAAAAGAAGAAATCCTCATTATTATTCTTCCTTTTTCTGCTTTGAGCTCAAACACCAGTGTGGATGCCGTATATCAGTCATCGCGGCAGCGATGATGACTGAAACTGCATGAAACGGGGAAAATAGCCACGTAATACAAACAAAATTCATGTGGGATAATCATAATAGTTTGTAGATGTGGAAGCGGGTGTAAATTACTAAGTAAACACAAAACATCGACCACGATGGATGAAAAACTGAGCTCCAATTACCAAGATGGTGGCGCCCATGAGCGGCATGGATTCCCACAGGAATAATGCACCAAACAGAAAAAATAGCCCCGTAATACAAACAAAATTCACATGGGGTAATCATAAAAGTTTGTAGATGTGGTACACGGTGTAATTGGCTGAGCAAACGCAAAACATTGACCATGATGGACGAAAACGAACCGGTCATGTGGGCGGGTAAGCCCCCCTCCCCCCCCGGCAACAGCTAAGAGAGAAATATGCTTTTTGTTTACATTTTATTGATTTTCTGGTTCATATACTTTGAAGATTAGATAGTAGACAAATAGCCGTTAAAAACAAAACAAAACAAAACAAAACAAAAAAAATAAAACACAAAAAACGGACCATTCTTTATGTATATGTGTCCAAAGTCCACTTTTGACTGAGTTATGTAATTTATATAGCTGCCATGACATTATGAAAATTAGATGGGTAAATTTATTCCTATCTGAAACTTTGGATCATATTCTACATCTTTCTAATGGACAGTAAGCCATTATCCCTTGTAACTTTCAAGTTAAAGCCTTGGAAATCTGAACTATTTTACGGACAAAATTTTTTTTACCACTCTTGACCACTAGGGGCCTTGCGTTTCCCCAGGCGCCACACAGAGCCTGGGGCAGTTAAAGGGTTAACATTGTTCTCTCCCATAGATTTAGTCTCTGTCATGCTGTTTGCTCTCTACATGTCTCTTCTTCTTCTTCTTCTTCTTCTTCTTCTTCTTCTTCTTCTTCTTCTTCTTCATCTTCTTCATCTTCTTCTTCTTCTTCTTCTTCTTCTTCTCTATCCCCTCACCCCCAAGCCAGTCGCAGCAGATGACTGCCCCTTCCTGAGCCTGGTTCGGCTGGATGTTTCTTCTTGCTAAAAGGGAGTTTTTCCTCTCCACCATTGCCAAGTGCTGCTCACTGGGGGTTGCCTTTTTGCTGGGGTCTTTCTGCAATTGTGGGGTTTTCCCCTACAGTTGAAAGTGCTATAAGATGACTGTTGTTGTGAAATTGTGCTATATAAATAAAGTTGAATTGAATTGCATCATCTGAACCAACCACCTTTCCATTCTTCATCCTCTTCAAAGCTGCCCTCATTTCTGCCTTGCTAATCCTTGAGACCTCCTTGTTCACCATCTTTCCTTCATTCATCCTCCTCTCTCATTTTCTTTATTATTCTTCATTTTGAAGCCTAGTCGCAAAGCCCCGGTTCACCACCAACCTGTCCACGTCTCTAATCATTTTTCCCCGCTCAGCGACACACCCGCTGAGGAAAAAACTCTGATCATTGGCGACTGACTCTGTAGTCAGAAACGTGAACCTAGAGACTCCAGCGGCCATAGTCAAATGCATTCCTGGGGCCAGAGCAGGCAACATCGAGTCAAATTTGAAAATGCTGGCTAAAAGTAACTGTAAATACTCCACAATTGTTATTCACGCCGGCATTAATGACATCCGTCTCCGGCAGTCGGAAGTCACGAAACTTGATGTAGAATCGGTGTGTGACTTTGCAAAAACGATGTCTGCCACTGTAGTATTCTCTGGGCCCCTCCCCAATCTGACCAGTGATGACATGTTTAGCCGCTCGTCATCCTTGAACCGCTGGCTGTCTGTGTGGTGTCCTAAAAATGACGTGGGCAACATTGACAATTGGAGCTCTTTTTGGGGAAAACCTGGTCTTATGAGACGAGACAGCATTCATCCCACTTTGGATGGTGCATCTCATTTATCTAACAATCTGGCATCTTTTTTATCCAAATTTCCAAAACCTTGACTACTCAGAGTTGGGACCAGGAAGCAGAGTCGCAGTCTTACACGCCTCTCTGCAGCTCCTCTTCATCTGCCACCCCTCAGCTTAGCCCCTGTCTTCCCCATCAGAGAATCGTTGTCTGCTCCCTCCAAAGTGAATAAAAATATAATGTATAAGCATCCCAAAGTGATAAAGCAAAATATTGGTAAAACTCAAATTAAACATAAAGCCTCTAAATTGAATGATTTGGCCTCTGTTCCTCCTCATATTTTAAAAATTAAATGTGGTTTATTAAATATTAGGTCTCTAACTCCCAAGTCTTTGTTAGTCCATGATCTGTTAATTGATCATCAGATTGATTTAATTTCCCTTACAGAGACTTGGTGAGGGCAAGAGGATTATGTTGGTTTAAATGAATCAACTCCCTCTGGTTATTTAAACTGTCAAAATCCCAGAAGTTCTGGTTGTGGAGGAGGAGTAGCAACAATTTACCATTCCAAATTACTAGTTAATGTAAAGCAAAAAACATGTTATAATTCCTTTGAGGGCCTGGTCCTCAGTATTGGGCACTTTAGCAATTTTAGGTTAAACCCAATTTTATTTGCCATAGTTTATCGTCCCCCATTAACCTATTCAGAATTTTTATCCGAATTTGCTGATTTCTTAGCTGATTTAGTGCTGAAATCTGATAGAATAATTATAGTAGGGGACTTTAATATACATGTGGATGTAGATAGTGACTGCCTTAATGTGGCTTTTAATTCAATATTAGACTCGATTGGGTTTTCTCAGAAAGTAGGAAATTCTACTCATTACCTCCACCATACATTGGACCTTGTTCTGACATATGACATAGAAATAGAAAATCTTGAAGTGTCTCCTCATAACCCTGTACTGTCAGACCATTGTCTGTTAACATTTGATTTTACTATTTCTGACTATTTGGCTCCTAAAGAAAAATATTATTACAGTAGATGCCTCTCAGATGATGCTGTTTCCAAATTTATGCAGATTGTTTCCTCTATGCCATGTGTCAACACAACGGAAATAAGCTATAGACAGCTTGCTCCTTCTGTAATTGATAACATGGTGGATAGTGTTTCAGCTTCTCTGCATCAGGCTCTAGACTTGGTGGCCCCCTTAAAAAAGAAAAAGTCTAATCAGAGATTTCTAACTCCTTGGTTCAACACAGAAACTCGTAGCTTAAAACAGAAGACTCGTCAATTAGAAAGAAAATGGCACTCTACTAATTTAGATGAAATCTATTTACCTTGGAGAAATCATCTTTTAATTTATAAAAAATCTCTTAGAAAAGCTAGAACAAGTTATTACTCTGCATTAATAGAAGAGAACAAGAATAATCCCAGGTTTCTTTTCAGTACTGTAGCCAGGTTGACGAAGAGTCAGGACTCTGTCAATCCTAGCATTCCCTTAGAGCTTACTAGTCAGGACTTTATGAACTTTTTCAATAATAAAATTTCATCCATCAGAGATAAAATCAATCAGATTCTTCCCACAGTTAACTTAAATACTGTAACTACTACAACTCCTTCTATTGATGCAAGTTTTTAGCCAAAGTCAAATTCCTTGTATGTGTTGTGCATACTTGGCCAATAAAGCTGATTCTGATTCTGATTCTGATGTCTGTCTTGATGAGTTTACTCCAATCGACCTTTGTGAGTTAGACAAAATAGTTTCCTCATCCAAACCTTCAACTTGTCTTTTAGACCCTATTCCTACCAGGTTATTTAAAGAAGTCTTCCCACTTATTGGTAGCTTTATTCTTCATATAATCAATTCTTCATTAACTTTAGGCCATGTACCGCAGGCTTTTAAAACGGCTGTAATTAAACCCTTACTCAAAAAGCCAACACTAGATCCAGGAGCTTTAGCTAACTATAGACCAATCTCTAATCTCCCTTTCATTTCAAAAATCTTAGAAAGAGTTGTTGCTACGCAATTATTTGACCACCTGCAGGGAAATGGTTTACTTGAAGAGTTTCAACTGGGTTTAGAATCCATCATAGTACTGAAACAGCCTTAGCGAAGGTCACTAACAACCTCCTCATTGCATCTGATAATGGACTAGTTTCTGTACTTGTCCTTTTAGACCTTAGTGCAGCTTTTGATACTATCGATCATAATATTCTACTTGATAGATTAGAACAGTATGTTGGACTTAATGGAACTTCGTTGCAGTTGTTTAGATCTTATTTATCTGATAGGTTCCAGTTTGTTCTTGTAAATAATGAGTTTTCTTTCAACTCAAAGCTTAGTCATGGAGTTCCACAGGGATCTGTGCTAGGCCCTACTCTTTTTAGTTTATATATGCTTCTGTTAGGCAACATTATTAGAAAGCACTGTATACATTTTCATTGTTATGCAGATGACACACAATTATACCTGTCAATGAAGCCAGATGATAGTAATCAATTAGCCAAGTTAGAAGCCTGTCTTAAGGAAATCAAAGCTTGGATGACTTGTAATTTCCTGCTATTAAATTCAGATAAGACTGAAGTCATTCTTGTTGGTCCAAAAAACCTTAGAAATTCCTTTCCAAATCAAACTTTCAGTTTGGATGCAGTTACTCTTTCTCTTAATAGCTCTGTGAGGAACCTTGGAGTTATTTTTGATCAGGATTTGTCCTTCAATTCACATATTAAATTTGTTTCTAAGACTGCCTTCTATCATTTGTGTAATATTGCCAAGATTAGGAGCATCTTGTCTCAGAGTGATGCTGAGAAGCTGATCCACGCTTTTGTTAGCTCGAGATTAGATTATTGTAATTCTTTATTATCAGGCTGTCCTAAAACATCTTTAAAAAGTCTTCAGCTGATCCAAAATGCTGCAGCAAGAGTTTTAACAGGTACTAGAAAGAGAGATCATATCTCTCCGGTTCTGGCCTCCCTTCATTGGCTTCCCATAGAGTTTAGAATTAAGTTTAAAATCCTTCTTCTTACTTACAAAGCTCTAAACAATCAGGCTCCTTTTTATTTAAAAGATCTGATACTACCGTATTATCCTAACAGAGCACTACGCTCCCAAAATGCAGGATTACTTGTAATACCTAGAATCTCCAAAAGTACAATGGGAGGCAGAGCCTTCAGTTATCAAGCTCCTCTCCTGTGGAATCAGCTGCCAATCTGGATTCGGGAGTCAGACTCGATCTCTGTTTTAAGAATAGGGCTAAAACCTACCTTTTTGATATAGCCTACAATTAGGGAGGGATCATGTGTTTCTGAACCCTCCCTTAGTAATGCTGCTAATAGGTTTAGTCAGCCGGGGGACCTCCAGTAATGCACTGGGCCTCACTCCTTTCCTCACTCTCTATGAAATATTTTTTGTGCTGGTCATTAACATTTGTTTGTTCTCTCCCATAGATTGAGTCCCCATCTTGCTGTTTGCTCTTTACATGTCTGTTCTTTTCTTCTTCTCTATCCCCTCACCCCCCAGCCAGTCGCAGCAGATGACTGCCCCTCCCTGCGCCTGGTTCTGCTGGAGGTTTCTTCCTGTTAAAAGGGAGTTTTTCCTCTCCACCGTCGCCAAGTGCTTGCTCACAGGGGATCGCCTGATTGCTGGGGTCTTTCTGCAACTGTGGGGGTTCCCCCCCCTACAGTTGATAGTGCTATGAGATGACTGTTGTTGTGAAATGGTGCTATATAAATAAAGTTGAATTGAATTGAATTTTTTCATCAGCTCTTCAATGTACTCCTTGCACCTTCTAAACACACTCTTGTCATTTGATAGTACATCACCATTTCTGTCCTTAATCAGCCAGTACATTACTATTACTGTCCTTAATCAGTCTAACCTGCTGTACATCCTTTCCAGCTCCATCTTTCTGTATCGCCAACCGATGCAAGTTCTTTTCTCTTTCCTTTGTTTCCAGCCTCTCATACAACTCATGATATGCCTTTTCCTTTGCCACCTCTCTCTTTGCCATGGACCTAGATTCCAGATACTCCTGTTTACTTTTTTCATCTCTCTGACTATCCCACTTTTTCTTTGCTAACCTCTTCCTTTGAATACTTTCCTGTACCTCCTCATTCCACCACCATGTCTCCTTGTCTTCATTCCTCTGTCCACAGGATACACGACATACCTTTCTACCCATTTCCTTCAATACTTTTGCTTTGCCAGTCACCTGGTAATTCTACCCCCCAGAGCCTGTATCAACTCCCTCCTGAGCTCTGTGTGACCTTCTTCCGTCTATAACTTCCCCCACTTAATATTTGGCTCTGCCTTCACTCTCTTCCTTTTCTTGCTTTCTAAACTCATCAAACAGACCACCATCCGATGTTGTCTAGCTACATTCTTCCCTTCCACCACCTTGCAGTCTCCTATCTCTTTCAGATTTCTCCTTCTGCATAAGCTGTAGTCCACCTGTGTGCACCTTCCTCCACTCTTGTAAGTCACCCTATGTTTCTCTCTCTTCTTGAAGTATGTATTCACCACAGCCATTTCCATCCTTTTAGCAAAATCCACAACCATCTGTCTTTCCACATTTCTCTCCTTAAGACCATACCTACCCAGGACCTCCTCATCACCTCTGTTTACTTCACATACATGTCTATTAAAATCCGCTCCAATCACCTCCCTGGGAACAATCTCTACGACTTCATCCACCTTACTCCAGAATTCCTTTTTTTCTTCTACTTGACATGCAAGTTGTCACGCATACGCACAGACAATATTCAACATCACACGTTTGACTTCTAGCTTCAAACGCATCTCCACCAGAATCCTGAGGACCTGTGCCAACCAGCTAGCTCCGATACTGAAACACCAGTACAACCTGAGCCTGAGTCTGGAGAGTGTACCAGTGCTGTGGAAGACATCCTGACTGGTTCCTGTCCCCAGAAGTCGTCTCCATTGGACCTGAACAACTATTGACCAGTTGCTCTCACATGTCATGTGATGAAGGCCCTGGAGAGACTGGTCTTAGCCCACCTGAGGGCATCGGTGAAGACGTGGCTGGACCCTCTGCCGTTTGCCTATCAGCCCCATTTAGGAGTTGAAGATGCTGTCATCTACCTGCTGCAACGAGCCCATCTGCCCTTGGATGGTGGAGGAAATACTGTGAGAATCACTTTTTTTGATTTCTCCAGTGCCTTTAACATCATCCAGCCACTGCTGCTGGGTGAGAAGCTGTGGGTGATGACGGTCGACAGGTCTGTGGTCTCCTGGATTACTGACTACCTGACAGGCTGGCCACAATTTGTGTGGCTTGGTAGTGTCTCTTCTGATGTGGTGATACTCGAGCTCCACAGGGGACGTTGCTCTCTCCTTTTCTTTTCACGTCATACATCAATGACTTTCAGTACAACTCCGAGTCATGCCAACTGCAGAAATTCTCTGATGACTCAGCTGTTGTTAGGTGTATAAGAGGAGGACAGGAGGGGGTGTACCGGGCACTGGTAGACAAATTTTTGGAGAGGATCAAGCAGAATCACCTGAGGCTGAATGCCAGCAAGACCAGAGAGATGGTGATTGACTTCAGGAAGAAGAGGATGCCTTCTCAGTCATTGCAGATTAGGGGGGAGGATGTGGAGGTAGTGGAGGACTACAAATACCTTGGTGTCATGATCAGCAATGGACTGGACTGCAAATCCAACACCGATGCTGGATTCAAGAAGTGTCATGGATTGCTGCCCCTCTGCGGGCAAAAGAAACAAAGCCCACTTGCAGGATGGTGTTGTCTGCATTTATTGAAAATAAAGTCTTAACAAAAGCTCCAATGAACGAACAGAGCAAGTTAAACAAGGAATTCCACAGGACGCTCTCCAGCACACTGGTGAGTTGTACATAGAAATAATAAACCAAGGCGCTCACAGGCGAAACTGATGAGCGGGAGGGATATAAGAGAAATCCCAAGGCACTCCCAGGCGAGACTGACGAGAAGGAGGAAACAATGCTCACAATGCTTAAACTGAGCAGTCCGTGGATGGTGACAATCCAATAATCCGGTGAGAGCCAAATGAAGAGACTAAGCTTAAGTACAAGTGAGCAAAACAACAGAAGTGAACACAGGTGTGTGCGTGCGTGTGTGTGTGGGCAGAGCTTTGTGGGCACAGATATGTGTGTGCGTGTGGGCTGAGCTGAGCAGGAGGGACAATCAGTGATTGGAATCAGTTGTCATGCAATGACAGGAGAGGGAGGCGTGGCTGTCAGCAGACAGGAGGCACGACAAGACCAAACCCCCTTACCACTGGCAGTCACAAAATAAATATGCACAAACCAAAAGCAGACTAAGGAAAAACTTCAAAAGATAATCAAATAACCAGAAACATGAACAGACAAATAATAGGCACCAAAAATACAACAGAACATGGCAACACAAGTAAAATAAAGACAAGGAAGAACTGAGAAACAATATGGAAAGAAAAAGATGTCACAAAACACAGATAAAAATGAAAACAGGAAAAAGACATAAAGCTGAGCTTGGGAGAAGCCTAAGTTCTGATCATGACAAGTAGGGGATGAGCCAACTCTACTTCCTGAGGAAGCCGAGATCCTTCAACGTGTGCAACCAGATGCTGGAGCTTTTCTACCAGGCCACTGCTGCCAGCACCATCTTATTTGCTGATGTCTGTTGGGGTAGTAGTATCAGAGCCAGTCACACCAACAGACTTGATGAGATTATCGAGAAGGCTAGCTCTGTAATTGGTCTCAGGCTGGAAACCTTTTGGACTGTGGTGGAGAGGAGACACTAAATAAACTGTTAGTGATCATGGAAAATCCTGATCACCCCCTCCACCACACACTGGACAGACAGCGGAGCACTTTCTCCAGCTGACTGCTACAGCTTCACTGCTGAACGGTTATCAACAGGAAATCTTTCCTGCCGCATGCCATTTCACTGAACAATAACTCACTCTGATGTTGAATTCTGGTCATAACTATGCTGCCATACTGCACCTTACAGTAAAGTTGGTACCTCACATTTCCATCCTGTGCCCAATACTCCTGCATTGCATAGTCAGTATGATCCAATTATCTATACAGAACGTTATCTATTCATCTGCAATGTATATAAAGTTATCTAGCAAGTTTTGCTTTCCTTGGGTAATTCCTTTTATAATTATGCTGTGTGGTTCTGTCATTTGGGTCATCTACTGTGTCATGCTATTGTTACACTGTAATCTCCAAGTTTGGGATCAATAAAGTATATCTACAGTGGTGTGAAAAAGTGTTTGCCCCCTTCCTGGTTTCTATCCATCCATCCATCCATCCATCCATCAATCTTCTACCACTTTTCCGGAGGTCCGGGTCGCAGAGGCAGCAGTTCAAGCAGAGAAGCCCAGACTTCCCTCTCCCCAGCCACCTGCTCCAGCTCTCCAGGGAGGATACCAATTCATTCCCAGACCAGTTGAGAGACATAGTCTCTCCACCGAGTCCTAGGTCTGCCCCGGGGTCTACTCCCAGTGGGACGTGCCTGAAACACCTCAAGTGGGAGGCGTCCAGGAGGCATCCTAATCAGATGCCCATACCACTTCAACTGACTCCTTTCAATGTGGAGGAGCAGCGGTTCTACTCTGAGCCTTTCCCGGATGACTGAGCTCCTCACCCTATCTCTGAGGGTGAGTCCAGCAATCCTACGGAGAAAGCTCATTTCAGTCACTTGTATCCACGATCTTGTTCTTTCAGTCATTAACCAAAGCTCGTGACCATAGGTGAGAGTAGGAACGTAGATTGATTGGTAAATCGACAGCCTTCCTTTAGAACTAAGCTCCCTCTTCACCACAACAGACCGGTACAACGTCCGCATCACTGCAGATGCTGCTCCGATCCGTCTGTCAATCTCTCGCTCCATTTTCCCCTCACTCGTGAACAAGACCCCAAGATACTTAAACTCCTCCACTTGGGGCAGGAGCCTGTCCCAAACCCAGAGAGGACAATCCACCTTCTTCCGGCTGAGGACCATGGACTCGGACTTGGAGGTGCTGATTCTCATCCCAGCCGCTTCACACTCAGCAGCAAACCATCCCAGCAAGAGCTGTAGGTCATTGCTGGATGAAGCCAACACAACAACATCATCTGCAAACAACAGAGATGAGATCCTGTGGTCACCAAGCATGACACCCTCCGTTCTCTGGCTGCATCTAGAAATCCTGTCCATAAAAATTATGAACAGGATTGGTGACAAAGGGCAGCCCTGGCGGAGTCCAACTCTCACTGGGAATGACTCCAACCGAGTGTTGGCAATACGAACCAAACTCTCACAACGGTCGTACAAAGACCGAATAGCTCGTAACAACAAGCCTGATACCCCATACTCCCAAAGCACCCCACACAAAAATCCACGAGGGACATGATCAAATAACTTCTCCAAGTCCACAAAACACATGTAAACTGGTTGGGCAAACTCCCACAAACCCTCAAGAATTCTCGAGAGGGTAAAGAGCTGGTCCGATGTGCCACGGCCAGGACGAAAACCACATTGTTCCTCCTGAATCCGAGGTTCGACCAATGGCCGGACTCTCCTCTCCAGTACCTTGGTATAGACCTTCCCAGGGAGGCTGAGGAGTGTGATCCCTCTAAAGTTGGAGCACACCCTCCGGTCCCCTTTTTTGAAGAGAGGAACCACCACCCCGGTTTGCCATGCCAAAGGCACTGCCCCCGACCTCCACGCAATGTTGCAGAGGCGTGTCAACCATGACAGCCCTACAACATCCAGGGCCTTGAGGTACTCAGGGCGAATCTCGTCCACCCCTGGGGCCCGGCCACCAAGGAGATTTTTAACCACCTTGGCGACCTCAGCCCCTGTGATAGGCGAGTCATCCTCCTCATCCCCAAACCCTGTTTCCTCTGTGGAAGGCGTATCAGTGGGATTGAGGAGATCCTCGAAGTATTCCTTCCACCGCCCGACAATATCCCCAGTCGAAGTCAACAGTTTCCCATCCACACCATACACAGTGTGGACAGGGAGCTGCTTTCCCCTCCTGAGCCGCCGGACAGTTTGCCAGAATCTCTTTGAGGCCAATCGAAAGTCTTGTTCCATGGCCTCAGCAAACGTCTCCCATACCCGGGTTTTTGCTTCAGCAACCACCCGAACTGCACTCCGCTTGGCCTGCCTGTGCACCTCAGCTGCTTCGGGAGTCCCACAAGCCAACCAAGCTTGATAGGACTCCTTCTTCAGCTTAATGGCCCCCCTCACCACTGGTGTCCACCACTTGCTTCGGGGGTTGCCACCATGAGATGCACCGACCACCTTGCGGCCGCAGCTCTGGGCCGCCGCTTCAACAACAGAGGTGGAGAACATGGCCCATTCAGACTCCATGTCTCCAGACTCCCTTGGAATGTGGTTGAAGTTCTTCCGGAGGTGGGAGTTGAAGACCTCCCGGACAGGGGCCTCAGCCAGACGTTCCCAGCACACCCTCACTATACGTTTGGGTCTACCAGGTCTGAATGGCTTCCTCCCCTGTCATTGGATCCAACTCACCACCAGGTGGTGATCAGTTGACAGCTCTGCACCTCCTTTTACCCGGGTGTCCAAGACATATGGTCGCAGGTCTGATGACACGATAACAAAATCGATCATCGACCTGCGACCTAGGGTGTCCTGGTGCCAAGCGCACATATGGACACCCTTATGCTTGAACATGGTGTTCGTTATGGACAAACTGTGGTTAGCACAGAAGTCCAACAACTGAACACCACTCGGGTTCAGATCGGGCATGCCGTTCCTCCCAGTCACCCCCCTCCAGGTTTCACTGTCATTGCCCACGTGCGCATTGAAGTCCCCCAGTAGGACAATGGAGTCTCCAAGAGGAACACCCTCCAGCACCCCAGTCACAGACTCCAAAAAGGGTGGGTACTCTGAAACATCATTTGGTGCATAGGCACAAATGATGGTCAGGACCCGTTTCCCAACCCGAAGGCGCAGGGAAGCAACCCTTTCGTCCACCGGGGAAAACTCCAATATAGAGGCAGCAAGGTGGAGGGATACAAGAATACCCACCCCTGCTCATCGCCTCTCGCCCGGGGCAACTCCAGAAAAGTCCAAGCTCCAGCCCCTCTCCAGGAGACTGGTTCCGGAACCGGAGCTGTGTGTTGAGGTGAGGCTGACTATATCTAGCCGGTATCTCTCAACCTCGTACACCAGCTCAGGCTCCTTCCCCACCAGAGAGGTGACATTCCACGTACCAAAAGCCAGTTTAGAAAGTTTGGGATCAGTCCGCCAAGGTCTCCGCCTTTGACCGCCACCTAATCCACATTTTTTTTTTTTTTCTCTCGGCGCCACACCAGTCGGCTGCCTTTTGCAACAGCGGCTCGATTCCGAGTTTGTTTTTTTTGTTTTTTGTTTTTTTTTTCCCTTCCTCTCTCTTTTGATCACTTTTTTTTTTTTTTTTTCACCCCACTTATATCACGGACACACAGATCGTCCCAAATGTCTCCTGAGCCGGTGGACGGAGCCACTGTTTATAGCAGGATACGATACAACAGGGAAGAGCTGCTAGCATTTAACCGCCACCCGGTCTCACTGGAAAAACTCGACATACCGAGAGAACTGAGGCGAAAACGTCGCGGCTGCTGGGCTGGAGTAAGGCGGAGGACAAAAATGTAAGGTACAGACCCTCCCTTCCATCTGTTGTCATGGGAAATGTACGGTCGATACTGGGAAAGTTAGATGAGCTAGCGGCTATCTCCCGTTATGATAGCACTTACCGGGAGTGCTCTCTCCTTTTGTTTACTGAGACGTGGCTAACTGAACTAGCAGCAGATGCTAACATTGAACTGGAGGGTTTTCACATGATACGAGCTGACGAACACCAGAGAGTGGCAAAACTAGGGGCGGTGGAGTGATAATGTATGTTAACAACAACTGGTGTAGACCGGGACATATCACTGTTAAACAACGACACTGCAGCAAAGACATTGAGTTGCTAGCTGTTAGCATGAGGCCTACATATCTCCCGAGAGAACACTCACACGTGATCTGCATTGTTGTTTATGCAAATCCGATGGCGAACGCTGGGACAGCGCGTGACGTCATCCATTCAGTAACCAGCAGGCTGCAGACAGAACACCCAGATGCTCTTCTCCTCATCTCAGGCGATTTCAACCACGTTTCACTGTCTCCCATTCTGCCCACACCCAGTATGTCACATGCCACACTAGAGACAATAAAACACTGGATTTGTTCTACGCAAACACTAAGGAGGCGTACACCTCATCACAACTCCCCCCACTTGGGAGATTGGATCACAACTTGGTTCATCTCCGACCGGTTTGTACAAAACCCCTAGTGCACAGACAACCTCCGGCCATGCACACTGTGGAGTTATGGTCTGAGGAGACAATGGACACTCTAAAGGACTGTTTTGAAGCCACTGCCTGGAAGCAGCTCTGCGATCCACATGGTGAGGACATCGATGGCCTCATTCACACCTTCACGGGCTACCTCAGCTTCTGTGTGGACAAATCCGTTCCCACCAAGACCATACGGCGTCACTCAAACAACAAACCCTGGATCAACCCTGAGATAAAAACACTTCTGAGAGAGAAGAAGAGGATCTTCAGGTCGGGGAACAGGGAGATGCTGAAGTCCGTACAGAGGGAGCTGAGGAGAAAGATCAGAGAAGGCAAGGACAGCTTCAGGAAGAAGATGGAGGACAAGCTGCAACAGAGCGACATCAGCGGGGTCTGGAGAAACCTCAAAACCATCTCGGGGCTCCAGAATACCTCCCCCCAGGCCACGGGGGGCAGGGACGTGGGCGAACAACCTGAATCTGTTTTTCAATAGATTTGACCAACCGCCCCTCCCCCCTGTCTGCACAACAACCACTGCTGCCTCTAAGAAATCAAGTCCTGCTGCCCACTCCCCACTCCACCGACACCCCCCCCACTCCCAACACACAGCCCCCCATCCTGACCCTGACCAAGACCCAGGTGAGGACGGAGCTGGG
The DNA here is from genome assembly GCA_020510985.1 of Pholidichthys leucotaenia. Taxonomy (NCBI): domain Eukaryota; kingdom Metazoa; phylum Chordata; class Actinopteri; order Cichliformes; family Pholidichthyidae; genus Pholidichthys; species Pholidichthys leucotaenia. Next base: position 492,375,585 of record CM035838.1, read on the forward strand.
AAGATCAAGGCGAGGAAGGCGTCGGGACCGGACGGCATCAGCGCAAAGCTCCTCAAGTCCTGTGCAGACCAGCTGTGTGGGATTGTGACGTATATCTTCAACATGAGCCTGAAACTGGGGAGGGTACCACAGCTGTGGAAAACATCTTGTGTGGTAACCTGTACCAAAAACTTCCACCCCAAAGACCTGAACAGCTTCAGACCGGTGGCTTGACGTCCCACTTGATGAAGACCCTGGAGAGACTGCTCCTTGCTCATCTCCGCCCCTGGTGGAACCAGCGATGGATCCACTCCAGTTCGCCTACCAGCATGGCATTGGGGTGGAGGATGCGGTGATCTTCCTCCTTCACCGTTCTCTGTCCCACCTGGAGAAGCCCGGGAATATGGTGAGGATCATGTTCTTTGACTTCTCCAGTGCTTTCAACACCTTCCAACAATGATCCTGAAGGACAAGCTGCTGCGCCGCAGGGGTGACCAGCACCTGTCATCATGGATCCTGGACTACCTCACGAACGGCCTCAGTTTGTGAGAACCCGGGACTGTGTTTCCGACACGATCATCAGTAGCACGGGGGCCCCCAGGGAACGGTGCTGGCTCCCTTCCTGTTCACTCTTTATACTGCGGGACTTCTCACACAACACAACACATTGCATCTACAGAAGTTCTCTGATGACTCTTCGATCGTTGGTCTCATCTCCAGCGGAGATGAAGCTGAGTACAGAGGGCTTATCCAGGACTTTGTGGACTGGTGCCATCGGAACTGCCTCCAGATCAACGCGAGGAAAACTAAGGAGCTGGTGGTGGACTGCCGCAGGCATGGGCAGCCCCTCACAGCACAGTAAATATACAGGGAACAGACATCGAGATGGTGCATCCTACAAGTACCTGGGTATTCATCTGAACAATAAACTAGACTGGTCACACAATACTGACGCACTCTACAAGAAGGGGACAGAGCAGGGTGTTCCTGCATGAGGAGATTCAGGTCTTTTGGTGTACAAGGGGCGCTGCTGAAGTCATTCTATGACCACGGTGGTGGCACAGCCATCACTTTTGGAGTGGTCTGCTGGGCAGTCGGCATTACTGCAGCCGATAGGAAGAGACTGAAACAAACTGATTAAGAAAGCTAGCTCTGTCCTGGGGCAACGCCTTGATCGATGGAGGAGATAGGAGAGAGAAGGACGGTGGCTAAACTGTCATCTCTGCTGGAGTCCGAGTTCCACCCTAAGCAGGACATACTGGATGCACTGAGGAGCTCATTTAGCAGCAGACTACATCATCCCAGGTGCACAACCGAGAGGTTTCGTAGGTCCTTCCTACCAACGGCTGTCAGACTGTACAACCTAAGCAGGGCTGCTCGCAGAGATAGCAAAAAGACGTAACAACTAATAGTTTTTTTTTGAATGCAAAAGATGCAATAGACTTACACAATGGTCCTCTCCGGATACAACTAGGAACATACCGGTCGCTATGGAGGGTGAGAATATGTATGGGCACATAATCATACCATGTAGGATAACTAAATAGACGGTTATGCTGTTTCATCCCACCTCGCAACAATGCTCTGCCTGTGTGTGTTTATATATACATATTTATTCCATCTAGCTACAATGCTCAGCACCGGGTGTGTTTATATTTATATATCTATATATTTATTCCATCTAGCTACAATGCTCCCGCACTGTGGTTTTTATATATCTACATATTATTCCATCTAGCTACATTGCTCCGCACTGTGTGTGTTTATATACTTGCACTATTTATTCCACCTAGCTGCAATGCTCACGTACTGTGGGTGTTTATATTATTTACATATTTATTCCATCTAGCTACAATGCTCTGCACTGTGTGTTCATATATTCATTTATTTATTCCATCCAGCTACAATGCTCTGCACTGTGTGTCTGTGTGTGTGTGTGTGTATATAATATTTATAGTAATATGTACATAGTGTATAGTAGCTGCCTCTTGCTTGCTGTTGTTTTTATTATGTTTTTTTTTTTCTTGCCTTCTGATTGTTGCTCTGAGTGTTGCATATCCCTGTGCTGTTGCAATCCTGAATTTCCTCGTTGTGGGACTAATATAGGCATATCTATCTTATCCTTATCTTATCTTATAGCACCGGACCCCCATGATCCCTCCTGCAGGTGGTGAGCCCACTGGAGGGTGGACCCACGTAACTCCTTCGGGCTGAGCCCGGCTGGGTCCCATGGGTGGAAACCCGACCACCAGATGCTAGCCTTCGAGCCCCTCCCCCATGCCTGGCTCCAGGGTGGGGCCCCGGTAACCCCATACTAGGCGGGGTACACTGAATCCTTGATATAGAATTTATCATGAGAGTCTGTTTAAACCCCCCCACCACGATAAGGTGACGATCCATGAGGGGGATCCTGGGGGGATTCTGGTTTCTAGTTGTTGTTGTTTTATTTTTTTGTATTTTTCAGGTTCAGGTTACTTTATTTGTACCCGTAGGTAGATTTGTTTTTGTCACATTTAAATGTTTCAGATCATCAAAGAAATTTAAATATTAGACGCAGATAACACAAGTAAACACAAAATGCAGTTTTTAAATGAAGGTGTTTATTATTCAGGGGAACAAATTCAAGCCTACACGGCCCTGTGTGAAAAAGTGATTGCCCCCTAAACCTAGTAACTGGTTGGGTCACCCTTCGCACCAACAACTGCAATCAAGTGTTTGCGATAACTGTCGATGAGTCTTTAACACCACTGTGGAGGAATTCTGGTCCACTCATCTTTGCAGAATTGTTGTAATTCAGCCACATTGGAGGGTTTTCGAGTATGAACTGCCTTTTAAAGGTCATGCTACGGCATCTCAATCGGATTCAGGTCAGGACTTTGACTAGGCCACTCCAAAGTCTTCATTTTGGTTTTCTTAAGCCATTCAGAGGTGGACTTGGTGTTGTGTTTTGGATCATTGTCCTGCTGCAGAACCCAAGTGCGCTTCAGCTTGAGGTCAGGATCAGATGACTGGACATTCTCCTTCAGGATTTTTTGGTTGGTTGACAGCAGAATTCATGGTTCCATTTACCACAACAAGTCTTCCAGGCCCTGAAGCAGCAAAACAGGCCAAGACCATCACACTACCACCACATTTTACTGTTGGTATGATGTTCCTTTTCTGAAATGCTGTGTTGCTTTTATGCCGGATGTAATGGGACACACACCTTCCACAAAGTTCAACTTTTGTTTCGTCAGTCAACAGAGTATTTTCCCCAAATTCATTGGGCTCATGAAGATGTTTTCTGGCAAAACCAGAGGAGCTTTTATGTTCTTTTTGCTGAGCAGTGATTTTCTTCTTGGAACTCTGCGATGAAGGCCATTTTTGCACAGTCTCTTTCTTATGGTGGAGTCAAGAGCACTGACCTTAACTGAGGCAAGTGAGGCCGGCAGTTCTTTGGCTGTTGTTGTGGGGTCTTTTATGAACTCTTGGATGAGTCTCTTGGGGTAATTTTTTTCAGCCAGCCACTCCTGGGAAGGTTCACCACTGTTTCATGTTTTTGCCATTTGTGGATAATGGCTCTCCCTGTGGTTTGCTGGAGTCCCAAAGCTTTAGAAATGGCTTTATAACCTTTTCCAGACTGGTAGATCTCTATTACTTTGCTTCTTATTTGTTCCTGAATTATCTTTGGATCGCAGCATGATCCTTTTGAGGATCTTTTGGTCTCCTTCACTTTGTCAGGCAGATCCTATTTAAGTGATTTCTTGATTGACAACAGGTGTGGCAGTAATCAGGCCTGGTAGTGGCTAGAGAAATTGAAATCAGCTTTCCAAAGATGTGATAAACCACAGTTAATTTATGTTTTAACGGCGGGGGGGGGATCCCGTTATCCACACAGGGCCATGTAGGTTTAGATTTTTTTCCCCCTTAACAATAAACACCTTCATTTAAAAATTGCATTTTGGGTTTACTTGTGTTTTCTTTGTCTAATATTTAAATCTGTTTGATGATGATCTGAAACATTTCAGTGTGAAAAACATACAAAAATATGAGGAATCAGGAAGGTGGCAAACACTTTTTCACACCATTGTATCTATCTATCTATCTATCTATCTATCTATCTATCTATCTATCTATCTATCTATCTATCTATCTATCTATCTACAGCCATGGACAAAATTGTTGTTACCCCTCCGTTAATGAAAGAAAAACCCACAATGGTCACAGAAATAACTTGAATCTGACAAAAGTGGCAATAAATAAAAATTCTATGAAAATTAACCAATGAAAATCAGACAATGCTTTTGAATTGTGGTTCAACAGAATTACTGTAAAAAACAAACTCATGAAACAGGCCTGGACAAAAATGATGGTACCCTTAACTTAATATTTTATTGCACAACCTTTTGAGGCAATCACTGCAATCAAACAATTTCTGTAACTGTCAATGAGACTTCTGCACCTCTCAGCAGGTATTTTGGCCCACTCCTCATCAGCAAACTGCTCCAGTTGTCTCAGATTTGAAGGGTGCCTTCTCCAGACAGCATGTTTCAGCTCCTTCCACAAATGTTCAATAGGATTTAGATCAGGGCTCATAGAAGGCCACTTTAGAATAGTCCAATGTTTGGCTCTTAGCCATTCTTGGGTGTTTTTAGCTGTGTGTTTTGGGTCATTATCCTGTTGCAAGACCCATGACCTGCGACTGAGACCAAGCTGTCTGACACTGGGCAACACATTTCTCTCTAGAATACCTTGATAGTCTTGAGATTTCATTGTACCCTGCACAGATTCAAGACACCCTGTGCCAGATGTAGCAAAGCAGCCCCAGAACATAACAGAACCTCCTCCATGTTTCACAGTAGGGACAGTGCTCTTTTCTTGGTATGCTTCATTTTTGCATCTGTGAACATAGAGCTGATGTGCCTTGCCAAAAAGCTGCAGTTTTGTCTCGTCTGTCCATAGGACATTCTCCCAGAAGCTTTGTGGCTTGTCAACATGCAGTTTGGCAAATTCCAGTCTGGCTTTTTTATGATTTGTTTTCAACAGTGGTGTCCTCCTTGGCCGTCTCCCATGAAGTCCACTTTGTCTCAAACGACAGATGGTGCGATCTGACACTGATGTACCTTGACCTTGGAGTTCACCTTGAATGTGTTTAGAGGTTATTCTGGGCTCTTTTGTTACCATTCATATTATCCGTCTCTTCCATTTTTCATCAAGTTTCCTCCTGTGGCAACGACCAGGGAGGCTGGCTACAGTCCCGTGGATCTTAAATTTCTGAATAATATGTGCAACTGTAGTCACAGGAATATCAAGCTGCTTGGAGATGGTCTTATAGCCTTTACCTTTAACATGCTTGTCTATAATTTTCTTTCTAAGTTCCTGAAACAACTCTCTCCTTTGCTTCCCCTGGTCCATGTTTAGTATGGTACACACCATATCACCAAACAGCAAAGTGACTACTTGTCACCCTTTTAAGATAAGATAAGATAAGATATGCCTTTATTAGTCCCACAATGGGGAAATTCCAGGATTGCAACAGCACAGGGATAGCAACACTCAGAGCAACAATCAGAAGGTAAGAAAAAACAAGAACAGCTAGTAAACATATGTACATATTACTATAAATATATATATATATATATATATATATATATATATATATATATATATATATATATATATATATCTTTTTCTCTCTCGGCGCCACACAAGTAGGCTGCCTTTTGCAACAGCGGCTCGATTCAGAGTTTTTTTTCCCTTCCTCTCTCTTTTGATCCGTCTTTTTTCCCTCCACTTATATCACGGACACACAGATCGTCCCAAATGTCTCCTGAGCCGGTGGACGGAGCCACTGTTTATAGCAGGATACGATACAACAGGGAAGAGCTGCTAGCATTTAACCGCCACCCGGTCCCATTGGAAAAACTCGACATACCGAGAGAGCTGAGGCGAAAACGTCGCGGCTGCCGGGCTGGAGTAAGGCGGAGGACAAAAAATATAAGGTACAGACCCTCCCTTCCATCTGTTGTCATGGGAAATGTACGGTCGTTACTAGGAAAGTTAGATGAGCTAGCGGCTATCTCCCGTTATGATAGCACTTACCGGGAGTGCTCTCTCCTTTTGTTTACTGAGACGTGGCTAACTGAACTAGCAGCAGATGCTAACATTGAGCTGGAGGGTTTTCACATGATACAAGCTGACCGAACACCAGACAGTGGCAAAGCAAAGGGCGGTGGAGTGATAATGTATGTTAACAACAACTGGTGCAGACCAGGACATATCACTGTTCAACAACGACACTGCAGCAAAGACATTGAGTTGCTAGCTGTTAGCATGAGGCCTACATATCTCCCGAGAGAACACTCACACGTGATCTGCATTGTTGTTTATGCAAATCCGACGGCGAACGCTGGGACAGCGCGTGACGTCATCCATTCAGTAACCAGCAGGCTGCAGACAGAACACCCAGATGCTCTTCTCCTCATCTCAGGCGATTTCAACCATGTTTCACTGTCTCCCATTCTACCCACGTTCACCCAGTATGTCACATGCCACACTAGAGACAATAAAACACTGGATTTATTCTACGCAAACACTAAGGAGGCGTACACCTCATCACAACTCCCCCCACTCGGGAGATCGGATCACAACTTGGTTCATCTCCGGCCGGTGTACAAACCCCTAGTGCACAGACAACCTCCGGCCATGCACACTGTGGAGTTATGGTCTGAGGAGACAATGGACACTCTAAAGGACTGTTTTGAAACCACCGCCTGGAAGCAGCTCTGCGATCCACATGGTGAGGACATCGATGGCCTCATTCACACCTTCACGGGCTACCTCAGCTTCTGTGTGGACAAATCCGTTCCCACCAAGACCATACGGCGTCACTCAAACAACAAACCCTGGATCAACCCTGAGATAAAAACACTTCTGAGAGAGAAGAAGAGGATCTTCAGGTCGGGGAACAGGGAGATGCTGAAGTCCGTACAGAGGGAGCTGAGGAGAAAGATCAGAGAAGGCAAGGACAGCTTCAGGAAGAAGATGGAGGACAAGCTGCAACAGAGCGACATCAGCGGGGTCTGGAGAAACCTCAAAACCATCTCGGGGCTCCAGAATACCTCCCCCCAGGCCACGGGGGGCAGGGAGTGGGCGAACAACCTGAATCTGTTTTTCAATAGATTTGACCAACCGCCCTCCCCCCTGTCTGCACAACAACCACTGCTGCCTCTAAGAAATCAAGTCCTGCTGCCCACTCCCCACTCCACCGACACCCCCCCCACTCCCAACACACAGCCCCCCATCCTGACCCTGACCAAGACCCAGGTGAGGACGGAGCTGAGGAAGATCAAGGCGAGGAAGGCGTCGGGACCGGACGGCATCAGCGCAAAGCTCCTCAAGTCCTGTGCAGACCAGCTGTGTGGGATTGTGACGTATATCTTCAACATGAGCCTGAAACTGGGGAGGGTACCACAGCTGTGGAAAACATCTTGTGTGGTATCTGTACCAAAAACTTCCCACCCCAAAGACCTGAACAGCTACAGACCGGTGGCCTTGACGTCCCACTTGATGAAGACCCTGGAGAGACTGCTCCTTGCTCATCTCCGCCCCCTGGTGGAACCAGCGATGGATCCACTCCAGTTCGCCTACCAGCATGGCATTGGGGTGGAGGATGCGGTGATCTTCCTCCTTCACCGTTCTCTGTCCCACCTGGAGAAGCCCGGGAATATGGTGAGGATCATGTTCTTTGACTTCTCCAGTGCTCTCAACACCATCCAACCGATGATCCTGAAGGACAAGCTGCTGTGCGCAGGGGTGGACCAGCACCTGTCATCATGGATCCTGGACTACCTCACAAACCGGCCTCAGTTTGTGAGAACTCGGGACTGTGTTTCCGACACGATCATCAGTAGCATGGGGGCCCCCCAGGGAACGGTGCTGGCTCCCTTCCTGTTCACTCTTTATACTGCGGACTTCTCACACAACACAACACACGGCCATCTACAGAAGTTCTCTGATGACTCTGCGATCGTTGGTCTCATCTCCAGCGGAGATGAAGCTGAGTACAGAGGGCTTATCCAGGACTTTGTGGACTGGTGCCATCGGAACTGCCTCCAGATCAACGCGAGGAAAACTAAGGAGCTGGTGGTGGACTGCCGCAGGCATGGGCAGCCCCTCACAGCACCAGTAAATATACAGGGAACAGACATCGAGATGGTGACATCCTATAAGTACCTGGGTGTTCATCTGAACAATAAACTAGACTGGTCACACAATACTGACGCACTCTACAAGAAGGGACAGCGCAGGCTGTTCCTACTGAGGAGACTCAGGTCTTTGGGTGTACAAGGGGCGCTGCTGAAGTCCTTCTATGACACGGTGGTGGCATCAGCCATCACTTTTGGAGTGGTCTGCTGGGGCAGTGGCATTACTGCAGCCGATAGGAAGAGACTGAACAAACTGATTATGAAAGCTAGCTCTGTCCTGGGGCAGCGCCTTGATCCGATGGAGGAGATAGGAGAGAGAAGGACGGTGGCTAAACTGTCATCTCTGCTGGAGTCCGAGTTCCACCCTATGCAGGACATACTGGATGCACTGAGGAGCTCATTTAGCAGCAGACTACATCATCCACAGTGCACAACCGAGAGGTTTCGTAGGTCCTTCATACCAACGCTGTCAGACTGTACAACCTAAGCAGGGCTGCTCGCAGTGATAGCAAAAAGCCGTAACAAACTAATAGTTTTTTTGAATGCAAAAGATGCATAGACTACACAATGGTCCCCTCCGGCATACAACTAGGAACATACCGGTCGCCATGGAGGGTGAGAATATGTATGGGCACATAATCATACCATGTAGGATAACTAAGTAGACGGTTATGCTGTTTCATCCCATCTTGCAACAATGCTCTGCACCTGTGTGTGTTTATATATTTTACATAATTTATTCCATCTAGCTACAATGCTCAGCACTGGTGTGTTTATATTTATATATCTATATATTTATTCCATCTAGCTACAATGCTCCGCACTGTGTTTTTTATTATCTACATATTATTCCATCTAGCTACATTGCTCCGCACTGTGTGTGTTTATATACTTGCATATTTTTCCACCTAGCTGCATGCCTACTAACTACTAAACTAACCTGCACTTATATAGCACTTGTCTAGTCACAAAGACCACTCAAAGCGCTTTCATTAATACTAACCCTCTATTCTAAGGGCCTATAGGAAACAGATATCTAGGGACAATTTAGAACAGCCAATTAACCCTAACATGCATGTTTTTGGCATGTGGGAGGAAACCGGAGAATTCCGGAGTAAACCCACGCAACACGGGGAGAACATGCAAACTCACACCAGATCACTGTTGGTTGGGGGCTGGATCCGAACCCACGATCCCCACAATCCCCCGGCCAAGGGTTATACTGTGCTGCCGCAGTGCTAACCACTGCTCCCACCGTGCAGCCCCTCAATGCTCTGCACTGTGTGTTCATATATTCATATTTTTATTCCATCCAGCTACAATGCTATGCACTGTGTGTCTGTGTGTGGTGTGTGTATATATATTATTTTAGAGTAATATGTACATATGTATATTAGCTGCTCTTGCTTGCTTGTTTTTTTTTCTTGCCTTCTGATTGTTGCTCTGTGTGTTGCTATCCCTGTGCTGTTGCAATCCTGCATTTCCCCGTTGTGGGGACTATAAAGGCTTATCTTATCTTTATATAATATATATATATATATATATATATTATATTATATATATATATAGACACAAAGTGCGGAGCATTATGGGTGGTGAATGTGCAGCAGAAAGTCTAAGCTCTCTCTCCGCAGATGTGGCGGGCCGCTGGAAGTCTTTGGGCATGATGGTGACCGTCTTAGCGAAGAAGAGACCCACCAGGTAGGCTTTGCAGGCCTCCTGCGAGCCATGACGGCGAAGCTCAGGAAGTGCAGGGCGGTCTTGAAGTCCTGAGCGATCTCCCTCACCAGGCACTGGAAGGGTAGCTTATCGATGAGCAGCTCCATGGATTTCTGGGTAGTGACAGATCTCTCTCAGAGCCACGGGCCTGTAACGGTGAGGCTTCTTCACTCCGCCGGTGGCCGGAGCGCTTTCCGAGCAGATTTGGTGGCTAGCTGCTTCCTTGGGGGCTTTTTCCTCCAGTAGATTTTACGGGCGGTCTGCTTGGTTCTTGCCATCGCTCTTTATTATTCTGCCTTATATTTCTTGCACGCTGCCTAAACTCCAGCCCCGCACCCGCATCGTTTTTGCTACAGTTCCCTGTATGTCGAGTTCTTCTCCGTTAGCCCGGGTGGCGGTTTGAGTGCTAGCTAGCACTAGCTCTTCCTGCTGTAACGTCTCCTGCTGTAAACAGTGGCTCCGTCCGCCGACTCGGGAGACCTTTGGGGCGTTCTGTGGTCTGTGATATATATATATATAGAGTGAAAGGTGTAGAAAGAAGAAGGAAGATTAAAAAAAGGCTATTGCAACGGGCTGCCAACTCGTTGTGGCGCCGCCGGTCATGCGGAACCGGACCCTAACCCTAACCCTAATAGGCCGACTGACTGATTACAAGTTTGTAGACACCTGTGATGTTAATTAGAGGACACATCTTGATTGAACATGTCCCTATGGTCACATTATTTTCAATCTTTTCTAGGGGTACGATCATTTTTGTCCAGGTCTGTTTCATGAGTTTGTTTTTTAAAATAATTCTGTTGAACCACAATTCATACAGCATTGTGTGATTTCAATGGTTAATTTTCATAGAATTTTTATTTATTAGGGTAACGTATCGTCACTTGTGGTAACGTATTGTCACTTCCTGTTTTGCTGTCTGTATGTGTGGTTTGCTCTCCTCACTCTCCTGAGCTTCGGGTTAGCCACTAGCTATGGCTACTAGCTCTCCTTCCTCTCCTCCTCTGGTGTGCTCTCTCTGTCAGATGTTTAGCTACACCTCTGCCTCTTTTAGTGATAACAGTAAATGTAATAAATGCTTTCTTTTTGAGGCGCTCAAGGAGAAGTTGTCTGATTTGGAATCCCGGCTCTGCTGCATTGAAACACCATCTGCGCCAGTTACTCTTGATGGACGCCCTTAGCTGCAGTGGAGCTAGCTAGTATAGCTAACCCGTTAGCGGGTCCTCCGGCTCTCCTCAGCAGCGAGGAGACTGGGTGGTAACTGGGGTGGGTCTGCCCCAGCAGACCAATTCAATTCAATTCAATTCAATTCAACTTTATTTATATAGCACCATTTCACAACAACAGTCATCTCATAGCACTATCAACTGTAGGGGGGAACCCCCAGAGTTGCAGAAAGACCCCAGCAATCAGGCGATCCCCTGTGAGCAAGCACTTGGCGATGGTGGAGAGGAAAAACTCCCTATTAACAGGAAGAAACCTCCAGCAGAACCAGGCTCAGGGAGGGGCAGTCATCTGCTGCGACTGGCTGGGGGGTGAGGAGATAGAGAAGAAGAAAAGAACAGACATGTAGAGAGCAAACAGCACGATGGGGACTCAATCTATGGGAGAGAACAAACAAATGTTAATGACCAGCAAAAAAAATATTTCATTGAGAGGTGAGGAAAGGAGTGAGGCCCAGTGCATTACTGGAGGTCCCCCGGCTGACTAAACCTATTAGCAGCATAACTAAGGGAGGGTTCAGAAACACATGATCCCTCCCTAATTGTAGGCTATATCAAAAAGGTAGGTTTTAGCCCTATTCTTAAAAACAGAGATCGAGTCTGACTCCCGAATCCAGATTGGCAGCTGATTCCACAGGAGAGGAGCTTGATAACTGTAGGCTCTGCCTCCCATTGTACTTTTGGAAATTCTAGGTATTACAAGTAATCCTGCATTTTGGGAGCGTAGTGCTCTGTTAGGATAATATGGTAGTGTGGGGAGCGTGAAATAAGGAGACTGAATTTATTTCTCAATTCAGGTTTAATGAAGATTTCACATCCCCAGCTTCTCTCAAGACAAGAAGAGAATGAACTCCCCAAAACCACCCACATTTATACATAGAACATCAGAGGCAAAATCACACATTGTTGCCAAACCCCCCATTGACAATAATTCTCCCCCCGAGTCCCTTCGTCGTCCGTCTGACCCAAGGAGGTCAGGAAGTCCTCTCAAAGTCTTATCACGGCACCTCCGCCTCCTGCTGTTATCCTCAGGAGGTCCAGACGTATTGTTCCATCCCAGACGTGAGGTCAAACAACACATGCAGTCCTAAGCATCTCACTCCTGTGCTTATACATATGCAGTCAAAATATGTAAGCCACATAACCCCCCCCCCCCCCAAACGTCGAAGAATGAACAATACAGCATAGTCTACACAACATGATAAAATCACACATCAGTCCGTACGCCGTCTGGGCTTCAAACGTCTTCCAAACCTGCTGTAAGCGGGCTTTGCAGCCCCTGCGGCGCCGTCTTGCAGTGAATCTGTTAACTGAGGAAGAGAATCGTTATTTGATCCCTGCGGGGGCTCCAGGACATGCTCCCTGGGGAGTCTGCCACGTCGAGGGGCCCTCGCCACCCGTACGGACTCGTTGTTCATCACAAAAGCAGGCTTTAGTCTGTCAGTACTGACTGTTTCCCTTCTGTCCCCCAAATCTAGCACAAAATGTTTATCACCTGTTTCCAGCACCCTAAATGGACCATTGTAGGGCGGGCGCAGGGCCGGGCGCATAGCCTCGTGCCTGACAAAAACAAATTCGGCATTCATTAAAGCTTTGGGAACAAAAACACGTGGAAAAGTGTGATGAAAGGGGCCCAGAAGCATGTCTGCTCCCGTGCCGATCAGTAGCCACTGAGCCGGGGGATGCCCCGGCGCCGGATGATCCGGTAGAAACTCGCCTGGCAGCCGGAGAAGCTGCGCAAAAACCAACCCCGCTGGGGAGGCCTTTAAGTCCTCTTTGGGCGCAGAACGCAACCCTAATAGAACCCATGGTAGTTTGTTTACCCAATTTGCATCCGCAAGCGACACTCTGAGGGCTGCCTTCAAAGATCTATGAAAACACTCGCATAAACCATTAGCCTGGGGTTTATAAGCGGTAGTGCGGTGAATTTTCGCACCTAAGCTGTTGGCCATCGCTGACCAAAGCTCAGACACAAATTGAGGTCCTCTGTCGGACGTAATATCCGACGGAACCCCAAAACGTGCTACCCAGGCCGTCAAAAATGCGCGGGCCACTTCTGCAGCCGTGGTCGATGCCAGTGGGACCACTTCCGGCCAACGCGTGGTTCGGTCCACCATTGTCAAAAGGTGTGTGAACCCCTGCGACGACAGTAGGGGGCCCACGAGGTCAACATGCCATGATCAAATCTTTTGGCCGGGATGTGTAACGGCTCTAAGGGGGCTTTAGTGTGCTTGTGAATTTTGGCCCGCTGGCAAGCCATACAGGCTCTTTCCCACTCTTTCCCGTGCTTGCGCAGGCTCGGCCAAACAAACTTTTCCGCTACCATTTTCACAGACGCGCGCACCCCTGGGTGTGCCAGGGAGTGAACCGAGTCAAAAACACGACGGCGCCAAGCAGCCGGTACCACCGGACGCAGTCGCCCGGTAGAGACATCGCAGATTGGGGGGGCAAACCATTTTGTAAGCTCCTGCTCTCCAGCCTTAACCCTGTTGGTCCAGACTGGAGCGTGCACACGTCCGCATCTCTACCCTGATCCGCTGCCATGGCCGCATAATCTATTCCCACGTGAACTGGGGCCGCGTGCGCTTCCGCGCTGTTATTCTGCTCTGTGGCTGCGGTAGTGTAATCTACCTCTGCATGGACTGGTGCTGTTACCGCGCAAGAGAGGCAGTCTGCTACTACGTTGAGTTTACCCACTACATGTTGAATATCAGTAGTAAATTCCGAAATTGCGGCTAGCTGCCTCTGCTGTCGGCCCGACCAAGGTTCCGAAATTTTGGCCATCGCAAAAGTGAGTGGTTTGTGGTCGACAAACGCGGTGAAACGCCGACCTTCCAGCCAGAATTGGAAGTGGCAAATGGCTAAGTGGAGCGCTAACAGCTCCCTGTTAAACGCGCTGTATTTTCGCTCAGGTTCAAGCAAGGATCTGCTGAAAAAGGCCAGCGGCTGCCAAACCCCGGCAACTTGTTGCTCCACAACCGCCCCTACGGCCAAATCCGATGCATCAGTGGTGAGCGCTATGCGGGCCGTTGGGTCAGGATGGGCTAACAACGCGGCATCCGCCAGGGCTTTTTTTTACCTCCGTGAATGTGCGCTCCCGCTCCGGGGACCAATCGATTGCATTGGAGGGTTTTTGCTTTTTAAGCGCGGCATATAGTAGTTGCATGAGCTGCGCTGCATGGGGGAGGAAGCGGTTATAAAAATTCACCATTCCTAAAAACTCCTCTAACGCTTTGACCGTTTGTGGCCGGGGAAAATCAGACACCGCGTGCACTTTGTCCGGTAGCGGAACCGCCCCTTCTGGGGAAACGTGGTGCCCCAAAAAATCGATCTGCGCCACCCCGAACTGGCACTTGGCTGGATTGATTATTAACCTGTACTCTCCCAACCTCCGAAAAACTGCTGTGAGGTGTTTTTCGTGTTCCTCCTCGGATGTGCTGGCGACTAAAATGTTGTCGAGGTAGACAAACACAAAAGGGAGATCGCATAACACAGCATCCATCATGCGTTGGAAGGTTTGGGCGGCGCCTTTGAGGCCAAATGGCATGCGCAAAAACTCAAAAAGTCCAAAAGGGGTTATCACCGCTGTTTTGGGAATGTCCTCAGCCCGGACTGGGACTTGATGATAGCGGCGGACCAGGTCTATTTTAGAAAAATGCGCGCCCCCGCCAGATGCACCAAAAAATCCTGAATGTGTGGGATTGGGTAGCGGTCATGCGCTGTGGTGTTGTTTAACCTGCGGTAATCGCCGCAAGGTCTCCACGAGCCATCAGCTTTAGGGACCATATGCAGTGGGGAAGCCCATGGGCTGTTTGAATGGCGGAGGATGCCCAACCTTTCCAGGTTGGCGAACTCCTCGCGCGCTATGGAGAGTTTAGCTGCATCCAAGCGCCGAGCTTTTGCGAAGACGGGGAGGCCGGTTGTGGTGATAAAGTGCTCCACCCTGTGTTTCGCAACTGTTGCCGAAAATGTGGGAACTGTGAGTGCTGGAAACTGGGTGAGGAGTGTGTGAAACTTACTGCCTGCTGTGGCGACGTTGGTCTGTGCTGGTGGTGGGGACACTCGAGCTGCACAAGGAATGGAATAAAATGAGAGTGCATTAACCAAGCGCCTGCTGGCAAGATCAACTAACAACCCATGTGAGCACAGAAAATCAGCACCTAACATGTTGAAACTCACCGCCGCTATAATAAAAGTCCATTCATAAGTGCGGCCGTGCAAGGACAGAAGCAGAGTCCTTTCGCCGAAGGTCTAAATGCTCGAGCCGTTCACCGCTGTTGCTCCATCACCACGGGGGCCTGCGAGTCGGTCCGCGTAGGTTGGGGTGATGAAACTCACTTGGGCGCCCGTGTCCACGAGGAAGTGCCGACCAGAGCGCGCATCTGTGAGGTAGAGCAGCTTGTTCTGCTCACTGAGAGCTGATGCTGCTAACGACTCCCGGTCCTGGCGTTTCCCGAGCTCTTGAAGTGGCATGGAGGCACACACCTGCGCGCCTTCTCTGCGAAACGCCGATGGTAAAAGCAGAGGTCATCTCCTCCGCTGCATCGGGACCGCACCGCTGCCATTGTTGGTGGGATCGATTCTGCTGCCTCTGGCCCTCCGCTGCTGCTGGCCACCACTCCGAGGTCTGCTGCTGCTGCGGTGGTCGCCTGCTCCCCATAGGAGTCGAGGATCTGCTGCGCTTCACGGGCCAGCGCACAGAAGTCCCGCTGGGTCACACAACGAGTGCCCGACAGGGTCGCCCTCATCTGCGTCGGAAGGGTTATCAGGAAGATGTGCTTGAACAGGAAATCGTCATTGTCTGTGTCTCTCAGCTGCAGTATGTCTTCCATCAGGTCGACTGGCCTGCGTCCTCCCAAGTCGTGCAGAGCCAGGAGCCTCCTGGCTCTCTCCTCGGCTGAGGGCGTGAAACACTGGATGAGGGCAGCCTTCAGTTCGCTGTATTTTTCGCCAGCGGGCGGGTGCTGCACCAGGCTCCGCACGTATCGAGCTGTGCGGTTGTCGAGCTTGGCGATGACATGGTAGAATTTTGTGTCATCCGCAGTTATTCCCCCGAGTGCAAACTGGGCTTCTGCCTGGAGGAACCACAAGTCTGGGTTGTCCTGCCACAACTCCGGTAGCTTGATCGAGACGGCGCTCGCTCAAGCGGTCCCTGACGAGTCTGGTTCGGGGAAATGGGTTCTAGACATTGCATGTCTTTGGTCACCAATGTGGGGAGCGTGAAATAAGGAGACTGAATTTATTTCTCAATTCAGGTTTAATGAAGATTTCACATCCCCAGCTTCTCTCAAGACAAAAAGAGAATGAACTCCCCCAAAACCCCCATATTTATACATCGAGCATCAGAGGCAAAATCACACATTATCGCCAAACCCCTCATTGACAATAATTCTCCCCCCCAAGTCCTTTCGTCGTCCGTCTGACCCAAGGAGGTCAGGAAGTCCTCTCAAAGTCTTCTCAACGCACCTCCGCTTCCTGCTGTTATCCTCAGGAGGTCCAGACGTATTGTTCCATCTCAGACGTGAGGTCAAACAACACATGCAGTTCTAAGCATCTCACTCCTGTGCTTATAAGATAAGAGAAGAGAAGATAAGCCTTTATTAGTCCCACAACGGGGAAATTCCAGGATTGCAACAGCACAGGGATAGCAACACTCAAAGCAACAATCAGAAGGCAAGAAAAAAAGCAAGCAAGCAAGAGCAGCTAATATACATATGTACATATTACTATAAAATATATATATACACAGACACACAGTGCAGAGCATTGTAGCTGGATGGAATAAATATATGAATATATGAACACACAGTGCAGAGCATTGTAGCTAGATGGAATAAATATGTAAATATATAAACACCCACAGTACGGAGCATTGCAGCTAGGTGGAATAAATATGCAAGTATATAAACACACACAGTGCGGAGCAATGTAGCTAGATGGAATAATATGTAGATATATAAAAACACAGTGCGGAGCATTGTAGCTAGATGGAATAAATATATAGATATATAAATATAAACACACCCAGTGCTGAGCATTGTAGCTAGATGGAATAAATATGTAAATATATAAACACACACAGTGCAGAGCATTGTTGCTAGATGGGATGAAACAGCACAACCGTCTACTTAGTTATCCTACATGGTATGATTATGTGCCCATACATATTCTCACCCTCCATAGCGACTGGTATGTTCCTAGTTGTATGCCGGAGAGGACCATTGTGTAAGTCTATTGCATCTTTTGCATTCAAAAAACTATTAGTTTGTTACGTCTTTTGCTATCTCTGCGAGCAGCCCTGCTTAGGTTGTACAGTCTGACAGCCGTTGGTAGGAAGGACCTACGAAACCTCTCGGCTGTGCACCTGGGATGATGTAGTCTGCTGCTAAATGAGCTCCTCAGTGCATCCAGTATGTCCTGCATAGGGTGGAACTCGGACTCCAGCAGAGATGACAGTTTAGCCACCGTCCTTCTCTCTCCTATCTCCTCCATCGGATCAAGGCGTTGCCCCAGGACAGAGCTAGCTTTCTTAATCAGTTTGTTCAGTCTCTTCCTATCGGCTGCAGTAATGCCACTGCCCCAGCAGACCACTCCAAAAGTGATGGCTGATGCCACCACCGTGTCATAGAATGACTTCAGCAGCGCCCCTTGTACACCAAAAGACCTGAGTCTCCTCAGCAGGAACAGCCTGCGCTGTCCCTTCTTGTAGAGTGCGTCAGTATTGTGTGACCAGTCTAGTTTATTGTTCAGATGAACACCCAGGTACTTATAGGATGTCACATATGCAGTCAAAATATTATATTATATATAATATGATATTATATATAATAATATTATATATATTATATATAATATTATAATGCATATGTATATTATAATATTATATATAATATTATATTATACATATGCAGTCAAAATATGTGAGCCACAGTAGTATCAGATCTTTTAAATAAAAAGGAGCCTGATTGTTTAGAGCTTTGTAAGTAAGAAGAAGGATTTTAAACTTAATTCTAAACTCTATGGGAAGCCAATGAAGGGAGGCCAGAACCGGAGAGATATGATCTCTCTTTCTAGTACCTGTTAAAACTCTTGCTGCAGCATTTTGGATCAGCTGAAGACTTTTTAAAGATGTTTTAGGACAGCCTGATAATAAAGAATTACAATAATCTAATCTCGAGCTAACAAAAGCATGGATCAGTTTCTCAGCATCACTCTGAGACAAGATGCTCCTAATCTTGGCAATATTATGCAAATGATAGAAGGCAGTCTTAGAAACAAATTTAATATGTGAATTGAAGGACAGATCCTGATCAAAAATAATTCCAAGGTTCCTCACAGAGCTATTAAGAGAAAGAGTAACAGCATCCAAACTGAAAGTTTGATTTGGAAAGGAATTTCTAAGGTTTTTTGGACCAACAAGAATGACTTCAGTCTTATCTGAATTTAATAGCAGGAAATTACAAGTCATCCAAGCTTTGATTTCCTTAAGACTTTTGATTTCCTTTTTTGACTTTTTGATTTTGATTTCCTTAAGCTTCTTCCGGCTCCCAGAGAGAGTAGTCGCATTTTTCCTGCCTCTTCCTGTCCTGCCTTCCTGACCCAATTCCCAGCTTGCTGCGTCTGTGTCTTTTGCCCTTCTTCTGGCTGGATCTTAATCCAAACGGAAATTATGGATCTGGAAAAGTGGCTTATATGCTTAAATGCAATTGACACCATTTTAAAAGAAGATCGGGCTAGGGGAAGCCCTGGACTCATGGACAATTGGGAATTCATGGGTCTGTGTGATTTGACTGAGATGCAGAAGACATCTCTATTTGTTTGGCTTGATCACAGAATTTCTATTTTGGCTCTGGAGTTCCTGATGTATCAGAAATTAAAGTTGGGAGAGCTGATCAAAGCGGACCCGGCAACGCTCCTTCAACAACAAATTCGACCCGTCAGGGAGTGCACTGATAGCGGCAATGGTGAACTGAATGATGGTTGATTCAGAAGAATGGTATACATCTGGAGTCGCTGGTGCTCTCCATGGAATGATTATGGAAATTATGAAGCACAGGATCGCATGAAGAGAGGAAAATTCTATTCTCTGAGTACACTGTGCAGATTTGACCTTGTTTTGGTGCCCTGTTTACATTCCTCCTCGGTGAAGATAAGGCTGGAGAAGTGGTAACAACCCAAATAATCGACAATTGCTATTGTTTCAACAGACCGAGCTCCAAGGACAGCGTTACCATGTGTCTGGACTATAGAACACATGACTGAATAATATCTATCCGTTGCCAGAGGGTGCCCTCTGCTGTTAACTAGCAATGACACACCTACACTACACACTGCATTCAACATACACGACTGATTCATTTACACTGATGTACATATACATTCACTGTCTCTCTCTGCAATGTGTGATCTATTGTCTTCTAATTGTGCATTGAGGGGTTTTTTCTGTGTGATCATAATCTGGCTCATTTGAGCTTACATGTGCTATATGAGCTTATGAGAGTTTATACGAGCGTTATTCTGATAACTATGTTTTTTTCTCTCTGCCTATTGTGTTTTCCCTGACCCTGACCCTTGCCCTCTTTACCCTTTTGTTCGAGTGGCGCCTTCGGGCTGCTGCGGCTATGGGATGCGCTTACAGAAGCGCGCCCGATGTCAAGTCAAATTTCAATTCTCCTGTATGTATTGCACGTATGGTAGTATTGACAATAAACCTTTTTTCATTCATTTCATTTCATTTTCATTCGACAGGCTTCCAACTTGGCTAATTGATTACTATCATCTGGCTTCATTGACAGGTTCAATTTCAATTCAATTCAATTCAACTTTATTTATATAGCGCCATTTCACAACAACAGTCATCTCATAGCACTATCAACTGTAGGGGGAACCCCCACAGTTGCAGAAAGACCCCAGCAATCAGGCGATCCCCTGTGAGCAAGCACTTGGCGACGGTGGAGAGGAAAAACTCCCTTTTAACAGGAAGAAACCTCCAGCAGAACCAGGCTCAGGGAGGGGCAGTCATCTGCTGCGACTGGCTGGGGGAAGAGGGGATAGAGAAGAAGAAAAGAACAGACATGTAGAGAGCAAACAGCACGATGGGGACTCAATCTATGGGAGAGAACAAGCAAATGTTAATGACCAGCAAAAAAAAAAATATTTCATTGAGAGTGAGAAAAGGAGTGAGGCCCAGTGCATTACTGGAGGTCCCCGGGCTGACTAAACCTATTAGCAGCATTACTAAGGGAGGGTTCAGAAACACATGATCCCTCCCTAATTGTAGGCTATATCAAAAAGGTAGGTTTTAGCCCTATTCTTACAAACAGAGATCGAGTCTGACTCCCGAATCCAGATTGGCAGCTGATTCCACAGGAGAGGAGCTTGATAACCGACGGCTCTGCCTCCCATTGTACATTTGGAGATTCTAGGTATTACAAGTAATGCTTCATTTTTGGAGCGTAGTGCTCTGTTAGGATAATACGGTAGTATCAGATCTTTTAAATAAAAAGGATCCTGATTATTTAGAGCTTTGTAAGTAAGAAGAAGGATTTTAAACTTACTTCTAAACTCTATGGGAAGCCAATGAAGGGAGGCCAGAACCGGAGAGATATGATCTCTCTTTCTAGTACCTGTTAAAACTCTTGCTGCAGCATTTTGGATCAGCTGAAGACTTTTTAAAGATGTTTTAGGACAGCCTGATAATAAAGAATTACAATAATCTAATCTCGAGCTAACAAAAGCGTGGATCAGTTTCTCAGCATCACTCTGAGACAAGATGCTCCTAATCTTGGCAATATTACGCAAATGATAGAAGGCAGTCTTAGAAACAAATTTAATATGTGAATTGAAGGACAAATCCTGATCAAAAATAACTCCAAGGTTCCTCACAGAGCTATTAAGAGAAAGAGTAACCGCATCCAAACTGAAAGTTTGATTTGGAAAGGAATTTCTAAGGTTTTTTGGACCAACAAGAATGACTTCAGTCTTATCTGAATTTAATAGCAGGAAATTACAAGTCATCCAAGCTTTGATTTCCTTAAGACAGGCTTCTAACTTGGCTAATTGATTACTATCATCTGGCTTCATTGACAGGTATAATTATGTGTCATCAGCATAACAATGAAAATGTATACGGTGCTTTCTAATAATGTTGCCTAACGGAAGCATATATAAACTAAAAAGAGTCGGGCCTAGCACAGATCCCTGTGGAACTCCATGACTAAGCTTAGAGTTGAAAGAAAACTCATTATTTACATGAACAAACTGGAACCTATCAGATAAATAAGATCTAAACCACTGCAACAAAGTTCCATTAAGTCCAACATAGTGTTGTAATCTATCAAGTAGAATATTATGATCGGTAGTATCAAAAGCTGCACTAAAGTCTAAAAGGACAAGTACAGAAACTAGTCCATTATCAGATGCAATGAGGAGGTCGTTAGTGACCTTCGCTAAGGCTGTTTCAGTACTATGATGGATTCTAAACCCAGACTGAAACTCTTCAAGTAAACCATTTCCCTGCAGGTGGTCAAATAATTGCGTAGCAACAACTCTTTCTAAGATTTTTGAAATGAAAGGGAGATTAGAGATTGGTCTATAGTTAGCTAAAGCTCCAGGATCTAGCGTTGGCTTTTTTTTCTCATTTTGTCTCTCATAGTTTAGGTATACCTATGATGAAAACTGGAGACCTCTCTCATCTTTTAAGTGGGAGAACTTGCACAATTGGTGGCTGACTAAATACTTTTTTGCCCCACTGTATAAACTAAAATGAGTAGGGCCTAGCACAGATCCCTGTGGAACTCCATGACTAAGCTTTGAGTTGAAAGAAAACTCATTATTTACATGAACAAACTGGAACCTATCAGATAAATAAGATCTAAACCACTGCAACGAAGTTCCATTTAGTCCAACATAGTGTTCTAATCTATCAAGTAGAATATTATGATCGATAGTATCAAAAGCTGCACTAAGGTCTAAAAGGACAAGTACAGAAACTAGTCCATTATCAGATGCAATGAGGAGGTCGTTAGTGACCTTCGCTAAGGCTGTTTCAGTACTATGATGGATTCTAAACCCAGACTGAAAGTCTTCAAGTAAACCATTTCCCTGCAGGTGGTCAAATAATTGCGTAGCAACAACTCTTTCTAAGATTTTTGAAATGAAAGGGAGATTAGAGATTGGTCTATAGTTAGCTAAAGCTCCAGGATCTAGCGTTGGCTTTTTTTTCTCATTTTGTCTCTCATAGTTTAGGTATACCTATGATGAAAACTGGAGACCTCTCTCATCTTTTAAGTGGGAGAACTTGCACAATTGGTGGCTGACTAAATACTTTTTTGCCCCACTGTATAAACTAAAATGAGTAGGGCCTAGCACAGATCCCTGTGGAACTCCATGACTAAGCTTTGAGTTGAAAGAAAACTCATTATTTACATGAACAAACTGGAACCTATCAGATAAATAAGATCTAAACCACTGCAACGAAGTTCCATTTAGTCCAACATAGTGTTCTAATCTATCAAGTAGAATATTATGATCGATAGTATCAAAAGCTGCACTAAGGTCTAAAAGGACAAGTACAGAAACTAGTCCATTATCAGATGCAATGAGGAGGTCGTTAGTGACCTTCGCTAAGGCTGTTTCAGTACTATGATGGATTCTAAAACCAGACTGAAAGTCTTCAAGTAAACCATTTCCCTGCAGGTGGTCAAATAATTGCGTAGCAACAACTCTTTCTAAGATTTTTGAAATGAAAGGGAGATTAGAGATTGGTCTATAGTTAGCTAAACCTCCTGGATCTAGTGTTGGCTTTTTGAGTAAGGGTTTAATTACAGCCGTTTTAAAAGCCTGCGGTACATGGCCTAAAGTTAATGAAGAATTGATTATATGAAGAATAAAGCTACCAATAAGTGGGAAGACTTCTTTAAATAACCTGGTAGGAATGGGGTCTAAAAGACAAGTTGAAGGTTTGGATGAGGAAACTATTGTGTCTAACTCACAAAGGTAGATTGGAGTAAACTCATCAAGACAGACATCAAAAGAAGGAGTTGTAGTAGTTACAGTATTTAAGTTAACTGTGGGAAGAATCTGATTGATTTTATCTCTGATGGATGAAATTTTATTATTGAAAAAGTTCATAAAGTCCTGACTAGTAAGCTCTAAGGGAATGCTAGGATTGACAGAGTCCTGACTCTTTGTCAACCTAGCTACAGTACTGAAAAGAAACCTGGGTTTATTCTTGTTCTCTTCTATTAATGCAGAGTAATAACTCGTTCTAGCTTTTCTAAGAGATGTTTTATAAATTAAAAGATGATTTCTCCAAGCTAAATAGATTGCATCTAAATTAGTAGAGCGCCATTTTCTTTCTAGTTGACGAGTCTTCTGTTTTAAGCTACGAGTTTCTGTGTTGAACCAAGGAGTTAGAAATCTCTGATTAGACTTTTTCTTTTTTAAGGGGGCCACCAAGTCTAGAGTCTGATGCAGAGAAGCTGAAACACTGTCCACCATGTTATCAATTACAGAAGGAGCAAGCTGTCTATAGCTTATTTCCGTTGTGTTGACACATGGCATAGAGGAAACAATCTGCATAAATTTGGAAACAGCATCATCTGAGAGGCATCTACTGTAATAATATTTTTCTTTAGGAGCCAAATAGTCAGAAATAGTAAAATCAAAGGTTAACAGACAATGGTCTGACAGTACAGGGTTATGAGGAGACACTACAAGATTTTCTATTTTTATGCCATATGTCAGAACAAGGTCCAATGTATGGTGCAGGTAATGAGTAGAATTTCCTACTTTCTGAGAAAACCCAATCGTGTCTAATATTGAATTAAAAGCCACATTAAGGCAGTCACTATCTACATCCACATGTATATTAAAGTCCCCTACTATAATTATTCTATCAGATTTCAGCACTAAATCAGCTAAGAAATCAGCAAATTCGGATAAAAATTCTGAGTAGGTTGATGGGGGACGACAAACTATGGCAAATAAAATTGGGTTTAACCTAAAATTGCTAAAGTGCCCAATACTGAGGACCAGGCCCTCAAAGGAATTATAACATGTTTTTTGCTTTACATTAACTAGTAATTTGGAATGGTAAATTGTTGCTACTCCTCCTCCACGGCCAGAACTTCTGGGATTTTGACAGTTTAAATAACCAGAGGGAGTTGATTCATTTAAACCAACATAATCCTCTTGCCCTCACCAAGTCTCTGTAAGGGAAATTAAATCAATCTGATGATCAATTAACAGATCATGGACTAACAGAGACTTGGGAGTTAGAGACCTAATATTTAATAAATCACATTTAATTTTTAAATTATGAGGAAGACTCCTTCTTCCCTGGGAAGAAGGAGTCCTATCAAGCTTGGTTGGCTTGTGGGACTCCCGAAGCAGCTGAGGTGTACCGGCAGGCCAAGCAGAGTGCAGTTCGGGTGGTTGCTGAAGCAAAAACCTGGGTATAGGAGGAGTTCGGTGAGGCCATGGAACAAGACTTTCTGACGGCCTCAAAGAGATTCTGGCAAACTGTCCGGCGGCTCAGGAGGGGAAAGCAGCTCACCATCCACACTGTGTATGGTGCAGATGGGACACTGTTGACTTCGACTGGGGACATCGTCGGGTGGTGGAAGGAATACTTTGAGGATCTCCTCAATCCCACTGATACGCCTTCCACAGTGGAAGCAGGGTTTGGGGACGAGGGGGATGACTCGCCTATCACAGGGGCTGAGGTAACCAAGGTGGTTAAAAATTTCCTTGGTGGCCGGGCCCCGGGGGTGGACGAGATTCGCCCTGAGTACCTCAAGGCCCTAGATGTTGTTGGGTTGTCATGGTTGACACGCCTCTGCAACATTGCGTGGAGGTCGGGGGCAGTGCCTTTGGCATGGCAAACCGGGGTGGTGGTTCCTCTCTTTAAAAAAGGGGACCGGAGGGTGTGCTCCAACTTTAGAGGGATCACACTCCTCAGCCTTCCTGGGAAGGTCTATGCCAAGGTACTGGAGAGGAGAGTCCGGCCGTTGGTCGAACCTTGGATTCAGGAGGAGCAATGTGGTTTTCGTCCTGGCCGTGGCACACCGGACCAGCTTTTTACCCTCTCAAGAATTCTCGAGGGTTCGTGGGAGTTTGCCCAACCAGTTTACATGTGTTTTGTGGACTTGGAGAAGGCATTTGACCGCGACTCTCGTGGATTTTTGTGGGGGGTGCTTCGGGAGTATGGGGTATCGGGCTTGTTGTTACGAGCTATTCGGTCTCTGTACGACCGTTGTGAGAGTTTGGTTCGTATTGCCAACACTCGGTCGGAGTCATTCCCAGTGAGAGTTGGACTCCGCCAGGGCTGCCCTTTGTCACCGATCCTGTTCATAATTTTTATGGACAGGATTTCTAGGCGCAGCCAGGGAATGGAGGGTGTCATGCTTGGTGACCACAGGATCTCATCTCTGTTGTTTGCAGATGATGCTGTCCTGTTGGCTTCATCCAGCAATGACCTACAGCTCTTGCTGGGACGGTTTGCCGCTGAGTGTGAAGCGGCTGGGATGAGAATCAGCACCTCCAAGTCTGAGTCCATGGTCCTCAGCCGGAAAAAGGTGGATTGTCCTCCCCGGGTTTGGGACAGGCTCCTGCCCCAAGTGGAGGAGTTTAAGTATCTTGGGGTCTTGTTCACGAGTGAGGGGAGAATGGAGCGAGAGATCGACAGACGAATTGGAGCAGCATCTGCAGTGATGCGGACGTTGTACCGGTCTGTTGTGGTGAAGAGGGAGCTTAGTTCTAAGGCAAAGCTGTCGATTTACCAGTCAATCTACGTTCCTACTCTCACCTATGGTCACGAGCTTTGGGTAATGACCGAAAGAACGAGATCGCGGATACAAGCGGCTGAAATGAGCTTTCTCCGTAGGATTGCTGGACTCACCCTCAGAAATAGGGTGAGGAGCTCAGTCAGCCGGGAGAGGCTCAGAGTAGAACCGCTGCTCCTCCACATTGAAAGGAGTCAGTTGAGGTGGTACGGGCATCTGATTAGGATGCCTCCTGGACGCCTCCCACTTGAGGTGTTTCAGGCACGTCCCACTGGGAGGAGACCCCGGGGCAGACCCAGGACTCGGTGGAGAGACTATGTCTCCCAGCTGGTCTGGGAACGCCTTGGTATCCCCTCTGAAGAGCTGGAGCAGGTGGCTGGGGAGAGGGAAGTCTGGGCTTCTCTGCTTGAACTGCTGCCTCCGCGACCCAGACCTCCGGAAAAATGTTTGAAGATGGATGGATGGATGGATGTCCCGATCTGCACCAGTTGTTGTTAACATACATTATCACTCCACCGCCCTTTGCTTTGCCACTGTCTGATGTTCGGTCTGCCCGTATCGCGTGGAAACCCTCCAGTTCAATGTTAGCATCTGCTGCTAATTCAGTTAGCCAAGACTCTGTGAATAGAAACAGGCTACACTCCCGGTATATGCTATCGTAGCAGGAGATAGCCGCAAGCTCATCTACCTTTCCCAGCAACGATCGTACATTCCCTATAACAACGGATGGGAGGGTGGGTCTGTACCTTATATTTCTTGCCCTCCGCCTTACTCCAGAACGACACCCACGTCGTTTTCGCCTCAGTTCTCCCGGTATGTCAAGTTTTTCCGTTAGCACCGGGTGGCGGTTGAGTGCTAGCAGCTCTTCCCTCCTGTACCGTCTCCTGCTATAAACAGTGGCTCTGTCCACCGGCTCGGGAGACATTTGGGGCGATCTGTGTGTCCGTGATATATATGGAGTGAAAGGTGTGCTGGATCAGAGAGTTGTCACCGGATCAGAAGAGAGAGGAAGAAAAAAAAGATTCAGAATTGACCCGCTGTTGCAAAAGGCAGCCGACTTGTGTGGCGTCGGAAGTAGAATAAAATATACATGTGAATATACATAGAAATATACATAGAATATACATGCGGATGTAGATAGTGACTGCCTTAATGTGGCATTTAATTCAATATTAGACTTGATTGGGTTTTCTCAGAAAGTAGGAAATTGACATATGGCATAGAAATACAAAATCTTGTAGTGTCTCCTCATAACCCTGTACTGTCAGACCATTGTCTGTTAACCTTTGATTTTACTATTTCTGACTATTTGGCTCCTTAAGAAAAATATTATTACAGTAGATGCCTCTCAGATGATGCTGTTTCCAAATTTATGCAGATTGTTTCCTCTATGCCATGTGTCAACACAACGGAAATAAGCTATAGACAGCTTGCTCCTTCTGTAATTGCTAACATGGTGGATAGTGTTACAGCTTCTCTGCATCAGACTCTAGACTTGGTGGCCCCCTTAAAAAAGAAAAAGTCTAATCAGAGATTTCTAACTCATTGGTTCAAGACAGAAACTCGTAGCTTAAAACAGAAGACTCGTCAATTAGAAAGAAAATGGCGCTCCACTAATTTAGATTAAATCTATTTAGCTTGGAGAAATCATCTTTTAATTTATAAAAAAATTTCTTAGAAAAGCTAGATCGAGTTATTAATCTGCATTAATAGAAGAGAACAAGAATAATCCCAGGTTTCTTTTCAGTACTGTAGCCAGGTTGACAAAGAGTCAGGACTCTGTCAATCCTAGCATCTCCTTAGAGCTTACTAGTCAGGACTTTATGAACTTTTTCAATAATAAAATTTCATCCATCAGAGATAAAATTAATCAGATTCCTCCCACAGTTAACTTAAATACTGTAACTACTACAACTCCTTCAATTGATGTATATCTTGATGAGTTTACTCCAATCGACCTTTGTGAGTTAGACGAAATAGTTTCCTCATCCAAACCTTAAACTTGTCTTTTAGACCCTATTCCTACCAGGTTATTTAAAGAAGTCTTCCCACTTATTGGTAGCTTTATTCTTCATATAATCAATTCTTCATTAACTTTAGGCCATGTAAGATAAGATAAGATAAGCCTTTATTAGTCCCACAATGGGGAAATTCCAGGATTGCAACAGCATAGGGATAGCAACACTCAGAGCAACAATCAGAAAGCAAGAAAAAAACAACATCTAGTAAACATATGTCCATATTACTATAAATGTATATATATAGACACACAGTGCAGAGCATTATGGCTGGTGAATGTGCAGCAGAAAGTCTAAGCTCTCTCTCCGCGGATGCAGCGGGCCAGCTGGAAGTCTTTGGGCATGATGGTGACCCCCTTAGCGAAGAAGAGACCCACCAGGTGGGCCTCGCTGGTCTCCTGCAGAGCCATGACGGCGAAGCTCAGGAAACGCAGGACGGTCTTGAAGTCCTGAGCGATCTCCCTCACCAGGCGCTGGACAGGCAGCTTACGGATGAGCAGCTCCGTGGATTTCTGGTAGTGACGGATCTCTCTCAGAGCCACGGGCCTGTGACGGCGAGGCCTCTTCACTCTGCCGGTGGCCAGAGCGCCTCTCCGAGCAGCCCTGGTGGCTAGCTGTCTCCTGGGGGGCTTCTTCCTCCAGTAGATTTTACGGGCGGTCTGCTTGGTTCTTGCCATCGCTCTTTATTATTCTGTCTTATATTTCTTTCACACCGCCTAAACTCCAGCCCGGCACCCGCGTCCTTTTCGCTACAGCTCCCGGTATGTCGAGTTTCCCATTAGCACCGGGCGGCGGCCAAGTGCTAGCTAGCACTAGCTCCTCCCCGCTGTAACGTCTCCCGCTGCAAACCGTGGCTCCGTCCGCCGACCCGGGAGACCCCCGGGGCGATCCGTGCGTCCGTGATATATATACAGAGTGAAAGGTGTAGAAAGAACCAACCTAACCCTGTACCGCAGGCTTTTAAAACGGCTGTAATTAAACCCTTACTCAAAAAGCCAACACTAGATCCAGGAGGTTTAGCTAACTATAGACCAATCTCTAATCTCCCTTTCATTTCAAAAATCTTAGAAAGAGTTGTTGCTACGCAATTATTTGACCACCTGCAGGGAAATGGTTTACTTGAAGAGTTTCAAATTGGGTTTAGAATCCATCATAGTACTGAAACAGCTTTAGCGAAGGTCACTAACGAGCTCATGATTGCATCTGATAATGGACTAGTTTCTGTACTTGTCCTTTTAGATCTTAGTGCAGCTTTTGATACTATCGATCATAATGTTCTACTTCATAGATTAGAACACTATGTTGGACTTAATGGAACTTCGTTGCAGTGGTTTAGATCTGATTACCTCCGCCAAAGGGGGAGGTTATGTGATCACCGGCGTTGGTTTGTCTGTCTGTCTGTTTGTTTGTTTGTTTGTTTGTTTGTTTGTTTGTTTGTTTGTTTGTTTGTTTGTCTGTTAGCAAGATAACTCAAGAAGTTATGGACGGATTTCATGAAATTTTCACAGATTGTCAGAAATGGGGTATCCTACAGATGATTAGATTTTGGTGATGATCCCGATCACCGTCCACAAGAAAACCGCCATTACGCAAAATGCCATTTTCGTGAATAACTACTGAACCACTAATCTTATCATTGTCAGTCCAATTGCTTGTCATATGTTTTCATGGTCAAGGAATCTCAAAATGTACACACAAACACTGTATAGGGGGAACTGTAACCGCCATTACGGAAAATGCCATTTTCCTCAATAACTACTCAACCATTAATCCTATCATTTTGAATCCAATTGCTACTCATATCTTTTCATGGTCAAGGAATCTGAAAATGTACACACAAACACTGTATGGGGGAACTGTGGCCGCCATTATGGAAAATGCCATTTACGTGAATAACTACTGAACCACTAATCGTATCATTGTCAATCCAATTGCTACTCATTTCTTTTCATGGTCAAGGAATCTGAAAAAGTACACACAAACACTGTATGGGAGGAACTGTGGCCGCCATTATGGAAAATGCTATTTTCCACAATAACTACTGAACCACTAATCCTATCATTGTCAATCCAATTGCTAGTCATATGTCTTCATGGTCAAGGAATGTGAAAACGTACACACAAACACTGTATGGGAGGAACTGTGGCCGCCATTACGCAAAATGCCATTTTCATGAATAACTACTGAACCACTAATCCTATCATTGTGAATCCAATTGCTTGTCAGATGTTTTCATGGTCAAGGAATCTGAAAACGTATACACAAACACTGTATGGGGGGAACTGTGGCTGCCATGACGGAAAATGCCATTTTCCACAATAACTACTGAACCACTAATCCTATTATTGTCAATCCAATTGCTAGTCATATGTTTTCATGGTCAAGGAATCTGAAAATGTACACACAAACACTGTATGGGGGGAACTGTGGCCACCATTTCCGAAAAGGCCATTTTCAACAATAACTACTGAACCACTGCTTGTCATATGTTTTCATGATCAAGGAATCTCAAGACTGTATGGGCGGAACTGCGGCGCTTGGCGGAGGTCTGCGCTCTCCAAGTGCTTTTCTAGTTTATCTGATAGGTTCCAGTTTGTTCATGTCAATAATGAGTTTTCTTTCAACTCAAAGCTCAGTCATGGAGTTCCACAGGGATCTGTGCTAGGTCCTACTCTTTTTAGTTTATATATGCTTTCATTAGGCAACATTATTAGACAGCACTGTATACATTTTCATTGTTATGCAGATGACACACAATTATACCTGTCAATGAAGCAAGATGATAGTAATCAATTAGCCAAGTTAGAAGCCTGTCTTAAGGAAATCAAATATTGGATGGCTTGTAATTTCCTGTTATTAAATTCAGATAAGACTGAAGTCATTCTTGTTGGTCCAAAAAACCTTAGAAATACCTTTCCAAATCAAACTTTCAGTTTGGATGCGGTTACTCTTTCTCTTAATAGCTCTGTGAGGAACCTTGGAGTTATTTTTGATCAGGATTTGTCCTTCAATTCACATATTAAATTTGTTTCTAAGACTGCCTTCTATCATTTGTGTAATATTGCCAAGATTAGGAGCATCTTGTCTCAGAGTGATGCTGAGAAACTGATCCATGCTTTTGTTAGCTCGAGATTAGATTATTGTAATTCTTTATTATCAGGCTGTCCTAAAACATCTTTAAAAAGCCTACAGTTGATCCAAAATGCTGCAGCAAGAGTTTTAACAGGTACTAGAAAGACAGATCATATGTCTCCATTTCTGGCCTCCCTTCATGGGCTTCCCATAGAGTTTAAAATTAAGTTTAAGATAAGATAAGAGATAAGATAAGCCTTTATTAGTCCCACAATGGGGAAATTCCAGGATTGCAACAGCACAGGGATAGCAACACTCAGAGCAACAATCAGAAGGCAAGAAAAAACAAGAACAGCTACTAAACATATGTATGTATATATATATATATATATATATATATATATATATATATATATATATATATATATATATAGCGTGCTTCAACACCACTTCAATAGTACCAGTGCCGAAACATTCAACACCATCGTGCCTAAATGACTATCGCCCTGTGGCACTGATGCCCATAGTCATGAAGTGCTTTGAGCGACTGGTCTTGGTACAGCTCAAAAAAGGCCTGCCCCCTACACTGGACCCTCATCAGTTCGCCTACCGGAGCAACAGGAGTACAGAGGATGCGGTCTCTACAGCGCTGCACTATGTACTCTCACACCTGGATGACAAGAACACCTACGCAAGAATGCTGTTTATTGACTTCAGCTCAGCATTCAACACAGTTATCCCCTCCAAGTTGCTCACTAAACTTGGGGACCTGGGAATCAGTACCTCCACCTGCAACTGGATCATGGATTTTCTGACCAACAGACCCCAGCATGTTAGGTCAGGCCCCAACCGTTCTTCCGTCATCACACTCAACACTGGTGTACCACAGGGCTGTGTGCTCAGCCCATTCCTCTACTCCCTCTACACCCATGACTGCAGGCCTATGTATAGATCCAATTCCATCATAAAGTTCGCAGATGACACCACGGTGATTGGACTCATCAGGGACAACGACGAGTCAGATTACAGGGCAGAGGTTGAGCACTTGGCTACTTGGTGCGCTGACAATTACCTGCTCCTTAACACCAGCAAAACCAAGGAGCTCATAGTGGACTACAGGAAGGAGAGGGAAGAGACACATGACCCTATCCATATCAATGGGATAGCTGTTGAACGTGTCCCCAGCTTCAAATTCCTGGGGACCCACATCTCGGAGGACCTGTCCTGGTCAGTTAACACCACCAGCCTGATCAAGAAGGCCCATCAGCGCCTCTTCTTCTTGAGGACATTGAAGAGAACCATCTGTCAACTGACATCTTGGGCAACTTCTACCGCTGCGTGATAGAGAGCACCCTGACCAACTGTATCACAATCTGGTATGGGAGCTGCTCTGTAGCTGACCGCAAGGCGCTGCAGCGGGTGGTGAAAACCGCCCAACGCATCACAGGGACTCCACTTCCAGCTATAGAGGACGTCTACAGGAAAAGATGTCTGCGCCGGGCATGCAGCATTCTTAGGGACTCCAACCATCCTGCTCATGGACTGTTCCAGCTTCTCCCCTCCAGAAGACGTTTCAGAAGCCTTCGGACTAGAACCAGCAGGTTTAGGAACAGTTTCTTTCCAACAGCTGTCACGTTATTGAACTTAATTCCCCGCTGACTCTCTTACCATCATCTTTTACCATCCTCACCTGTACATAACTGCATAACTACATCTAACTTATTGCACATTATTTGCACATAACAGTACTCTTAACTTTCTGCACTGCTGCATATATTTGCATATATTTGCTTAAATTGCATATACTGTTAATTACCATATATAAGATAAGATAAGCCTTTATTAGTCCCACAATGGGGAAATTCCAGGATTGCAACAGCACAGGGATAGCAACACTCAGAGCAACAATCAGAAGGCTAGAAAAAAAAAACAAGCAAGCAAGAGCAGCTAATATACATATGTACATATTACTATAAAATATATATATACACACACACACACACACACACACACACACACACACACACAGTGCAGAGCATTGTAGCTGGATGGAATAAATATATGAATATATATACTGCACTGCTGTCCTTTGCACTTCTGATTGGATGCTAAACTGTGTTTCGTTACCTTGTATTCATACATGTGTAATGACAATAAAGTTGAATCTAATCTAATCTAATATATATATATATATATATATATATATATATATATACAGTGCGGAGCATTATGGTTGGTGAATGTGCAGCAGAAAGTCCAAGCTCTCTCTCCGCGGATGCGGCTGGCCAGCTGGAAGTCTTTGGGCATGTTGCCGACCCCCTTAGCGAAGAAGAGACCATTAGGTAAGCCTCGCCGGCCTCCTGCAGAGCCACGGCGGCGAAACTCAGGAAGCGCAGGTCGGTCTTGGAAGTCCTGAGCGATCTCCCTCACCAGGCGCTGGATGGGCAGCTTACGGATGAGCAGCTTCGTGGATTTCTGGCAGCGACAGATCTCTCTCGGAGCCATGGGCCTGTAACGGTGAGGCTTCTTCACTCCGCCGGTGGCCGGAGCGCTTCTCTGAGCAACCTTGGTGGCCAGCTGCCTCCCTGGGGGCCCCCTCCTCCAGCAGATTTTACGGGCGGTCTGCCTGGTTCTTTCCATTGCTCTTTATCATTCCGTCTTATATTTCCCGCACGCCGCCCAAACTCCAGCCCGGCACCCGTGTCATTTTCGCTACAGCTCCCGGTATATCGAGTCTCTCCGCTAGCATCGGGTGGCGGCTGAGTGCTAGCTAGCACTAGCTCTTCCCAGCTGTAACATCTCCTGCTGTAAACAGAGGCTCTGTCCGCCGACTCGGGAGACCTTTGGGGCGATCTGTGTGTCCGTGATATATATATAGAGTGAAAGGTGTAGAAAGAAGAAGGAAGATAAAAAAGGCTGTTTGCAACGGGCAGCAATCCTTTAGTTTAAAAAGTTTAAAATCCTTCTCCTTACTTTCAAAGCTCTAAACAATCAGGCTCCTTTTTATTTAAAAGATCTGATACTTCCCTATTATCCTAACAGAGCACTACGCTCCCAAAATGCAAGATTACTTGTAATACCTAGAATCTCCAAAAGTACAATGGGAGGCAGAGCCTTCAGTTATCAAGCTCCTCTCCTGTGGAATCAGCTGCCAATCTGGATTCGGGAGTCAGACTCGATCTCTGTTTTTAAGAATAGGGCTAAAACCTACCTTTTTGATATAGCCTACAATTAGGGAGGGATCATGTGTTTCTGACCCCTCTCTTAGTTATGCTGCTAATAGGTTTAGTCAGCCGGGGGACCTCCAGTAATGCACTGGGCCTCACTCCTTTCTTCACTCTCAATGAATTTTTTTTTTTTTTTTTTGCTGGTCATTAACATCTGTTTTTTATCTCCCATAGATTGAGTCCCCATCGTGCTGTTTGCTCTCTACATATCTGTTCTTTTCATCTTCTCTGTCCCCTCACCCCCCAGCCAGTCGCAGCAGATGACTGCCCCTCCCTGAGCCTGGTTCTGCTGGAGGTTTCTTCCTGTTAAAAGGGATTTTTTCCTCTCCACCATCGCCAAGTGCTTGCTCACAGGGGATCGCCTGATTGCTGGGGTCTTTCTGCAACTGTGGGGGTTCCCCCTACAGTTGATAGTGCTATGAGATGACTGTTGTTGTGAAATGGCGCTATATAAATAAAGTTGAATTGAATAGAATTTTTATTTATTACCACTTTTGTCAGATTCAAGTTATTTCTGTGACCATTGTGGGTTTTTCTTTCGTTAACAGAGGGGTACCAACAATTTTGTCCACGTGTGTGTGTACCTATCTATCTATCTATCTATCTATCTATCTATCTATCTATCTATCTATCTATCTATGATTCTGTCTTACTCAACCTCCTGAACACTCTTCACATACTCTTCCTTCAAGATTACTCCTACTCCCTTTCTCTTCCTACACCATGTTAGAGCTGTTCAAATCCAGCTCCAGTGCCCCTAGCATTGCTTGTCTTCCATCCGGTTTCTTGAACACACAGTATATCTACCTTTTTCTCTTCTTCATATCAGCCAACTCTATGCCTTAACCAGTCATTGTCCCTACATTTAACGTCCTTACTCTCACCTACTCAATTCTACCTTTCTTTTTCTCTGTATTCCTCCTAACATGCCTTCTCCCTCATCTCCTCCTCAATCTTCAACCAACAGTAGCCCAATTTCCACCACCACCCTGTCGGTTCACAGCACCGGTGGCAGTCATTAACCCAGGCCTCGACTGATCCGGTATAAAAGTCTTATTCGTCAAGATCCGCATGTTTGATTTGGCAAAGGTTTTACAGTGAATGCCCTCCCTGACACAACCCTCTCCATTTACCTGAGCTTGGGGCTGGCATTAGGAGTACACTGGCTTGTGCACCCCCTGTGGCTGGGTTGACTACAACCCTACTTTTGGTGAATAATAAATTATCTGTGATGTTTTTTTTTCATCCTGAATGAAACACTGACAGCTGTCAGTCATTAAAATCTCAAATGTCAGTTAAATCTGTTGTTCCTGATGTGGTTTATTCTTCATTACAGGTGTGGTACATGGATGGATACCACAACAACCGCTTTGTCAGGGAGTATCCATCCCTGTCTGATTTCATGACCACTGATAACTTCACTTCCCACCGCCTGCCTCACCCCTGGTCCGGCACAGGTCAGGTGGTCTATAATGGGTCCCTATACTACAACAAGTTCCAGAGTCACACCATCATCAAGTTTGACTTCAGCTCGTCAATCATCAGCCGCTCCCGACAGCTCGACTTCGCTGGTTACAACAACATGTACCATTACTCTTGGGGCGGACACTCGGATATCGACTTGATGGTGGATGAAGGCGGGCTCTGGGCCGTCTATGCTACTAACCAGAATGCCGGCAACATAGTTCTGAGCCAATTAAACCCCAATACTCTACAGATTGTCCGCAGCTGGACCACCAACCACCCGAAACGCAGCGCCGGTGAGGCGTTCATGATCTGTGGGACACTTTACGTCACCAACGGGTACTCAGGTGGAACTAAGGTTTACTACGCCTACTCCACCAACTCCTCCACCTATGAATACATTGACATTCCTCTGACCAACAAATACAGCCATCTGTCCAT